>CM040121.1:12869236-13487729 GCA_022559845.1 Amorphophallus konjac
AGTATCAATGGCCGTCTTTTCACCGGTGCGCCCAATACTGGAGGAGTCTTCAGATAGTCTTTTAGCTTGTCAAAGGCTGTCTGGTAATCTTCATCCTAATAAAAGGGAACATCTTTCATCATCAACTTGTGAAAAGGCTGGCATCGCCCTGACAAATTGGAAATGAACTGCCGGATATAAGTCAGGCGGCCCTGTAGTGACCTCAGCTCGGAGATGTTCCTAGGTGGAGGTAACTCCTGAATCGCCTTGATCTTTGCGGGGTCTATTTTGATTCCCCGATACCGGACGATGAAGCCCAAGAATTTTCCGCTCGACACTCCGAACGCACATTTCATAGGGTTCATTTTTAGCTCATGCTGCCTCAGCCTCTGAAAAACAATCCGGAGGTCTTGCAGATGATCTTCTTTTCTTCTGGTTTTGACCACCAGATCATCTATGTAGCACTCGACCTTGTGGTAGAGCAATTCATCAAAAATTTTGGTCATTGCGCGCTGATAGGTTGCGCCAGCATTCTTCAGTCCGAATGGCATTCTCTTGTAATGATAAATACCTTTAGGAGTTTGGAAAGCAGTATGGACCCGGTCATGCTCCGCAATCCAAATCTGATTGTAGCCGGAAGACCCATCCATGAATGACAGGGCTTCATGGCCGGTTGTAGCATCGATCATGACCTCGATTATTGGCACCGGAAAGTCATCTTTAGGGCAGGCTTTATTTAGATCTCGGAAATCAACACAAATCCGGATCTGTCCATTCTTCTTTTTCACGGGGACGATGTTCGCCAGCCATGTGGTGTACTGATTTTCTTCAACAAATCCCACATCAATGAGCTTGTCAACTTCAGCACAGATTCGGGTGATGAGCTCCAGCCTCATACGCCGCGGTGGTTGCTTCACCGGCTCGGCTTCGGGGCTGATTGCTAGCTCGTGTTGTGAGACAGCAGGGTTTAGACCTGGCATCTCTTTATAAGTCCAGGCGAAGCAATCCCGGTATTCTAGCAGCAGCTGGATGTACAGCTCCCGTTCTTCTGGGGATAGTTGGGCACTGAGGAAGGTGGGCCTAGGGTCCTCCTCATCTCCCAAGTTGACTTCTATTAGTTCATCGACTATGGCCTGGCCTCCGTCTTCTATCTCCGGAGGTGCCGGCTGGAGGTCGACGAAGTCTTGAACACCATCTCGAGGGTCGAGCACTTCGACCTCCTCGTCGGACATCGCCAGAGCTTCATGGGGTCCTCTTGCTTCTTGCGCTAGCGACTGTGTGGATGGATCTATGGACACATCCGTTACCGTTGCAGCTCCCGAGGGTGAGAGAACAGCTTTAGTGCTTGTAGATGAGGTTGCAGCCATGACAGGCCAGTAGTTGTTTGCTGCCGGACTCGGACAGCATATTGGATTTGTAGGAGAAGTTGAAGGAGTATCGCCTTCTGGGACAGTTGTATCTTCCGCAGAAGTGGCTTTTTCTTTTCTGGTAGCTGGCTCCCCTTGATTGGAGTTGACCAAGGCCTGCCTGATTGGCAGAAAGGGTGTTGAAGTTGTCATTAGTAGGACCCCTGTAGAGGGAGAGACCCCTACTTCTTGAATGTCTTCGGCTTCGCTGCTGCTAGCCGTATCAAATTTGGCTTGAAAGGCCGCTTCTTCAGGATGAACCTGCTCCCAGCATCGGCAAGGGGCCGAGGTTTCTGCTTCTTGATTTCGGGATTGAACGAGTTCAAGATATTCGGCTTCTGCCGGATACTCATCAAAGGTTGCCCTCAGAGGGCTATCTTCAGTAGGATAGAAGGCGGAGATAGTATCCACCTCGTACCGCCCACTGTAATAGTCGTCTTCCAGGGTGAAGCCCAACCCTGGATGTTGAGAGACACGCCTCATTTCCTTATCCAGATTTGCAGGATACCACATCTTCTGGAAAGCTTCCTTGCGTTTCTGAGACTGATCGGGAGGGATGTGTTGCTTTTCAAACATCCTGGCCGTCCGATCAGTGGTAAATGTCAGGCCCTGAACAGGAACCCGCGGGTTGGCTAGATCCTCAGGGAGGCTGCAGTCTGTGTCCTCCGGAGTGGGATGCTCCTCAGCTGTATAGAACAAGCTGCTGGGCCCATCTTCTTGTGTCACCGCCCAAGCTTTGAAAGGTTCGACAGTGGGACCATCGAGGCCGGAGACTGGCTTGGTGAGGCCGGCCGGGACTCCGATGCGGTCGTGCTGTCGATCAACATGCACTTCCTTAGCTTTGGGGTATAATGCTGGGGGTGTCACCCTGCCGACATTTCCAGAAGCCGTGATGTGGGAAACCACCTTCGGCTTGACATATCCGCGCGGCGGTGGTGGATACCAACCGTCACCCGATCTGTTCTTCGATGCCCCTACGGGGGCTCCATCTTCAGAAACCTTCCGGGGAGACCCCGTATATAGGTTGGCGTCCGCCAAGTGACATTCAAACACCTCGAATGGGTGGATGTCAGCAAATATCCTCTCCTCCTTCCCCTGGAGGCTGTATTTGATGCATTGGTGGAGCGTGGAGGGCACCACCATATTTTCATGCAGCCATGGGCGGCCGAGCAGCGCTTTGTAGGAGGTGCGAGAGTCAATGACGTGAAACTGCACCGTTGTAGTGAAATCTGCCAGGGTCAGTGTGAACTCTGCCACTCCCATAGATACTTCACACTTTTGGTTGAAGCCAGCGATACGCATATCCCCAACTTTCTCGAGATGCACATTAAAGTGGTACCTCTCGTATATTCTATATGGCAGGATGTTGACTGCTGCACCAGGATCAACCAGAATCCGGTTCAGTTCTCTTCCGTTCAGGTGCCCTTTCATATATAGCGGCCTGTTGTGACTGGCAGTAGGTAGTAGCATGTCTTCTGGAGAGAAGGTCATACTGGCTTCTGGTATAGCCTCAGCTATGCAGGCTTCAAAATGAGCAGGCGTCTGCAGAGCAGTGATGATCGCCTGTCGAGTCTCTTCACTCAAAGAGAGAATTTCCCAGATCATAAATCGAGCATGGAGCTTCTTGAGCAACTTCATTATTCGGCTTCCAGCCCGGACATTGGAGAGCTTCATCTCTTCAGCCCATCTGGGCTTGGAAAGGTTTTGATTCGCGGGCCCTGACGGACCTGCTTCACCTTCCTCGGACTCGGCACCCTCTTGACTGGCATCGGCTGTCGGGTCTTCTTTATTAGCTGCTATAGGGCAAGCCCCATCTGCATTTGCATCCTTAGTAGATTGCGCTGGCTGCGGGTGAATGACCCCGGGCGTAGGGTTAGCCTCCTGACAAGGCTGCTTCCCCTTTGACATCTTCATGAATTCAAGGAATGAAGGGACTGTCTTGCCCCCAGTCTTGTTGTATAGACCTGACGGAGGAGGGATTTGGACTCCCTTAACTTCCGGCGGAGGTGTCTTGTAGGGTTGCTCCCCTCTGAACATAATGTTATGATTGGGTGGCGACTGGCGCCCCCATTTCCGGCCTGACCGAGTGGCATGTGCAGCAGTTGCGGCCTCGGCCTTGCCTCCCCCAGCATGGGGTGTGAAGCAAATTTCTTCTTCTTCCTCTTCTCCGGGCAGGTTGAAGAGTGCTGACAGGGTATTGCAGGAGACGACCTGTGTTTTATGGGCCCCAGCGGCCTTTCTTTTCTTCTTCTTTTGCTTTTTCTTCTTTTTGGTTTCTGCAGGTGCTTGCCCCCAGAACAGGTTGCTCTCTTGAGGTGGTGCTGCTTCAGCTTCCTCCCTTTGCTTGAGTGAGAGTTGCTCCAGCTCTTGCCATGGGACGTGGTCCCGTACCAGCAGAGGTTTCAGTTCGGGCTGTACATATTCATCTAGCCCTTCAATTAAGTGTTGCAGTCGAAGGACCCCAGGATTGGTTTCCTTGATTACTGGCAGCGGAGTTTGTCTCCTCCTGTTGGGTGTATGTATTCTGACAGCTGTAGGGGGAGTGACCCATATGTAGACACGCCAAAATTGACATTTTGTTGATCAAATCTCATGTTATTATGTAAACGTCCCAAGTGGACTTCAATATTCCTATAATATAAAGTTTTTCTATTTTTCATGAGTTTTCTGCAATTTTCCTGCATTTTTGTGAATCACGACTTGACTAAGGGCGTTACTTGATAAAATAACAACCTGTGATAAGGCGTTTTAAAAGAAAGGACGACCGTATGTAAGGGCGTCAATTCCTGGTATTATCCTTTAATTTCTGGAAATATCTATTTTCAAAATAAAAGGCTTTTTCTGAGTAACGCCTTTCCTCAGGGCGTGTTTTGAAGAAACGCCGTTTTCGCAGGTGTGTTATCTCAGTTTCCAAACGAAGGAAGTTTTCATTTCCAAAATTAAACCCAGGAAGAAACGGCCTTTACTAGGTCGTGTTTCAAGAAACGCCTCTGTGCAGGTCGTCAATTCATAAAAAGACGCCCTGACGCAAGGCGTGTTTTCACTCCAGAGTCCTTTTTTTCTCCATCTTTCCCCCACAGTTCCCTGCTATCCTTGGACTCTTGCTCGATCTTAATCCTTCCTTGGATGCCTCATTACCCATTCTTATCATTTCCTCGTTTGATCACATCCGATTGGAACTATAAAAGAAAACTTCATTCGCTCGTAACAGAGGTTGAAGATTTGAAGTATTCAATAGGTTGAAGATTTTACGTATTCAATAGTCACCCTGAGCATTTAGAGGTTAAGACGTGAGTTATCAAGCAAGCACGCAGAGCTTCCTCCTTCGAGCATTGATTTTTCTTCATCCCTCTGCATCCGTTCAGCGTCTTCCCGGTTCCCTTTACTCTTGTCAGGGAGAGCAGGGCGATATATATATATAGCTTGTCTGTTGTTCATCACATTCTTATCATCACTATTGTTACCTGTCGTTAGTTCTTTACCGCATCTAGCATATCATATTCTTCCCTAGTTCTCTGCTAGGGGTTTACAAAACAAAAAAAAAAAAAAAGAAGGTGCGCATGTTGATGTCTTTTCATCATTTTTATGTTGGTTCTTGACTGATACTATTGCACTTTGGCTGATCCCCTTCTCTTTTCCTTGTTTTCCATTGTCTTCTTTTACAAGGTAATCAATCGAGAAAACCCACTTCATCGGCCGGCCGATTGGAGTTGGAGGAGGAGACCCACATTCATCCCGCATCCCACTTTTCACTAGGTACATGCGATCTCATTTCTTCTTATTGAGGTAAACCCTCTGGCGATCACAACTCCCCTTTAGCACCGCGTGCTATATTCTTTATCACATCTTATACATGTTATCATCATCGTTATTTATTTTTCACTCCCTGGTATTTGAGGATTTTTAATCCGATCTACAAATTGGCGATCACGGTGGGACTTCCACTGTTTTCTTTGTTGATTACCATCACCATTGGCACCCTCGTGTGCCCTTTCCCCTTGACACCCTCGTGTGTCCTTTCCCCTTAGGCACCCTCGCGTGCCCTTTCCCCTCGGTACCCTCGGTACCCTTTCCTTCGTGCCCCTCGGGCACCCTCCATTGTGCACCCTGCACACTCCCCGGATCAGTCAATTGCTGCTTATTAACGCCTTCGACAAGGGCGTCTTTTGATTTAACGCCCCTCACAGGGACGTGTTTTGATTAATTAACGCCCCCCTCAAGGGCGTGTCTTTATTGCATCTGCTTGCCTGATCTCCGCTATTTTCTCATCTGCTATTTAGCGCCCCTTACAGGGACGTGTTTCATTGATTAACGCCCATCTCCAGGGCGTCTGTTTCTATAACTGCTGATTATACTGTCTGTGGAATAACGCCCCTCTTCGAGGCGTTTCACTTCCTATCAACGGCTGTCATTAGGGCGTTTCTCTTTATCATAACTGCTGTTCGCTGCATCCTTATCATATTGCCTGTGAATTAACGCCCCTCTCAGAGGCGTTTCATTTATTATCAGCGCCTTCCATCAGGGCGTGTCTCTGAGTTTTGACGTCCTCAGTTGCAGGCGTCCTTTCTTTATAACGCCTTATCCTAAGGCGTTTTTTTTCTACGGTCTGTGAGACTCTCACAGAGTTCACGACAGCCACGCTGCCGTGTTTTCATTTTATCGCGACCTGTCGTAGGGCGTGTCTTTCCTCTTGCTGTAAACACGACCTTTCCAAAGGCGTGTCTTTACTGTTCTTTTCACAGATTGGCTATTATTCATTGATGAGTATTTGTCTTGATATTACATTGCTGATTGGATTATCTTGATTTGCTGGCTTGGTTGAGAGACCTCCTCTCTCTATCCTAGGATCCACACACCCTTCTTGGAATCGGGACGACCCTCCATTGAGCATTCCGTCTCTTTGGACCAGAAATCCCTTTTCCAAGACCTCCGTAAGTCCCCGCACCCGTGGATTCCCTCACGGACGCCGGGCTGGTTGTACCCTCGAAGTACCTGGAGTTTAGAGAACCTATACGTTGTTAAAAGAGAGAAGAACTTAGTTGACCCGGAGGTTACATTCGGATCAAACTAGGTCTCATTTGGCAAAAGAGTGAACCTTCACAAATAATCCACCCTAAATTCAAACATCAAACATTAAAATCTTGCGTTTCTGGCCAACCTTGTTTGCATAAAACATAGTTGGGTGATTTGATTACTTTGTTTGGATTGAATATTTTGTGATAGTTCCTTCATTAAACATCCTCTCTCTTAAGAATGAAACTCCGTTCAGGTAAAACCATCAACATGTCAGGCAACGGGTACTCTTATGATGATGAGAATGAGAACATATTTGGTCAATATGAGGACCCTCTCCAAGATTCTGTTTATTATGAGGGGAACTACCTTCCTCCTCACCCCCATTACTCACAAGTCCATGTGGTCGATACCACCATCCATGAGGCGGACCCTTCGTCTCAAGTTCCATCTTCCAACACTTCGGGGAACCCTTCCTCATCCATCAACGTCACAGATTTGATCCAAGCTCTCTCCCAGTTGGATGACTCCCAGCGGCAAGCCATTCAGGCCGCTTTAAAGGGGAAATCCGTCCTTTCATCTTCCTCTAATCCCCCTCCGGCCGTGAGTGGCCATCAGATTGCTAATGACCAGGCGGTCTTGCATCCCCCTTCCTCTCGTCCACAAACGCCTACTGCGGCCATGCCGGCCCAGCAGGCGAGCTATTCGGCGGTTAGGCATCAATCCTTCCAACCTCCTCGGATTCTCCGAACGCCTATACCGCATTCTTTTGTTCAGAATCAGGCCCCAGTCGAGCCCGATACCAACACTCTCTTGTTTCAGAAGCTGGCCAGCATAGAGGAGCAGCTCAAGAAGGTTACAGCAACTAAGAATGCTCCGGAAATTTCTCTTCCTATGTTGCCAGTGTTCCATTTACCACCTTCTGAAATGCCGAATTTCCGGCGATATAATGGAACAGGCAACCCATTCATTCATTTAAAGGATTTCCGATATGAGACTTCTTTCTGGCAAGACAATAAAGCCTCTTTGGCCTATTTATTCAGGAGATCTCTTGAGGGACCCGCCCTCGAATGGTTTTATTCTCTGGAGCCAGCTGATGCCGGGGATTTTGATGTTATCCAAAGGAAATTCTTGCAAAAGTACAGAGACCGGGTAGGACCATCCCTTTCTGTTACAGATCTGGTCGCTGAAAAGATGAAGCCCGAGGAAGACTTCATTATATTTGCTGACAGGTGGCGGTCTATGGCCGAGAAATTGAAGGACACATTGTCGGAACAAGAACAAGTAAAAATGGTCATTTCTAATGCAACTCCTCAATTCCGGCACATTTTGGCCATGAATCGGCTGACAACTATGGAAGAGCTCTATGAAAGAGCTCGTTATATACAAACACAAATGAAGGATTCGCCCATCATGGGCATGTTTGAGCCGAAGCCTCGGCTGTTTAAAAAGAATACAAATGTCAACAGCGGGCCCACGACTGAGGGCACTGTCATAAACGAGCAGGTTGGCGTAGTTGGTCACCCCCACCACCAGTCAAACCCACGACCTCCGCCACCTCCACAGCAAAACCCCCATTTTACCTCCGCTCCACAATGCCACTTCACACCCCAACCTTCTTTTGCTCCATCACCGAGCCAAGCGCCTCGCACCGACCCTCCAGCACCACCACAATACCATCAGGTCCCCCCACCTTCCAACTATGGCCAACAACAACGGAGACCACCGCTTGGCCCCAAGAGGGCCCATTATCCGCCACTCCCAGAGAGTCTCCCTGACATTTTTAATGCTTTGATGGCCGCCAACCTGCTCGTCCTACCAAAAGAAAGAACGGTGTGGCCCGACAATGTTGACACATCCCGTTACTGTGCATTTCACCGCGCCCCTGGTCACAACCTTGATCGTTGTTTCCATTTCAGAGATCATATTTATGATTTGAATGACCAGGGTGGCATTAATTGGGATGAAATGAGGCAAGTCATCGCCACCATGAAAGAGAGAAGGCCGCATCGGCAACAGCAAAATCAGCAACAACAACAGCCAGCTCCGCAGCAAGTTCAGCCACAGCAAGCTCCAGCACCCCAGCAGGATATGGGGATTGTCCGTAATCCATTGCCGGAGCACGCTCCTAATCAACACGTGAACCCTGTCACGTCTCTCTACGAGGTGGAGAGAGGGCAGGGATGGCACGAAGAAAACGCCTCTGTCGGGGCATTCCACCATGATCCTAACCAAAATCAAACCCCGCGCCTTTTGCGCGTTCCTCCTTCTCCTTCTAGTCTCCTATCGGGACGTTCTCTTTTACGCCCCGTCAACCCACCTACCACCACCAATTCCACGGCCTTGCCGGCTCGCTCTCTTCTTAACCGCTTACCACCACAGCAACCTGCCATTCCACCTTCCACCACCAATCCTACATCCGCGCCCTCCAGGCCACTCCTACTCCGTTCACCGCCAGCACCCGCTACCCCCTCTACCACTCCTACACCGGCAAGAGTTTCTCCACCATCAGTACAACCACCTTTTGTGCCACGATCTCTCCTTATTCCACCACCTGCCAATACCCCTCGCATTCGGATATCCCTTTCTTCTCTCACGCCTCCTGCGAGGGTACCTTCTTCAAATACTCCTCCCATGCCTCCCGCGGGGGCATCTTTATTAAACACCACCACTACTACGCCTCCTACGGGGGCGCCCCTTTTTTTGAATTCCCCTTTGGTATCCCCTAGCAGGATCTCTGCTACCGACATTCCTTCCTCCTCTTCCAACCCTCCTCCTAATATTGCCCCGACAGAGGCGCGTCAAGGCGTAGCGCCGCTCCGTAGTGGACGGATGTTCCACCGTGTTTTCCCACAGAGAGAGCTAGAGCCCGTACAGGGGACGCAAGAGCAAGAACAGGAACAGGATTCAGTGCCGGGAACTCAGTATGATCTGTTAAAGCACTTGGATCGCACTCCAGCCAGAATCTCCATCCTTGAATTAATCAAGAGGTCCACCACTCATCAGCTGGCCCTGAAGGAATACCTGCAGAAGGTCATGGTCAATGAGGACCTTCCAGTTGAACAGATAATTACAGTCTTAACCCCTACCAGCAGTCAGCCGGTAATCACATTCCATGAACATGAGTTAGCACCTCTACCGGCAAGAAAATATGCCCTGTGTATTACGGTTGATATCAACAAGGTGGCTGTTAAGCAGTGTTTGGTAGACACCGGTGCATCTATCAATGTGTTGCCTCCAAGCACTCTGAAGTTATGCGGTATCCCTGAGAGCCAGATTCGGCCATCCACCATTACTGTCACTGCATATGACAATACAAAGAAACCCCCTCTGGGTATGATTACTCTTAAAGTCAGCTTAGGTCCAGCCACCATTACGGCAGATTTCCATATTCTGGATATGGACCCGACCTTTAATGGCATCCTGGGTCGCCCTTATATTCAACAGCTTGATGCAGTGCCCTCTACAAACCATCAATGCCTTAAGTTTCCGCACAAGGGCCGCATCATCAAGGTGACCAGCGTGCCGATCTTACCAGAGGAGGACATTCATGTAGCTTCATCAGTTACTTCTATATGGCCAGCCAACAAGCCGTTATTATCTGTGTTGGACATTCCCCACTCTCAGCCGATGCTGTCTGAGACTGTTACGACGGTTGCTATGACACCCCTGCCTTCTAAGGGGAAGAAGAAAAAGAAAAATATGATGAATACCCCCGGCTGGAACATTCTGATAAGAATGGGATATCAAGATGGCAAGGGCCTGGGCGCTAAACTCCAGGGCAAGATTAGGCCCATTAAGCCTCAAAAAGTGGTTGCACGAGGCGGCTTAGGCTACAAAGCACCGGGCAAGAATGAAGGAGAGCCGTGGGCTGTTATGACGTCCACCTTCAAGCCAGATCGTCAGCCGCTCACCTGGACTTTAAAGACACATTTTGTCACCGGTGGCGTTCAGAACAATGAACAAACTACCATCATTACATCATTGCTTGATTGTCAGGATGTGCACGCCAGACAGTTTGCTCGTCACATTGCCCCATTGGCTACTTACAAAGCCCTGGAGTCGTTAAGGCCAGATAAAAGAAGAAAAATGGGTGATCCAGAATGTGACTGGTACAGGTGGTTTGACATGAATGACATCACTTTCTCTTTAAGCCGCCTGTTCATGCCGACAGATCCAGAATGGCCGCCATTGATTCAAGAACTGATTAAAATGCCTGCCGCAATCACAGATAAAAGGCAGATGTTAAGTGACTACACAGATACGGGGGAGCCAGATGTCCCCTTTGAAGAAGGATTTTCCGTGGATAGGCTGTGGGCCGGCCTTTTCTCCCTCACTTCTGTGCATCCATTGGTGTTGGCTTCTCTCTATTCCCGTTGGTTTGGTCACGTGCCGCGACCACCACCGATTACCATCAACTTATCTCCCAATTCAATACAGATGTCCTTCCCTATTGCTCCTTCGCTCCTCGAGCGATTTTCCAAAATCTCCATCTCGCCCCCGCGTGGGCCATCTTTGATTAAATCTTTCTCCAAACTTGCAATTTCCACTCCACCTACTGTTCTCCCTTCACATTGCTTTTTACTTGAAAAAGAAAATAAAAATGAAGAAAAAGATAAAAATGAAAAAAAAAACGCCGATTTCTCAACTTTTCAATCCTCCATTTCTGTTGAGGAAACCTCCTATTTTTCTCCCGAGCGCGTCCCGACCCAGGGGCCGCTCTTCCAAGATTCCTTGGTAAGTCTTTTCTCCCCCTCCGATGAGGGGTCCTCCCCTGTATCACCTCCTGTATCCACTTTATCACCTCCTTCTTTCCCTTATAATCAAGCTAGTTGCTCTTCCTCCCTTTCTTCCTCTTCTTCTAATAAAAATCATGGGGTAAATTCACACAGGAAGGTTAGGGGTAGGCAGATTCCTCGCCGATTTTTGTTGGAATTGGCCATTAGATGCCAAGCTTGTTTAGCTCTCCCTGAGTTTGTGGAAGATCCAATTAACCTGCCGGAGTTAGAATATGAGGATGCTGATGCTTCTTATGAGGGTTTGGGCGTTTATGAAATTATGAATGATGAAGACCCTATTGAAGAGGGAGATGAGAGTTATGAAGAATATGAGGACGAGGCTGATGCTTTTGCTAGTGGTATGAGAAGATTCGACGAACCATCAGCCTCTGTAGAAGAACCGACCAAAGAAATTAATCTGGGTACCGAGGAAGACCCTAGGATTGTCCTCATCAGTAAGAATTTACCGCCCTCCGAGGAGGAGGCGCTCATTTTGGTTCTGCAAGAATACAAAGACACGTTCGCATGGAGTTATGAAGATATGCCTGGATTAGACCCTGCGCTTGTTGAACATCGCCTTACGCTTAAGCCAGGGTCTGTCCCGGTAAAACAACGGTTGAGGCGTTTCCACCCTAGCATGGCTTTGAAAATGAAAGAAGAGGTCGATAAACTCCACAATGCTAGATTCGTTAGAGTCGTCCTCTATCCCAATTGGGTGGCTAACATTGTCCCGGTTATGAAGAAAGATGGAAAAGTTCGAATTTGCATAGATTTTCGGGACCTCAACCGAGCGTGTCCTAAAGATGACTTCCCCCTCCCTCATATTGATGTGTTGATTGACAACACGGCAGGATTTGAGACTCTTTCTTTCATGGATGGCTTTTCAGGCTATAATCAGATTCGCCTGGCCGAAGAAGATCAAGAGAAAACTTCATTCACTACACCATGGGGCACATATTGTTATGTGGTCATGCCCTTTGGACTTAAGAATGCTGGAGCCACTTATCAAAGGGCTATGATGGCAATTTTTCATGACATGATTCATATTTATATTGAGGTGTATGTGGATGACCTGGTTGTGAAATCAAGAACAAGGATTGAGCATCCTGGGGTTCTGGCTAAGGTTTTGCAGAGATCACGAGAATTTCAATTGAAAATGAACCCCAAGAAGTGCGTATTTGGCGTTTCTTCAGGGAAGTTGCTCGGTTTCATTGTTAGCAAGAGGGGAATTGAAGTTGATCCCAACAAGGCAAAAGCCATTAGAGATATGCCTCCTCCCAAGAATTTGAAGGAAGTCCGAGGATTAATCGGGAGGTTGCAATTTATTCGCCGCTTCGTCTCCCAGCACTCGCAGAGGTGTAGGCCGTTCTACAAGCTTACTAAGCCGGGAGTCAAGTTTAATTGGGATGACAAATGTCAGGCAGCCTTTGACGGATTGAAGGATTATTTGGCCAATCCTCCTGTCCTGAGGCCGCCAATTCCAGGTAAGCCACTTATTCTCTATGTTTCAGTCCTGGATGACTCCGTAGGTGCTGTCTTAGCTCAAGTGGATGAAGAAGGTAGGGAGAGGGCTGCATACTACTTGTCTAAGCTTCTTAACCCCTGTGAGCAGAGATACTCAGCCATGGAGAAAACTTGTGCAGCTTTGGTTTGGGTAGTTCAGAAGCTAGGTTCACCTCATTGCTCGTATGAATCCAATCAAATTCCTCCTTGAAAAATCTGTCCTCACTGATCGATTGGCACGCTGGCAAAGCTTCCTTTCTCAATTTGACATCACTTACATTCAGCAAAAAGCTATCAAAGGTTATGCCATTGCCGAGCATCTTGCTCACCACCCTCTCCCCCGCTTTGATCCTGTCAATTCAGAGTTCCCAGATGAAGAATTAATGTCCATTAATCAATCCCATGATCCTATGTGGACGTTACATTTTGACGGAGCTCTTAATTCTCAAGGAAGAGGGATCGGCATGGTTCTTTTAACACCCGAAGGGGTCACCATTCCATTTGCTGCTCGGCTCACTTTTCCCATCACCAATAACATAGCCGAGTATGAAGCTCTTTTGGCTGGTCTTAAAACCGCTCATCAATATGGTGTCACTCATTTGCGAATTGTCGGTGACAGTCAGCTTATTCTACGCCAAGTGTTGGTCAAGTGCCGCACCATCCATCCTAAGCTCAAGCCCTACCAGGAGCTCGCTTCAGCTTACGCCAAACTCTTCACTAAATTGATTTTCGTTCATGTCCCGCGTAGCCAGAACATTTTGGCCGACGCACTTGCTTCCTTAGCTTCCGCTTTAGTTTTCCCTCCTGAGCGTGATTTTCATGTCCCCCTGATTCATCAGCGTGATACTCCAGCCATTAGGGATCGTGCTTTTCTCGATATTAGGGATCAGGTGCTTGAGAAGGTTAGACGGAAGGAAGCTCTTGAAGGCAAAGAGGTCATGCTATTGGATTGGCAAGAAGAGTTGGCTGACGAAGAAAAGCCTTGGTATTATGAGATTGCCAGATACTGTGATGATCAGTCTTATCCCGAGGAAGCCACAACAGAAGAGAAGAAAGCAATAAGAAGAGTGGCTCAACGTTATACTTTGGTTGGAGGTGTGCTTTACAGAAGAGGGCTCACCGGTGTTTTATTGAGATGCCTCGATGATGATGAATCTTGGAAAGTTGTGGAAGAGGCGCATTCTGGTGTGTGTGGTGGTCATGTGAACAGCCAGATGCTAGCTAAGAAGATTCTTAGACTAGGTTTCTATTGGCCCACTCTAGAAGAGGATTGTTCTATCTATGTTCGAAGGTGTGTTAAGTGCCAACTGCACGCCGACAAGATTCATTCTCCTGCTTCTTCACTCCATCCTACGTCCTCCCCATGGCCTTTTCCCATGTGGGCTTTTGATATCATTGGACCTCTTGATGATTCGAACCTCCTGACCAAGCAAAAATCATTCATTCTCACGGCAACGGAGTACTTCACCAAGTGGGCGGAAGCAGAAGCTTACGTGGAAATTAAAGCATCAACCGTCTGCAAATTTATCATGAAGAACATCATCACGAGGTTCGGCATTCCGAGCACCATCGTCACCGACAATGGGCCTCAATTTATCTCTCAAGATCTCAAGGATCTCTGCAACAGGTATAACATTGCATTGCATCATTCTTCTCCCTATTATCCGCAGGGCAATGGCCAAGCAGAGGCCACTAATAAAACCTTAATCAAGATTGTTAAGAAGACGTGCGAGGCTAATAAATTCTCGGACTGGCCAGACAAGCTGATTGAAGCTCTTTGGGCCTACCGCACTTCTATTCGAACCCCCACTGGGCAAACTCCTTTTGCCCTTACTTATGGAATGGAGGCCGTAGTCCCGTATGAGATTCTTATCCCCTCTCTGCGAGTACAATTGGATAAGGAGCTCTCTATCGATGAACGTCGTGATTCACTCCTTGCCCAATTGGAACTCCTAGATGAGAAGCATCTGGTCACCGCTGAGCATGCGCGCGTTTATCAAAACAGGCTCTCACGTTTTTATCAAAAGAAGGTAATTGAGAGAAAATTTAAGGTCGGTGAAATGGTAATCAAAAGAATTTTTGTAAAACCAGGTGGCCCTCGTTCAAAGCTCCAACCAAATTGGGAAGGGCTGTTCATCATAAAAGACGTTTATCCTGGCAATGCTTATAAACTGGTTAATGCTGAAGGAGAGGAATTAACTCACCCCTGGAACGGTTTGTATCTCAAGAAATATTACCCCTGAACAAAAAAATCCAAACAAAATTTGAAAACTTCCCAAAAAAACAAAAAAAAATCCAAAGAAAATAGAAATCTCCCAAAATAATCAAAAAAAAATCGAATATTTTCAAAATCAAAAACAAAAAAAGAGAGTTTTCTTTCATGGTTCTCCTTTTTGGGCTGACATGACAGGCAAAGGTCCACGGTCCGAAAGGTCAAAATTCAAAATCCATTCATCAGTCTTGCTAATTTAAAATGGGAGTTGACCCCACACACACTACACACTTTACTCTTGAGCTCAAGCAGTGCAAAATCTGATGGAAAGTCGAAACCAGACCAAAGGCGAAAGACGATATCCATTCTTTTCTTCTTCGGCCCACAAGGGAGGAAGGGAGGTCTCGAGGTAGACACGCCAAGCCTATCCGCCGCCCTAGTAGGAGGAAGTCAGGGCCCAAAAGGGAACAAATGCCACAAAAAGCCCAAGTACAATTAGGTTGTTCATCAGTTCAAATCTATTCAATGCAAATCAATTCCAAAGTGAAAGTCAAATGGTGAAAAGAAAAGCATGTCAAGAGGGCAAAGTCCCCGCAAGGAAAACCTTAGGCGTATGCATGCAATACGAAAAGAGGCAAAAGGCAACAAAGCGTCCCTACGCCAAAGACCGAACCCCAACAGGCATAGAGTAGGGGAGGTAGCTTTGCCTCAGGTATCTCTAAATCTTTTGTGGACTTCCTTATACTTTCTTTTTTATTTTTGGAAAAGTCATGAACCAGCAGAATGGCCGAGACAAACTGAAGAGAATGCACTGCACGAAATCTTGTGTATAAGTTTAACAATATTCACGCCAATTCCCCTTTTAATTATTCAAGAAAGGTTAATGGATCTTAGATGATGACCGAGTAGGGCCCACCACCTTAATTTCTTTATCAGCTCAATTTGGGAGGAATAAAATTAACGCCTTTGTTCAAGGCGCTTTAATGTTAATTCACGCCTATCTTAAAGTCGTTTCTTTAAAAATAACGCCTCTGGGAAGGTCGTGTTTTCAACAAAATTCAAAAAAATCTTTTCACAGTAACGCCGTCTCCGAGGGCGTCTTTTACTTGAGTAACGACCTAATCTAAGGCGTGTTTTTCAGAAAACCCCTAAAAATATATATATACTGAAAAGAACAAAAAAAAATAAATTCTTCATATTGCATGAGTTGCATTCTTGCCTAGACATCTTTTAATTATTGTTTACATATGTGTGATTGCATGAGGCATCCACGAGTTTTGATTATTCCATTTTGCCTTATTAAAGGCTTGGCCCCTTTGACCCATTACTAAGGTCAGAATATGGACACCCCTTGCTCATCGGGCAAGGGGCCAAGTCGAACAGATGAATTAACCTGTTTGTTCAAGTGAAAACCGCAGCTGCAGATATAGGGCAAAATAAAGCAAACACATGGAACGTGGAAAGAAAAAGTACACAAACACAAGTCCACAACCATACAAGTGCTCAGGTAACAAAAGCTCAAATCTCCTATATATATATATCATCATGTCTATCATGTACAGGTGTGAAGGTGGAGGAGTACAAGTACAAAACTCTCAGCTCTCGCCTCCACCCTCCTCTCTCCTACTCTCAACCTCCTCCTCGCCGTCCCGAGCTGGTGCTGGTGGAGGAGGCATGGGCCCCCGTGAAGAAGCCGGAACCCGAACGTGTCCCCCTACCTCGCTCCTCTCTCGGAGGGAAGAACCCGCCACGAAGGTGGAGCTGGTGAAGGAGAAGCCCGCGGCCCGTGCTCGCTCGCGGCCTCGCTGCAACCGCTCCTCGGACACTCGCAGCCGCTCCTGGGAAAGGATCAATTGGGTCCTCGAGTCCGCCAGCTCACGCTCTCATACCGACAACTGCTCCTGGAACCGGGCACGCTCCGCCTGGTGCTCCTCCCGCTCACGAGCCCGCTCCTCGCGCTCCCGAGCACGCTCCCTCCTCTCCAGCTCCAGGGCAACTCGCAGCTCGGCTACGTCCTGAGGAAGCTCACTGCGTCGCTGCAGGGTCCGCTGAAGCTCTGCGATCCGCTGATCGCGGATCGACAACTCGGTACGTATAGCCTTCAGCTGAGCAGCCTACAAACAGGTAAACAAATCATCAGTTCCACAGTTCAATAATTCATGAAATGAAATAACAACATGTGACTGAAGGTAGATCACGCACCTGTGAGCTCGTCGCTCGGAAGCCCTCATCTACACAGATAAGAGTGGCTCGAAGCTCTTCAGTCTGCAAAAATGAATTTTTATCAATGCACAATTTATATCTAATCATTATTTGAATGAGGTTTTGAGTTCAGAATTTACCCGTGAGGCAAGGTCACGCTCCGCCGCCTCGGCTCGCGCTATCGCACCAGCCAGCTGCTCTGTCAGTGCAGTCACCTCTGCACTAGGCCCCCTCGAGCTGGAAGCCTCCCCTGGATCTCTCCTCGCTGCTCCCTGCTGGGCACGCTGCATTCATTAAGACCGTCAGTGGCTAATCATTAATTCAACACAACAAAAAAAAATTCATTTACATATAGGAATAATTTAAACACTCACCAGGGTCTCCAGGTCTGCCCGTGTGGCAGCTAGCTGGTCCTCCAGGCTGTGTAGGTGAACCTGGGCATCTATCGCCGCTATGTCCCTCGCATCCTGCATTCATTACATGTTAGTCGCATAATAATTACATAAGCATTTGCATTCAATTTAGAAATCATTGCATTCATACATACCCCTAAGACCCTCATCTGAGGTCTGCCGGCGTGAACCTCCCAGTAGCGCCGGAGGTACTCAGAGCTGTCAGTCGCGTGGGAAACGACTGTGGTCCCGCCACGCTGCCAGTCGGCGTACTGCTCCTCGAATCGCACCCTCCAGTCGGTCGTCTTGGTGCGACCGCGGGTCTTCTTGCCAATCCCTCGAGGCTCTCCGACCTCGATCCACTCCTGGGGCAGGCCCAGGGTCCTCATCACCAGCCGAAGCCGTAACGGCTCAATCTCGCTCAAGCAGTGTAGCCACAGCTCACGTCCGAAGCGAGGTCGCCCCGATACGACCCAAGGCTGGCCCTCATCGGTCATCCCCTCATATGGTCTCCACTGTACCTGCATTCATGAACACGCATCATTATCATTTCATCATATTCAAATAAACAACAAAAAAAGAAATGCATATCATTCATTCATACATACCAGCGAGGGAGGGAAGTCGCGGAACTCTCTCCGTAGAACCCACAACTCGTAGTCAAGTGGGGCGCCAAAGATGACAGGCACCCAGCGTCGCGCCAGAGGGAAGGATCCCTCAGCTCCTGGCCGTGGGTCAACGCGCCCCATCGGCATGTATAGGTGGCTCCACACCTGCATCCATGCATTGCAATTAGTACTATATTCACACGCATCATAATAAGAAGGAAAAGATGTAAAAATGAGAAATTGCATACCTGAAGAAGAGGTGAGAAGCCACTGACGGTCGTCTCACGGCCTGTCCCTGTGGACAGATCGGCCATCAAATGCGCCAGCAGGGCCGCTCCCCAGGCATATGTGCCAACCGTCTCCAGATCCTCAAGGATGCCTAAGAAGCGGCAGTTGATGACATCGGCTTTCGTCCCCAGCAATAATCTCCCGAGCAGCAGCAGCAGGAACCTCCTCAGTCTAATAACTTTCAAAGTGCAGAAGTTTGCAGGATTCAGGGCGTTTGGATCGCTCATGGGAACAACATCGTGTCACCTTGTATTGTTTCTTGTAAGCATTATTATTATATGATATCTACGATATTATAGTATATCAGGGACCTTGTGGTTATGATGAACCTGAAATTTGAGTTCCCCTTTATCAAAAACGAAGACGATTTCAGGAGAATCTTGATCACACGGATAGGCCGTTGAGTTGTTAAAGGCTTGGGACGATGGTTCCACTTTCTGAGTTGATACGTGGACAAACGGGCTTCGGCTTAGTGTTAGCTCAGAAATATGGATTCTTGACCAGACCTAAACAGCTTAGCAATATTATCCTTGATTATTTTCTATTTAGTTTGTTTTAATCTTTTCTTTTAGCCCAGCATCCATCATGTAGGATTTTGAGTTTCATGCTGAAAATCTTCATATTATGGCAATAATGAAGTTCACTCGCTCTCGATTAAGTTGACATGAGATATTCCACTTTAAATCAAGTACTTCGTTCTATTTGAAGCCATTCAGGCTGATTCCTTGAAAGTGTTCCTTTTGTTGGATCTTTATCCCAATTCTCTTTACTTTTCTGCAAAATTTACCTTGGTTGCAGCACGTCCACATTGGCTGGTAATCGCTCTCCAATGGTCTTTCCCTGTCGTGCCCACGTGCACACCCTTTATTTATTTAGTTTAATCTCCTTTCATCCAACAAATCGATGTTTCCTTGGAACCACCCAGAGTTGTTTCACTCAGAATCTTGGAAAGATTTCAAATGCTTAATGTTTTGAGGCGTGTCACATCACACCTTGGCGTCTCCTTATCAGTTCGTTCCACTTCAATCCTTTCATTTCACTTCATTCCATTTCCGTCTCACTCCCTTGCAAAGCAGACGCCAAGGCGGGGCAGCTGTAGACACGCCAAAATTGACATTTTGTTGATCAAATCTCATGTTATTATGTAAACGCCCCAAGTGGACTTCAATATTCCTATAATATAAAGTTTTTCTATTTTTCATGAGTTTTCTGCATTTTTCCTGCATTTTTGTGAATCACGACTTGACTAAGGGCGTTACTTGATAAAATAACGACCTGTGATAAGGCGTTTTAAAAGAAAGGACGACCGTATGTAAGGGCGTCAATTCCTGGTATTATCCTTTAATTTCTGGAAATATCTATTTTCAAAATAAAAGGCTTTTTCTGAGTAACGCCTTTCCTCAGGGCGTGTTTTGAAGAAACGCCGTTTTCGCAGGCGTGTTATCTCAGTTTCCAAACGGAGGAAGTTTTCATTTCCAAAATTAAACCCAGGAAGAAACGGCCTTTACTAGGTCGTGTTTCAAGAAACGCCTCTGTGCAGGTCGTCAATTCATAAAAAGACGCCCTGACGCAAGGCGTGTTTTCACTCCAGAGTCCTTTTTTTCTCCATCTTTCCCCCACAGTTCCCTGCTATCCTTGGACTCTTGCTCGATCTTAATCCTTCCTTGGATGCCTCATTACCCATTCTTATCATTTCCTCGTTTGATCACATCCGATTGGAACTATAAAAGAAAACTTCATTCGCTCGTAACAGAGGTTGAAGATTTGAAGTATTCAATAGGTTGAAGATTTTACGTATTCAATAGTCACCCTGAGCATTTAGAGGTTAAGACGTGAGTTATCAAGCAAGCACGCAGAGCTTCCTCCTTCGAGCATTGATTTTTCTTCATCCCTCTGCATCCGTTCAGCGTCTTCCCGGTTCCCTTTACTCTTGTCAGGGAGAGCAGGGCGATATATATATATAGCTTGTCTGTTGTTCATCACATTCTTATCATCACTATTGTTACCTGTCGTTAGTTCTTTACCGCATCTAGCATATCATATTCTTCCCTAGTTCTCTGCTAGGGGTTTACAAAACAAACAAACAAAAAAAGAAGGTGCGCATGTTGATGTCTTTTCATCATTTTTATGTTGGTTCTTGACTGATACTATTGCACTTTGGCTGATCCCCTTCTCTTTTCCTTGTTTTCCATTGTCTTCTTTTACAAGGTAATCAATCGAGAAAACCCACTTCATCGGCCGGCCGATTGGAGTTGGAGGAGGAGACCCACATTCATCCCGCATCCCACTTTTCACTAGGTACATGCGATCTCATTTCTTCTTATTGAGGTAAACCCTCTGGTGATCACAACTCCCCTTTAGCACTGCGTGCTATATTCTTTATCACATCTTATACATGTTATCATCATCGTTATTTATTTTTCACTCCCTGGTATTTGAGGATTTTTAATCCGATCTACACCATACGGGTGCTACCACTGGCGGAGCAGGCCGGGGTGTAATGCCACGGATGCGTGCCCCCTCTTTTGGGCGGGGTGCCCTTTTCTTCTTGTGCTTCACAGGGATTTGCTGCCACCCCTGCTGTTCCTTCACGGGCTCCAGGAAATGGATTTCGTAGGTGCTCCGTGTGCTTGCTTCAGAGATCTTCTCAGGTAATGCCTGGTAGAGGGAGATCATGTTGACTGCTGCCCTCCTAAAAGGGGCTTCATGTGGCTGAGGAGGGTCTACTTTGTACTCTCCCAGCTCTATCTCGTTCTTCTTCACCATCCCTTCGATGACGTCTTTGAAAACATAGCAGTCTTCGATTGGATGTCCCAACATCTGGTGGTAGGGGCAGAATCTTGGATTGTCTTTTCTTTTCAGGTCCTTCGGCCTCCTTGGTTCAGGCAGAGTGACCATGCTGTATTCTGTTACCCAGTCGAACAGGACTCGGGTCTTGTCTTTTGGAAAGGAATAAGCTTTTTTCATTTTGTCCCTCAGCGAAGGACCTTCTTTAGCATCTGGAGCTTTCGCAGGTTGCGGGGGAGCCGCTTTCTTGCCTTTCTCCTTCTGTTGTCCGAACGCCTTGATATCAAGCGCATTCGCTTCTTTAGGCGTGGGGCGCCGCTCCGCAGCCTTGCCTTTCTGGGCTATGCTGGCAGTTGACGTCGGGACAGGCTTGGCTAGAAAAGCTTCCACCTCAGCCACCACATTATTCAGCCGGTCGAACGACCGTATTTCCATACCAATCATCTTTTCCAGGACCTCCCTCCTGAGATTTTGCTTACATATTTGCACAGCGTCCTCCTGATGCGGGGGCCGCTTACATCTCATTCCGAGGTTCCTCCACCTCTTGATGTAGTTAAGGGCTGTCTCATCTGCCCTTTGTTTTGTTGAATAGAGCTCGGCCACTGTGACCTCCCTCTCTGTGACATGGAATCTTTCTCTGAACTTCCTCTGCATATCTGACCAGTCATTAATTGACCCGGCCGAGAGACTGGAGTACCATTCAAATGCGAGCCCTGTAAGCGAGGACCCGAAGAATTTCAGCAGATACGACTCGTCGGTGGCCAGATCACCCATAACAGTCATATAATATGCAATATGCTCTTTTGGGGAACCTTTCCCGTTGAATTTGTCAAATTTAGGCGGCTTGTTGACTCCCGGGGGAAGTCGTTTAGCCGCATGGTGTTGCGGGTAGGTGTGGACGTACTTTTTTATTTGACAGTTATTTTATTTCGTTCGTTGGTTTATTAGTTTATTAAGTGCGTGGGCGTGCCAGTCACAAAGTGACGATTTATTCGGGCTCCGAAGAGCCCATGGTGCGCTCGATCTGACTTCGTCAGACGATTGTGTGGTTCGTGTCGGGACCAAAACCCGTCGCGCCGTAAAGGTCACGACGTTATTTACATCCCCTCAGAGAGGGGAACACCCTTGATTAATCGCCGAGAAAAAGGGGCCTTATGGCCAGAAAATTAATTGCATAAAAATATATTAAGAAACACTGACGTCCTCACACGAGGGCATGAAGAAAGTATTTGAGCTCATGTCGGTCGTGTGTTTGACCGTTTAATGTTCGGACGATTGTCCGTCTCGGGAAAAGTGCGATCGTCGCGGGAAGACCGGAGCATATGTATGCCAGGATATGGCAATTTATTGTTCAGAAGAACGGAAAACGTTCGGCTAAACCTCGGTTAGAGCGATCAGAAACCGGTAAATCTGTTAGCCCGGCGCAAGAGCACGCTGCGACCATACTGCGGTGGGCCCCCCGCGGTCGAAACAAGACTTGCATGAGCGTCGTTAATATTTCCGATGCCAAGGGGGCGACGGGGGAATATCCCTTGAATCGGCTGAAAAGCCCTGTGTCCGGAGAAGCGGACGTTCGAAACGTGTCGGTCATTCGGGAGACCGTTTAATATTCGGACGGGAGTCCGGTATTGGGAATATCGTAATCGTCGCGGGAGGACCTGGAACATATGTATGCCAGGATACGACAAA
Organism: Amorphophallus konjac; assembly: GCA_022559845.1. Taxonomy (NCBI): domain Eukaryota; kingdom Viridiplantae; phylum Streptophyta; class Magnoliopsida; order Alismatales; family Araceae; genus Amorphophallus; species Amorphophallus konjac. The sequence continues at coordinate 12,892,094 of CM040121.1, forward strand.
TATATATATCATTCCGAGACACTGAAAACATTCGATTAAATCTCGGTTCGTGTAGCAGGAAACCAGCGAGTTTATTGGCCCGGTGCGAGATCGAGTCGGGACCATACCGGGGGCGCCTCCCGCGGTCCAGACGGGGCTTGCGTGGGCATCATTAATGTTCTCGGTGCCGGAGGGCAGCGAGGAAGAGTCCCGGGACTAGATTCCAAAACCGAAAACGTGTTCAAAGGGAGTGGGCTGTAGACCGAGGATATGAGCCAGACGCTGACCATGATCGGGACAGGCCCGAGGTCTGAGTGTGGCCCACGAAGGTCTTATTGATATTCCCATGGAAGGAGTCCGGGGGTGGCGAGAGCCGTCTCGTTCTAATTCGGATTCCGTCGGTCACTTGCCGACCTTTTCATGTTTGGGCAAGGGCCCATATTGAAAGTGCGACACGGGCTGGAACAACCCCATACAAATGTATGCCGAGTCTACGGCAATTTTGATGAAAGGGCGGGAACGAATCCTGATAGGAACGGGTCGGAATTGATGAGCTATTGGCCCGGAGCAATGCCGGCTCACAACCATATCGGGGTAGGAGCCACCGGCTATGCAGGTCACTCACGGGCCTTTTCATGTTCCGACGTAGGTCCGTAATAAGAACGCGGCGGGAACCGGGATGAATCCGTTCAAATGTCTGCCGAACGTGCGGCAATTTTAGTAGCGGCTCGGAAAGGATCCGGCCGGAGAAATGAGTCCGGTTTAATCAGAATGTCAGCCAGAGGCGAGGTCGGGTCATGGCCATTTCGGGATAATTCCCAAGACTCAGGCCCAGCCCGCAAGGGCGGCATTGTTGTTCCTTCAGCACCGGGTCGCCGGGGAGACGGGGCTGCGGTGTAGATTTTACCATTGTTTTATCATTATTTAAGAAATGTTATCATCATCATTTGTTAATTTATGTAAATCTTTGAGTGAATTCTTTATTACTATTTATTCATTTTTTCTTGTGATTTATTCATTTACTATTGTTATTATTAGGCTTGTTATTATTTTTGTTCGTGTTATTATCATTCATTTGCTTGTCGCGTTTCGTTAAGTTTGTTATTATTATTTATTTTGGTTATCTTTTATTTATTTATCGTTCTTATCGAGTTTGTTATTATTATTCATTCATTTTTATTATCGTTTATTTGCCTATTTATTATTATTATTATTTTTAAGCTTATTATTATTATTATTTATTTCTTTATTATTCCTATTTACTTATTCATCTTTTTTTAATTTGTCATTGTTTATTGTTATTATTATCATTATTGTTTGTTATTATTTCTCCCTCTTCTTTTGAGTTTGTTGTTATTATCATTATTTTTTTTGCATCGTTATTTGTTTATTTATTATGTTTTCTTTTAGCTTATTATCTTTATTATTATCATTATTTCTGGTGTACCGCCGGGTCAAGGGAGTGTACCGCTGAGGGCCAGGGGAGCGTGCCGCTGAGGGCCAGGGGAGTGTGCCGCTGGGGGCCAGGGGAGCGTGCCGCTGAGGGCCAGGGTAGCGTGCCGCTGAAGGGCTGGAAGGGATGTGCCGCTGAAGGGCCTGGGGCTGTACCGCTGAAGGGCTGGAAGGGCTGTGCCGCTGAAGGGCCTGGGGCTGTGCCGCTGAAGGGCTGGACGGGTGTACCGCTGGAGGGTTAAAAGGGTGTACCGCTGAAGGCCAGGGGCGTACCGCTGGAGGGCCAAGGGAGCGTGCCGCTGAAGGGCCTGGGGCTGTGCCGCTGAAGGGCTGGGCAGCCGGGCTAGGGGCGTGCCGGCGAAGGGCGTGGGGAGTCCACTCCTCCTCCGTTCTTATGTCTTTTCTCTTTTCCTTTTCTCTCTTGATTTTATTAAGTTTGCATGGGTTTCTTCTCTCTTTCTCTTGATGATCTTTCATTCTTTCTCTTGCGAGGGTGGATGTTCGAGTTGCTTAGTCATTATTTGATTCGATTTCCTTTATGTTGATTGCGATTCTCTTGCCTTGGTTAAAGCGTTTTACCATTATTCTTTTTATTTGTTTGTTGCCTTCTTTTTGTCTTTTAATATGTTATTGTTTCTGACGAAAATTCGGCAGCATCTCCCCTTGACCCGAGCGTAAGGGAGAAAAAGGGAACGCGCCCACATGGAGTGGCGGAACCCGACAACTGGAGGTGGGCGCCCGAAGGCAGCAACACCTTTAGTAAAACTTCGGCAAACACGAAGGAAAGCAACGGGGCCTAAGGCCTGTGGAATCGGACGAGGCAGACTGGGTTTCGGCCAAGGCGTACCGGGCTGGGGCATGGCCAAAGTGTGTGCCGTTGAGGGCTTAAAGAGTGTACCGCTGAGGGCCTAAAAGGGTGTACCGGCCAGGGGCCAATGGGGTGCACCGCTGGGGGTCAAAAGGAGTGTACCGGCCAAGGGCTAAGGGCCAAAGAGTGTGCCGGCCAAGGACTCAACGGGGTGTACCGCTAAGGGTCAAAAGGGTGTGTCGGTGGCGGCATAATCAGGGCGTGCCGCTGAGGCACCAAAAAGGGGTGTGCCGCTGAGGGCCAGTAGGGGTGTGCCGCTGAGGGCCATAAGGGTGTGCCGCTGAGGGCCAACGTAAGTGTGCCGCTGAGGGCCAATGGGTGTGTGCCGCTGAGGGCAAATGGGGTGTGCCGCTGAGGGCCAAAACAAGTGTGCCGGCCAAGTGCCGGAAAGGTGCATCGCTGGGGGCTTAAACAGAGTGTGCAGGCTGGGAGACTTAGAGACCATTCAGGAAAAGGAGGGGGATTCAAGGCCGGGGGTAGGCCACTTGGTTACTGCGTGTTTGGAGAGAGGGTAAGGGTCTCCCTCTCCCCTAAGCCAGTGAACACAACAGAGGGCCAGGTAGGGGATTGAGGAGCCCATGGGGCCAAGGCTCAAGGGAGAAATCACATGGCTGCGGAGGTTCCAAAGAAACACCGAGGAGACGGAGAAAACGAACAACACACCACATGCACTGCGAAGGCGGGAATAAATCAATAGAGATTGCAAGAAAGGCCCAAGAAGGGTGATTCTTCATTCATGGGAGGCAAAAAGGCCGTAGCCCTACATGCATATTACAAAAGAAAATGCCCAAGATGGGGCCGTAGATAAAGGGAAAAAAACAAAGAAAGATAGAACAAGAGGGGGGAGGAACAGAGTACAAGAAAGAGAGAGGCGTTGGGGACTTGAACGTCGACCACTGCCCCCAACTCTCTCCCCTATAGCATCAAGCTCTCTCTCCCTTACTCTTGCTTCTTCCCGGTGGTCGTCGGAGGGAGCTCACGCCGGGACCCTTCCTCCTCTTCTCTCTCTTCCCCTCTTTTCTTCTCTGTGTGTTCTCTCTTCTTCTCTTCCTTTCGTCCGGGTGTGTGTCTGTGTGTTCGTCTGTGTGGATGCCCCTCTTCTGTCGAAAACGGGAGTCTTTTATACTCCCCAGCAGCGGGGGCTTTGGCCACGGCCATCGAAGGCGGGAAATGGCTTGTAATGATGGCATTTGACCTTCCCCGTCCTGGGTGTCAGTGGGGTAGCCTACGTGGCCCAACGATCGGCTGACACCTCAGACGGCTTCACTGCGTGCCAAGGATGCGTAGGGCATGGGCTTCACGTCGTTTGCCGTTGAAAAAGCCTTCCGCTATGCCGTTGGCGGGCTGAACAGGCGTGCCGTGGGGGAGCCAAAAGGGCGTACCGCTGGGAGCCCAAATGGGCGTACCGCTGGAGCCCTGAATGGGCGTGCCGCTGGAGCCCTGAAGGGCGTACCGCTGGAGCCCTGAAGGGCCGCGCCGCTAAACCCCCGTGTGGGGTGTGCCGTTGAAAACCCTTTGGGGCGTGCCGCTGAACCCCCCGTGGGGGCGTGCCGTTGAAACCCCCCAGGGGGGTGCACCGTTGAGGGGCCTTGGGGCCGTGCCGTTGGGACCCCGAGGGGGTGTGCCGCTGAAGGGCTCCCCAGGCCGTGTCGCTGGGGCCTTGCCAGGGTGTGCCGTTGAGGCCTCTTGGGGCTGGGCATGCCGCTGAAGGGCTCTCTAGGGTGTGTGTGTACCCGGGGCTGTTCTGAGCCCATTGTGGGCACGAGTCATGGCCCGTTTGATTCTCTTTGAGGCCCACGAGCTGTGGGGCCTTTTGTGCTTGATTTCTCCGGGGTTTCTTCACTCGGCGCCGTTGCTGACGCGAGGCCGAGCAGGATATCCATGTATGCATTTTTTGGGTGTCCACAAATGCCCCCCACCCATGGGTGGCGCAGGCGAAGGATGAGCCGGGCGGTGCCCGTGGGTGTACTTGTCTCTTTTCTCTTCATCGGTGCCGACGGGGTGTCGAGAGCCGACCTGGTTTGTTGTTTGTTGGTCTCTTTGTTTGTGCCGACGGGATGTCGGGAACTGAAGCAACATATTGGTCTCTTCGTCTTTTCATCAGTGCCGACATGGCGTCGGGAACTGAAGCAGCATATTGGTCTCTTTGTCTCTTCATCAGTGCCGACATGGCGTCGGGAACTGAAGCAGTATATTGGTCTATTCATCAGTGCCGACGGGGTATCGGGAACTGAAGCAGCATGTTGGTCTCGTCTTCTCTCCTTTTTTATTACTACCGACAGGGCGTCGGGGGCTGCAGTAGCATGTTGGTCTCTTTGTATCTTTGTCAGCGCCGACAGGGTGTCGAAAGCTGACCTGGTTTGTTGTCTCTTGGTCTCTTCGTCAGTGCCGACAGGGTGTCGGGAGCTGATCTGATATGTTGATCTCTTGGTCTCTTTGCCAGTACCGACAGGGTGTCGGGAGCTAGCCTAGTTTGTTGATCTCTTGGTCTCTTTGCCAGCGCCGACAGAATGTCGGGAGCTGGCCGGATATGTTGATCTCTTTGTCTCTTCGCCAGTGCCGACAGAGTGTCGGGAGCTGGCATGGTTTGTTGATCTCTTGGTCTCTTCGCCAGCGCCGACAGGGTGTCGGGAGCCGGCCTGGTTTGTTGATCTCTTGGTCTTTTCGCCAGCGCCGACAGGGTGTCGGGAGCTGACCTGGTTTGTTGGTCTCTTTGTCTCTTCTCTTTCTTTTCTTCTCTCTTTTTTTCTTCTTCTTTTTTTTTTGTCATCTCTTCTTTTTTATCCTTTTTGTTGTTGTTTTTTTTTGTTTCTTCTCTTCTTCCCTTCTTTTTTTTCTTTTCCCTTTTTTTTTGATGAATTCCAGGTGGTTGTTGGCGTGGATGCCAATAATATAAGAGTTGTAGGCACAACGGCCGATAATTGAAAGCTATTGGCACGGGAGCCAGTAAGTGAGGCCGAAACAGCCAAGGCCAGAAGCAACTGAGATGTTCGTCGTTCGAAGGGACAGAGAGAAGAGTTTGTTGATTCAAAAATGCGCCGGGGGATATTGGCTATGAGACCCGGACTCGGGAAAGTGGGCCGCGAGGGCCAAAGTTGGCGTTACGGAAGCGGGCCGTGCGGGCCAGATTCTAGGAAGCAGGCCGTAAAGGGCCAGGGATGTTGGGAGGCGGGCTACAAGAGCCGAATTTATGGGATGCGGGCCGCGAAGGTCAAACGTAAGCAGGCTGCAAGAGCCGGAATTGGGAAGTAGGCCGCGAAGGCTAAAGGTAAGCAGGCTACAAGAGCCAAAGATATTGGGAGGCAGGCCGTAAGGGCCGAAAGTATGGGAAGAGGGCCGTGAATGCCGAATTCTGGGAAGTAGGCCGTGAAGGCCAGACCTGGGAAAGCGGGCCATGGGGGCCGAGGTAAGCAGGCTACGAGAGCCAAAGTTGGGAAGTAGGCCGCGAAGGCCGAGATTATGGGCAGCGGGCCGTGAAGGCCGAATTTTGGGAAGCAGGCCATGAAGGCCAGAACTGGGAAAGCGGGCCATGGGGGCCGAGGTAAGCAGGCTACGAGAGCCAAAGTTGGGAAGTAGGCCGCGAAGGCCGAAATTATGGGCAGCGGGCCGTGAAGGCCGAATTTTGGGAAGCAGGCCGTGAAGGCCAGAATTGGGAAAGCGGGCCATGGGGGCCGAGGTAAGCAGGCTACGAGAGCCAAAGTTGGGAAGTAGGCCGCGAAGGCCGAAATTATGGGCAGCGGGCCGTGAAGGCCAAATTTTGGGAAGCAGGTCGTGAAGGCCAAAATTGGGAAATTAACGAGCCGTGAGGGCAAGAGGTAGGCCATGGGGGGCCAAGATTGGGCTCTACGAGCCAGAGCTGGGAAAGTAGGCTGCGATAGCCGAAATTGAGTTCGTTGCCTACGCACACTCTTGTTATTTTATTGTTATTATACTTTTTATTATTTTTATGTTACTTTATTTTGTTTGTTTATATTTCTTTTATCATTTTCATTCATTTTTTTTAAAGCATGCAAGCATTCATTAGCAGGCATAACATAAATATAAGTAAGGTAGCTCCCTCTATAGGGGATAGGATAGGGACGTCGCCCGTAACTCGTAGATGCGGTGCGGGCCGCGGGGCACAATCGAGGGGTGGTGCACCCGTCAAGAGGATATCGCACGTCTTGCATGCATAGCCTAAATTCACGCATTTCACCCGAGGCAATTCTCTGTGGCGTGGCAGTGCAAATGTGTGAACAAATGACCCTAACCATAGGGATATGCAGGTTTTCCTGGTGACACTCGAGGATCACTCTAGTGCCTACACATTAGTTCCAGGCTTTCGACTTTCGGTAGCTTCACACAGCCCCCATCTGTTTATTTTGATAGCGGACTTCACCGTTCGGCGCGAGTCTCCTCATGTGTCTCAATGGGGATTCCCGGCTACTAAGATTCATCCTTATTATAATTCTATTACGGATTCTACCGTTCGGCGAGAGTCTCCTCATGTGTCTCAATGGGGATTCCCGGCTGATAGGTTTCATCCTTATTATAATTCGCTTCACCATTTCGCGCGAGTCTCCTCATGTGTCTCAATGGGGATTCCCGGCTACTCGGATCCACGTGTCACTCCTTTTTTTGCATCATTTTTTCTTTCTCTCTCTTTTTCTTGTTTTTTTTTTGTTTTACAGTGGGGGTAGGCAGCTTTTTCCTCACGACTACCTTTCACGCGAGTGCGGGAATTCAAGTCTCCGTAGAGTGCTAAGAAGAAACTCGGGCAATCCCTATAGTCGAAGGCTATTGAACGCATCAAGTGCTAAGTGTGGGAATGTCGCCTCAGGTTTATTTTGAGAGTTGGGCTTAGCGGTTCAGCCATGACTCTTCCCCTTGACGTGTGCACCTGCCATAATTGAGTTCCCTTCGAGCATATGCCGTGACGCGCGCGCACCCGGAATCGGGGCGATATTATTATTTAGCAAGGAAACACGGTCCTAGAAAATTCCAAGGAGGTGTATTATTCTATATTAAACAAGCATGCAAACAGGGCAATCAAACATTCTCTTCTTTTGTTTCCGTTTTCTTTTTTTTGTGTGTTTGTTTTATTTTTTATATATATATTTTTTGGGTGTTGTTTTTTTTTGTTTTTGTTTGTTTGTTTTTGTTTGTTTGTTGTTGTTGTTGTTGTTTTTTGCATAAGAAAATATTGTTGTTACGTATAAGTGTAGTGGTAGTAAAGGTATTAGGGAGGCAGACCGCAAAAGGGCTGAGAGGATATTAGGGAAGCGGGCTGCAAGAGCCGAAGTTATGGGATGCGGGCCGCGAAGGCCGAGTTCTGGGAAGCAGGCTACGAGAGCCAGACTTGGGAAGCAGGCCACGAAGGCCACATGTAAGCAGGCTGCAAGAGCCAAAGCTGGGAAGCAGGCGGCGAAAGCCGATGGGAAGCAGGCTGCGAGAGCCAAAGTTGGGAAGCAGGCCACGAGGGCCGAATTTTGGGAAGCGGGCTACAAAAGTCAGAATCTGGGAAGCATGCTATAAAAGCCGAAGGGCAGCAGGCTACAGGAGCCGAAGTTATGGGAAGCGGGCTGCAAGAGCCGAAGTTATGGGATGCGGGCCGCGAAGGCCGAATTATGGGAAGCAGGCTACGAGAGCCAGACTTGGGAAGCAGGCCACGAAGGCCAAATGTAAGCAGGCTGCAAGAGCCAAAGCTGGGAAGCAGGCTGCGAAAGCCGAGGGGAAGCAGGCTGCGAGAGCCAAAGTTGGGAAGCAGGCCACGAGGGCCGAATTTTGGGGAGCAGGCTGCAAGAGCCAAGGATAATGAAAAGTAAGCTAAAAAGCCAAGGGATATTGGCGAGCGGGCCACAAGGGCCAAAGGTTGGGGGAGCAGGCTACGAGAGCCAACATTGGGAAGCAAGCCACAAAGGCCAAAGGGAAGCAAGCTGCGAGAGCCAGAGATAAGCAGGCCACAAGGGCCGAATTTTGGGAAGCAGGCTACATGAGCCAGGATCTGCGAGGCCTTTGTCGGTTTAACGCCCCGTCGGCGGAAGGTCTAGTCGGTTTCTATTTGTTGGATGGCTGGAGGTCGGAGGTAAAAGTTTGCCTCGTGACCCTTCTTTCTCTTCTTCTCTTCTTCTTTTGTAGGGAGGCAGGTACAAAGACCATGTTCGCCTCGTGATCATATATTTTTTTTCCTCTCTTCTTCTTTTGTGTAGAGAGGCGGGTGCAGGGACCATGTTCGCCTCATGATCATATATTTTTTTTTCTTCTCTTCTTCTTCTGTGTAAAGAGGCGGGTGCAGGGACCATGTTCGCCTCGTGACCATTCTTTTTTCTTCTTCTCTTCTTCTTTTATGGAGAGGCAGGTGCAAGGACCATGTTTGCCTCGTGACCATTCTTTTTTCTTCTTCTCTTCTTCTTTTATGGAGAGGCAGGTGCAAGGACCATGTTTGCCTCGCGATTGCTCTTTCTCTTCTTCTCTTCCTTTTTTATGGAGAGGCAGGTGCAAGGACCATGTTTGCCTCGTGATCATTTCTTTCTTTTCTTCTCTTCTTCTTTTGTGTGAAGAGGCGGGTTCAAGGACCGTGTTCGCCCCGTGACTGTTCTTTCTCTTCTTCTCTACTTCTTTTATAGGGAGGCAGGTGCAGAGACCATGTTTGCCTCATGTCTATTTTTCTCTTCTATTCTTCTTTTGTAGAGAGGCAGGTGCAAAGACCGTGTTTGCCTCATGTCTATTTTTTTCTCTTCTATTCTTCTTTTGTAGAGAGGCAGGTGCAGAGACCGTGTTTACCTCATGATTGCTCTTTCTCTTCTTCTCTTCTTCTTTTACGGAGAGGCAGGTGCAAGGACCATGTTCGCCTCGTAATCATTTCTTTCTTTTTATCTCTTCTTCTTTTGTGTAGGGAGGCGGGTGCGAAGACCGCGTCTGTCTCGTGACTCTTCTTCTATTCTTCTTTTATGGAGAGGCAGGTGTAAGGACCATGTTCGCCTCTTGTCTATTTTTCACTTCTCTTCTTAATTTGTAGAGAGGCCGGTGCGAAGACCGCGTCTGCCCCGTGACTCTTTTCTTTCTCTTCTTCTCTTCTTTAGAGAGACAGGTGCAAGGACCATGTTCGCCTCTTGACTATTTTCTTTCTTTTCTGCTCTTCCTTTCTTTTTTTCTCTTCCTTTTCTTCCTTTTTTTTTATGTGAAGAGGCGGGTTCAGGGACCACGTCTGCCTCATTGGTCTCTTCTTCCTTTTTTTTTCTTCTTCAGCATGATGAGGCGGGCTCGAAGACCACGTCTGCCTCATGTATCTTCTTTTTCCTTGTTCTGCTCTTCTTCTTTTGTGTGAAGAGGCGGGTGCAGGGACCATGTTCGCCTCATGTGTCTTTCCTTCCTCTTCTTCTCTTCTTTTGTGTGATGAGGCGGGTTCGAAGACCACGTCTGCCTCGTGAGTCTCTTTTTTTTTCTTCCTTTTTTTTATGGCATGAGGCAGGCCCGAAGACCACGTCTGCCTCATGACTCTTTTTTTTCTTCTTTTATGGGATGAGGCGGGCTCGAAGACCACATCTGCCTCGTGACTCCCCCTTTTTTTTTCTTCTGCTCTTCTTTTCTCATTAACGCTTCAGTACTGGAGTGTATTTCTCTTAATGTACCCCCAGGTCGGGGTGTAGCTTCATTTGGTATGCATCCCCCCCTGAGGGGTGTGTCCGGCCTCTTTACTTTCGTGCCCCCAGGCGGGGTGTATTTTTCATGGCTTATATGTCCCCGAAGCAGGGTATGCTTTTTTTTTTCTAATGCCCCCGAGGCGGGGTGTATCTCTCTTCAGATGCCCCCATGGTGGGGTATACTCTTCACGGCTTCTATGCCCCTAGATGGGGTATGTTTCTTCTTCAAATACCCCTAAACCAGGGTGGACTTCTCTTCGTATGCCCCTGAGCCGGGGCGTGTTCTTTATAGCTTCTAGGCCCTCGAGGCGAGGTATGTTTCTTCTTCATGTGCCCCTGACACGGGGCGTAGCTTTCTTCAAGTGCCCCCGGGACGGGGTGTATCTTTCGCTTCTTATGCCCCCGTGAGGCCGGGGTGTATCTCTTTACGGCTTCCGTGCCCCCGAAGCGGGGTGTGTTGTTTCTTCAAATGCCGCTTGGGCGGAGTATATCTTTCTTCTCATGCTCCCATGGTGGGATGTATGTCCTTTCGCTTCTGTGCCCCGGGTCAGGGTAGATGCTTCTGCTTCTTATGCGCCAAGGGCGGAGTGTATTTTTTGTGCCCCCAGAGCGGGGCAGGTGCTTCTGCTTCTTATGCTCCCCGGGGCGGGGTACATTCCTTGCTTCTCATACCCCCATGGCGGGATGTGCTTCTTTCTTCAAGTGTCCCCAGGCCGGGGTGAATTCTTTTCTTCTTCCCAGACACACCCGGGGGGATGCTTGCTTCTTGTGCTCCCAAGGTGGGGTGTATTGTTGCTTTTGATGCCCCCAAGGTGGGGCGCATTGCTGCCTCTGATGCCCCTATGTCGGGGTATATTCTTTCTTCATGTGCTCCCAGGTCGGGATGTATGCCTCTTCGCTTCGGTGCCCCCGGGTGGAGGCGTACTCTGTCTCTTTGCTTCTACGTCCCCCGGGTGGGGTATGTTTCTTCTTCAAATATCCCTAAGATGGGATGCATTCTTCTCTTTCTTATGCTCCTAAGACGGGATGTATCTTCTTCAAATACCCCTAAGCCGGGGCGTATTCTTCATGGCTTCTATGTCCCCTGGCGGGGTTTGTTTCTTCTTCAAATATCCCTAAGACGGGATGCATTCCTCTCTTTCTTATGCTCCCGAGGCGGGATGTATCTTCTTCAAATACCCCTAAGCCGGGGCGTATTCTTCATGGCTTCTATGCCCCCTGGCGGGGTTTGTTTTGCTTCTCGTGCCCCCAGGGGTGGGGTGGAATTCTCTTCAGTTACCCCTGAGTCGGGGTTGATTCTTCTGCCTCTTATGCCCCAAGGCGGGGTGCACTTTTCCTCATATGCCCCCTAAACCGGGGTGCAACTCTGCTTCTTCTCATGACCCCAGGCTGAGGTAGTCTCTTCTTCTTATGCTTATGTGCTCCCGCATCGGGGTGTATTCCTTTCTTCACGTGCTCCCCTAAGCCGGGGAATATTGGGTGTTCTGCTTCAGATGCCCCCCGGGGGGAGGGGGTATATATATATATTACTTCATGGACCCTGAGGACGGGATGTATTCCTTCTTCGAATGCCACTAGGTCGGGGTTGATTCTTCTCTTCTTATGCTCCCCGGGGCGGGGTTTGTTTCTTCTTCAAATATCCCTAAGACGGGATGTAGTCCTTCGCCTTATGTGCCCCCGAGTCGGGGTGGATTCTCTTCATGTGCCCCCATGGCGGGGCGTATTCTCTTTATGTGCCCCCTGGAGCGGGGTTCGCTTCTTTATTTGTGTACCCCCGGGTCGGGGCGAATTCTTGCTTCTTATTCCCCGTGGCATGGTATGGTCTTGGCTTCTTATGCCCTCATGACGAGGTGGATGCATGCTTTATATGCCCCCGTACCGGGGTATATTTCTTCCTCGAATGCCCCTAAGCCGGGGTGTGGGTTCTGCCTCTTATGCCCCGGAGCGGGGTATGCTTCTCTTCATATTCCCCTAAGTCGGGGTGTATTCTTTTGCTTTTTATACCCCTAGATCGGGGTGAGACTATGTTGCTTCTTATGCCACCAAGGCGGGGTATGTTTCTCTTCATGTGCCCCACAGTCGGGGTATGTCTTCTGCTTCTATGCCCCTGGACCGGGGTATGTTCTCTTCTTCGAAGGCCCCTGAGCTGGGGGGGGGGGTAGCTCTGTTGTCTGTTGTGCCTCCGGACGGGATAGAATCTCTTCATGTGCCCCCAGGAGTGGGGTGTATCTTCTTTTGCCTCCTATGCCCCCATGGCGGGGTATATCTCTTCTTCTTATCCCCCATGGCGGGGTACGTGCATGCTCTCTTCGGGGATGGTGGCCGTGCTCGGCCTCATTGCTATAAAGCATTCCGCACAGCAAGCAGCAGTTCTTCAAGCTACAGTTGCGGCTTGTTGGGTCTTTTAACAGCCACCCAAGGGGCCGTCTTATGCCGGATAGAGGCAGCAGGGAGGAGGAACGGGCCGAGTCAGAGCACCGCGGCCTCGGGGCCTCGTAGAGTCGGGCTGGATGCCGTCCTTCTTCTTGTTCTCTTGGTCGGCGATGCTAGCCAACTTTTCTTCTTTCTTTCTTTCTTCTTCTCTTTTTTTTCTTTTCTTTTTTTTCTCTTCTTTTTATATGATTGACCAGGGCGGAGGTGCAGGAGAGCGCTCACCCCCTCAGAAAGGGGATGAGTGGTTCGCTCCACCGCATCAACCCCGCAGTGGTAATCTTTGTTTAGCACGGGTCTCGATGGACGTGGCCGTGCAACCCTCTCTTGTCAATTCTTTCTCTTCTTTTTCTTTTCTCCCCTTTTTTATTCTTCTCTTCTTCTTTTCTTCTCTTCTTCTTTTCTTCTTTTCTTCTCTTTCTTCTTGAACAAAGGGGGTTTGATTTCCCCTCCCTTCTCTTCTCTTTCTCTTCTCCTTTTCTCTTTTTTTTTATAACAGCCCCCATGATTCCTGGAAGCTGCATATGCTTCGAAGCAGCGTCCTCGAGGCCGCGAAGGCAGCTGCATCGAGTCTGGATTTCCTCCCCATAGGGTTGGCGAAGACAGCACCTGCAATTCATCAAAGCAGGCAAACATCATTTATTAGGGGGCCATGAGGCCCTGAATCCCGGCGAAGAGATGAAGGGTGGTTTGGTCTCACCGGGCGTGCCAGACTTGTGGACGTACTTTTTTATTTGACAGTTATTTTATTTCGTTCGTTGGTTTATTAGTTTATTAAGTGCGTGGGCGTGCCAGTCACAAAGTGACGATTTATTCGGGCTCCGAAGAGCCCATGGTGCGCTCGATCTGACTTCGTCAGACGATTGTGTGGTTCGTGTCGGGACCAAAACCCGTCGCGCCGTAAAGGTCACGACGTTATTTACATCCCCTCAGAGAGGGGAACACCCTTGATTAATCGTCGAGAAAAAGGGGCCTTATGGCCAGAAAATTAATTGCATAAAAATATATTAAGAAACACTGACGTCCTCACACGAGGGCATGAAGAAAGTATTTGAGCTCATGTCGGTCGTGTGTTTGACCGTTTAATGTTCGGACGATTGTCCGTCTCGGGAAAAGTGCGATCGTCGCGGGAAGACCGGAGCATATGTATGCCAGGATATGGCAATTTATTGTTCAGAAGAACGGAAAACTTTCGGCTAAACCTCGGTTTGAGCGGTTGGAAACCGATAAATCTGTTAGCCCGGTGCAAGAGCACGCTGCGACCATACTGCGGTGGGCCCCCCGCGGTCGAAACAAGACTTGCATGAGCGTCGTTAATATTTCCGGTGCCAAGGGGGCGACGGGGGAATATCCCTTGAATCGGCTGAAAAGCCCTGTGTCCGGAGAAGCGGACGTTCGAAACGTGTCGGTCATTCGGGAGACCGTTTAATATTCGGACGGGAGTCCGGTATTGGGAATATCGTAATCGTCGCGGGAGGACCTGGAACATATGTATGCCAGGATACGACAAATATATATATCATTCCGAGACACTGAAAACATTCGATTAAATCTCGGTTCGTGTAGCAGGAAACCAGCGAGTTTATTGGCCCGGTGCGAGATCGAGTCGGGACCATACCGGGGGCGCCTCCCACGGTCCAGACGGGGCTTGCGTGGGCATCATTAATGTTCTCGGTGCCGGAGGGCAGCGAGGAAGAGTCCCGGGACTAGATTCCAAAACTGAAAACGTGTTCAAAGGGAGCGGGCTGTAGACCGAGGATATGAGCCAGACGCTGACCATGATCGGGACAGGCCCGAGGTCTGAGTGTGGCCCACGAAGGTCTTATTGATATTCCCATGGAAGGAGTCCGGGGGTGGCGAGAGCCGTCTCGTTCTAATTCGGATTCCGTCGGTCACTTGCCGACCTTTTCATGTTTGGGCAAGGGCCCATATTGAAAGTGCGACGTGGGCGGGAACAACCCCATACAAATGTATGCCGAGTCTACGGCAATTTTGATGAAAGGGCGGGAACGAATCCTGATAGGAACGGGTCGGAATTGATGAGCTATTGGCCCGGAGCAATGCCGGCTCACAACCATATCGGGGTAGGAGCCACCGGCTATGCAGGTCACTCACGGGCCTTTTCATGTTCCGACGTAGGTCCGTAATAAGAATGCGGCGGGAACCGGGATGAATCCGTTCAAATGTCTGCCGAACGTGCGGCAATTTTAGTAGCGGCTCGGAAAGGATCCGGCCGGAGAAATGAGTCCGGTTTAATCAGAATGTCAGCCAGAGGCGAGGTCGGGTCATGGCCATTTCGGGATAATTCCCAAGACTCAGGCCCAGCCCGCAAGGGCGGCATTGTTGTTCCTTCAGCACCGGGTCGCCGGGGAGACGGGGCTGCGGTGTAGATTTTACCATTGTTTTATCATTATTTAAGAAATGTTATCATCATCATTTGTTAATTTATGTAAATCTTTGAGTGAATTCTTTATTACTATTTATTCATTTTTTCTTGTGATTTATTCATTTACTATTGTTATTATTAGGCTTGTTATTATTTTTGTTCGTGTTATTATCATTCATTTGCTTGTCGCGTTTCGTTAAGTTTGTTATTATTATTTATTTTGGTTATCTTTTATTTATTTATCGTTCTTATCGAGTTTGTTATTATTATTCATTCATTTTTATTATCGTTTATTTGCCTATTTATTATTATTATTATTTTTAAGCTTATTATTATTATTATTTATTTCTTTATTATTCCTATTTACTTATTCATCTTTTTTTAATTTGTCATTGTTTATTGTTATTATTATCATTATTGTTTGTTATTATTTCTCCCTCTTCTTTTGAGTTTGTTGTTATTATCATTATTTTTTGCATCGTTATTTGTTTATTTATTATGTTTTCTTTTAGCTTATTATCTTTATTATTATCATTATTTCTGGTGTACCGCCGGGTCAAGGGAGTGTACCGCTGAGGGCCAGGGGAGCGTGCCGCTGAGGGCCAGGGGAGTGTGCCGCTGGGGGCCAGGGGAGCGTGCCGCTGAGGGCCAGGGTAGCGTGCCGCTGAAGGGCTGGAAGGGATGTGCCGCTGAAGGGCCTGGGGCTGTACCGCTGAAGGGCTGGAAGGGTTGTGCCGCTGAAGGGCCTGGGGCTGTGCCGCTGAAGGGCTGGACGGGTGTACCGCTGGAGGGTTAAAAGGGTGTACCGCTGAAGGCCAGGGGCGTACCGCTGGAGGGCCAAGGGAGCGTGCCGCTGAAGGGCCTGGGGCTATGCCGCTGAAGGGCTGGGCAGCCGGGCTAGGGGCGTGCCAGCGAAGGGCGTGGGGAGTCCACTCCTCCTCCGTTCTTATGTCTTTTCTCTTTTCCTTTTCTCTCTTGATTTTATTAAGTTTGCATGGGTTTCTTCTCTCTTTCTCTTGATGATCTTTCATTCTTTCTCTTGCGAGGGTGGATGTTCGAGTTGCTTAGTCATTATTTGATTCGATTTCCTTTATGTTGATTGCGATTCTCTTGCCTTGGTTAAAGCGTTTTACCATTATTCTTTTTATTTGTTTGTTGCCTTCTTTTTATCTTTTAATATGTTATTGTTTCTGACGAAAATTCGGCAGCATCTCCCCTTGACCCGAGCGTAAGGGAGAAAAAGGGAACGCGCCCACATGGAGTGGCGGAACCCGACAACTGGAGGTGGGCGCCCGAAGGCAGCAACACCTTTAGTAAAACTTCGGCAAACACGAAGGAAAGCAACGGGGCCTAAGGCCTGTGGAATCGGACGAGGCAGACTGGGTTTCGGCCAAGGCGTACCGGGCTGGGGCATGACCAAAGTGTGTGCCGTTGAGGGCTTAAAGAGTGTACCGCTGAGGGCCTAAAAGGGTGTACCGGCCAGGGGCCAATGGGGTGCACCGCTGGGGGTCAAAAGGAGTGTACCGGCCAAGGGCTAAGGGCCAAAGAGTGTGCCGGCCAAGGACTCAACGGGGTGTACCGCTAAGGGTCAAAAGGGTGTGTCGGTGGCGGCATAATCAGGGCGTGCCGCTGAGGCACCAAAAAGGGGTGTGCCGCTGAGGGCCAGTAGGGGTGTGCCACTGAGGGCCATAAGGGTGTGCCGCTGAGGGCCAACGTAAGTGTGCCGCTGAGGGCCAATGGGTGTGTGCCGCTGAGGGCAAATGGGGTGTGCCGCTGAGGGCCAAAACAAGTGTGCCGGCCAAGTGCCGGAAAGGTGCATCGCTGGGGGCATAAATAGAGTGTGCAGGCTGGGAGACTTAGAGACCATTCAGGAAAAGGAGGGGGATTCAAGGCCGGGGTAGGCCACTTGGTTACTGCGTGTTTGGAGAGAGGGTAAGGGTCTCCCTCTCCCCTAAGCCAGTGAACACAACAGAGGGCCAGGTAGGGGATTGAGGAGCCCATGGGGCCAAGGCTCAAGGGAGAAATCACATGGCTGCGGAGGTTCCAAAGAAACACCGAGGAGACGGAGAAAACGAACAACACACCACATGCACTGTGAAGGCGGGAATAAATCAATAGAGATTGCAAGAAAGGCCCAAGAAGGGTGATTCCTCATTCATGGGAGGCAAAAAGGTCGTAGCCCTACATGCATGTTACAAAAGAAAACGCCCAAGACGGGGCCGTAGATAAAGGGAAAAAAACAAAGAAAGATAAAACAAGAGGGGGGAGGAACAGAGTACAAGAAAGAGAGAGGCGTTGGGGACTTGAACGTCGACCACTGCCCCCAACTCTCTCCCCTATAGCATCAAGCTCTCTCTCCCTTACTCTTGCTTCTTCCCGGTGGTCGTCGGAGGGAGCTCACGCCGGGACCCTTCCTCCTCTTCTCTCTCTTCCCCTCTTTTCTTCTCTGTGTGTTCTCTCTTCTTCTCTTCCTTTCGTCCGGGTGTGTGTCTGTGTGTTCGTCTGTGTGGATGCCCCTCTTCTGTCGAAAACGGGAGTCTTTTATACTCCCCAGCAGCGGGGGCTTTGGCCACGGCCATCGAAGGCGGGAAATGGCTTGTAATGATGGCATTTGACCTTCCCCGTCCTGGGTGTCAGTGGGGTAGCCTACGTGGCCCAACGATCGGCTGACACCTCAGACGGCTTCACTGCGTGCCAAGGATGCGTAGGGCATGGGCTTCACGTCGTTTGCCGTTGAAAAAGCCTTCCGCTATGCCGTTGGCGGGCTGAACAGGCGTGCCGTGGGGGAGCCAAAAGGGCGTACCGCTGGGAGCCCAAATGGGCGTACCGCTGGAGCCCTGAATGGGCGTGCCGCTGGAGCCCTGAAGGGCGTACCGCTGGAGCCCTGAAGGGCCGCGGCGCTAAACCCCCGTGTGGGGTGTGCCGTTGAAAACCCTTTGGGGCGTGCCGCTGAACCCCCCGTGGGGGCGTGCCGTTGAAACCCCCCAGGGGGGGTGCACCGTGCCGCTGAAGGGCTCCCCAGGCCGTGTCGCTGGGGCCTTGCCAGGGTGTGCCGTTGAGGCCTCTTGGGGCTGGGCATGCCGCTGAAGGGCTCTCTAGGGTGTGTGTGTGTACTCGGGGCTGTTCTGAGCCCATTGTGGGCACGAGTCATGGCCCGTTTGATTCTCTTTGAGGCCCACGAGCTGTGGGGCCTTTTGTGCTTGATTTCTCCGGGGTTTCTTCACTCGGCGCCGTTGCTGACGCGAGGCCGAGCAGGATATCCAGGTATGCATTTTTTGGGTGTCCACAGTAGGGCACCCGATAGGCATCGAATGCGACGTAGTCGCCTTCACTCTTCTCTGCGAGCTTCAGCTCAATCATCCTTTCCACCATCATCCGGTTCACGACCGTGGGGTCGACTGGCTCCGGATAGAAGTGTGCTGGCTGCAAGTATGGGGTGACCAGGGTGGTCGCCTGTGGAGGATGTAGCAGCGGGGGTGTTGGGTGCACCTGAGGAAGCACCGGAGGTAGCAGCGGCTGAGGCTGTGGTGGCCGTTGTTGTGCTGTCGTCACGGTTGGTTCTGACGGCTGGGGTAGTGTATAAAGAGGTGGAGGGTCATCTCGACGAGCCGCTCCCCGGGATGATTCACCCTGGACTTCGGGTGGTTTAGAAGCTGATGAGTGCTCAGTCTTTTCTATCAGCTGTTTCTTCAGGGAATCTATTTCCCGTTGATATTTTTGCAGCAGCATCAGAACTGATGGATCTATAGTGGTGGGGACACCTTCTGTTGTTTCCCCAGACGTACCCTCAGGCAGGATGTCGAGGAGTACGTCGTCTTCTTCTTCCGTCGTCACCACATTAGCGGTCAAGACAGGGGCTTTATCATCCCAGTGGAGGTAGACCTGGGGCTGTTTCTCTTTCATCATCGTCAGAAGCCCTCTTGCTGCTTCTGTCCTGCGGGTAGTTGGCCCCGGCCGTACAGCCAATTGAGCCAGTTCTTGGGGGTCTTCAGGGAGCTCCCCATATCGGCTGGGTACACCAGCCATGTTGCAGGTAAAGACCCGCATCCTTCTCTTCTGTCGATGGACCCTCCGTTTGGCTTGCCGCGGAAAGGTCAGCCTCTCGAACACAGAGATTCTTCTTCTTTCTTCCCGCTCAGGGAAGGCTTCATCGGCTTCGATCTCAAAGCCGTCATCGTATCCATTATCGTCGACCGACGACATCCTCATTCTGTCTCTTATCTCTTCTTCATCTGCCGTTGATGGACAGTAATCTTCAGTGGCGACTGTCTGCATCAGCCGCTGCTGTCCGAGTGAGGTGTTGCCCAATCCTTGGAAATAGCTTCTGACCAGGCAGGCCATTTCTTCTCGACCCCGTTCTTGATGTAGCACGGGGGATAGTGGTCGGCCTCTAGAAGGAGGAATGTAGGCCAGCCGAGCTCTGTCGGCTGGCTGTTGGAATCTTCGCCCCGTGGCAGGGACGTTGGCTTGACGGGCCGCAGCCCGGAAACTTCTGTGGCACGGAGGATCCGCAACCACCTCTTCTCCCATCTTCGGGGGTAGGCCCCTTTCTCTTATCACCTCCGCATCGTCATTCACAGGATGGCGGCGGATGGGTGTCGGCTGGTGGACAGGTCGGGTCCGTTTGGGAACCCACACCTGTGATAACTTCCTCGGCTTGAGTGCCGGGTTTCCTTGGCCATGGTGGCCGGCTTCTTTCATTTCTGCCCTCCTTCCAGCAAGGGCCTGATATGTGTTGTGGACAGGAACGTTTGGGATGACTCGGTCTGGGGTCACCCGTGCCGTGTGCCCGTTGAGGAAGACACGCATGCCTCCCACCAGCATTGACTTCCCGGACTGAGAGACAGTTCCAGTGATCACATCAGTGTTCTTGCGAGCCTGGTGACGCTGACGTCCTCCAGGGGGTTTGTTGACTACAGCGGGGTGCGTCCCACGTACAACGTGGTGCACCATGCAGCTAGCGGTCGGGGCCGGATTCTTGAGCAAGTCGTCGCAGCGGGGAACCTTCAGAGGTTCCACTTCCTCCATAGCTTGCTTGGAAGGTTCCGGGGCTTCGACTTCTAGGATGTCGACGAAGGCCAAGCCCAGGAAGTTGGGGAAGCCTACAGCGGCAGGGAAGCTGCCGAATTCCATAGGTACCGCCAGGTACCCTTGCGCGTGTCCAGCGACTATCGACTGATCGAAGTCGACGCCAGCTATTCCATGAGTTGTCATTGTTTGCCTACAAAGACAAATGGGGAAAAATAATCAGTAGCCTTTGAAAGGGCTTCGAAGCCCGGATATCTCGGCAAAGAGATGAAAGGTGACACCAGTCCCACCGGGCGTGCCAGACTTGTTTCAGCGTTTTCTTTCTTTCCCTTTTCGTTCGCGTATCGATCAACCATTTGGCTAACTGGTAGTCAACTGACTGATTGACGACGCGGGCGTGCCAGTCACATGAGTGACAATTTTATTGTGCGCTCATTCTGACCCATGTCGGGCGAATGTGAGGTTCGGTCGGGACCAGCAGTCCGCCATACCATAAAGGTTATGGCGTTAATTACATCCCCCACGAGGAGGGAACACCTTTGATTAATTGCCGAGATAGCGGGCTGTCGAAGCCGGATTAAGAAAAGAACTACAGGGTGATCGTGACGAAGACATGCAGGATGCACATGTTTATCGTATAGAAGATGCATAGTTTATGGAATTATGGATCCTCGGTACGTGGCGGAGGATGTAGGTCCGAAGACCACCATCGCGCATGGCGAAGACTTCCGGCCGGGCGTAACCCGATCTTCTGTCGATGCCATTTAATATACCCGAGGATCTATGCATGCATGCACACAAGACATTCACGCCTAGATTGCACATAAAGATAGTGTTATGAAACGGTGGCGATCAGCCACATTTATTACCCTTCATCGAGAGGAGGAAGAACGACACAAGTGTAATAGCGAAAGCAAAATGCTTAACGGATATGACAATGAGTACGATAATAATATGATTCGGGCTCGCTTGGCCCTCCTTTTTATTCACCAACTACAGCTTATTGACATCACCCCCGAGAGACGAGACTTACCCGGGGTGAATGAATCACTAGAGTGGCATGACGCTTCAAAACCGGTGTGACTACAAGTGTATAAGAACGCTTACACGGCGCGGTCACGCGTAGGTATAGTGGTTAATACGGCGCGGTCACCATGTGCATTGAAACGGCGCGCAAGGGCCTTGGGGCGCGCCGGTTTAGGGCGCGCCGGAAAGGCGCAAGAGAAATTTTTTTGGGAATGAGTGTGGCCTTATTCCGGCGCGGGGGGGTACCGCGCTGGGTTAGGGCGCGCCGGGAAGTACCGCGCTGTTTTAATATTAATTTTGAACATTTTGAGTTTGTTAAGCCCATGCAGGGGATCTTGAGGCCATTGAGGCCAGTTCTTTATTAAGTTGAAGTCCTGAGCCCTCTGAAAATGAAGACTAGACCAGTGCGAGGTTCATACTCGAGCACCGAGTTGATTAAATTCAGAATAACTTTATTAACCTAATTTAGTTGGAATCTGTCTAAAATTTGACAGCATCTCCCCTGAACAAGAAGAGTTGCAGGGGAGAATCGGGGTCATACTCACTGGTGGAGCAAGCCCCTAAACCGTCGGTGTACACGGAGGCACCCAGCAAACCCCATCGGATAGGATACCCCGAGGACTAGCCTACGAGGGGCACCAAGGCTCCGTAAGGGGAAAGATAGAGAGATGAGGTCATTGATGATGGGAGCATCACCCCGAGGGCTAGCCTGCGAGGGGTGGACAACCCACAGCTTATGACTCATCCCGTGGAGGAACCGACCACCAAGAGGGTGAAGCTCCGAGGGCTGGCCTACGAGGAGCATACATCTCTCGGCCTCGATTGGGTCTCAGATTGTCGGGGCTAAGCCTGTTAGGCTAAAACCCCTGTTGCTATCTGCTATGGCCTTGGGGAAACATCTACCATTGAGGGGTAAAGTTCCCGATCGCCCAGCGGCTGTGCGAAGTAACAGGGAATGTCCCCCTCCCCGGACGATTAAGACGAAATAAAGGAATCTCGGAGCGGTTCACATGACTATAATGCAGAGGGGTAATCAATTCACAGGCGAGACGAGCTAAACATAGAGGCATATGCTCGAACAGTTACGGCGCAGTGTTAAATCGATGCATCTTGCCATCCCAAGAACGACTCCCACCTCGCGAGCCATAGGGCAACAGGAAGAGAGGAATCGAGGGGAGTTAGTCCCTTGACAATACGGTAGAAAGAAGCATACGCAGAAGCGCAGCTCTGTCCATGGAGGGTATGCGGAGACCCTTAAATCAGACACGAGCGTGGTCAAGAAGGGAAAACCCCGGGGAGGGGTGTTTCTGTAGCCCACGGTGCTTCGGGGCATGATCGGGGCTTCGGGAAAACCAGGATCAAAGAAAATGCACAGAAGACCTTAAACATACACATCGATGTAGATAGAGAAGTAGACAGAAGTTTCAAATCACTCATTCGACCTGCTGGTCCAGCCATTCAAATACACCTTGCCATCCCAGAAATAGGAATGGGCCACTCATTTACACGTTAAGAATCCGGCACCGGCATCATTGCTCGGTCGCCGTTCATCATCCGCAGGGGAAAATACAGTAAGGAAAAGAAATCGCAGAGGAGGGGAGGGGTCGGCTCATATCATTGCCATCCCTCCCCTCTCTTGCTTACAGTTGGTAGACGGAGACTCCGAAAGAAGAAAATCCAAGAAAAACAAAGAGAGATAGACGCCGGCGCCCACCTGTTCTCAAAACAGAGTATCGGCCCGCTTCTCCTTCTCCGGGTCCGGAGGACTTCAACCAGAACAGAGGAAGACGGCCGTTGAAGGACGCTCGGACAGAAACTCCTCTTCCAAGAAGGCTCTCTCTCCTCCCGAAGGCCTCTCTCGAAAGACCCCCTTCTTAACCTTCTGTCTACCCCCTCTTCTGCTTCTCAACTCTTCTCTGCTTCTTCGCCCTTTTTTTCAGCCCCCCCTCTTCTTGTTTCGAATAGCCATCTGTATATATACATGATCGAGCCCCAAGCCTCATACGGCGTGAGGAACTGCGCGCCGGGAAAGGCTTCATGGGCCTTTGCGCGCCGGAGTAGCCAGGCCATGGATGGGGTTCAGCGCGCCGGGATAGAGGGCATCAAGTGAGCGGCGCGCCGGTTTAGGGCGCGCCGGGCTAATGCTCCTCGTGGGCTTCGAGCCAGTTGATGAGTCCGGGGATGATTCCGGGGGTCACCGTGAACATTTATCTTGCCAATGCTCCTCAAAACTTCGACGAGATGTCTTGTAGAAGCTCACAGGTTGACGTACGGCCATTTTCGAGGTTCCGAATAGCTTTATCTTGATCGTACGGGCTTTCTACCGACACGGCCTTCGGCTCTACGATCCGTGCTGTTGGTCCGGCCTGGCTCGTACTCAGAGCTTTCTAGGAGGTTAGATAGCCGGGAGATAGTTCCGCCTGAGCCGGGTGATCATTCGGCCACTAATGGGCCCATCTTGACGGGAAGCCGTGCCCATGCCGGGCGATCGGGATCTTCCGCCGTCAGAGCTTTCGGTTCTCCATTTCGGGAAGCCGGGGGGACTCCTTTATCCTCGGGAGAGCCTTTCATGAGGTGGGTAGCCACCGGGTAGACCGTCGACCTTGGTCGGACAACGGGTGTACTGGATGCAGCACGACAAAGTCGATGCCGGTTCATTGGGCAGGCTTGGTCGCACTGCCGGTTGGTTGTAGATTCATCTCGGCTCTCCTGAGGTGAAGTCCCCACGTCCATACGGAATGACTCGAGGCTTTGGCAGCTTGAGAGATCCTCGATGTGTTGATCTGCATCGGCTTCCGTGCTTCGGTGTGCCGGGTCATTCGTCTTTATTGGCTTGGTCGCCAATGATCATATTTTAGATGCCAACAGTGATCCTTAGAAAAAAATGAAAAAGAATAGAAAAGAGGGGTGGATGTATGCAATGGAATGCTAACAGAGATACGGGGCACAAAAGAACAAGAAAACAACCAAGATATAACAACACACAAGAGATAGTAAAGCCAATCACAAGAAATTGCAAGGGTAACTGAAAAGAAAGCAATTGAAGTCCCACCGTGATCGCCAATCTGTGAATGACGTCACGCGGTCGAGAAACGAAATGCGGAGCGCGCGGGCTCGTTTTTGTTTGCTGCAATACAGAAATAAGAGAAAAGATAAGGGGCCACCACGGGAGATTGCTCCGGCGGGGCGCGCGGGACAAATGCAATATAGCAAGATATGGGGGTTAAACGGCCATAGCGGGAAGTGACTCGCCGCGGCCTCGGGGGATGGGAATGGTGCGAGAATTAAATAACAGGAGTTGAAACGGCCATTGCGGGAAGTGACTCGCCGCGGCCTCGAGAATATAGCAGGCAGATATAGAAGCAATTCAAGATATACAAATAGGAGGACAGAATTTAAACGGCCATTGCGGGAAGTGACTCGCCGCGGCCTCGAGAATGTAGCAAGCAGATATAGAAGCAGTTCAAGATATACAAATGGGAGGACAGAATTCAAACGGCCATTGCGGGAAGTGACTCGCCGCGGCCTCGAGAATATGAGCAGATACAGAAGCAATTCAAGATATACAAATAGGAAGACAGAATTCAAACGGCCATTGTGGGAAGTGACTTGCCGCGACCTCGAGAATATGGGCAGATAAGAGATATAACAAGATATAAAAAGGAGTAGAATTCAAACGGCCATTGCAGGAAATGACTCGCCGCGGCCTCGAGATTATGATGTGATCGCCAGGGGCCAAAGATCCCAAAATAAAGAGTGATCGCGCCTACCTCGCTAGCAGGAAGTGGCGTGTTGCTTCTTCCTCCCCTTTCGACCGACCGACGGAGAGGGCTTTCTTCAGTTACCCTTACAAAATAACAGACAGTAGGTAAACAGAATTAGAAAATGGCAGTATAGTATCAATCCCTTGCGAAGGAAATAACAAAATCGTGACAGAACACACACCTGGTTGGTGTGGTTTTAAACTCCTCTCGAACTCGAGTAGGAGGAAAGTGCGATGATGAATGCAAGAAGTATATAAGAGAAGGCGCCCTTGTGAAGGGAGATAGAGGATGCGAGATGATGAATGTAAAGAACTACGGAGAAAAAGGGGAGAGAATTGGCTTATTGGATGTGTCGATGGCGAGATCCGGCGGAGCTTCGGTAGCGTAGGGACGACGTGGAAGCGCGGTGGACGAAGACGACCTTCCTCTCGCGAGCGCGGGCACCCGAGAAGTCGGCAGAACCTCCCCCTACAAAAGACCCCACGGATTAGAAATGGCTCCGGCAGCCTCTGGGCTCCAGCAGCCTATCGGACCTCTCAAAAGCCCCCTTCAAACTGAGGGGGGTCTCTATTTATAGGGCTCCGGAGGATGGAGGCGTCCAGGACCCTGGACGCCTTCACCAGGGCAAAATAATATTTTATATTATTTTTATTTTTTATTTTGAATATTTTCAAGGAGGCGTCCAGGTAACTGGACGCCTCCATAAAAGCCCACCGAACCCCCGCCGAAAGCCGCACGCGGTTTGGCACAACGCGTGATTTTGATCGGCGCCCGTGATTCAAGAATGGCTGCATCTAGTTGGCAGGACATCTTCACAATTTAGATTTTTTCTAAAGCGACAAACCGACCGGCGGACGGGGGGCGCCCGTGGGCAAGTTGATGGAGGCGTCCAGGGGCCTGGACGCCTCCATTAAATTATTTTTTTATATTTTATTTTTATTATTATTATTATTATTTTATATTTTGCATTGATGGAGGCGTCCAGCCAAGTGGACGCTTCCATGATTTTATTATTATTTTATATGTTTTTTGTGTTTTTTTTGTAAATTTGAAAATTATGGAGGCGTCCAGGGGCCTGGACGCCTCCATGAAGACCCCCCGGATTCCCCGAAATGGCGTCGGTAGCCGTCCGCCAGACATTCTCCTGGTTCTGAAAACTTCCGATGCGTCCGATTGGTGGTGATGTCGTCCGTATGCCGCATGATTTCCGCAACGAGGCGGTTTCCGGATGCCGAAGGAGCGGAAGAAGACCCAAGAATAGGAAACACTCAAGCGATTCAAAATGCGAAAGCCGCTGCGGGGCGTCGCATAGTAATATGAGATTTTCTCAGGAGACGTCAGGAATAGCGTGTCTACAGCGAGGTCCTTGACGTCTCTTCTACAGATGGGAGCCGTCCCTCGGTTGGTGATCCCGCTGCCACCGATCCCGACGCCGATGATACCCGAGGAAGCCCGGCTCCTTGGGAGGATATTGACGATCCTCCATGAACGTTCGAGGAGATTCCAGGCAGGCGAAGATGAAGCCCTTTCGGGAACAGTAGCAGGCCCGCCTGTCATTGACGCCCTGTCTACTGAGGTCATCGCTCCTACGCTTCCGGTCTGCGGGGATGCCATGGACTTAGAGCCTACTCGGGGAGCGGAGGTCGGAGCAACCTCGTCCGTCGTAGCGCCGGATTCGATCTCCGCGACCGCTCATTCTTCCGACGAAGGTATGGCTCTGGTTTCGACGGAGGGGGCGGCATCTTCAGGCTCGGAACCGGCCCGGCCGACGGAACTGGAGCAGTCGCTCATCATGGCGGAGCCGTACGCTTCTGTTGTGGTGTCTCATTCACTTTCGACGGTGGCTGGCCAGGGGTCGTCCTTAGAGCCCGGGAGGCCCCTCCTTGTGGCCCTGACACTTCCAGGTAGCTCGGCCGTGGTCGACGCAAAGCTGTGGGCGGCTGTGGACAGTGAAGTCAGCTTTGACCCACCAGTCGTCCCTTCTATCGGCCACGTGAGCTCGGATCTGTCGGTCCGCCAGACCCTATTGGTACTACGCTCGATGGTCGTTGCCGAGCCGACGCTCACATACCAGGGCGTGAAAGCTATCGTGGAGCAGCTGACCAAGGCACTGCAAATGATGGGCTGCCCGCTGGAAGATGGTCGCGACGTGTTCTGCTACTACTGAAATACGCAAACCGTCGTGCATTCCTTGAGACGCAGGCCCCAACTGAGCTTACGGCTATCGGCGCTCAGAGGGACGAATATCTGGAGGTTCTAGCGGCGCGGAGGGACGGCCGGGAGCAACACTGAGAGGCCTTGGACAGGCACAATGCCAACATCGATGCTTTAGAGAATCGGATCGAGAAACTCTGGGGATGGCTTACCCAGGCTGAGTCTGACCTGCTCAAGGCAGAGACGAGTAAGGCCCGGGAGACTGAAGAGCTAGCTGTCGCTGAAGCAGCAGTGGCCTCTATGGCGACCGAGCTGGAGCGCCTCGACACGCAGGAATACCGCTTGCGTGAGATGATGAGCTTCCCTTGCGTCGGGATCCTTCCCTTCGAGGACATCTTCCGGGGGCTAGATTAATTGCCGGTTCCCCTTCCATTCCTTTCTTTGTATGTAACACCGGGGTATGCCTCGAGGCCGATGTAATTTTTTTGAAAAGAATATAATGCAATTATTCCATGTGCCTATTATCTATGTGTGGTGTTGGGAAATCTCTTCTTTATCTTCCTTTTTTCGCTATGCGATGGGACCCAAGTCCACGCTAACAGCTTACCCGAGGAGAGCCTGGTGAGGTTCGCAGAGGAGCATAGGAGAGTGCTCGCCCCTTCCAGAGGAGGGACGAGGGGACGACTCCACCGTGTCCATCAAGCGACTCATATGAATGATGTCACTGGTATGTTTGACCTGACTAGGTTGATCCGACCTTGGAAGGGCGGAGAGAAGAGTTTATTCATCCAATGACCCTGACGGGAGATCTTGGTCAAAAGAGGGTTGTTTATCCGTGCCGACAAAGCGCCGATGACAGGTGTGGTTTATTTGTCTCTTGGTGTGTTCGCCGGTACGGGCAGGTGCCGACGCAGGGAGAAGGGTTGATTCCCCAATCCCGGGCGAAAGGTCCGGTTGGGGTATTCTTCGTCAGTGCTGACAGAATGTCAAGGGCTGACAGGGTTGATTCGTTTATTGAAATATTCGTTGGAATGGGCTGGTGCCAACGCAAGGAGAAGGGTTGATTCGCCAATCCCGGGCGAAAGGTCCGGTTGGGGTATTCTTCGTCAGTGCCGACAGAATGTCAAGGGCTGACAGGGTTGATTCGTTTATTGGAATATTCGTTGGTACGGGCTGGTGCCAACGCAAGGAGAAGGGTTGATTCCCCAATCCCGGGTATTCTTCGTCAGTGCCGACAGAATGTCAAGGGCTGACAGGGTTGTTTCGTTTATTGAAATATTCGGTGGTACGGGCTGGTGCCAACGCGAGGAGAAGGGTTGATTCCCCAATCCCGGGTGAAAGGTCCGGTTGGGGTATTCTTTGTCAGTGCCGACAGAATGTCAGTGGCTGACAGGGTTGATTCGTTTATTGAAATATTCGTTGGTATGGGCTGGTGCCAACGCAAGGAGAAGGGTTG
Organism: Amorphophallus konjac; assembly: GCA_022559845.1. Taxonomy (NCBI): domain Eukaryota; kingdom Viridiplantae; phylum Streptophyta; class Magnoliopsida; order Alismatales; family Araceae; genus Amorphophallus; species Amorphophallus konjac. The sequence goes on from CM040121.1 coordinate 12,920,259, forward strand.
ATTCCCCAATCCCGGGCGAAAGGTCCGGTTGGGGTATTCTTCGCCAGTGCCGACAGAATGTCAAAGGCTGACAGGGTTGATTCGTTTATTGAAAGAAGGGCTAAGTCCCCCCTCCCCTTCTCTCTTTTCCTTCCTCTTTCCTCTCTTCTTTCTCTTCTTTCTCTTCTTTTCCTTTCCTTTCTCTTTCTTTTTTTCCTTTTCTTTCTCTTTCTTTTTCTTTCTTTTTTTCCTTTTCTTTTTCTTTCTTTTTTGCTTTTCTTTCTCTTTTCCTTTTTTGAAGTGCATGGTGAATAACGACAAACCATCCAAGCGATTAAAATGCAAATTCGCCCGCTGTGGGGCGAGAGACTGTATTATTCATTAAAAGGGGGGAATCGGAGCGTGGTACAACCTCAGATGCCTACCATTAAGGGGTGGAAACTGGACCTCCTCCCGATGATCGACTATCACATATGCTCCACCTTCATAAACTTTTTAGATCACATAGGGCCCCAACCAATTCTCATTCAGCTTGCCCTTGGGGTTGGAAGCCATGACTTCCTTCCTCTTGACCATAACGAGGTCACCCTTCTTGAATTCTCGCTCCTTGACGAGCTTGTCGAAGGCGCGAGCTATGCGGGCCTGGTAGACCTGAATGTTCTGTTGAGCTTGGAGCCGCTTCCCCTCCAAGTTAGAGAGCTCTTCGAGCCTTCGCTCGACATTTGTCTGCTCTTCTTGGACTAATCCGTGTTGGATTGCAACCCGAAGGGAGGGTATTTCCAGCTCGACGGGGACAATCGCCTCCGAGCCGTATACCAAGGAGAAGGGTGAACAACCCATTGGAGTTTTGTATACGGTTCGGTATGCCCACATGGCCTCATACATTTTCTCTTCCCAATCCCTCTTGTTAGAATTAACAATTTGGATAGGAGAGTACAAAGAGTTTTGTTGAAAGCTTCAGCCAAACTATTGGCTTGTAGGTTGTAGGGGGTTGACGTCCTCCAGTCGATCTTGTACTTCTCTGCCAGCCGGTAGACTTTCTGGTTGCGGAAGTGGCTTCCATTATCTGAGATAATTCAGTTAGGAGTGCCAAACCGGAATATGATGTTGCGACGGACAAATCTGGCGACGATCTCCCCGGTCACTTCTCTCAAAGCAACGGCTTCCGCCCAACGGGAGAAGTAATCAGTTGCCGCCAAAATGTATTTACACCCGGCGGATGACGCGGGTAGTGGACCCACGACGTCTGTTCCCCACTGGGCGAAAGGCCAGCTGGGTAATGTCGGGTGTAGCGGCACGGGTGGTCTCCTGGGCACCGTGGCATGCTCCTGGCATTTCTGACAAGACTTGGTGTACTTGCAACAGTCATCAAACATTGTCGGCCAGTAATAGCTGAGCCTCTTTATTTCAATTTTCATTTTTGGTCCCGCCTAATGTGCACCTGCTGTTCCGGCGTGGACTTCCTTCATGACCCTCCAGGCTTCTTCAGTGGACAGGCATCACAGGAGTACTTTCTGTTTGGCATCCGCCATAGTTCGGAATAGGATCCCGTTCCGGATCTCGTAAGAATCCTTTGTTCTGATCAGCCTGATCTTTTCTTCTCTCTGCTTGGGCAATTGCTGGTATTTAAACCATTACATAAGAGGGTCCCTCCAGTCAGGTAAGTCGACGGCTTCTGCTGTAGCGACCTCCAGTTCTTCTTCTTCTGGTTCTTCTATCATACTTGGTACTTGACGCTGATTCACCACCCGGATGCTGAGAGATCCATCGGGCGGGACCGCAAGTGAGCTTGCCAATTTTGCCAGTGCATCGGCTTGTGCATTTTCTCCCCTGGCAACATGGCCTATCTCAATGAGGTAGAATTTCTCCATGAGCCGCTTCGCCTTGGCATGGTAAGGGAGCAACTCAGGCTTTCGGACATCAAACTGCCCCTAGACTTGTTTGACGACTAGTAACGAGTCACCAAACACTTGTAGCATCTTGATCTCTATTTGCAAAGTGACTTGGAGACCGATAATCAGAGTCTCATATTCTACCTCGTTATTTGTGCAAGGTTTGCTGATCGAACAGGTCGTATGTAATACTTCTCCCTCAGGGGATTTCAGAACGATGCCGGCCCCTGCCCGTACCTTTGCGTGCCCGGACGGGGTTGTTTCAGTTCTCGAAGCTCCATCAAAGTGCAGCTGCCAGGTGACCTGTTGGACTGGGTCCACCTCCAGTGTTTCATCTTCAGGCAACTCTGTAGCCAATGGGGAATCTTCAGGCACGAGATGTGCTGCAAAGAATTCGGCCACGGCTTGACCCTTAACGGCCTTCTGCGGCACGTAGGTAATGTCAAATTCCATCAATAGCACGGCCCACTTGCCGAGACGTCCCTTTAGGACTGGCTGGGAGAGAATGTGTTTAACCGGATCGGCCTTGGAAATCAGGTTCACTTCATGGGAGAGCATGTAATGTCTCAGCTTCTTGACTACGAAGACCAAGACGAGACAGACCTTCTCGATCGGGGTGTATTTTGCTTCTGCCCCCACTAGCCTTCGGCTAAGATAATAGAGAGCTTGCTCTTTCCCTTCATCATTGTTCTGGGCGAGCATCGCCCCCATTGAGCATTCGGTGGCAGCTATGTATAGAATAAGCGGCCTTCCCTTAACAGGTGCCCCCATCACGGGCGGAGTCTTCAGGTAATCCTTCAACTGATCAAAGGCCCTCTGGCATTCCTGGTTCCAGTCAAAAGGTGCATTTTTCTTCATTAATTTGTGGAATGGCTGACAGCGCCCCGATAGATTGGAGATAAACCTTCGGATGTAGGCCAGCCGGCCTTGCAGGGACCTTAATTCTCCCAGGTCCTTCGGAGGAGGTAGCTCCTGGATGGCTTTTATCTTGAAAGGATCGATCTCGATCCCTCTATATCGAACAATGAAGCCAAGAACTTCCCGCTGGAGACGCCAAAGGCACACTTCATCGGGTTCATTTTCAACTCATATTGCCGGAGTCTTTCAAAGATGACTCTGAGGTCTTTCAGGTGATCTCCTCTTTTCTTCGACTTGACGACCAAATCATCAATGTAGCATTCGACTTTGTTGTATAGCAGCTCGTCGAATATTTTGGTCATCGCCCGCTGGTAAGTAGCACCGGCGTTCTTGAGGCCGAAGGGCATTCTTTTGTAGTGGAATATCCCTTTGGGTGACCGGAAGGCCGTATGAATTCGGTCGTGCTCAGCTATCCAGATTTGGTTATAGCCGGACGATCCATCCATGAAGGACAAGGCCTCATGGCCAGTAGTTGCGCCAATCATGACTTCAGTGATGGGCACCGGGAAATCATCTTTCGGGCAGACTTAATTCAGGTCGCGGAAGTCCACGCAGATCCTGATCTGTCCATTCTTCTTCTTCACCGGCACAATGTTGGCCAGTCAAGTGGTATACTGGTTTTCAGCTACAAAATCGACGTCTATGAGCTTGTTGACTTCTTTGCAGATTTGGTTTATCAATTCCGACCTCATGCGCCGGGGAGACTGCTTCACCGGTTCCACCTTGGGATCGATGGCCAGAACATGTTGGGTCACACCGGGGCTTAGGCCGGGCATCTCCTTGTAGTTCCAGGCGAAACAATCCCGGAACTCTTGCAGCAATTTGGTATATTGTTCTCTTTCTTGTGAAGGAAGGAGGGCACTTAGAAAGGTCGGCCTGGGGTCACCCTCCGTGCCCAAGTTAATTTCAACAAGTTCATCTACCGTGGCCTGGCCGCCATCTTCAATTTCCGGTGGTGCCGGTAACAGGTCGACGAAATTCTGATCTTCGCCATCTTCCGCTTCGAGGACACCATAGACGTCGCCCTGCTCCGCCTCGTTGGGCAATGAGGCTTTGCTGGTATCCCCCTGTTCCGGGCTTGCGGGCTGCGGCTCCGAGGGGTTCTCCTGTGCGGAGAAACAAAGGACTTCTCCATGGTCTTCTTGGTAATCATCATAGACGGCTATAATAGGGGCCAAGGTGACGGACTATCGTGACAGGGGCTGGTTCTCCGCCAGAGGCCGGGGTTGCCCGTTCTCCGCTGCATCTTTAAAAATCTGGTGCTAGATCGACACCATGTCAACGCTTCTTTCGTGGCTGCCTGTCACATGGGGGCGTGGCGGAGCCACCACATAATCTCCCATTCTGAGCTCATCTCTCTCAATCAGGTCTTGAGCAATATCCTTGAAGACGTAGCAGTCTTCGATAGAGTGGCCTAGTATTTGGTGATAAGGGCAGAACAAGGGGTCACCGCTTTTGCGAGCATCTTGCGGCCTCTTGGATCTGGGGAGGGAGACATTGCCATGTAGCAAGCCCACTAAAAAATTCCTCGGGTTTTATTCCTCGGGAAAAAGTAGGGTCTCTGCATCCTCTCCTGATAGGTTCGGTGCGGTGGATTCAGAGGGGGGTGAATGAATCCCACCCTTAAAAAATTTCGCTCAAAAAATATTGCGGAATTAAAAACTCATATGGCTTAATCAATTGAGCAAATATGTATAGCGCGCCTAAATAATCATCTAGCGGAAGCAAAGGAAAGCAATCGACCCACTGCACAGATGATTTTTTAGGTGGTTCGGTCCACAGACCTACGTCCACCCCTCACTCCAAACCGGAGTGAGGCTTCCACTTACAAAAGCTAGAACCGCAGACTCAGTCTACAAACAGGTGCTGCCTAACAGCTTGACCAGAGGAACATACTTCTCTCTTCCTCCAAACCGGAGGGAAACCACTAGTGACTACCCGTCACTAGCAACCAGAGACTAACATCTCTCTTCCTCCAGACCAGGAGGGAACCCACAGGTAGCAACCACTACTTGCAAACCCGGAGTCAGAGACTCCCTTCCTCTGAGACCAGAGGGAACCCACAAGTGACACGCCGTCACTTGCAACCGGAGAACAGATCTCCCTTCTCCTGAGACCACAGGAGGAACCCCGATCTCAAACCAGAGAATCGAAAAACATAGTGATCAAATAAAAATAAAAACAAGAAATGATAAAAACACAGCGACTGAAAGCTATAAAGTATAATAACATAGATGTGGCTCCCATGGAGCTAACTGGCCTGGATTTGATCCACGGTCCAGTAGACATATCTTCAATAAAGTCTTCTTTCTTCTTCTCCACGAACTCTCTCTCTCTTTCTCTTTTTCTTCTTCTGCTTTCACACTCTGCCTCTCTTTTCTTTTCTTCTCACTGTCTACTCTTCTCTCTGCTCTTCTTCTTCTTCTTTCTTTTCTCTTCTTCTGTCTTTTCTCTTTCGATCTCTCTGCTGCTCTCTCTATTCTTCTTCTGCTCAGGCTCACTCTTCTTTCTTCTTCTGATCTTTTCCTTCTTCTGGATAGTGCAGGCTCTAATTCACTCTCTGCTTCTGCCCCTTCTGCTTCGATCAGGTCTTCTTCTGAGGAAGAAGCTTCATATATATAGCAGCAGAGAGGTGGGCGTGTGTCTTCCACATTTCCCGCTCAGAAGGTTCTACCACGTGGAAGTATCTCAACGGGCTTCAATACACGTGTCACGATCTTGGTTTCTTGGATCACGTGCCAGGTGCCAACCTCGGGCGTTGGGCGGCGATCGGAGGTAGGTAGGTGAAATTTTTTTTAAATGGTCGGGGGTGGGGCGTCTGCTGCCGTGGGGGAGGGGGGGTTGGGCGCCTGCCGCCGTGCGGGGACGGGGGGGTGGGGGTGCTTCCGCCGTGGGGGGATGGGGGGGACGGGGGGGGTGGGGGTGCTGCCGCCGTGGGGCCGTGGGGGGACGGGGGGGGACGGGGGGTGGGGTTGCTGCCGCCGTGGGGCCGTCTCCGTGGGGCCGTGGGGGGACGGAGGGGTGGGGTTGCTGCCGCCGTGGGGGGACGGGGGGTGGGTGCTGCCGCCGTGTGGGGGACGGGGGGGTGCTGCTGCCATGGGACGGGGGTGGGGGTGCTGCCGCCGTGGGGCCGTCGTCGTGGGGCCGTGGGGGGACGGGGGGGGACGGGGGGGTGGGGTTGCTGCCGCCGTGGGGCCGTGGGGGGACGGGGGGTGGGTGCTGCCGCCGTGTGGGGGACGGGGGGGTGCTGCTGCCGTGGGACGGGGGTGGGGGTGCTGCCGCCGTGGGGGGACGGGGGGGGACGGGGGGGTGGGGGTGCTGCCGCCGTGGGGCCGTGGGGGGACGGGGGGGGCGGGGGGGTGGGGTGCTGCCGCCGTGGGGCCGTGGGGGGACGGGGGCGGACGGGGGGGGTGCTGCCGCCGTGGGACGGGGGGTGGGGGTGCTGCCGCCGTGGGGCCGTGGGGGGACGGGGGGGACGGGGGGGTGCTACCGCCGTGGTGCTGCCGCCGTGGGGCCGTGGGGGGACGAGGGCTGGGGGTGCTGCCGCCGTGGGGGGACGGGGGGGAGGAAAAAAAATTAATTTTTTTAAAATTTTATATCTTTTTTAATTTAAAAAAGTAAAAGAATAAAATTTGTTAGATTGTCATTGTTTAATATTATTTTTGATGTATTGTTGAATTAATGTTGTAGAAAAAATATAATTTTTATTTAATTCATGTTGTAGAATTAAATATATTGATATATTATTTAATTCATGTTGTAGAAATAATATAAATATCGTTTAATTCATGTTGTAGAAATATATTTATGTTTGATATATTATTTAATTCATGTTTAAATATTAGATTTAATTGACATGCATTAAAATTAAAATTTAATTTTGTAGAATTAATGATATTATTTTCATTATTAGTTGTAGACGTAAAATAACATAATATTTAATTCAAAAATTTTAAAGATGTTTTTCATTTAAATATATCTATAGTGAGAAATATTTTACAAAAAATTAAAGGTAATATTTATAATTTAAATTAAGTAGAGATGTTTTGAATTTAAATATAAATTTATTGATAAATATTTTACAAATAATTTTAAATTTAATTAAGATGTATAATGTAATTTAAGTAGACATATTTTTAATGTAAATAGTGTTGAATATTTTATAAATAATTTTAAAGTTAATTTAGATCTATAATATAATTTAAAATTTATTTAGAGATGTTTAAAATTTAATGTAATAATTACTGATAAATAATTTAATATAATGTAATTTAATTAGACATGTTTATAATTTAAATATATAATTAGTGATAAATATGTTACAAATAAATTTAAACTAAATGTAGGTGTATTAAATAAAAAATTAGCATTATATGCATGTTTTAGAAATAATGATATTATTTTGAACTAAATTATATTGACATGTAGTAAATATTGAATTTAGTCTTGCATATTGTAGAAATAATGATATTGTTTTCATTGTTAGTCTCTATTTAAAATAATATACTTAATATGATTTGTATTTCTTACATTTAGGAGATACAGTTAAGTACTTAATATGGCTCCTAAGGAACGAACAAATGATATTGGGTGGTCACACGGAGTTTTGTTGGATGGCAACCGTAGGTGTTGGCGTTGTAACTATTGTAAAATAGAACATCGGGGAGGAGGGGTGTCTCGGTTGAAGAAGCATTTGGCAGGAGGAGCCGAGGCAGGATACTCTGAGGTTGCTGGGTGTACCCATGTGCCTAGAGATGTGAAACTTGCAATGGCTAGGCACCTGCGGGAGAAGAGAGCTGAGATGCAAGAAAAGGAAAAAAAGAAGAAAATGGATCAAGCGGCAGTGAGCGGGCGCCCAAGTGGCAGCAATGAGGAGGAATGTGCATGGACACCCAGTGACGAAGACGAACAAGCACGTACTGAGCAGCCTAATGTGTATGTCACTGTGAACGATCCATACGAAGCCCAGTTTCGTGAGGCAGTACATCAGAGCAGGGAAGAGTCAAGACATCCCGAGGAGACTGTAGTCCGTAGTCGGGAGGCGGCGAGGACCGGAGCATCAGGGAGTGGTGGTTCATCTACTACTCGACAATCACGAGGCATAAGGAGTTTATTGACTGGTGACTCGGGGACACAAAGAAAAAGGACACAATCAATCAACATTGAAAATGTGGAGCCCGGTGCACTATCCCTAGAGCATGGCAAGTAAACGAGGATGGACGATGCGTATGGCCAGAAGGGACCTAAATGGAAACTTGGTCAAGCTGTTGCAAAATGGTGGCACCACGCGGGTCTGCCTTTCAATGTAGCCAATAGCCCTTACTACAAGCCAATGTTTCAGGAAGCACAGGTCCTAGGGCTACACGTGTAGCCACCTACAGCGAGAGAATTGGCTGGCGTATACCTTGATGAACAAGTTGTTGAGATCAAGAGTTACATTGACTCATTCAAGCAGAAATGGACAAAGTACGGAGTCACACTGATGTGTGATGGATGGTCAGGTACCACAAAATCTAGCCTGATCAACTTCCTTGTTTATTGTGACAGACAGGTATTCTTTCACAAATCAGTGGATGCGTCTGGTCAAATTCACAGTCACCAATATATTTTGTCATTGATGGAGCAAGTGGTGACTGAGATTGGGGAGGAGTACATTGTACAAGTGGTGACTGATAATGGGTCGAACTATAAGAAGGCTGGGGAGGAGCTAATGAAGAAAAAACGGCACATTTTCTGGACCCCTTGTGCAGCATATTGTGTAGATCTGATGCTGAAGGAGATTGGGCAGCTTCGTATGGTAAAATCTGTGGTCGAGGTGGCACAAAAAATCATGAAATATATCTACAACCACACACTTGTATTGGCATGGATGAGGGAGCACTGTGGCGGCGAACTGTTGAGGCCTGGCATCACACGATTTGCCACCAACTACATCGCATTGCAGAGCCTATTGAAGCACAAAGATGGGTTGAAGCAAATATTTAGAGGTGAGACCTGGCTGAGTTCCTCTTTTGATGCTTCACGTGAAGGGGCGGAGGTCGAGGGGATTGTCAACACCTCGAATTTTTGGGAACGAGTGAAGGTATTAGTGTCATTGATAGAGCCACTGTATGAGGTTCTACGATGCGTGGATGGGGATAGAGTACCAACCATGGGGTTGGTGTACATCAAAATAGAAGCAGCCAAGCGGAAGATCCTTACAACGTCCAAAAAATATGGACCCACCATTCTAGAGATTGTGGAGGACAGATGGGACAGACAAATGAGCCGCGATCTTCACATGGCAGGTAAACACTTACATTCTCATCCAATCAATGAGCTGTGATTTTCAGTTGATACTAATTTGTAATTCATTGTCTTACGATTGCAGCGTACTATCTACATCCGGCCTTCCAATATGCTCGGGCCCTTGCTTATGACGATACGTTGATAGAATCGGTCAACATTGTGGTAGACCGATTGTCTTTCACCCCAACAGATGCTGCTGATGCGTTGAATGAGGTATACTTGGATATTTTAACATTGACAATATTAAATGAAATATACACTTCATATTTTTTGATAATGCAGATGAAAATATTTAGAGAGGGAATTGGTTCATTTGCGACACCTAATGCCGTGGCCAGTCGTGATAGACTCGACCCAGGTAATGTGTCTTCACAATGTACCTTCTATATCTCGAGAAGTAATTTTTACATCTAATTATTATATTGTACGTGATATATCTTAAACGCAGCTGAGTGGTGGCTAAATTACGGCACAAGTGCACCCGTATTAAGGAAGATCGCAATGAGAGTTCTATCGCAAACATCCTCGTCGAGTGGGTGTGAGCGGATTTGGTCGACGTTCTCCTTCTTGCATACTAAGCTGAGGAATAGGCTAACACACCGCAGGCTAGACAAAATGGTGTATGTTCATTACAACATGAGGCTAAAGGTCCGGCATGTACAAATGGATACAAGGAGAGGAGAGGGAGATTACGACCCAACGGATGCTGTGTACTTGCGAGACGATGATGACCCTATGGTAGCATGGGTTGCAAGAGCCACAACAGAGCGTGTTGAGGTAGAATTGGACGAGGAGGCTGAAGAACCTGGCGAGACACCACAGCCTAATACTTTTCTCGCATCGGCTGTACAAGAGGCAGTGGGGGAGGGAGATGACACCCATGTGCATTTGGGTGGTGACGAGTCAGCAACGGGATGTGATGATGAAGTTAATTTAGATGAAGACCTCGTCATTAGTGGTGGAGACACATCGTATGCGTACGATGATACAGCATTGGAGCGATTGATACAACCTCTAATTTTTTAGCGTCAAGAGCCACCTCAGGTGAATTAATACATGAAAATCGAATCGCAAATTTCATTAGATAGCGTAGTCATATATTGATGTATGATGATGTAAGAAATATATTACAGGTCGGTCCGACAAATGACAACATTGCGGGAGAACAGTGGTCCCGAGTTGCTGCACCGGGGCATTCTATATCTGCCAAACCAAGAAATTTATCCACTTCAAGAGAGGCTAGGAGGAGTTCCTCATTTAGAGAGGTGAAATTATATTGTCATTTATACATTTGTTAATATATAATTCATTGGTAATTGAATATATTCTTCTTTCAATTGTGTAGTCTTCGGTAGCATCGAAACAACCATCTCAGTCTACTGCGCCTCGACGCTCAACATCTAAGGCTAAGGCACCCAATCAGTCGCCTCAGGTATACGTACAGACTTACACAATAGAAAGTAAGTTGAAAATTTATCTAAGCAGGCTTCTGCTTCTCAGGCATCTAGAGGGACACAACATGCAGCAGGTAAGCCGCCCCATGCTCCACAGAAGAAAAAATCATCATGGACCACATTATTCACCAGCAAGAAGGACAAGGGACCACCATTAAATCCGATAGATATTACAGACATGGAGACATTAGATCCCAATGCAGATGACGACACTCCCGAGCCCTCTGTTGAGCCCCGCATTAGTGGGAGTCATGACTCCGATGCTGATAGTACACCCACAGGGTCTTCATCCCATGGAGGTGGTGGTTCTCAAGGTGGCCAACGGAGTCCTCGTGAGAATACTAGTGCTGGTGGCAGAGATTACAGCAGTGGTCATAGTAGAGGTCGTGGGGGCCGTCAACATGGCGCATGGACAGAGGAGCAGCACTTCACACATGCCACGCAAGATGAGGACCACGGTGTTCCACCGGCAGAGACGAGGCGGGCAGTTGATCATTGGGATCCCTACTATGGAAGTTCGGTTGTAGACAGTACAAGATATCAAGACATGTTGTCTGATTTTGAGAGGATGAGCACACATGACTCCCAGGTATCTGGAAGCTCGTATGGACGGTCATGGCCGCAGCAGCCGATGTATCATGGCGACTCAGATAACAGTAGTTCATTTTTCCCATCGTATCCATATCCTTATGCCGCAGCTACGCCAGTAGAGGTCGTGTACGCACAAGGTTCGCAGGAGTATGAATACTACGTCAGCATGTACTGGAAGAACTATTCAGGTTCAATGCGCTATGAAGACTATATGTCCTATCTGCAGACCACATTTAATGTCAAATTATTTGGAGATGGGCACTGGCCCAGTTTGGGTCCATACTCTTAATTAGTATGTATCATTTGGTTATATTTATAACTAACTAATAATTAATTGTAGATTTCTTCATATATAGAGTTCTGTACTTATCATTGAAATCACTAATGTAAACTTTTACATCATTTGCAGGTCATCATGGACGGACGGCGCCACCCTGCGTGGGAGCATGGATACTCTGTTGAGGGTGATGGACATGTGCACTGTATATACTGCGAACATCGCGTCACCGGCATACACAAGTTTGCGGAGCACCTTGCGGGAGTGGGACGCGATGTTCGTGCATGCGACCGAGTTCCGGGAGATGTTCGACATTCCTTTCGAACACAGTTACAGGATAGATACGGTTCTCGTAGCACACCGAGGACATCTTCTTCTACGTCCCGAGTACCTCCACCACGAGCACAGGGCGGAGCAGGATCATCCTCCACGTCTAGAGTTCGAGCAGCACCACCACCAGCACCAGCACCAGCACCAGTCGCACATGATAGAATTGAAGCTATAGATGTAGTGAGGACTTTTTTTACAAATTTTCATGTACCCTCCACCGCAGCACACGACCCATCATTTGTGCAGATGGTTACATATTTTCAGTCCCACCCACATGTACCTCCACCTACTAGGATAGAGTTAGATTATACGGGTGATCAGTCTCACGTATCTGATGATGAGTTTTGGGATTCGGGCTTCACTGATGATGAGGATTAGTGAGTTTTGAGATTCGGGTTACACAGATGAGGAGGATGAGTGAGTTTTGGGATTCGGGCTTCACACATGGACGAGGATTAGTGAGTTTTTGTATTTTATACTTCATAAATGAATGCCATTATTATATCACTGTTTACTTTTACATATTTAGTAATTGAAATAAATTTTTATGTATTATATATAATAGGATGTTTAATTAAGCAGTGTAATATGTAATTTTTATATAATTTATTGTGTATAATGTAGCATGGATCTATTATCATAAATAAACTCTACATTCTAATATGTTTAAATATATATAACATTTAATCTTTCAAAATAAATTTATTAAAAATTTTAAAAAAAAATTCACAAAAAATTGCCTCGAGAGCCAAAGGGGCGGATCGGGTCGCTGTGCGACCCGCCCGACCCGTCCCGCGCCGAGACCGGGTCGGCCGGGTCGGGCGGGTCGACAAACCCTGGCCCAGACATCTGCCAGTTTAATAACAGAGTTACTTCAGTCGATCAAGCAGAGATAAAGCATTATGTACTGACTTTATGCATGAATGAAACAACCGATGTATAGACATGTCACAAGGAAGTGTATAGACTTAGAGTGCATGCGACAATGATGTACAGACTTGCTGGTGTGTAATGTAGAATGCATCAAGCAAGGCATGTACATTAGAAATGGATGCACGGACTTAATGATGCAGCTATGCACAGACTTCATTCATGCAAGCAAGACAGTGCATAAAGAGAAAGTATGTACAACAAGAATGAATGCACGGACATTTCATTCACGAGTGTACAGACTTTGAATGCATGTGATGTAGACACAAAGAGTGTATAGACTTGAATGCTTGTGATGCAGACAACAAGTGTACAGACTTGGAATTCAAGAGATGCAGACACCGAGTGTACAGACTCTTGATGAATGCATGTAATGCACTAAACGATGTACAGACTTGCTAAACTACAGCGCTATGTGAGACACAACATGAGACGCTGAGTGAGACGGTAGGTGAGACGAACACGGCGAAGTGCAGACTTTGCGTATGCTGTGAACACACGATGTATAGACTTGTTCAATTATCAATTGATGGATGTATAGACTTAGTGTATGCATTCTAGGCAAACGCTGTACATACTTTAAGAGACGATGCATGCACAAGGAAAGACGATGCAAGAAAGACGATGCATGCACAAGACGCTAAGTGAGACGCTAAGCGAGACGGTAAGATAATGTGCAGACTTGATCGTTGCAGGCAGATGATGTATAGACTTTAAATCAAGAGATGATGCATGTAAAAACGATGCAATGTACAGACTTGAGATCGAGGGATGCACTGGCTGTACAGACTTTGTGCGTGTGCTAAAGCAGTGAACATAGGTAATGATAAGAATGTATAGACTTGTGTTCATGCAGTAATGTATAGACTTGAACGCGTGCATGCTATGCGATGTACAGACTTAGTGTGCAATATGCAAACGATGCACAGCCATAGCTCATGAATGTATAGACTTTGCGAGCAAGAGGCAAGGCTGACGGATGTATAGACTTGCTAAATGATGCACACACATAGCGGCAATGTATAGACTTAGAGAAATGATGCATGGACTTTGTGTGCATGCGAAGGACGTTGTACAGACTTTGAAGCATGTGAACACGGCGCTGTAAAGACTTGAATGCTCCATGCACAAAGACGCTAAGTGAGATTAGGCAGAACATTACCTGATCTGACTGTGCATTGACCTTACCTATCAATGATTTGACTTTGACTTGGGTTGACTTCATGACCTGTGAGTCATTCTTAAAAGGTTGTTCTGTCAGTTTATCATAAACATCAAGATTATATCATCAAGGATGTAAACATAATGAGGCATAATATTTGTCATCATCAAAACTCCAGAACCACAGGGGACACAACAATCTCCCCCTTTTTGATGATGGCAATATTATGAGTCATTGCAATGGATTCACCTGAACGTTCACAATAGAATAGCTCTTTCAGAAGTGAGCATGTAATGCACCATGTATGCAACATCTGACAGGAGTTACAGTTGATGATGCAAATGATGACTCACAAAAGTTTCTCCCCCTTTGACAACATCAAAAAGAATGGAATGATCATTGACTGTTGAAGGAGATGATATAGGAGCTATTATGCAAACTGAGTTACTATCATCTAAAACTCCCCCTGACAAGATACTCTCCTGAATGACAGAGCAGGAGGGGTGGAATGAAATGAATGAACATTGAACCACAGGGACCTGCAAAAATTATCCCCCTTAGATGGACAGTGATTGGAATGAAGCACAGGACAAAAAGAAGTCAACAGTTAGGTCTGAAATAATGGAGTCCAATGTGAGAAAGTAAACATTCAGAATGAATGAGAAAGGTTTTCAATGGGATATCAATTTCATAAATATGATTAAATAGGTATTTCAGACTCTTCTATTATAGAGATTTAGGAATGATCTTCGTTGACAAGTCAGATCAGAATATGATGTATGCAAGGCTTGTTCATAAGCTTTCTGTACTCATATTTGAAATCAATTTTAATAAAAGTGAACCTTGCTTTCATATTGAAAGTCTTGTTTAACCTTCTTCTTTCTTACTCACTCAATTTTAAAGATTCCTTTAAGAGATGCAATCAATAGTATTGAAGTTAAACACATAAGAAAACATTTGTTTCTGTCAAGGGTTCCAATAGAATATTTCTTTTGCACACCTTTTCAAATGATACACTAGATCAGCAACAATTTTCATAACAATCTTCATGAGCACTTGAGTTTAGTACACCCTTGTAACTAGAGGATACACGTTGTTTAGACGCCAGTATCCCTAAGCACTTGGAAAGACTAATTGTCACGCTTCATAAGAACAGAGATAGCATTTACATTTCATGACACACTACAAATCATTTCTTTGATGAGTGAGATGTATTTCTCAGTGTGCATGCCATTGCTCTGCCAGATTATCAATCATTCTTAAGTAGAGTTAACTATGACACCTCATGACACAGTCCTTTGGACATGGTTTCTCAGTGACCAAAGTCATTGCTCTGACAAGATTTACCCTTAGACATGTTCCAGATTCTCAGATGTTTAAAAACAATACTAATTGCATACATATCAATCAAGGAATATCATGATTTCAGAATTTTCAGAATTCAGAAGAGTTTAAAGGATACAACGTAAAAATGTTGGTTAAAGTTTATTAAGACTAACTCAGATATTTTCAAGATATGTTCATAAATAAACACAAGACATACACGAAACTTCAACCGGCTGAAAGTATCAGACATTCATAGTCCTATATAATAGAAGATTCCTCTTTAAGTTGTTTTCAGATTTATGATCAGGATATGCTCAGAGAAGTCTTTCTGAATTTTCAGGGAAGGCCGAATCATTTTAAGGAGCAGCCAATTCAACAGATACCAATGGATAGGATGAGTGAAAATGGCTGATAACAGTTGAATCAGGAAGCTGAAATGTGTTGCATTTCACATTCATCACAGGGATTTAAGCAAGATAGCAGTTCAAACTGAAGATGGGAAGTTCAGTTGATAGAAATGAGCTAGATAGATAATTATGTGATGCATGCGTCAGATGCGATTTCAAGAATATGAATAATGCTCCCCCTAAATGTATGCATGAGCTAGCATTCAAGGTGTCGACACTTCTAACCAGTAAATGCAAGTGCAGTGAGCTGACAGCATGTAATATATGCAATGATCACATTGTTTCCTTGCTATACAACTCCCCCTCACACTATGCACTGTATGACTGAAGTCTAAGAACAATGGATGCAATGGAATTTATGTATGGAATTTTTATGGCCTGTGCTCATGAACATTTAGACTGCTCTTCGTGCAACTCTGACCTATGGTACCAGGCGGAGGACTTGGTCTAAAGACCACCTCACACATAGCAAGCACTTTCAGACAGAACTCATCTGCCCTTTAGTATCTCACTATTTATATACCAAGAGTCATGCATGACAATCCAATGCAGATGCAGTTCTATATGCATCTTAAGTTGACAATATGCTACTTATATGCAATTGTGAATGTATGTGCATGTCAAATGTGCAGGTGAACATTTTAAAGCATGAGACATCGTCCAAGCAACAGATTCATTCAATTCATCTTTTCAGTATTCAAGCACCAATTTCAGTTGAACTGATGCGCAGATAACACATCATATTCATTGAGAGATTTTAATGCCAAGCATAGATGCAGTTGAGAAGCTATATGCATGAAATTTTGATTAACAAATCAAACAAGATATGCAACTATCTAAACAACGTTATCAAAAAAAACTCAAATGTCTACCAGCAGAGGTGGGGTTTTACCAAACTTTGGATGCCTTGGTTTATTTGACCCCCTTTTATTCCTCATCCCCAAGGCATACCTGCAAAGGACAGATCTCATTTTGTGTTTCTAGGTACCCAAGATTTCTTGGGTCCTACATTGTTAGTAACACCTCTGATAGGTGCTTTCCACAATCTTTGGGCATGTAAGTCATCAGATTTCATTATATTACAATCACTCATGGAGTGCCCAAAGGCTCCACAGTAATGACATGAAATAGCAGATCTTGAGTTCTTTTTATGCACATCATTGTTTGCATGGAATCTGTGTGCATTATCATGAAAATTTCTGTTATTTGCATGAACATACTGTTTTCCATATCGTGCCATCCGACAGTCAGAAGCTCGGTGGCCAAGTTTCCCACATTCAAAACATGTAGAAATCTTTCTTTTAAATACAAATTTATTCCTACCAAATTCATTTCTATTTGCAGGGAATTTAGCATGTTTGAAATTCACATTCCTACCCTGGATATGCTAACAGTCCTTGACTGTATGGTCATGCTTTCTACAGTGAGAGCATTTGAGAGAATTTCTTCTAAACGAGCCTGACCAGCATTCAGTGGCCTTGTGACCAGTCTTGTTACAGTTAAAGCAAGTGATGTGCTGGTTCATTGAAATAAATTTGTTCTTATTAAAACCATGTTGGCTTGCAGGGAATTTAGCATGATATGAATGAAATGTTTTCTTACCACTTGCAAACCAGCATTGTGTAATTGTGTGTCCTAATTTGCCACAGTGAAAACATTCAATTTTCTTTTTCTGAGATGAAGAATTTTTATCATGAAATTTCCTACCATTCATTATGTCGGCGCTCATATCATCCTTCTCCATCAATTTACACTCATGCATCAGATGACCAAATTTATGACAATAGTGGCATGACATTTTCTTTTTGTGTGCATGTGTGTGTGTGTTTAAGTCATGTGTCACATGCACAGCATCAACATGATTGTTTCTTTGCTTATTCTTCACATGAACATATTTTTTCACTTTTTCATTTCGTTTCTGAATGTCAGTTTGTTTCTGCATTTTCTGAACAATGGGCTGTTTATCTTTTGAGGTGGTGGCTACATTTGATGAAGTGACAAACGATGTCATTAGCTTATTTTTGAGAACCTTTTTATTGACATTGTTGTAGCCTAACCCTTCCTTTTGAGTATTCACCTTAACTCCTAGCAACCTGTCCAGATTTTCTTGTCCATCAACAAATTTAGACAAAACTTTATTCAAATCCTGAATTTTGTTTTCAAGAGATGCAATGTGTATTTCATAACTTGCAGTCTCTTGTTCACTGCAATTGACAGCTTCATTCAAAACTTTGTTGGTAATTTTGTATTCTTCGATCTCCTTTCTCAGATCATCTACTTTTTCAGTTTCATTTGTACAGATGATTTTCCCTTTCTCCAATGTAAAAAGTCTTTCAGATATCGAAGAGTTCAGCTGTTTTAACTTCTCATTTTCTTCCTTAAGCTTATTATTTTGAATTAACTCATTTATTAGAGGGGGGTGAATGTATCCCTCTTAAAAATTGCCCAAATCAAACCCTGTAGCTAGACACAGTTGCGGAATAAAAACAATTGAGCTCTTCAAGACGAGATTCCAAGATACACTTGATCAACCAGTTGGACTGCAACAATGCAGCCACCTGAGCAAGTCTAAGCCGAGATAGAATCAAATTGAAATAGTGTGTGCCATGAACCATTCAACCAGATGACTCATTTGAGGCGATCCTAGCCATGCATCTAACGCCAATCAGATACAAGAACAAACCACGAAGACAATGATTTTTTAGGTGGTTCGGTCCACAGACCTACGTCCACCCCTCACTCCAAACTAGAGTGAGGCTTCCACTAGCAAAAGCTAGAACCGCAGACTCAGTCTGCAAACAGGTGCTGCCTAACAGCTTGACCAGAGGAACACACTCCTCTCTTCCTCCAGACCGGAGGGAAACCACTGGTGACTACCCGTCACTAGCAACCTGAGACTAACGTCTCTCTTCCTCCAGACCAGGAGGGAACCCACAGGTAGCAACCACTACCTGCAAACCCGGAGTCAGAGACTCCCTTCCTCTGAGACCAGAGGGAACCCACAAGTGACACGCCGTCACTTGCAACCGGAGAACAAATCTCCCTTCTCCTGAGACCACAGGAGGAACCCCGATCTTAAATCAGAGAATCGGAAAACATAGTGATCAAATAAAAATAAAAATAAGAAATGATAAAAACACAGCGACTGAAAGCTGTAAAGGATAATAACATAGATGTGGCTCCCATGGAGCTGACTTGCCTGGATTTGATCCACTGTCCAGTAGACATATCTTCAATAAAGTCTTCTTTCTTCTTCTCCACGAACTCTCTCTCTCTTTCTCTTTTTCTTCTTCTGCTTTCACACTCTGCCTCTCCTTTCTTTTCTTCTCACTGTCTACTCTTCTCTCTGCTCTTCTTCTTTCTTTTCTCTTCTTCTGTCTTTTCTCTTTCGATCTCTCTGCTGCTCTCTCTATTCTTCTTCTGCTCAGGCTCACTCTTCTTTCTTCTTCTGATCTTTTCCTTTTTCTGGATCATGCAGGCTTTAATTCACTCTCTGCTTCTGCCCCTTCTGCTTCGATCAGGTCTTCTTCTGAGGAAGAAGCTTCATATATATAGCAGCAGAGAGGTGGGCATGTGTCTTCCACATTTCCCGCCCAGAAGGTTCTACCACGTGGAAGCATCTCAGCAGGCTTCAATACACGTGTCACGATCCTGGTTTCTTGGATCACGTGACAGGTGCCAACCTCGGATCACGTGCCCAGACATCTGCCAGTTTAATAACAGAGTTACTTCAGTCGATCAAGCAGGGATAAAGCATTATGTACTGACTTTATGCATGAATGAAACAACCGATGTATAGACATGTCACAAGGAAGTGTATAGACTTAGAGTGCATGCGACAATGATGTACAGACTTGCTGGTGTGTAATGTAGAATGCATCAAGCAAGGTATGTACATTAGAAATAGATGCACGGACTTAATGATGCAGATATGCACAGACTTCATTCGTGCAAGCAAGACAGTGCATAAAGAGAAAGTATGTACAACGAGAATGAATGCACGGACATTTCATTCACGAGTGTACATACTTTGAATGCATGTGATGCAGACACAGAGTGTATAGACTTGAATGCTTGTGATGCAGACAACAAGTGTACAGACTTGGAATTCAAGAGATGCAGACACCGAGTGTACAGACTCTTGATGAATGCATGTAATGCACTAAACGATGTACATACTTGCTAAACTACAGCGCTATGTGAGACACAACATGAGACGCTGAGTGAGACGGTAGGTGAGATGAACATGGCGAAGTGCAGACTTTGCGTATGCTGTGAACACACGATGTATAGACTTATTCAATTATCAACTGATGGATGTATAGACTTAGTGTATGCATTCTAGGCAAACGCTGTACAGACTTTAAGAGACGATGCATGCACAAGGAAAGACGATGCAAGAAAGACGATGCATGCACAAGACGCTAAGTGAGACGCTAAGCGAGATGGTAAGACAATGTGCAGACTTGATCGTTGCAGGCAGACGATGTATAGACTTTAAATCAAGAGATGATGCATGTACAAACGATGCAATGTACAGACTTGAGATCGAGGGATGCACTGGCTGTACAGACTTTGTGCGTGTGCTAAAGTAGTGAACGTAGGTAATGATAGGAATGTATAGACTTGTGTTCATGTAGCAATGTATAGACTTGAACGCGTGCATGCTATGCGATGTACAGACTTAGTGTGCAATATGCAAACGATGCACAGCCATAGCTCATGAATGTATAGACTTTGCGAGCAAGAGGCAAGGCTGACGGATTTATAGACTTGCTAAATGATGCACACACATAGCGGCAATGTATAGACTTAGAGAAACGATGCATGGACTTTGTGTGCATGCGAAGGACGTTGTACAGACTTTGAAGCATGTGAACACGGCGCTGTACAGACTTGAATGCTCCATGCACAAAGACGCTAAGTGAGATTAGGCAGAACATTACATGATCTGACTGTGCATTGACCTTACCTGTCAATGATTTAACTTTGACTTGGGTTGACTTCATACCTGTGAGTCATTCTTAAAAGGCTGTTCTGTCAGTTTATCATAAACATCAAGATTATATCATCAAGGATGTAAACATAATGAGGCATAATATTTGTCATCATCAAAACTCCAAAATCACAGGGGACACAACATCTCCCACAGCGTAGGGTTCCGCTCGGCCGACCGTCTGGTCGCGGAAACAGTCACATCCTCAGCCTCCCTCTTCAGGTGCACGGGGACATTCGGGACGGTGCTCAGGGACTGGTGCGTGCCGATGCTCTGTTGGTGGAGGATGCCCCTAACGAGGTCGGACACGAGTGCAGTCACTTCGGCCAAGCGAGCCTTCAGCATTTCAATTTCCCGCTATTGTTGATAGCATAGGGAGAATAAGGTGGAATCGCACCGAGGGAGGCCCGGTGTCCGGCCTACTTTCCCATCCTTTGCATCGGTGTTAGATGAGGGCAGCAGCGCGCCGCTACTACAGTCATTCGGGGTTGGCCCTTCAGAGGAGGACGGGGCCTTCCCCTTGTTCCTGCGGGGAGGTGGATTCCATAAGAATACCTCTTCATCCTGCTCTTCATTAGCCGAAGGCTTGAGGCGCGAGCGACCTTCACCTTTTTGTGGGGCTGCGGCGCCTGTGAGGATATCGCCATCCGAAGCTGAGACTGATATAGCATCGGCTTCGTAGGAATCTTCTAGTGAGAAACCTAATCCCGGGTGCCAGGTGATTTGCAACAATCTCCGGTCCAGATTTGGTGGGTTCCACATCTTTTTGAACATGTCCTTCCGACTGGAGAGCTGGCAAAAGGGGATCCCTTGTTTTCTGGTCATTCCGACTATATGGCCGGTTATGTCAGGCAGTCCCGTGATCGGGACGAGTGGGTCATGCAGTTCGTCGGGGAGTTTACAATCATCGTCCCCTTTGACCGGGTGCTCATCGACCACATAAAAAATAGTGGACCGTCCTTCAGGGTTAGGCACCTCAAAGGTCTTTAATGGTTCAACCACTTGGCAGTCAGCTTCTGCGAGAGGCTTGATGATCCCAAACGGGACCCTGATGTCCTCCAGCAAGTCTTCGAGGTGTGGCAACCCCGGTGCAGGGTAGATGGAAAGGGGAGTGGCTTTGAATACTCCTTCTGCCCCCGAAACAAGTGACACTTGACGGGCAGCCACATAACCTGGCGGTGGTGGAGGGAACCAGCTGTCGGGATCCGCCTTCTTCTTTCCCTTGTCCAGGGTGACTTGGGGAGTTTGCTTCGACTTTTCTAGATACAAATTGGCGTCTGAGAGATGGCATTCGAACACCTCAAAAGGGTGGAGGTCAGCAAAGATTCTCTCCTCCTTCCCGTTGCCGGGGTACTTGAAGCATTGATGCAGAGTAGACGGCACTACCCTATTCTGGTGCAGCCAAGGCCGGCCGAGCAATGCTTTGTAGGAGGTGCTGGAGTTAATCACATGAAACTGGACCTTAGTCGTGAAATCGCCGAGAGAGAGGTTAAACTTGGCAATCCCCATGGGGACCTCGCACTTCTGGTTGAAGCCAGCAATCTTAACATTCTTGACCTCGACCAAGTGTAGATCAAAGTAATGTTTCTGGTATATCCGGTAGGGGAGTATGTTCACTGCCGCCCCAGGGTCAATCAATACTCTGTTGATGGGATGCCCATTCAGCTGCCCCCTCATATAGAGTGGCCTGTTGTGACTGCAGGTAGGTAGGAGCATATCTTCTTCTGTGAAAGCCACAGCTACCTCGGGTGACATTTCCACAAGGCAGGCTTCCACATATGCTGGTGTCTGGAGTGCTGCGATGACGGCCTACCGTGTCTCTTCATCCAGGGACAGGATCTCCCAGACGGTGAACCTGGCTGGGATCTTCTTCAGGTGCTTGACTATTCTGTTGCTAGCTCGGACCTCGAGCAACTTCATCTCTTTGGCTCTATTGCGCCTGCCCCCAGTCTGAGCCTGGGAAGCCGGCTCAGCGGGTGCTTCCTCCACCGGGTCAGGTATCACTTGAGCTTGCGGGGCCTGTTGGGTCACTTCCTTCTCTTGCATGAACTCGGCAAGGTTCGGGGTGTTGTCAGGTTCTTCCCTTGACCGAGAAGGAATTACTACCAGCGGGGCCGGGAGGCTACTTGCTTCTTTGATCTGCCGAGACTCGCGGGGGCATGACTGCCTCCCCCCTTGAGTCGTGAGGAATTCAATAAATGAAGGGACATTCTAGCCGACCAGCTCCCCGGGGTAGAGACCCGAGGGAGGGGGAATCTCCATGCCTTGGACCCCAGGTTCAGGGATATGATATGGTTGTTCTCCCCTGAGCAGGATGTTATGGTTGGCTTGAGGAGGGCGTCCCCATTTCCTTCCCGACCTAGTGGCATGCTGGGAGGTGGATGCTTCGGCCTGATTTACTTCTGACGGTTCAATGGGGGACTCTTGCTCTTCTTCCCCCAGGGAGAGGGCAGTGTGAAATAAGGCTGAGAGGGTGTTGCAGGAAAGGGCAACCCCGCTCTCCTTCTTGTTTCTGGGCCTTCTCTTCTTCTTTTTATTCTTTTCTTCAGTGGCTGGCAACTGGCCTTAGGGAGGTTCACCCCACAAGAGGGGCTCTCCCTCTGCCTCGGCTTCTGCCCCCGGAGCTAATTCATGTTACTCGAACTCCTTCCAAGGGACATACTCCTTCAGCTCCACAGGCTGTATTTCGGGCTGTTCATAATCTTCGAGCCCATCAATAATGGCCTGGAGTCTTTCCACTGCATGGCTGGTTTCTTTGTGCACCCGCATCGGGACGTGCTTTTTCTTGTTGTAAGTGGGGCGCCTCATGACTAGCCGGGGGGCTGTGTCATGCCAAACAGGCGTCACTGGTGGCGGTGCTGGTCGGGGTGTGACGCCCCTTATGTGAACTTCCGGTGTGGGCTGGGGAACCTGCCTTCTTCTTCTATTCCTCGTCGGCGCAGTCTGCCAGCCTCTCTGATCTTGAGCCGGCGCCATGACGAAGGCTTCATAAGTGGCCTTTGTGCTGGCCTCCGCCCATTCTTCAGGTAGCTGCTGGTACAGAGACACCATGTTGACACTAGTACCGAGGCTCGGCATCTCGTGCGGCTGCGGAGGATCTATCTTGTGCTCCCCCATATCCAGTTCTCCCTTCCTGATCAAAGATTCAGTGACATCCTTGAAGATGTAACATTCCTCGATAGTATGCCCCAACATCTGGTGATATGGGCAGAAACGGGGATCATCCTTCTTCTTTATGTCGCCAGGCCTCTTTGGTTCTGGCAATGTGATTTTATTGTACATGGCGGCCCACTCAAATAGGATCCGGGACTTGTCCCGAGGAAAAGAATACAACTTATTCCTCATTTTCTCCCGCAGGGAAGGACCTTCCCGCCGCTCAGTGGACCTGGCTGGAGGGGGATTGGCCGCCTCCTTGGCTTTCTCTGTCTGTTTCTCAAAAGCTTGAAAGTCCAATGTGCGGACTTCTGGTGGTATCGGCTTCTTCTCGGCCTGCTTGGCCCTCTAACTTGATACAGTTGGAGCAGAAGAGTATCGAGCAAGGAACACCTCGATCTCCGCCACTATATTGTTTAAGTGATCAAATGACCTTACTTCGGCACCAATCATCCTCTCAAGGATTTCTTTCTTCAGGTTCTGTTTACAGATTTGCACCGCGTCCTCCTGATGCGGGGGACGTCTGCATCTCATGCTGAGGTTCCTCCACCTCTTTATGTAGTCGAGTGCTGACTCATCATTTCTTTGTCTCGTGGCATAGAGTTCTGCCACGGTGACCTCCCGTTCAGCTATGTAGAACCTTTCATTAAATTTCTTCTGCATGTCGGGCCAGTCTGCAATGGACCCGGCGGGCAGGCTCGAGTACCATTCGAAAGCAAGCCCGGTAAGTGTTGAGCCAAAGAATTTGAGGAGGTAGGCTTCATCTGTAGTTAGATCTCCCATAACATTCACATAGTAGGCAATGTGCTCCCTAGGAGACCCCTGCCCATTAAACTTCTCAAATTTCGGCGGCTTGGTGATACCGGCCGGGAGCCTCCTTGCAGCATAGTGTGCCGGATAAGGTACCCGATACACATCAAAGGGCGTGCAATCACTATCGCTCCTTTCTGCCAGCTTCATGTCTATCATCTGTTCCAACATCAATCTGTTCACCGTCGTCGGGTCCACCGGGTTCGGGTAAAAATGAGCCGGTTGAGCCAGTGGCATTGTTAACACTGTCGCCTGAGGTGCAATGGTGGATCCCTGGAACGGTAGGTTCGGCGGCAGGGCCAGAGTTGTGTGCTGTGGCTGATGCAGGGGTATGCCCCCGTGTAGCCGGGGATCGGTGGGGACACCGTCACCTGTGGAGAAGCTTTCGAGGCTTGACCGTTGCCCCCAGGGGTCTCTGATAATGCTTCGGTCTGCCCGGATGTCGAGGGCTGAGCAGCTCTGTCGGTCAACTGCTTCCTTAGCAACTCGATCTCCCTTTGATATTGCTGCATCATAAGTAATACAGCTGGGTCACTCTTGGAGAGGCTAGGGGTGCCCCCTCTTTCTTCAGCTGGCGTCTCTTCGGACGAAGTGGACGGTCCTCCCATGGTGTCTTCAGTAATGACATTGGCAGCCAGGGCCATTGACGATTCCCCATAGTCAGTTCCTTCAGTGTGAGCTTGTGTCTTTTCAGTTGCTGCTTTCCTTCTTCTGGTGAGAGGTCTTGGCCTCGCTGCAAGTCTGGCCACTTCCTCAGGCTCGGTCGGCAAGGCCCCGTACCGGCCGAATACCCCTGCCATGTTGCAAGTATAGACCCTTAGGTCTCTGCCTCTTCTTGCTGCTCTTCTCGACGTCCCCCCCGGGAAGACCAGTCTATCGAAGACCGACCTCCGCGGCCT
The DNA here is from genome assembly GCA_022559845.1 of Amorphophallus konjac. Taxonomy (NCBI): domain Eukaryota; kingdom Viridiplantae; phylum Streptophyta; class Magnoliopsida; order Alismatales; family Araceae; genus Amorphophallus; species Amorphophallus konjac. The sequence goes on from CM040121.1 coordinate 12,945,671, forward strand.
CACTTCTTCCCTTGGCGGGGACTGATAGCGCTCCTCAGAGCAGTTCCTCGACTCGACACTAGGTACGGGTGGGATTTCTTCTTCTTCAAATGCAGAGGCTACTGCCCCCAGCAGTCTCTGGCAACCCAAGGGGGTGCTCCCCGGGCCCCGTAAGGAGTTTCTCATGGCCTACTCCATTCCTTCCCAGTCTTGGTCAGGAGGAGAGGCGGGTGATACTGCCTTGTTGACAGGCTGCAGGCTCCTCACGGACAGCCTGATGGTGACGTCGGTGGCGTTGACGGTGGGCGTTCTCCGGCGGGGCCAGTGTGACTACTGCCGGTTGGTAGACGGAGGCCAAGGTCTTGACCCGGTCTGCCTGTTGAGCCCTTGCCGGGCGAAAGGTGCTGGGCCCTGCTCGGGTTGGTGAAGTGCCCCGGGCTGCTTTGGGAACCCACGCCCGTCTGCCCTTGGTCGGCCTAGGGGCCGGCTGGTGCTGTGGAACTATGGCTGGAGATGCGGGTGTCATACTGCCCTTCATCTTCCCCAGTGACTGGAAGGAGTTTCTCACCGGTACGGCGGGTATGATGCAATCCGGGATCACTTCGGAGCGTTGCCCGGAAAGATGCACCAGGAACGTTCCGACGACAGTAGACTTGCCGGTGCTGGAGACTCGGCCTCGGGGTGATGCAGTGGCATGGCTCCTCCGGAGCCTTCTCTGGTGGGAAGCCGATCCTGTGCGTGACGGGCCGGCATTCTGGTGCACATGGTGCACATTGCAGCCCAGCGTCTTCACGGGGACAGTCTTGGGGGATTCGGCCATTGGTCGGCCGGCAGCAGCTTTGGTGGCCCCCTGGATGAAGGCATTGTTCTTGATCCCGTCAGACGCTTCCACGTCCAATAGGTGCGTGAAGGCCACTCCCAAAAAGTTGGGGAAGCCAACCGAGGGAGGGAAGCTCCCGAAAGTGAGGGGGACGGCCAAGTAGCCGTTCCGCACGTGACTCTCGACGGGTTGCTGACCGAAAGTGAGGGCCATCTTGACGTTCGAAATGCAACCTGCATTTGCAAATTGAGGAATTAGTATTACAAGAAGGGGACCGTGGAGCCCTTAATTCTGGCAAAGATATGAAGGGTGATCTGGTCGCACCGGGCGTGCCAGACTTGTGGACGCACTTATTTTGATTAGGTCTATGGTTCGTTATCTAATTGGTTTATTAAGTGCGTGGGCGTGCCAGTCACCGAAGTGACAATTTGTCCGGGCTCCGAAGAGCCCATGGTGCGCTCAATCTGACTCAGTCAGGCGATTGTGTGGTTCGGGTCGAGACCAAGACCCGTCGTGCCATAAAGGTCACAGCGTCATTTACATCCCCCATACGGGAGAATACCCTTGATTAATTGCCAGAAGTAAGGGCTCCACGATCGAAAGAAATACTAATTAATGCGGGAAGGAAATGGTAGCCGGGCTATGCAGTAAGCCCATGGTGAGGGCATGCACACACAGATTATGTCGGTCACCGATGGACCATTCCATGTTTGAATAGAAGTCCGCACGGAAAACAAGACGGTGACGGGGGTTGAACCCGTGTGAATGTCTGCCAGGGGGAATGGCAATTTTAATGCAGACAAGGGGGAAAGATCAGATCCCGGCGAGGGAGAGGACCCTGATGAGATATTGGCCCGAGGTAAGGCCGAGCGGTCACCATGACGAGAGAGAGACGACTCCCGAGGATGACGCTCGGCTTACAAGAGCATCATTAATATTTCCAGGTTCGGAATCCAAGGAGGAGAGGCGAGGACCATGTCGTTATATTCGTGAACTGCCTTAAGGGACGTGCATCATTATCGCTCATGTATTAGCATTGCTCCTTTTTGTTATCTTCTCTTCACTCATCATTTTGGTTGGAACTAGGCCCTCCGTTTTATCACTATTATTATTATTTATTTTTTCATTTTGATTATATAAATTTTGTTATGTATACATATATATATATATATATATATATATATTTATTGGAGGGATGATGGAGTGTACCGCTGGGAGGAGCTAGGAGTGTATCGCTGGAAATGGAACTAGGAGTGTACCGCTGGAAGGAGCTAGGAGTGTGTCGCTGGGGAGCTGAGGGTGTTAACATAGGGTGAAGGAGAGTGCACCGCTGGAGGGTGAATGGGGTGTACCGCTGGAAGGGCGCACCGCTGGGGGAGCTGGAGGAATGCACTGCTAGAGGGTGAGGGGGAGTGTACCGCTGGAGGGTGAATGGGGTGTGCCGCCGGAAGGGTGTACCGCTGGGAGAGCTGGAGGAATGCACCGCTAGAGGGTGAGGGGGAGTGTACCGCCAGATGAAATAGAATCCCAGGGAGGGTGTCTTGTTCATGCAGTTCTGCTGAAGAATCTTTAGACGGCTAGGCTTTTAATTCCATGTCATAAGATTAAGTCCCAAGCCATGTTCAGCAGTGCAGTTCTCAGAGTCTTATTCGGCCAATCCTCAGGGCTTTGCATAATTCCTTTAGTTGATTAAAATGTTTTATTGTTGTTGGTTCCATTTGTTTGTTGCTTCCTTTCGTCTTTTAACTTATTATTATTTCTGATGAAAATTCGGCAGCATCTCCCCTTAACTCGGACGGTAAGGGAATGCAAGGGACATGTCCACATGGAGTGACATGAACCAACATCTGAGGTGTGTGCCTAAGCAGCCACCTTCGGGGAAACTTCAGAAAACTCGGAGAAAACACCGAACGAGGAACCAGTAGACTGAGGCAAGCTACGAGTACCCCGGAGAAAAGAGGGCCAAGGGGTGCTGGGCTGACAGTCCAAGGGTGTGCCGCTGGGCAGGCCAATAGAGGAGGTGTGCCGCTGAGGCAGCCAGAGGAGGTGTACCGCTAAGCAAGAGAATGGGAAGGGTGCACCGCTGAGCAGACCTAGGGAGAGTGTGCCGCTGGGCAGACTCAAGGAGGGCCGTGCCGCTGAGCGGACCCTCGGAGGACCGTGCCGCTGAGCAGGCCCAGTAAGGTGTGCCGCTGGAGGGCAAAAGGGATGCTCCAGGTATTGAGGGGATCCAAAGTGTCAAGAGGAGAGGAGAATCCCACAGACACGCATGGTGAAAATCAGGGGTCGTCACACTAAGGAAAGCCACTAGGGGGGGGGAAGAGACCAGCCCCGCCCCACCAAGCCAAGAGCTGAACCTTTCAATCAAGTAAACTCATGCCACGGGAGGTGAGATCAAGCAAGAAGTTGGAGGGCTGGGGGCAGACGCCAAACTCACAGACTAACAGTAAAAAGAAATCAACAAGTGCAACAAACGAAGGCAAAGCCAGAGGATATTTCATTCATGATAGACTTAAGATGACAAAGATCATGGCCTGAAGGCCAACTACAATATACTGCAGAACAAAAAAAAACTGTGACAGGAGAAGAGGAAAACTGAGAAATAAAGAAAAAAAAAAGAGGAGCAAGAGAAAACAGTGCCGGGGGAGAGTTGGAACGAGGGAGGGTGCCTCCCTTCACCCCCTTTCTTCTCTCCCCCATACAGGTGGCTCACTCCCTCTCAATCTCTCCACACTTCTCTACCTTCTTCTCCTTCTCTTCTTCTTCTCTTCTTCTTCTTCTCTGGTGCTCTCTTCGAACGGGTGTCTTCGCATGCAGCCCCTTTCTCCTTCTCTCTGTGAGGGCCTTTTATACGTGGGCCGTTGACGAGGCCGACCTCATGATGGCACTGCCATCCGAGGTTGACTTCGGTATCTTCCTCGTCAGGTGAAGATCTCCCTCCTCCAGCCAGAAGGTGACACCGAGGCGGGCGCTAGCTGGCTTTGAAGTGGCCGAACTACGCGCCAATGGGTCTGCCTATTGACCGTTGTATCTTCTGCCGGTGCGTGCCGTTCAGGGGAATCAACGCTGTGCCGCTGGGGGGCCATGCCGCTGTGCCGTTGAAGGGCTTATTTGGTGTATGCCGTTGGAGGGCACGAATTGGGCGTGCCGTTGGGGCATCTGTTAGTGTGCCGCTGGAGCACCTCAGGGAGTGTGCCGCTAAGGGCATTTGAGGCCTGTGCCGTTGAAAGCCCCACCCCTGGGGGTGTGCCGTTGGAGACACCAAGGGTGTGCCGTTGAAAGGCCGCCCAGGGGTTGTGCCGCTGGAGGCACCAGGAGGGTGTGCCGCTGAAAGGCCACCCAGGGGGTGTGCCGCTGGAGGCACCAGGAGGGCGTGCCGCTGGAGGCACCAAGGGTGTGCCGCTGAAAGGCCACCCAGGGGGTGTGCCGCTGGAGGCACCAGGAGGGCGTGCCGCTGGAGGCACCAAGGGTGTGCTGTTGAAAGGCCACCCAGGGGGTGTGCCGCTGTAGGCACCCAGAGTGTTGTTTTGAAAGGGGCCTTTATTTTTTTTGCTTCAGAAACTTGAAGTTGTACATTCTTGGGGATGTTTCTTCACCGTTAGGGACCCAAGGGTGGGTCCACACCAGTGTATAAATTCAGGAGGGCATCCTGCACTTTCTTGGTTTTTTAATACGCCCGTGCAAATGCGGGGTTTGTCGGACGGTAGTATTCTCCCGGAGCCCTGGGTGGCCAGTCTCTCCGGGTCTTCTTTCTTTGACTTTGACATTAATGCGGGGCTTGGTGGGACATATGAACGTACAATTTTATACCTCCATAGAAAGCCGCTGTGCTTAAGTTCTTATAATATGAGATATTCCATTCCGAATGAAATACTGAGTTTCCTTGAGACAGCCTTGGGTTGTTCTTACAAAAGAGACCCTTGTTTGGATTGATCCTCAAATATTCCTTTACTTTTACTCCATTTGACCCACCTTGGCCGCAACACGTCCACATTGGTTGGTAATCGCTCCCCAAAGGTGAAACCTGCAGGTTTACGACCCAAGTACTTCCACACAGAGAAGTTGGTCCATTTTTCTACTTGTGCCTGAGCGCACATCTTCCCCTTCCTTATTTGATTTCCGTCCAAGCAGTTGTTGAATTCGGAAGACCTTCTTCAAGGTCGCCTCATTGAAACTCTGAAAACATTCCAAACCATAGTGTTGAAAGCGTGTCTCATCACACCTTGGCATCTACTTTTCAGTCCGCTCCCACTCCATTTCATTTCACTTCTATGCCGCTCCATTACGTGCCACTTCCTTGCAAAGCAGACGCCAAGGCGGGGCAGATGTAGACACGCCGTTACAATGAGTAAATCTCATATTACACTATGATACCCCAAGGTGGCCTTCACATTTTTAATTACTTTGGTGATTTCCTTTTTTTTTTGATTTTTTTTAATATTTTTCTGAATTTTTCCGTGAAAAGTTTTAAATGTGTCAAGGACCCTAGACGCCTCACTTTGACGTATCTAGGACCCTAGACGCCTTCTTCAGAAGGCTCGTGCATCGCGCACGCGGTGTCGCTCCGGCCGTTTAGTTTGACGTTTCGAATAAATCCAATCATAAAGACGTCTTGCCGACCAGACGCGTCCTTCGAGAGTCACGGTTGCGCGCCGAAGTCACGCGCTTTCTCCACTATCGACAGCTTTCGACGGCGATTCGGTGGGCGAAGGTAGGCGCGTCCGGGGTCCCGGACGCCTCAAGCTTGAGGCGTCAAAGAGGTTGGACGCCTCAATGAAGTTAAATTATAAAAAAAATAATAGAGGCGTCCAAGGTCTTGGACACCTCAACATGGAGGCGTCCAGGGTCCTGGACTCCTCAATAAATTTTCCTCTATAAATAGAGGACCCCCTCCCTCGAAGGGATAGAGCTTCAGATCCGACATAGGAAAGAGAGACTCTGTCGGATCCCTTTCCTAACCCGTGGGTTTTTGCAGGAGGAGGTTCTTCCAGATTCCCGAGTGCCCGTGCTCACGAGAGGAAGGCTAACTCCGTCCATCGTGCTTCCACGTCATCCCTACGCTGGCGAAGCTCCGCCGGATCCCGCCATCGGCATCTTCAATAAGCCATTCTCTCCCACTCTCTTTTGTCATTTCTGTTGCATGCATCATCCCGTCATCTGTCATCTCACTTCATAAGAAATATCCATTTTTATGCACGTTTGCATGATCTTCCATCCATGATAGCATTTTCCTCCTACTCGTGTCCGAGAGGGGTTTAAAAATAACACCAACCAGGTGTATGTCTCGTCATGATTTTACCATTTTCATCACAAGGGACTAATACTACACTGTCATTTTTCTGATTCATTTGCCATCTGTCTGTTTCCTTTTTTTTGCAAGAGTAACCAAGGAAGGCCCTCTCCGTCGGCCGGCTGAAGGGAGAGGAAGAAGTAACCTGCCATTTCCCGCTTTTGAGGTAAACACGATCACTCTTCTTATTTTGGGGTCTCCGACCCCTGACGATCACATCATATCCTCGAGGCCGCGGCGAGTCACTTCCCGCTATGGCCGTTTAAATTTATGTCATTTATATCCTGTGTTATTCTCATATTTCTGATATTCTCGAGGTCGCGGCGAGTCACTTCCCGCAATGGCCGTTTAAATTTCTGCCATTTATATCCTATAATATTCACATATCTTCTATATCTTTGAGGCCGCGGCGAGTCACTTCCCGCTATGGCTGTTTAAATTTCTGTCATTTATATCATGTGTTATTCTCATATCTCTGATATTCTCGAGGCCGCGGCGAGTCACTTCCCGCAATGGCCGTTTAAATTTCTGCCATTTACATCCTGTGATATTCTCATATCATCTATATCTTCGCGGTCGCGGTGAGTCACTTCCCGCAATGGCCGTTTAAATTTCTGTCATTTACATCCTGTGTTATTCTCATATCTTCGGATATTCTCGAGGCCGCGACGAGTCACTTCCCGCTATGGCCGTTTAAATTTCTGTCACTTAAATTCTGCACCATTCCCATCCCCCGAGGTCGCGGAGAGTCATTTCCCGCTATGGCCGTTTAATCCACATAATCTTATTACGCTGTATCTATTCTGCACACCCCACCGGAGCAATCTCCCGTGGTGGTTCCTCTGCTTCTATCTCTTTTTTCTGTGTCATAGCAAAACGAGCCCGCGCGCTCCGCTCGCCACCGCATTCCGCGTGACGTCTCTCACACTCACTTAAAGTTATGAATTACACTTAATGGATTCAAATCCACTAAATGGGCCGATTTATGGGACTCTTGTCATGGATAATCTAATGTATTATTGGGCTTCCTAAAATTATGGTGTTACAATTTTTATGGTAGCGATTTTATGGAGTAAAGAGTGGGGACATCTTTGTATTGGAGATGAGTGACTTGCCCAGTGGTTTGTCTCAATTTGTTTGACCAAGCTATTCCTATCAACTCTTTCCTACATATTACTCGTAAGTTGTGCCATCAAAATAGAGAGAGTAGAGGAGATTGGTGTTTTTTGTATATTATATTCTAATCTTGTTGTTTCACATGAAATGATGATATCCATAATTTCTTTGGTCTCACATCGATACATTATAACTCTTTCACGGTCAGGTTTCGACCTTGTTAATCCATGGTCATTTAATAAAGCAAATGAGAAGGAGTACAAAAATGACAAAATACAACAACAATTTTTGATTCTTTAGTTGAATCTCCAAGTGCTCTAACTTCTTTATCATGCATTATTCCATAGCCTTCAGTTGATATTTGACATCCGCAATGTTATATATGACATCGTTAACTTACTCAAAAAAACTACAATCCTTGTTAGTGTTCGCATACAGATAGCAATAGAATTGTCTGCCTTTCGACCACTCCCAATTTGAAATGTAAACTCGATAGTTACCCCTTCTACAATTGCATTACATCAGTAACAAACGAGATAAGAAGGGATCACTTCGAGATGACTGCATTCCACTTCCATTTGATGACTGTATTTAACATGGGCAAATTCTAAAACACTTGATATGTATAAACAAATTCTCAAATTATCAAAGGAAGGCCATACCATTTCAGACATCAGTTGCGAAGATGACTGTCTACAAATGGGGCCAATGCTCTCGTCTTCGGATTTGGGCTTGATGTCGGGAGAGATGGGACCGGTGGGTGCTACCTGATGGTTGCAATGCTCTCGTCGGCCGAGTTGGGCCAAAAGGACGATGTATGTGGACGGTGGGGGCTGTTGGATGGGTGCATTGCACTGTTTGACAGACCTTGGAGGGGATGTCCAGGGCAACAACTGATGGTGCGTAGCTGGATGGGTGCACCACACCATGGATGTCGGAGATGGGGGTGATGTCCGGGAGAGTGGTCGGTTGGGTGGGGCGTGCCGGATGGTGCTCATCGTTTTTGGTAGGGGTGATGTATAGGGGAGCGACCAGTGGGGCGGGGGGTGCCGAATGGCACTTGTCGTCATTGGTGGGGGTGATGCACAGGGGAGCGGTTGGTGGGGGTGCTGCATGGGTGCACTACACTCGCCGTCGTTGGTGGGGGTGATGTCCAGGAGAGTGACCGTTGGGGGCTATCAGATGAATGGTGCATGGGGGAAGGGGGGCCTCTCTCTCTCCTTTTCTAGCGGTTAGGGTGAGGGGACTCAAATAAAGAGGAAGGTGGTTTAGGGATTTCAAGTAAAACATAGGAGAGAATATTTCACTGAATATTATTTTTTATTAACGTACGCAAATTAGATGGACTTTTTAGTAGGGCTGTCAATAGGTCGGGCCCGAGTCGAGCTTAGGTCGGCTCGGCCCGGGCCCGACTTATCAAGATTAAGGCCCGAACCTGACCAAGGCCCGACCTATGTCAGGCCGGGTCGGGTTGGGCCCGACATTATGTAAAAAATACAAAGCCCAACTAGGGTATGGCCCGACAACTTAAATAAAATAATAAAAATTAATAGATTTAATAATATAAAACTTATAATCGCACTAAATTAATTAAAATTTTGATATTAATTACATAATTTGTGTGAAAAGTGAGTTTTACAATTTCTAATTAAGTAAAATAACATAATTTTAACTAAATAGTTTTTAAAATTTGAAGTGAGAATAAAAAAAGAGAACAAGCCGGGCCGACCCGCTGGCCGAACTCAAAGCCCGAGCCTGGCCCGCGGGTCTAGTCGGGCCAGACTTTTAGACCCGACTAAAAGTCCGCGGGCCGAAAAAGACTTTGCGGCCAAGGTTTGCCGACCCGGTCTCGGCCTGGGTCGGTCCCGTCTCGGTCCGTCCCGGTCTATCTCGCTCTAAAAAAAAGACTATATATATATAATACATATAAAATAATAGAATAAAATAGAAAAAGATACATTATATATATAATATAATATTAAAATAACAAGGCAATCCAGTGACGATCCACGACCCGGGCGACCTGCCTACAGCCTGGGTCGGGTCGGGTCGTGCGGGTCGGGGCGACCTGCACCGGGTCGGCAAAACCTGCTTGCGACCCGGCCCGAAATCGGGCCAAGCTCGCGGGCCTATCGGGCGGGTCCGCCCTATTGACAACCCTATTTTTTAGTAATAATTAGAAGATTATAAGAGTTTATAGAAAATAGTTATAATTTCGAGACTAATCGGCGTTTCTCTAAAGTTGTAGGGACTCTTTGCAAAAATCCCATTATAATTTTACCTATGATGTAAGCGGATCTGCGGGATCCAATCCCACCCGAATTCGAATGCAACAACCCGTTAGGTCTGGTTTTCAGCAGATCCGATAAGTATTCTTCTCCGATCGCCCAAACTCGGCGTCCCTTTCGAATCGCGCAGGGCCGATAGGGTCCCTTGCGCCTCCCCTCCGCTTCCCCTCTTCGTCCCTCTTCCCCGGCCTTTTTCCCACTGCATTTCCATCGCGGCGGCTCCGGCCTCCACTACGCATCCGTTGCAGTGTCTCCGGCATCAACGTGTGGCCTCCATCCCGGCAGCTCCAGCCTTCATCATAATGGACTTGTTGCGGCCCACTTACCGGAAGCCGGAAACCACGGGTCCCGGAACCACCCGGATTCACCTCCGGCCTGGGAAATAAATGTCGTGACTCGTGCCCCCGACACGCACCCTCTCCCACAGGCGTCGGAGAGTTTCCTGCATCGAACAAATCGGTCAGGCGACCTGCTCACGAACCCTAGCTCCGGTCGCCGGAGACGGAGGCGATGCCGGGGAGAACCAGAGGCGGCCGCCAAGCACCAATTGGCACCGGAGCAGGAGTCCTGCTCGTAATAGTACTCCCTCGAGCTCGTGGGAACTGTGAAGTGTGAAGACGGCACCCCCGGCAACGAGATCCGGCGACAGCTTCCCCTATAAGAAAGAATCAGGTGCGAGAGAAAACCCAGCCGATTCCATAACAATTGCCGCAAAGTCGGAAGTTGTGCTACTTTCTCCACGATTCTTCTGTTTCTCTTGTCAAATCTGCCAACTTCCTTGGCTGTTTCTTGTGAGACATGGGGGAGGGTTACCACTATAGTGGTGGGTCATGTTGGTTTGGGATTTCTTTTTCCCCAAGGAGCCGTGATATCTATGAAGTCATCTTTCGATAAAATGTGTTTCTGTTTTACTTTGCTGATTCTTGTTGCGGGTCTATTGCCATGTTCAACTATCCTAGAAAGCTTTTCTTTTTCAACTTGGGTTTTCTCCTCGCGATTGAATTTTGATTGTTTTTCTGACAAAATGATATCAATTTGAACCCTTGGGTAGAGCTGAGATGGGAAACTTCCTGATAATACTTCACTTTGTACTTTTATGCCGATGACAAGGTTATTTTGTTGGAGCACTGTGATATCTCAGGTGCAGTCTAATGTTGATCTCCTCTGGTAATTTGTTCCTTGTCTCGTATGGCCTTTTAGTTGTTAGAGTGGGTCTCCGATCTTGCCTCTTTCATGAGCCACCGAACATGTTGAGATCAGTTAAACAGGCCTGGTCCACGCCTGTTAACGTCACTTCCACGCTAGAAAAAAATCCAAACTTTCAAATTTGTTGCAGCACACAAATAGTCGACAATGATAAAATCCCCGAGGCTGCTACACCGTCAAGCACAAAGAGAGCCAGTCAAACAGAAAAAGTAAAAAGGAGAAGACTAGAAAGGTCTGCTTCTTAGCAACTTAAGTAGTAAAAAAGGGCTTTCAGTAAAGTTTATCATGGTCAAGAATTGGGAGACTGTAGATGCTGACCTCATTTACCCTGTCAGGGATGTTGTTTGTTAAAAGTGGGAGAGAGGTGAGCATCTTTCTCCTGGGAGTATGTGGGTGGTTTAGTGAATATATTGATATGGTGACATGTGTTTAACACATATTTGAGTAATTGCAGGTATCATTGCTGGGGACGCGCAAGGATCTTCACTTCAAGTAACTGTGTATGTGTATTTTGTAAGCGACTAAGTGAGTGAGGGCTAGGGAGCATTTGCGTGCAACATTAGTGCCAGGTTTAGCTTCAACAGATATGTTACCCATGTCACTGGTTATGTCACCTCTATATATTCATGAACAAAATTGGTGCTATCACCTATTTGCTCGCAAAAAGATTCCTATCCATTCTAGCACAGCAAATTGTTTGTAGATAGCAGATTACTCAGCTTGTATTCGTGAACCCAACCTGCAGTCAGATTTGACTGGCATGAAAAGGGGGGGGGGGGGGAACACATCCATGTATGTTGCACCAGTTTCCTATATTTCTCCATCGTAGTCCTCAAATACTGCTGAAACATGATGATTCAATGAATCTATGGTCAAGGAATCTTTGTCATTCTTTCTAGTCAAAATAAAATACATGCTGTATTTCTAAAAGGAAAACATTAAGAAGCTATGCAAACAGTATTAACATGTAGGATGAAGCCCTATGTCTCAACTAGGATTGTACATAAAAAGTGTCACAGGTGCTGTGTTTCCATGACTCTGGGAAACAATTAGCTCAACTGGGATGATTGATTAGAAATATTTACATCTCGAACCAGAGAAGCTTTATTTATACGGTGTTATGAAAATGGTCATCCAAAGTTGCAGTGGGCTTTTGTCACATATACACTCTTTTAAAACACAAAATTGAACTTTTTGGTGTTTTTCTCCTTGATGCATATACTTGAAGCAATAGAATGAACATGAGCCAAATCATAGAATTGTCCTGAGTCATGAAACAACATATGCAACAAAGAAACACTATCTGATTGGGCCAAGCTGGTCACTCAGCATGGTCACCAGTGACATGAATATGTAGGCTTTAGTTAAAGAAAAGCAGCTTTCTTAGGATACAAAGGGATATGTGATGGTGGGTTGCTGACCAGCACTAGAAATGTGATAATATTTCATTCTCATTGGATTCAGTAGTGGTTATTGGTAATCAATTATGGGTACTATTTGGTCACTTACATAGGTGGTGCTTCTAGAAAGTAGGAAAAATACAAGGAAAGTTTAAAAACTTAGTAGTGGGATAAGGACCTGTCTGCCTATAGCTGGTTTGCGTCATCCAACTTGATCCTGCTGGTTGGAGCCTGTTTACATCCAACCCAAGAGGTTTTGGAATCATGGAATGCAGAATTGGCCGATTCGATTTGGAATCAACTGTGGCCAATCTGATTCCACCCCAAAATCAATCTTAATTAGAAAATTTTGGGAAAAAATAAAAAACAATTAAAATTAGTCTGTTCCAGACCAAATCAGGCTAAAATCTGCCATATTACATGCGGACCAGCTGATTCATAAATCTTGTCTGATTAGGGTTTGGTTAAAAAGAGTAGCCTGAATCAGACCAAAACAGACTAAAATCTGCCATATTACATGCGGACCAGCTGATCATAAATCTTGGCTGATTAGGATTTGGTTAAAAACAGTAATAAATTTTATAAATTGTCTTGCATAGTTTTATATTTGTGTAAATATTTTTTAATTTATAAAGATACTTTTTGTTTATTACTTGTTTGGCTTTTTTGTGAATTGGTTCAGTTTTTGTGGATTGGTTCAGTTTCATTGGATCGGCTGATTCGGCCAATCCATCCAAATGAGGCATGTGTCTGATCCAATCCTTCCTTCAATGTTTGGAATTGGTCTCTGAAAGACTTCTGTTTCTTTACGTACTCGGGACCCAATCTATTTTTGCATTTTGACTTGAATGTTTTTGTTGTGGCTTGCCTGAAACCTTTAACAGACCTATAAAATATCCCTTGCCATTAACTATTGTGCTTATATGGCTCATAGCCTGAGAAGAAAACTGCTTGTCAAATATCTGATAGTTTAATACAATTACACAAAAGAACATGATCAGATCTGTTTTAGGCCTTCCACCAGATTAAACCAAGAAAGACCTGAGTCTGAGCTCATTTTGTTCTACCAGTAAATTTATTGGGTCTGATAATAGTATTCCAAGCTCAGGTACACTCAAACCCAGTCCACTGAAAACTCTAATAAGGTCTAGTTCAGGTATTTTACTTCTTCTTCTCTCTCGATGGCCCACTTTTGATTGATGTGGATGAACAGCTGCGATTTCACTCTCCTTCGTAGGAGCTTTCATCACTATTGTAGGGAATTTCCTCTCTCCATTTTTTAAGAGCCTGCCTTCCTCTTGATGAGGATCTACCCACCTTTGATGTAATATGCTGTCGCCTCCTACGAAACAAAAAGAAAAAAGAAAAGAGGGGGGGAGGGGGGAGATCTCCCATCTTTGTGTAATCCATTGCCCTCACAAAATGTGCAAATGACATGGGGCCAACATGATAGTGGTTTGCTTTGTGAATTTGGCTGCTCTCTGGCTGTGGAAGTTTGGTGAGATTGGATTGCATTGCATTGCATTACTTTGGTCCAAATCAGGTGCTCGGACTATACTAGGAAGCTTTCACATATCTCATGGCTAGGGCTGGATCAGGGTCAAACATATAGGCCACCAACTGACTCAAACTGGCGTATTTTGACAATAATTGATAATTTGTTAAAGCTTGATTATAGGTAGAGCTTTAAAACAACGTGCTTCTCTGAATGTCGGCAATGTTGAGGATTAGTGAGTCAAAGAAAGTATAGCATGTGGATGAGCAGATAAGGAGAAATGATCAACCACCTTGTAGAAAAATCATATGATGCATCTTAATGTGAGTATTATATGTGACGCTTTAGAACAATATTCGTCATCTACAATCATTATAGAGTACTTCCTAAACTAGAGGCTTACATGTTGTGGTGTTATGGGCTTTGACCACTTCCACTATTTCCCCCCTTTTTTGGCGAAGGAAAGAGAGAGTTTTTTTTTTTGGAGGGGGGGTGGCGCTGGGACCTTCTTCATGTGCCTCTGGATGTTGTTTGGTGAGAACTCTATCATTTGCACTCAACAAAGTGATGGATCAAATGAATGTGGTCATTTTTGTTATGTACATGTCTGCTCTCATGATTTTGATTTCCAGTAAATTATTACATGGGTACTCTTTCTTGCCTGTGAATTTAGTATATATCGTGAAGAATTTAACTTGGTATGCTGTGCTTACAATGTTTCAACTTTAGAGTACAATTTTGGTTACATCTGATTGTATGCTTGCTCTTTCCGGTTTTGTTTTTAATTAAACTCATAAACATGTGATTGGAATATAAATTGGTTTCTCTACCAAGATAAATCAGAGTTGAGTCATCAGTTGTTTATAAGTGGTAGAGTCCTGAAGTTAAATGCACTTTGTTGGGCGACTGCTGATTCAAACATTGTTTTGCAGGAGCTTACCAGGATAGTTTAACTGGTCCCTCCACAATCTGCAGTAAGCCTCTCTTTATATTTTTGGTAGGCCATCGATACTGATATCGGAAGCATCATGAGCGGTGCTCCTAAAAGACTACATGATGATGGAAGTCATCCTACAACTTCAAAGAGATCAGCTGAAGAGAGTGGTGTGTTTTTGAATAACACTGGAAAGCTGATTCAAGCATCTATTAGTCAATCCCACCTGCCTTTTGAACAGGGCCAAGATGGACGAGCAGCCAAAGTTCAAAGAATTGAACCACGTGATGTTGACAAACGATCATCTCTTCTTCCAGTGTACCGGATACCTTCATCTGCCAATGTTCCTCCGTTAGACCATACAGTTGCTACCGAAAGCAGGTCAGAGGTGAGGGATTCCAAGGATAGTCGTGATAGTAAATCTGATGTTCGAGAAACAGAAACAGAAACTAGGGAATTGTACTCAGACACAAGGATGGATTCTCAAGTTAACAAGACTGAGAATGACCTGAGACAAGAAACGAAGGTGGATGATAAAGGATTAAGACCAGACCGCGAGTGCCACTCAGATTTTAAGAGTGACACTAGGTTGGATAAGGATGGGTATGGAGGAAATGCGTCTCACATAAGCTGGAAAGAACCTAAAGAACATCATAGAGCCAAGAGATATTCTGAATCATCTAGTGATGTTTTGGAACCATGGCGTTCTATATGGCATGGTCCACAAAATGGTGATGAAGTTGGGAAGGAAGGTTTCACAGCCGAACAACGAGAATCCTTAGAAGCACATGAAGCTGTTGGAGAGAACAGGGTGGATTTGAAGGGGGAGGAGAAGTTGAAAGACAAAGAAAGAAAAAGAAAGGATGAGAAAATCAAAGAATGGGGAGAAAGGGATAAGGAAAGAAGTGACCGTCGTAATAATCTGAAGATTGGTAGCACTAGCAATGAGCGCAAGGACTTTATGAGAGAAGATAGAGAAACAGAGAGATGGGAAAGGGGGAGAAAGGACACTCAAAAAGACAAAGAAAGGAAGGACAGGGACAAGGATCATAATAAGAGAGAAATGCCAAATACCAATGAGAAAGACAGCTTCCACAATGAGAAAGACATGGTGGAAGGATCTGCTAAAATCCCTGAGCAGGAAGGTGCAACATTGGAGTCAAAGAGAATTAATGAGTTCGATACTTGGAAAGCTCTTGACCGAGATAAAGACAAAAAGAGGGAGAGAGATCCAGATGCAGAAGTGGATAAATACGAAAGACGTAGTAGATGTTATGAGAAGGAATCAGAAGATGGTAGTGGAGAAGGAGCTACAGAAAGGGATAGGGAACTCTTTGGATATAGTGTCCAGCAACGTAGAAGGATGCTTCGACCAAGGGGAACTCCTCAATCTTCCAGTCGGGAACCTCGCTTTCGGTCCCGGGCAAGGGATAATGAAGGGTAAGCTGGTGTGGCATAATGTTGGTGTTTCTTACATTTACCTTCAATTTTAACATATGTGTGACAAGTGACAACATCCCCTCCCACCCTTCTATTGTAATATTGTTATATGTACTGCAATTTCAGTATGCGCCTATTACATTCATTCCCTTGGTCATGGATAATTTTCTTGTTATCATCCATAGAGCAATTTGAAGACCAATTTGCTTGATTAAGTAATTAGCAAGTGATATCCCAAGGACACTGCTTTTGTCTTTATTCAATAACAGACGATATTTTCTGTAAAAAAATAAGGCTCAATGATATCCCTTTGCATTTACTCTTTCAATATGTCATCAGCCTCAAATTTCCTTGCACTTTTTTTCCTGTTTCCTTCCATGAATAATTTCAATTCTCGTCTTCTGGTGCCCTCTTCAGAAGATCCAGTCTGTCATAAACTGAAAGTCTTGTTTCACTATGGATGACCATACTCTTTGTTTAGCAATGGTTTTTTATTGTTTAATGTCTCAGGTCTACATTAGACAGTGGGTCCTTTCTGTTTCCATATGCTGAAAATCTAATGACATGTTCATTATAGAATAACAGCTGCAATGAGCATGCATCATGCCTTTCTCATTGCCATAAAGCCTACTTCAGACACAATCCTCCTCATCTATTGAGAAGTGTATCCCCCAGGAAACATCTTTGAGAAACAAGCTGGATTGTTCATGTTTCTTGGTGATCAAATATCCATGAGCTGTTTTGATGCTTCAAGGTCTTTATCAGCCTAATATGGGGGCATTTGCATATTTAGCTGGGGAAGTCTCAAGACATGCCCATTGCATATCCATATAAGCCTGGTCTTAAGATGTTGTGAAGCACACCCAGAATTGAAGGTGGTGTTGAGCCTTCATTATGTCTAACATGACATCCTTGTATATTCCTTTCTTTTTGTTGCCTTAAATGTCAAATAGTTTCATTTATTTGCTCCTGCAAACTGCAGCATCATGACCATTCAGCTCAACAGAAGAGAACTTGTGGTTGATTCTCAAGTGTATCTGTGCCTGTTCACTTTTAGCTTTTGCAGTAGTTTTTGTTTGTGGCAGTAGTTTTTGTTTCTGACTTTTTTTTCTGTGTCTCCTTTCACTTGCAGATCTCAAGGTTAGGCAAGACCCAACTTCTTTCTTGATAAACTCAATGAAGCTGTTGCCTGATTGATAATTGAAGTCTCTGGAGCTCCACTTTTGCATTGCCATCTTTCTTTCCAGTCTAAAACTTGACCTGATTTTTAGAAGCCTTTTCATTGGATACTTGTTTTGGAGATTTTATTATGAAGAAACACTACTCACATTGTGGAATTTACGAAGCTTACTAGATGCGTGACTAGGATAACTAGACAATGCTTGGTAAATCTGGACCCCCTCGACCAATAAATTCCGTAAACTTGATGTCTTCTCCTGTGGGTTGTTTAGAAATATGCTTTTTAATTTGTGAGACAGGTGTCATAAGCTTACTGTACAAGCTTATGGGCTTTTTCTTATTCCAGACTATATATCTTCAGATATTCTGTTCAACCGTGAGGTTGGATATGTCCTGTATCCTCTCTAGTAGCTGTGTCCTGGTTCTGTTGTGTGTTGTTTCTCTGCATGATGTTTTAGTAGAACAACGAAAAGCAAATAATTGAGACTCAGTGGAGACTTGAGACCTCTTTATATGCCTGTGTTTTGGCCAGCAATCCTTTTTCTCCCTTTATTTACGTGTAAATAGTTTGTTCAATCTATCTAAAAAAAACTTTGTTTTGCACATATGTTTGTCTTTCAAGAAATGATTGTTTCTCTTCTGTTCGTTCATCTTATTTTTTCTGTAGTATCTGGAGTGCCATTACTCATCTTTATGCCTTTGGGGAGTGGTTAGTGCTTTGATTAACAGCATGAAGACCTGCCATCATCCAATGAGTTTGCAGCTTTTCTTGACATTGCATCATTTAAATTTACATTTTTCCTTGTCTGGGCTCTCAATTGGTGTGATGCTGGAAAAAGAACCATGCAATTCCATGACATTTTCTGTTGCATGGTTCTTTCTCTCAGCTAGTCTCTAGCATTGGAATCACAACCTGTTCACGTTAGACTGATTTACACTTTGTCACACACTGGCCTTCCTTTTCATTTCTGGCTTTCTGGTAATCTGAGTTTCCTTTTCCTTTCATTTGGTATGGATCTTTCAATTGGAAGTCTTGTTGTTATATACATTTTTCCTTTTGTCTGATTTATGTTTGATGGTTTACTTCTTCTGTGCTTTTGTATGCCTTTGAGTCAGGTTAAACAGGCAGCTTTGCTTTTATAAACTTTGGTGTTTCTCCATTTTATGTCGTTAAAACATTCAGCATTGATATACTTTTGTTATTTTCAAGGTTTGTTCATCTGTTCTGTTGTTAGGGGTTACATAACCAGAAACAAGCTGGGTTATGTCTTCTCAGCCTTAATGAAGGCTGGGTCTTGATTCTGTAACATGTGTCTGACATGTCCAGTAGGTAGTCCAGATTTGCTTGGCCTGTACTTCTCCTCTAAACTAAGTCATTTGTGTCACATCCAACTTGCTTAATCATGGAACTAAGCAATTTTTTTTTTGTGAAAGTGGGTAGTATCACTATTGTATTAAGGAACTAAGCAATTATTAAGTTCAGGTCACATCAGACTGTAGTTCACATGTATCTTGTGTTGGCAAGTGCAAAATATTGTCGGAGAGAAGCTTTACTTCTGTCACTAACCCTACCTTTTATTCTGTAAAAAGAGTGCCAAGGGGATTCCATGACTGCCCATTTGTCTGACACTTCTACCACATGCCAACCAACCTTTCGCACTGGATCAGTGGCCTTGTAAATTGATCCAAACCTTCCACCTGAGGCTGATCCATACCAGGTTTCATTGGTTTGATTTGGTTAATTCATGATGTGGTGTCAGCTTGGAATCCTCCTGTATTTGCAGTTGTGGTCCAAGTATACAACGTCAAGGTGCATGCCTTGATATTAATGTTAATTTTATGTTCAAATCCATTATTTTTATTGTGCGTTGAATTAAACTACCCTTTGGATTTTAAGAATGGGATTGACCACACTTTGCTGACGAGGTCTTATGATTCTAAAACAAGACAGAGGTGTTAGGCTATTTCTAATTTATCAAGTTTACCTTCTCACACATTCAGGAAAAAGGATCACCTTTTGTGTTACTTTCATGAAAATCTTTCTCTCACCTGTATAATCCATGGACTGAATCTTTCTTCCTTTTCCAAAGCTTAACGATTCTAACTATTTGATTATACTGTATTATCTGTACACAGTTTTTCATGCCATTTTTTGAATTATATCTGCCTCACGTCTACTAACAAAATTAATTCACAATTGTCATTTCTCCATTGTCAAAGTTTAAAAAGGCTCAGTTTTTCATGCCATTTTTTGAATTATATCTGCCTCATGTCTACCAACAAAATTAATTTACAATTGTCATTTCTCCATTGTCAAAGTTTAAAAAGGCTCAAATAAAAAGCTTTCACTTCCTTATTTGTATATACTATGGGAAGAGCCATTGGGGCTGTATTGTTATATGATAATTTAGCCCTTTCATGTTGGTTGATTATTTTGGGACAAGGACAGTGATCGGTTCTACCCGATAAGCGACATCTTACAACCTTCATTCTCCAACCTTTTTTTCCTGGATTGAACATGTGCTTAAGTAGATCCCCTGATTTTGCTTTCATTCACATTGTTTTTATAGTGATAATCAAGGTCTGTTTAGCAGGAAAACCTGAAGTATCTACAATCACTTATAAAGTGGGTGAATGTATGCAAGAACTTCTAAAATCTTGGAAAGAGTTTGAAGCATCTCAGGATGGTAAGGTGGACGGAGGTCTTCAAAATGGTCCAACTCTGGAAATTCGAATACCAGCAGAGCATGTTACTGCCACTAATCGCCAAGTGAGTTTAGGATGGTTTTATTTTCCTCAACTTTAAATTCTCATGATAGCCAGAGTAACAATAGTGCCAGTAGCCAAACTTACACACATACTTGTTGAAGAAATTTGATGTCATTTCTTGAATATGTTCTTCTGCATCCCTTTTTACAAGTGGATATAACATATGCTTGATTGCTTTCTATTGATTTTGAGGATATTTCCTTCTAATGTTAGCGTGCACAGTTTGGAGGATACCAGCTGCTTGGATGTCCTCTAAATACACTCCTCTTATAATCATTATTGGTCCTTAACACCCGCTGCACAACAGAAGGGTAAATCTTGAACCCCTTAAGATTATCTCCTCGCTGAGAACTTTCAGTTTGATGTTGGCTTAGGAGTTTTACCTAGGAAGTTGTGAATAGCTAGAAAATTGTGAAGTATTATATGCAGTCTTATTCCCTATTGTAATCTTGCTGAAAATGCTAGCCAGCTAATGTAAAGAGGAAATAGTTACTTTAAATATTGGGAAAATTAATTTCCAGTCCAAAAAGGCAGGACCTAATTAATTTCTAGTCCAAAGACTGGATTTCTTAAGAAGACCATTGACCAGAGTTTGTTAATTCTTGGTCCATTCTGTTAACTCCTGGGGGTTAAGATTTATGTAAACCCAAAAATATCCCCACACCCCCTGCCAATCTGTGACTCTGTGAGAGAGGAGAGAGGGCGCACCGGAGGGGGAAACCCCCTCTGGCACCATCCCCCCCAGGTGTTTTCACAGTCCCACTGTTAGGGACAGTAACAGATGGAATCCAAATTGCACCAATTTTTTTCCCCCAACTTTAAACTGCAAATTACAAAATTTGAATGGCTGAACTAGATATTAATAGGTGGTTCCGGGGGTAATGGTCGCCACATCAACTTAGTGTGGATTTTGTAGCTTCTCGAACATACTTGTATATCCCTCTTTTGATTTAATACAATTTCATGGTACCAACCACTTTCAAAAAAAATTAATAGGTGGTTCCAAAAATGGACTGGGAGTAAAATTCCTGTTAAAATATTTGAGGAATCGTTATCAGGTCATAATTCATATGGGGAGTTAGGCTGGTGTCAAATTGCAACTTGTATTGCAGGTTGTGAAATAAGTCCCACCACTACCATGCCAAAAGAACCTGTCCTGAATTGACTCAATCTTCTTAGCCACCGTCATCGGGATCCAGAACATGGAGAGAAAGTAAATAGGAAGACTATCAAGGATTGATCTTCACAGGACAAATCTGCTCCCATAGAATAACGATCTAACCTTCCATTCGGCCAGCCTGGACTCGTATCTCTAAACAATAGGAAGTCAATTTGAACAGTGAAGAGCACTCGGAGACAACGGAAGAACCATGGACGAGATAGGAAACACCCCTATCTTGCACCCCAAAATGCAGGCTGCCCTCCGAAGAGACCCCTCCTCCATACTCAATCCCACAAGCAGACTCTTGCTAAAGTTGACTTTAAGGCCAATCACCTCCTCCACTAGCTCCAACAAGGTGTTGCTCTTATGAGGGTGTTAGGGGCGGAAGGTTGTCTATGGGAGTTGCTTCCCCGGCAACGGGTAGATCTGGGGGTATTATGATTCTATGAAACCCTCATGAAGTGGAGGAGGTGGATGTGGACAGGCAGGTGAACAGGTGGATTGTCTCTTTACACTTTAGACAACAGAGGGATGGCTTGTCTTGGGATTTCAGCGGGGTGTATGGCCCCCAGTCCAGGGAGGACAAGCGACTTCTTTGGGAGGATTTGCTTCCTTACCACCTTTCCTCGGGGAGGCCATGGTGTGTTGATGGAGACTTCAACGCTGTGGCCGCTCATTGGGAGAGGACGGGAGACAGTTCTGGCTCAGGTGAGATGGAGTACTTCTTTGATTTCATCCAAGAGGCAGCTTTGGTGGACGTTGGCATGGCTCATGGTCGTTTCACCTAGTCCAACCTGTGGGCTAATACTTCTTGCTCCAAGTTGGATAGATTCTTGGTGTTTGTTGATAGGGAGGACCGCTTCCTAGATGTGCAGGTGCTTCCTCTGGTAAGGTCTACTTCAGATCATAAATCGATCCTTTTGAAGACCAACAAGGTGTTTGGTAGGCGGCACATTTTCAGGTTTGAAAAGTATTGGTGGTGCGGACACCAGGGCGATCACGTGACACGTCGGCGAACCGACGGTGCCATACGCGGAGCGCCAAGTGGACTACATCGGCTTATCTTTAAAATGGGGATAATTTGGCTTGAATTTGGACCTTTTTTGGCATTGAATTGGGCTTGTAAAGGGTATTGTATATGTAATTTGCTAATGGGCTGGTTGTAAGGCTCCTAAAGGGCCAAATTGTTAAAGCCCCTTAAGCATTCCATAAGTAGAAATGGCCTTGGTCCATTTGTAATGGATCCATAAGCCATATGGGCTTCCTTCCTACATGGGTTCTCTAGATTGGATAATCTAGAGTGGGCTCTCTTCATTCATGGGCTTGGTTAAGCCATGGCCACATTTGGCCTTAAGTCATCTAGGTTGGAATGGGCTTGGTTAAGCTATGGCCACATGTGGCCCATTCAAGGCCCAAGATTGGGGCGTCCCCTCTTTTGGCTTATTAGGCTAGGAATTGTGTTTTTTTTTTTGTATTTCTTCCACTTCCATTCACCACATGGATTAAGGGATGACTGCTGGTCAAGGTCTAATGGCTGCTAGCCTACCATATATGGCTGCCACCTACCTTTGAATTTCAAAGGGAGGAAGCTTCCCCTCCCCTTGTCACCTTCCCCTCCCATCACAATCAAAGGGGCGCAGCCCCCTTCCCATTCCCCTTGCATCCATCGAACTCCCTTCCCCCCTACCCCTTCCATTTCCCTATAAGAAGGCATGTATAGTGTTTATGCTTAATAGAATGAAGTTTTGTTGAAAGAAAAGTTCATTAGAGAGTGATTCTCTTTGTGTGTTCTTGGGTGTGACTCCCATTGAGCTGTCCTGGGACTGGACAGAACTGGGTCGTGAGACTCGACCCCGTATTCCCCTCTTCCTCTTATCTTCTTCTTCCACAAAAATTATCCGTGATACCTCTGCAAGTTAGCAAACTTTCAGCTTTGGTTTCGCATCGATCGGAGTTCGTGAGCAACGATGGCGATTTTTCTCGTGGAGGCACGCAGATCGGTTCCTGAATGCTTCCCAGAATTGAAGTTGTCTGTGTTTTAATTCCTGGAGTCCAACCCCGACGCCATCTGAAGTTGGTTCCTGAAGAGCAATCATAGTATTTCAAGTCCTCTTTGTGTTGCCGCTGGTTTCGCCTCGATCCGTGACCGGTGCTGATCGTGACGGCAGTTCTCGTGGGATCGCGCGGGCTGGTCTGAGCAGGCCCGGCTGAGAACTAGAATCAACTTTCAGAGCCTGCCCCGCTTCATCCGGCCAAGATCTGTGTGAGGGATCTTCAGAGTATTTCTTCCTATGGACGTCGCCTACCATCTCTCACAAGGAATGCCCCGATCCGACATCGGCAACCATTTTCCCAACATTTTACCGTGTTTCTGTGCAGTTCTGTGAGCACAAAACCAGAACCTCAGAAGATTCGTCACTGCGCCCAGATCTGAAGGCATCTGTTCGCGATCTTCGGAGTGAAGATACTACATCAGTCGCCGACATTCTCCAACAAACGGCGCTCCGATCGGGCATCGGATCCAGCCGTACCAGCCTCCGCAAGCTCGCTGCGCAGGGTGACCAGCGCGGGCAGAACCGGGTCGGCTTCCGTCGGCGTACCCGAGCGGCTCCGGCACGCGTTCCTCGCCTCCTGCGAGTGTGGCCCGTCAACCCGGGTTCCAGCAACCCCAAAGTTATTGATTGTAGCCCGATACCTCCCTGTGTGGAGTGGGCCAAGCTTCTGAAATTGTAAAGTTAATTCATTTGTGTATCGGGGTTGTTCGAAATCGACCGGGAATTCTTCCCCACGACTAGTCGTGGAGGTACGTGCTCGTTCCGATCCTTACATTTGCTGTTTAGTATGCTTTCTATATTGCTGCGTTTGTGAGAATAGGGCCGATAGCTAGTTTCAAATTCACCGCGTTTGTGAGTTGTGAGCACCCGTTCCATAGCTCCAATTGAGCATCGAGCGCGAATTAGCACCCTAGACGACGGTGGTTTTTTAATCGCCGCGATCCCCACGTTTCCCTCGCAAGGGACGATCGTCGGGCTCAAGAGAGTCGCTTTTGAGAGACGTCTCCACCCGGAGAATACCACGGTGGTCAGCCGCCCGGCTTGCCTTTAGCGCGTTAGTGCTGGCCGCACTTCGAGTCCGTCGTACGTCTTAGCCCGGTCGTCATCCGTCCGCATCAAATTGGTATCAGAGCATCGTTCAAGTCTAGGGTCATTTAAGTCGAAGGTTGCATTTGCATTCCTCTACTCGGTATATCAAAAGGTGCGACACGAACGTTAGGCTACGCCTATCGGGAAGGCCGCACACTTGCGCGAGTGATCTTCGGATCGATTAGCTCCGTCACGTACCGAATAGTGGGTTAAGTCTAGGTTCCTAGTTAGTGCATTCCAACATCGTCATGTCTAAGTGTGTAGTCGAGTCTCATGCCAACTTTGCATTAGTATTTTGGGGTCGTGTCTTGTCCAAGTGTCGACATGTCTAACATGTAGTTCTCCAACTTCCCATGGATTCCCGGTCGCCCAGGCGATATGACCGTTGGCCCACCCATGGGCTTGGCAACCATCCTCTCCGCTTCTGTAGGCCTGAAGCCTCAGATTTTTTTGGCTCCAATGACCCGGGCATCTACCTCAAGTGGGAGGCCACCATGAACACCTACTTTGATTGTTATACTATGTCCGAGGCAATACAATTCTCTTTCGCCAAAGAGCGGCTTCTTCATGAGGCTGCCGAAAAGTGGGATTACATCGAAAGAATGAGAGAGGTTAGGGGGCAATGGCCCATCGCGTCATGGTGGGACATGAAGAGAGAGCTTAGGAAGGTCTACGTGCCCCAACCGGTCACCTCCAACCGGCCCCACCCAATCACTTCCAACCAAGTGGGTTCTAGTCGGAGGCAAAGAGTCCCACACGTAGATGAGCCAAGACCCAATCCTAGGACGGTTGACTACGGGCGAGTCCACCATGATATCCCTATTCCAACCCACTCCGTTGCCGAACTTATGCAAATGATTTTGGACCGGTTGGATGGGGTGGATAGGACACGTACTCCTAGTGATGTACTCCTACCCGAGCCTAAGGAGGTCATCGCCGGTAGTCTTAACCCGGCCCCATCAACGGAGTCCCCAAGCCCTCTCCCCATCATAGTGGATCCTCCTTCCCCACCCATGAGAGCTCCATCACACTCACCTTCCGATCTTATTTCGGAGCCCTCTCATTTGAGCCACCAAAGCCCGAGCCACCCGTATTTCTAACGGGTACACTTTACATAGCCGAGCCACTAGTTAGTTGGCTCAAGGATGGCTTGGTCCCACTTCCCTTCCCATCTATGGACCCTATCCAACCTCTGGTGCCAATCAATTCATTTCACACCACTTTCCGGTCTAGTCACTATGTGGATACATTGGATGACCTTCTTAAAGGGTTAGACCGGCAATTGATATTTACGCACTTGTTGGCTCCAGGCTTCGACCGACCCACAGGTCGTAGTTTCACTCATCCCGCTTTAGGGTCCATCACCTCCGTGTACACCGTGGGTCATGTTACCACGGAGGTTCTTCTACTCCTCCCGCTACCGGTCGAGCCCGACTTCACTCCTTTTATCCCGAGGGAGGAGCCCTATCTTCTATACACTGTCCCATCTACCACGATGGATGGAGGTGACCATCACCTTCATGAATTTCAAACATGGGACTATGTAATGGAGGAACCGGGGGGTCACACATTCTTTGACCCATTCGACCCCTTCTCTAGTGGGCCTCGTGCTCCACCACTTCCCCTCTACTTTGTCAAGGAAGTCCCCTACCACTCTCTTCCCACTCGGGCCAATCAAACTCCACATAGCAATAGGTCCGATTATTGGGAAGCATGGCATGCCTTACCTACATGTAGTGGTGATGAACCTCTTAGCCCACCCACACCCACATCTGATAGGAAGTCCTTGCATGCATGGTGTCTTTTTGGGTGTCTAGGAGTACATCATCCTACCTACCTTTGGTTGCATCTAGTGTATGCATGGCACACATTTGGGTGTCCTGGTCCGCCATCGTCCATGCGTAGGTCGGACTAGCCATAGGTTTGTCTAAGGTCATGTGTGTGTGTTTGTTTGTCTCCCTCGTTGTTCTCTTTCATGCATATGGTTTGCATTAAGTCGTGTCAATAAAAGGCCAGTCAAAGCACGCATAAGGAGGTAGCCAATGCATGCTACATATCCGTGGATTCAAAGGGAGAGTACATCTAGATCAGGGTCATACCTGACAGGTTTCCGCCCGGAGACCGAAAGCCACTCTAAGTCCACGATCCCCACCCTTTCCGGGTTAAGAAACAAGTGGGTCCGAAAGCGTACGATATTGAACTACCGAACGACAATGGTGTCAATTCGATGTTCCATGTTTCCTCTGGTAGCCTATTGGAACCCGCGGTGATCCCTAGTGAGTTCGAGCTTTATCTTTCTATTGGAGTGACCCTCACCCGAGAGTCCACCTCTTCCAGCCTCAACGCATGCATATAGATTGTATACTGGATGAGCAGGTGATCACCACAAGGAACGGCGCATACCCACACGTCCTAGTGCGTTGGCGAGGATGCCCCACGATGACCAACACCTTGATCACATGCGGAGAGCGCAAGCTTCGGGACCCTTACTCGACGGGGTCGAGTTCCTCCCACCCGGGGAGAATTGGTGCGGACACCAGGGCGATCACGTGACACGTCGGCGAACCGACGGTGCCATACGCGGAGCGCCAAGTGGACTACATCGGCTTATCTTCAAAAGGGGGATAATTTGGCTTGAATTTGGACCTTTTTTGGCATTGAATTGGGCTTGTAAATGGTATTGTATATGTAATTTGCTAATGGGCTGGTTGTAAGGCTCCTAAAGGGCCAAATTGTTAAAGCCCCTTAAGCATTCCATAAGTAGAAATGGCCTTGGTCCATTTGTAATGGATCCATAAGCCATATGGGCTTCCTTCCTACATGGGTTCTCTAGATTGGATAATCTAGAGTGGGCTCTCTTCATTCATGGGCTTGGTTAAGCCATGGCCACATTTGGCCTTAAGTCATCGAGGTTGGAATGGGCTTGGTTAAGCTATGGCCACATGTGGCCCATTCAAGGCCCAAGATTGGGGCGTCCCCTCTTTTGGCTTATTAGGCTAGGAATTGTGTTTTTTTTTTGTATTTCTTCCACTTCCATTCACCACATGGATTAAGGGATGACTGCTGGTCAAGGTCTAATGGCTGCTAGCCTACCATATATGGCTGCCACCTACCTTTGAATTTCAAAGGGAGGAAGCTTCCCCTCCCCTTGTCACCTTCCCCTCCCATCACAATCAAAGGGGCGCAGCCCCCTTCCCATTCCCCTTGCATCCATCGAACTCCCTTCCCCCCTACCCCTTCCATTTCCCTATAAGAAGGCATGTATAGTGTTTATGCTTAATAGAATGAAGTTTTGTTGAAAGAAAAGTTCATTAGAGAGTGATTCTCTTTGTGTGTTCTTGGGTGTGACTCCCATTGAGCTGTCCTGGGACTGGACAGAACTGGGTCGTGAGACTCGACCCCGTATCCCCTCTTCCTCTTATCTTCTTCTTCCACAAAAATTATCCGTGATACCTCTACAAGTTAGCAAACTTTCAGCTTTGGTTTCGCATCGATCGGAGTTCGTGAGCAACGATGGCGATTTTTCTCGTGGAGGCACGCAGATCGGTTCCTGAATGCTTCCCAGAATTGAAGTTGTCTGTGTTTTAATTCTGGAGCCCAACCCCGACGCCATCTGAAGTTGGTTCCTGAAGAGCAATCGTAGTATTTCAAGTCCTCTTTGTGTTGCCGCTGGTTTCGCCTCGATCCGTGACCGGTGCTGATCGTGACGGCAGTTCTCGTGGGATCGCGCGGGCTGGTCTGAGCAGGCCCGGCTGAGAACTAGAATCAACTTTCAGAGCCTGCTCCGCTTCATCCGGCCAAGATCCGTGTGAGGGATCTTCAGAGTATTTCTTCCTCTGGACGTCGCCTACCATCTCCCACAAGGAACGCCCGATCCGACATCGGCAACCATTTTCCCAACATTTTACCGTGTTTCTGTGCAGTTCTGTGAGCACAAAACCAGAACCTCAGAAGATTCATCACTGCGCCCAGATCTGAAGGCATCTGTTCGCGATCTTCGGAGTGAAGATACTACATCAGTCGCCGACATTCTCCAACAAACGGCGCTCCGATCGGGCATCGGATCCAGCCGTACCAGCCTCCGCAAGCTCGCTGCGCAGGGTGACCAGCGCGGGCAGAACCGGGTCGGCTTCCCGTCGGCGTACCCGAGCGGCTCCGGCACGCGTTCCTCGCCTCCTGCGAGTGTGGCCCGTCAACCCGGGTTCCAGCAACCCCAAAGTTATTGATTGTAGCCCGATACCTCCCTGTGTGGAGTGGGCCAAGCTTCTGAAATTGTAAAGTTAATCATTTGTGTATCGGGGTTGTTCGGAAATCGACCGGGAATTCTTCCCCACGACTAGTCGTGGAGGTACGTGCTCGTTCCGATCCTTACATTTGCTGTTTAGTATGCTTTCTATATTGCTGCGTTTGTGAGAATAGGGCCGATAGCTAGTTTCAAATTCACCGCGTTTGTGAGTTGTGAGCACCCGTTCCATAGCTCCAATTGAGCATCGAGCGCGAATTAGCACCCTAGACGACGGTGGTTTCTTAATCGCCGCGATCCCCACGTTTCCCTCGCAAGGGACGATCGTCGGGCTCAAGAGAGTCGCTGTTGAGAGACGTCTCCACCCGGAGAATACCACGGTGGTCAGCCGCCCGGCTTGCCTTAGCGTGTTAGTGCTGGCCGCACATCGAGTCGGTCGTACGTCTTAGCCCGGTCGTCATCCGTCCAGCATCAAATTGGTATCAGAGCGTCGTTCAAGTCTAGGGTCATTTAAGTCCAAGGTTGCATTTGCATTCCTCTACTCGGTATATCAAAAGGTGCGACACGAACGTTAGGCTACGCCTATCGGGAAGGCCGCACACTTGCGCGAGTGATCTTCGGATCGATTAGCTCCGTCACGTACCGAATAGTGGGTTAAGTCTAGGTTCCTAGTTAGTGCATTCCAACATCGTCATGTCTAAGTGTGTAGTCGAGTCTCATGCCAACTTTGCATTAGTATTTTGGGGTCGTGTCTTGTCCAAGTGTCGGCATGTCTAACATGTAGTTCTCCAACTTCCCATGGATTCCCGGTCGCCCAGGCGATATGACCGTTGGCCCACCCATGGGCTTGGCAACCATCCTCTCCGCTTCTGTAGGCCTGAAGCCTCAGATTTTTTTGGCTCCAATGACCCGGGCATCTACCTCAAGTGGGAGGCCACCATGAACACCTACTTTGATTGTTATACTATGTCCGAGGCAATACAATTCTCTTTCGCCAAAGAGCGGCTTCTTCATGAGGCTGCCGAAAAGTGGGATTACATCGAAAGAATGAGAGAGGTTAGGGGGCAATGGCCCATCGCGTCATGGTGGGACATGAAGAGAGAGCTTAGGAAGGTCTACGTGCCCCAACCGGTCACCTCCAACCGGCCCCACCCAATCACTTCCAACCAAGTGGGTTCTAGTCGGAGGCAAAGAGTCCCACACGTAGATGAGCCAAGACCCAATCCTAGGACGGTTGACTACGGGCGAGTCCACCATGATATCCCTATTCCAACCCACTCCGTTGCCGAACTTATGCAAATGATTTTGGACCGGTTGGATGGGGTGGATAGGACACGTACTCCTAGTGATGTACTCCTACCCGAGCCTAAGGAGGTCATCGCCGGTAGTCTTAACCCGGCCCCATCAACGGAGTCCCCAAGCCCTCTCCCCATCATAGTGGATCCTCCTTCCCCACCCATGAGAGCTCCATCACACTCACCTTCCGATCTTATTTCGGAGCCCTCTCATTTGGAGCCACCAAAGCCCGAGCCACCCGTATTTCTAACGGGTACACTTTACATAGCCGAGCCACTAGTTAGTTGGCTCAAGGATGGCTTGGTCCCACTTCCCTTCCCATCTATGGACCCTATCCAACCTCTGGTGCCAATCAATTCATTTCACACCACTTTCCGGTCTAGTCACTATGTGGATACATTGGATGACCTTCTTAAAGGGTTAGACCGGCAATTGATATTTACGCACTTGTTGGCTCCAGGCTTCGACCGACCCACAGGTCGTAGTTTCACTCATCCCGCTTTAGGGTCCATCACCTCCGTGTACACCGTGGGTCATGTTACCACGGAGGTTCTTCTACTCCTCCCGCTACCGGTCGAGCCCGACTTCACTCCTTTTATCCCGAGGGAGGAGCCCTATCTTCTATACACTGTCCCATCTACCACGATGGATGGAGGTGACCATCACCTTCATGAATTTCAAACATGGGACTATGTAATGGAGGAACCGGGGGGTCACACATTCTTTGACCCATTCGACCCCTTCTCTAGTGGGCCTCGTGCTCCACCACTTCCCCTCTACTTTGTCAAGGAAGTCCCCTACCACTCTCTTCCCACTCGGGCCAATCAAATTCCACATAGCAATAGGTCCGATTATTGGGAAGCATGGCATGCCTTACCTACATGTAGTGGTGATGAACCTCTTAGCCCACCCACACCCACATCTGATAGGAAGTCCTTGCATGCATGGTGTCTTTTTGGGTGTCTAGGAGTACATCATCCTACCTACCTTTGGTTGCATCTAGTGTATGCATGGCACACATTTGGGTGTCCTGGTCCGCCATCGTCCATGCGTAGGTCGGACTAGCCATAGGTTTGTCTAAGGTCATGTGTGTGTGTTTGTTTGTCTCCCTCGTTGTTCTCTTTCATGCATATGGTTTGCATTAAGTCGTGTCAATAAAAGGCCAGTCAAAGCACGCATAAGGAGGTAGCCAATGCATGCTACATATCCGTGGATTCAAAGGGAGAGTACATCTAGATCAGGGTCATACCTGACAGGTTTCCGCCCGGAGACCGAAAGCCACTCTAAGTCCACGATCCCCACCCTTTCCGGGTTAAGAAACAAGTGGGTCCGAAAGCGTACGATATTGAACTACCGAACGACAATGGTGTCAATTCGACGTTCCATGTTTCCTCTGGTAGCCTATTGGAACCCGCGGTGATCCCTAGTGAGTTTCGAGCTTTATCTTTCTATTTGGAGTGACCCTCACCCGAGAGTCCACCTCTTCCAGCCTCAACGCATGCATATAGATTGTATACTGGATGAGCAGGTGATCACCACAAGGAACGGCGCATACCCACACGTCCTAGTGCGTTGGCGAGGATGCCCCACGATGACCAACACCTTGATCACATGCGGAGAGCGCAAGCTTCGGGACCCTTACTCGACGGGGTCGAGTTCCTCCCACCCGGGGAGAATTGGTGCGGACACCAGGGCGATCACGTGACACGTCGGCGAACCGACGGTGCCATACGCGGAGCGCCAAGTGGACTACATCGGCTTATCTTCAAAATGGGGATAATTTGGCTTGAATTTGGACCTTTTTTGGCATTGAATTGGGTTTGTAAAGGGTATTGTATATGTAATTTGCTAATGGGCTGGTTGTAAGGCTCCTAAAGGGCTAAATTGTTAAAGCCCCTTAAGCATTCCATAAGTAGAAATGGCCTTGGTCCATTTGTAATGGATCCATAAGCCATATGGGCTTCCTTCCTACATGGGTTCTCTAGATTGGATAATCTAGAGTGGGCTCTCTTCATTCATGGGCTTGGTTAAGCCATGGCCACATTTGGCCTTAAGTCATCGAGGTTGGAATGGGCTTGGTTAAGCTATGGCCACATGTGGCCCATTCAAGGCCCAAGATTGGGGCGTCCCCTCTTTTGGCTTATTAGGCTAGGAATTGTGTTTTTTTTTTGTATTTCTTCCACTTCCATTCACCACATGGATTAAGGGATGACTGCTGGTCAAGGTCTAATGGCTGCTAGCCTACCATATATGGCTGCCACCTACCTTTGAATTTCAAAGGGAGGAAGCTTCCCCTCCCCTTGTCACCTTCCCCTCCCATCACAATCAAAGGGGCGCAGCCCCCTTCCCATTCCCCTTGCATCCATCGAACTCCCTTCCCCCCTACCCCTTCCATTTCCCTATAAGAAGGCATGTATAGTGTTTATGCTTAATAGAATGAAATTTTGTTGAAAGAAAAGTTCATTAGAGAGTGATTCTCTTTGTGTGTTCTTGGGTGTGACTCCCATTGAGCTGTCCTGGGACTGGACAGAACTGGGTCGTGAGACTCGACCCCGTATTCCCCTCTTCCTCTTATCTTCTTCTTCCACAAAAATTATCCGTGATACCTCTACAAGTTAGCAAACTTTCAGCTTTGGTTTCGCATCGATCGGAGTTCGTGAGCAACGATGGCGGTTTTTCTCGTGGAGGCACGCAGATCGGTTCCTGAATGCTTCCCAGAATTGAAGTTGTCTGTGTTTTAATTCCTGGAGCCCAACCCCGACGCCATCTGAAGTTGGTTCCTGAAGAGCAATCGTAGTATTTCAAGTCCTCTTTGTGTTGCCGCTAGTTTCGCCTCGATCCGTGACCGGTGCTGATCGTGACGGCAGTTCTAGTGGGATCGCGCGGGCTGGTCTGAGCAGGCCCGGCTGAGAACTAGAATCAACTTTCAGAGCCTGTCCCGCTTCATCCGGCCAAGATCCGTGTGAGGGATCTTCAGAGTATTTCTTCCTCTGGACGTCGCCTACCATCTCCCACAAGGAACGTCCGATCCGACATCGGCAACTATTTTCCCAACATTTTACCGTGTTTCTGTGCAGTTCTGTGAGCACAAAACCAGAACCTCAGAAGATTCGTCACTGCGCCCAGATCTGAAGGCATCTGTTCGCGATCTTCGGAGTGAAGATACTACATTCAGTCGCCGACATTCTCCAACAAACGGCCCTCCGATCGGGCATCGGATCCAGCCGTACCAGCCTCCGCAAGCTCGCTGCGCAGGGTGACCAGTGCGGGCAGAACCGGGTCGGCTTCCCGTCGGCGTACCCGAGCGGCTCCGGCACGCGTTCCTCGCCTCCTGCGAGTGTGGCCCGTCAACCCGGGTTCCAGCAACCCCAAAGTTATTGATTGTAGCCCGATACCTCCCTGTGTGGAGTGGGCCAAGCTTCTGAAATTGTAAAATTTAATTCAATTGTGTATCGGGGTTGTTCGGAAATCGGCCGGGAATTCTTCCCCACGACTAGTCGTGGAGGTACGTGCTCGTTCCGATCCTTACATTTGCTGTTTAGTATGCTTTCTATATTGCTGCGTTTGTGAGAATAGGGCCGATAGCTAGTTTCAAATTCACCGCGTTTGTGAGTTGTGAGCACCCGTTCCATAGCTCCAATTGAGCATCGAGCGCGAATTAGCACCCTAGACGACGGTGGTTTTTTTAATCGCCGCGATCCCCACGTTTCCCTCGCAAGGGACGATCGTCGGGCTCAAGAGAGTCGCTTTTGAGAGACGTCTCCACCCGGAGAATACCACGGTGGTCAGCCGCCCGGCTTGCCTTTTAGCGCGTTAGTGCTGGCCGCACTTCGAGTCCGTCGTACGTCTTAGCCCGGTCGTCATCCGTCAGGCATCAAATTGGTATCAGAGCATCGTTCAAGTCTAGGGTCATTTAAGTCCAAGGTTGCATTTGCATTCCTCTACTCGGTATATCAAAAGGTGCGACACGAACGTTAGGCTATGCCTATCGGGAAGGCCGCACACTTGCGCGAGTGATCTTCGGATCGATTAGCTCCGTCACGTACCGAATAGTGGGTTAAGTCTAGGTTCCTAGTTAGTGCATTCCAACATCGTCATGTCTAAGTGTGTAGTCGAGTCTCATGCCAACTTTGCATTAGTATTTTGGGGTCGTGTCTTGTCCAAGTGTCGACATGTCTAACATGTAGTTCTCCAACTTCCCATGGATTCCCGGTCGCCCAGGCGATATGACCGTTGGCCCACCCATGGGCTTGGCAACCATCCTCTCCGCTTCTGTAGGCCTGAAGCCTCAGATTTTTTTGGCTCCAATGACCCGGGCATCTACCTCAAGTGGGAGGCCACCATGAACACCTACTTTGATTGTTATACTATGTCCGAGGCAATACAATTCTCTTTCGCCAAAGAGCGGCTTCTTCATGAGGCTGCCGAAAAGTGGGATTACATCGAAAGAATGAGAGAGGTTAGGGGGCAATGGCCCATCGCGTCATGGTGGGACATGAAGAGAGAGCTTAGGAAGGTCTACGTGCCCCAACCGGTCACCTCCAACCGGCCCCACCCAATCACTTCCAACCAAGTTGGTTCTAGTCGGAGGCAAAGAGTCCCACACGTAGATGAGCCAAGACCCAATCCTAGGACGGTTGACTACGGGCGAGTCCACCATGATATCCCTATTCCAACCCACTCCGTTGCCGAACTTATGCAAATGATTTTGGACCGGTTGGATGGGGTGGATAGGACACGTACTCCTAGTGATGTACTCCTACCCGAGCCTAAGGAGGTCATCGCCGGTAGTCTTAACCCGGCCCCATCAACGGAGTCCCCGAGCCCTCTCCCCATCATAGTGGATCCTCCTTCCCCACCCATGAGAGCTCCATCACACTCACCTTCCGATCTTATTTCGGAGCCCTCTCATTTAGAGCCACCAAAGCCCGAGCCACCCGTATTTCTAACGGGTACACTTTACATAGCCGAGCCACTAGTTAGTTGGCTCAAGGATGGCTTGGTCCCACTTCCCTTCCCATCTATGGACCCTATCCAACCTCTGGTGCCAATCAATTCATTTCACACCACTTTCCGGTCTAGTCACCATGTGGATACATTGGATGACCTTCTTAAAGGGTTAGACCGGCAATTGATATTTACGCACTTGTTGGCTCCAGGCTTCGACCGACCCACAGGTCGTAGTTTCACTCATCCCGCTTTAGGGTCCATCACCTCCGTGTACACCATGGGTCATGTTACCACGGAGGTTCTTCTACTCCTCCCGCTACCGGTCGAGCCCGACTTCACTCCTTTTCTCCCGAGGGAGGAGCCCTATCTTCTATACACTGTCCCATCTACCACGATGGATGGAGGTGACCATCACCTTCATGAATTTCAAACATGGGACTATGTAATGGAGGAACCGGGGGGTCACGCATTCTTTGACCCATTCGACCCCTTCTCTAGTGGGCCTCGTGCTCCACCACTTCCCCTCTACTTTGTCAAGGAAGTCCCCTACCACTCTCTTCCCACTCGGGCCAATCAAATTCCACATAGCAATATGTCCGATTATTGGGAAGCATGGCATGCCTTACCTACATGTAGTGGTGATGAACCTCTTAGCCCACCCACACCCACATCTGATAGGAAGTCCTTGCATGCATGGTGTCTTTTTGGGTGTCTAGGAGTACATCATCCTACCTACCTTTGGTTGCATCTAGTGTATGCATGGCACACATTTGGGTGTCCTGGTCCGCCATCGTCCATGCGTAGGTCGGACTAGCCATAGGTTTGTCTAAGGTCATGTGTGTGTGTTTGTTTGTCTCCCTCGTTGTTCTCTTTCATGCATATGGTTTGCATTAAGTCGTGTCAATAAAAGGCCAGTCAAAGCACGCATAAGGAGGTAGCCAATGCATGCTACATATCCGTGGATTCAAAGGGAGAGTACATCTAGATCAGGGTCATACCTGACAGGTTTCCGCCCGGAGACCGAAAGCCACTCTAAGTCCACGATCCCCACCCTTTCCGGGTTAAGAAACAAGTGGGTCCGAAAGCGTACGATATTAAACTACCGAACGACAATGGTGTCAATTCGATGTTCCATGTTTCCTCTGGTAGCCTATTGGAACCCGCGGTGATCCCTAGTGAGTTTCGAGCTTTATCTTTCTATTTGGAGTGACCCTCACCCGAGAGTCCACCTCTTCCAGCCTCAACGCATGTATATAGATTGTATACTGGATGAGCAGGTGATCACCACAAGGAACGGCGCATACCCACACGTCCTAGTGCGTTGGCGAGGATGCCCCACGATGACCAACACCTTGATCACATGCGGAGAGCGCAAGCTTCGGGACCCTTACTCGACGGGGTCGAGTTCCTCCCACCCGGGGAGAATTGGTGCGGACACCAGGGCGATCACGTGACACGTCGGCGAACCGACGGTGCCATACGCGGAGCGCCAAGTGGACTACATCGGCTTATCTTCAAAATGGGGATAATTTGGCTTGAATTTGGACCTTTTTTGGCATTGAATTGGGTTTGTAAAGGGTATTGTATATGTAATTTGCTAATGGGCTGGTTGTAAGGCTCCTAAAGGGCCAAATTGTTAAAGCCCCTTAAGCATTCCATAAGTAGAAATGGCCTTGGTCCATTTGTAATGGATCCATAAGCCATATGGGCTTCCTTCCTACATGGGTTCTCTAGATTGGATAATCTAGAGTGGGCTCTCTTCATTCATGGGCTTGGTTAAGCCATGGCCACATTTGGCCTTAAGTCATCGAGGTTGGAATGGGCTTGGTTAAGCTATGGCCACATGTGGCCCATTCAAGGCCCAAGATTGGGGCGTCCCCTCTTTTGGCTTATTAGGCTAGGAATTGTGTTTTTTTTTTGTATTTCTTCCACTTCCATTCACCACATGGATTAAGGGATGACTGCTGGTCAAGGTCTAATGGCTGCTAGCCTACCATATATGGCTGCCACCTACCTTTGAATTTCAAAGGGAGGAAGCTTCCCCTCCCCTTGTCACCTTCCCCTCCCATCACAATCAAAGGGGCGCAGCCCCCTTCCCATTCCCCTTGCATCCATCGAACTCCCTTCCCCCCTACCCCTTCCATTTCCCTATAAGAAGGCATGTATAGTGTTTATGCTTAATAGAATGAAGTTTTGTTGAAAGAAAAGTTCATTAGAGAGTGATTCTCTTTGTGTGTTCTTGGGTGTGACTCCCATTGAGCTGTCCTGGGACTGGACAGAACTGGGTCGTGAGACTCGACCCCGTATTCCCCTCTTCCTCTTATCTTCTTCTTCCACAAAAATTATCCGTGATACCTCTACAAGTTAGCAAACTTTCAGCTTTGGTTTCGCATCGATCGGAGTTCGTGAGCAACGATGGCGGTTTTTCTCGTGGAGGCACGCAGATCGGTTCCTGAATGCTTCCCAGAATTGAAGTTGTCTGTGTTTTAATTCCTGGAGCCCAACCCCGACGCCATCTGAAGTTGGTTCCTGAAGAGCAATCGTAGTATTTCAAGTCCTCTTTGTGTTGCCGCTAGTTTCGCCTCGATCCGTGACCGGTGCTGATCGTGACGGCAGTTCTAGTGGGATCGCGCGGGCTGGTCTGAGCAGGCCCGGCTGAGAACTAGAATCAACTTTCAGAGCCTGTCCCGCTTCATCCGGCCAAGATCCGTGTGAGGGATCTTCAGAGTATTTCTTCCTCTGGACGTCGCCTACCATCTCCCACAAGGAACG
Source organism: Amorphophallus konjac (assembly GCA_022559845.1). Classification (NCBI taxonomy): domain Eukaryota; kingdom Viridiplantae; phylum Streptophyta; class Magnoliopsida; order Alismatales; family Araceae; genus Amorphophallus; species Amorphophallus konjac. The sequence goes on from CM040121.1 coordinate 12,983,153, forward strand.
TCCGATCCGACATCGGCAACTATTTTCCCAACATTTTACCGTGTTTCTGTGCAGTTCTGTGAGCACAAAACCAGAACCTCAGAAGATTCGTCACTGCGCCCAGATCTGAAGGCGTCTGTTCGCGATCTTCGGAGTGAAGATACTACATTCAGTCGCTGACATTCTCCAACAAACGGCGCTCCGATCGGGCATCGGATCCAGCCGTACCAGCCTCCGCAAGCTCGCTGCGCAGGGTGACCAGTGCGGGCAGAACCGGGTCGGCTTCCCGTCGGCGTACCCGAGCGGCTCCGGCACGCGTTCCTCGCCTCCTACGAGTGTGGCCCGTCAACCCGGGTTCCAGCAACCCCAAAGTTATTGATTGTAGCCCGATACCTCCCTGTGTGGAGTGGGCCAAGCTTCTGAAATTGTAAAATTTAATTCAATTGTGTATCGGGGTTGTTCGGAAATCGGCCGGGAATTCTTCCCCACGACTAGTCGTGGAGGTACGTGCTCGTTCCGATCCTTACATTTGCTGTTTAGTATGCTTTCTATATTGCTGCGTTTGTGAGAATAGAGCCGATAGCTAGTTTCAAATTCACCGCGTTTGTGAGTTGTGAGCACCCGTTCCATAGCTCCAATTGAGCATCGAGCGCGAATTAGCACCCTAGACGACGGTGGTTTCTTAATCGCCGCGATCCCCACGTTTCCCTCGCAAGGGACGATCGTCGGGCTCAAGAGAGTCGCTTTTGAGAGACGTCTCCACCCGGAGAATACCAGGGTGGTCAGCCGCCCGGCTTGCCTTTAGCGCGTTAGTGTTGGCCTCACTTCGAGTCCGTCGTACGTCTTAGCCCGGTCGTCATCCGTCCCGCATCAATTGGTTTAGAAAGACTGATTTTTTGGAGACTGTCTCTATTGCTTGGAATGTCCAGGTTGGGTCTATCTCTCCTATGGCTACCCTTGTTAAGAAACTGCAACATAGTACTCAGGTGCTCAAGGCTTGGGGGGTAGATAAAACCCTTCTTGGGAGGGCAGCAAAGAACATGATTCTCTAACAGATTGAGGGCCTGGATTGTCTGGAAGATGCATGCCTTATGGATGAGGAGGATAGGAGTCTCAGATATTCCTTGAGGGCCCAGTTCGATGAGATCCTCTCTAGGGATGAGATCTACTGGAGGCATAGATCGAGAGACATATGGATTAAGGAAGGGGACAGGAACACACCTTATTTTTAGCGCATTGCTTCAAGGAAGAGGGTCAACACCATTACTTGCATTAGGGTGGGAGACCTCTCCCTCTCTTCTGAGGTGGACATCAACAGGTATGCCAGAGATTTCTATTCCAGGTTGTCCACTGAAGATGAGTTTTGCAAGCCAAGGATTGCAGACAACCTCTTCCCCTGCCTGTCTGCTGAGGAGAGGGATGCTATTTCCCAGAGTTTCTCAGAGGAGGAGGTCCGCCATGCAATTTTCTCTCTTGCAGGGATCAGAGCTCCAGGCCCATATGGTTCCCCTTTGGCATTCTTCCAGAGGTGCTGGGAAGTCATCAAAGAGGACTTCATGGCAGCTGTGTGAGAATTCTAGGAGGGGAGAGCACACTTGGAGGGGCATCAACAAAACCCTCTTAGAGCTCATCCCTAAGAAGCAAGGTGCTTAGGAGTTTCGAGACTTCAGGCCCATTAATTTGCTGAATGGCACCTACAAGATCATCACTAAGGTACTGGTTAAGAGGTTGGTCACTTGGTTGGGGTCATAAACAGTTTGATCAGTTGTTTCCAGGGTGCCTTCATCAGAGGGAGACATATCCAGGATAATTTCTTGGTGGTTCATGAGTGTTTGTTTGCTATGAAGTTTCAGAAACAGAAGGGGGTGGTGCTCAAGCTGGATTTCGAGAAGGCCTATGATAGGGTCATCTCGTACTGTTTGTTTGATGTGCTCGAGAAGATGAGTTTTGGGGAGAGATGGATTGGATGGATCAGGGCGTGCATTTCTTCTAGTGAATGGGAATCCGTCTTCCTTCTTCTACAGTGGGAAGGGCCTCTGTCAAGGGGACCCTGTCTTCACTTCTCTTTATGTTGGTGGCAAATGTTTTGAGTAAGGTATGACAGAGAGCAGAGGCAGTTGGTCTGATTAGGGGTTTTCAGATGATTAGAGGAGGGCCTATTATCTCTCACTTGCAGTATGCAGATGACACCATCATGTTCCTAGCTGAGGGAGAGTAGCTGGTTTACTTGGTCAGGCTCTTGTTGGAGCTGGTGGAGGAGGTGACTGACCTTAAAGTGAACTTTAGCAAGAGACTACTTGTGGGATTGAGTATGGAGGGGTCTCTTCAGAGGGCAGCCTGCATTTTGGGGTGCAAGATAGGGGTGTTTCCTATCTCGTACTTAGATCTTCCGTTGTCTCCAAGTGCTCTTCATTATTTAGATTGGCTTCCTATTGTTCAGAGACACGAGTCCAGTCTGGTCGATGGAAGACTAAATTGTTATCCTATGGGGGCAGACTTGTCCTGTGCAGATCAGTCCTTGATAGTCTTCCTATTTACTCTCTCTCCATATTCTGGATCCCGAAGACGGTGGCTAAGAAGATTGAGTCGATTCAGGACAGGTTCTTTTGGCATGGTAGTGGTGGGACTTGCAGGGGGTGGCATGATATTACCTGGAGGAGGGTATTTACAGGCAAAGAAGGGGGAGGGATTTTAATCTTGCCCTTTTAGGTAAGTGGTTGTGGAGGTTGGGGGTAGGGGAGGTCGGGCTGTGGGCGGCTAGACGCAAGTGATCCAGCTGAGATACTATGATAGGAGGAGAGTGTGGGACTTGGGGCTTCTCCGTTGCACAGGACCTCCCCTTTATGGCGCGACATATTGACCTGCAAGGAGTTTATCTCATCCGGCGTTTGTGTCCGACTAGGAAGAGGTGACCAATGCCCCTTCTGGAAGGACAGATGGACTAGAGACTTCACCCTAGAGGCCTCCTTCCCTAGTCTCTTTGGGGTTTCAGATACCCCTTTGGGGACAGTTTCCCAAGCTTTCGACTCCCAACTTTTTGGGAGAACCTGGGTTCCGACCTTCAAGAGGGCCCTTAGTGATGAAGAGATGGAGCAGCTTCAGGACCTTCTCTCTCTCCTTCTTCATTTTCATCATGTGCCTACTAGAGAGGATGAATGGACTTGGAGGTGGGGGAAGGGGGGTTCCTTCTCGGTCAGCTCAACCTACGCCATGATTTCAGATGGTGGTCTTCGTCACAGGCTCTATTCTCAAGTTCGGAGGCTGAAGGTAAAGATTCTCATTTGGAGGATCTCTCATGGTAGATTACCTACTCGGGACAGATTGAGCTAGTTCTATCCAACCGTACAGACCACTTGTTACTTGTGTGGGGTGGACACCGAGATACTGGACCACCTATTGGTAGGCTATACCTACTCAACAGGGGTATGAGATGAGCTTGCGTGGAGGACTCACAGCGGTATCAGGCGGCACAGTTAGATTCACCTCTTGATGGAGCACTGGGGCAGGAGTTGGACTCTTTCAGGCGACAGGACGGTATGGTGGCTCATTCTCTGTGCCACCTTATGGTCCTTATGGGGGGAGCACAACAACTGGATCTTTAGAAGGGAGTCGAGAGATGTGGAGTCCGTTGTTGGATAGAGTGAGAGAATGGGCTGAGCTCTCTTGTAATGTGAACTCCCTCAACTCTTCTCTTTTTGTGCTATTGGGGAGTTAGTTGGACCCATACGTTCTTGGTGTGGTGTTTTGTATAGGGTCTCTTTTTGGGCTCTTTTGATTACACTTGTACATCTTTTCATTTTATACAATAGTGGTATCAACCACTTTAAAAAAAAAATCAAGTAATATGATGTAGAGTCTAGTTTGTCTCTAGGATTTTATGAACAGGATCCTGGATCATTTGACTTTGTCTCCCATGGATTGTAATTCTTGAATCATATGTCAAAGGATTTTGAGACTACTGGTGTAAACTAAATAGGCTTGAGATATGTGTCCTCTACTTGTGTGTTCTGAAACAACATTTTTAAAGATAAAATGAGTTTTTCTTGTAATATATGAAGAATCAAACGGCACTAGTCACTCGGAAAAAATATATAAATTGGTGAAACACATCTGAGAAAGGCGACAATTACAGACAACGGCACAAAAAGGAGGAATTTAAGTTGCATATGTGATGATGAAACATTGTTTCTTTTTTTTTCTTCCCTGGAATTTGGGTGTTTTTTTGGGAAGAGTAAGAGTAAATCCACCCACACAGGATCAACCCCAAATCACCAGTAGCTCGAGTGCAGGCAGGCCAAACATGTCTTGGATAGTGGACCCCCCTTGGCCCGGAGATGCCTATGAGGACAGAACTCACGTGAACCCCAGGTTGGTACTTACCCTGCATTTATGTCCATTGGTGAGATTTGATATTGCAACCTCACAATTGCCCACGAAGTGCTTATCCAACTCTCCCACTCCCAACAGGACCTCCTGGAATTTGGGTTTATATTGGTATTAGATGTTATATGGCAGAAGTTTACACATCCTCCACCTGATGATCAGAAATTTCAGGAATCCTTTGCATAAGAGCTTCTCTAAACAATCTTCAGAGTTCAGTCATATTGGTATAATTCTGAAGAATTGCATACATTTTCTAACACAAATGGTTATACAGTCTGGAGAGTTCACTACTAACTCCCTTTTGTTATCCAAGATTTTTGCCTGGACTAGTTTCTTTCTGTAATTTTTTGGGAGGGCTCCATATTTTATGATATAGAGGATCAGGGATTCTACTGCCTTTGTAGAGTCCTGTTTGGATCTTCTTTGTGTATACTCATGTGTCCTACTGTGTTTTTTCCCCCATTTATTCTATTGACTGTGGCCTTTTGTCCCCACCCCCGCCCCCACCACCACAAAGAAAGGGGATTTGGTGAAGATGCGTCGTTGTCTCACGCCCTTGGTCATTAATATTCAACCAATTAATGTCATATCCTATTGATCTGAGATTGGTTAGGTTGAAGCCCCTAGAGTTGATTTGGCAAGAAAGCATTTTACTGTCAACCTGATGTAACCTAACGTCCCAATTTTTTTATGTACATGTGATATACATAGTTAGCAGTCGATACTGGGCCATATGTCTCTCTGTCCATATGATTGGCATTCTAAGTTAGTTCTGCACTATATTGAGGTTGAAGTCTTCCTCAACCGAACAGTGTGTCCATTGTTACATTTTTTGTGGTTATCATGCCATTTGTGACTATCCCAATTTTGTTTCTCTTAGCAACAAGTACAAATATATGGTAACCACGTGTATAGTTATGTCTTACCTTTCTATTGTATATGCATATTTTTGCCCTTAGAATATATGACTAGACTTATTGGATGGTCTGTCCACGTTTTTGACATCAAATTGTTGATCTTGAAATGATTAATTGATTGATTGCTGAGCACAAGTTCTTTTTCCAACCTTAAACCTGTCTTTACTCTTAAATCTTACAGCACCTTGGTTTTTGTTCCCTGTAACATATAGGACACCACGCCACAATATGGAAGAAAATTATCAATTATCTCACTGAATAGTTTTCAGTGGGACCCATGTGCACAACAGTAATCTCTGGTTGATGTTAACTAAAATCTGCAAAATACTTCCATATGCTTTTCAAACGTTCTAGATCAAAGAAGGAATTAAGATAGTTCTTCTGCCAATCACATTCTTCATGTTGTCCTTACCATTCATTCTTCATGCACTGTGTATCTTCTTGTATGTTTACTGCCTATATTTGTTACTTTTCTATGTTTACTGTGTATTCATGCCTGTGTTTATGTTAGCATGTTACTTGAGGGTGTGCATGTTCTTGCACGTGCATCTATGTGGTTCAAGGGGTCTTCTGACCCTCATATGGAATGTATTTAAAGTCATATATTTGCAAACCTGTTCATGTGGGTTCACCTGATTCCAAGCATATTCAAGTGAACTTTATCAAATGTTACATTTGCAGGTTAGAGGTGGTCAGCTATGGGGAACAGATATCTATACAGATGATTCAGATCTTGTCGCGGGTATACATATGATATGTAAACCTTTCATTTATTTTTCGAGCATCTGTGGGATTATATGTTCAACCTAACATAGTGTTTTTTGACTTGACAACATGTCTTTTCTTTCAGTTCTCATGCACACAGGTTACTGCCGGCCAACTGCATCCCTTCCTCCACCTGCCATTCAGGAGTTGCGTGCTACAATTCGACTTTTACCGCCACAAAATTGTAAGTTGAGTTTTAGAAATTCTTGCATTTTTAAAGGTTAGAACAGAAATTTTGAAAATTGACTCTTACCACCACAAAATTGTGGCTTTTTTTTTAAAGTACTTTCGGGCATTCCCTCCAAGACCAGATCGGAGTCTCTTCGGAGACAGACCATATCGGAGTCTCTTCGGAGACATCCGATAAAATTGTGGCATGTTTAAAAAACAGAATAAAAAAATCAGTGAAACAATATTTGAAAATAAAGTAGCCTAAAAAGGTGCCCCCCAAAATGGTATGATTATCTAGTTAGGGCATATTTCAGATGGTCTACTACTATGCTGTACTGGTACTACTACTATCTTTGAAGAGTCCCCTTTTACATTATATGATGCTCCATTTGATTAAATTAATGTTTCGACATGGTAATACTTTGTATGCGAATACTTTTAGCATCTAAAATATTGATAGTGTAATTGATATAGGGGGAATGTAGAGGGAAGCAGCCCAAGGGGAAGGAGAGAGCTAGTGGTGGAGGGAGAAAATGAGTGTTGAGACTTTCAAGGTCTGAATTATGATGTTTTTTTCTAGATGGGGTGTTGACAAAGCCCTACCTGGCAAGTTGGCTAAGGACATGATTGTTCAACAACTTGCAGGTTTTGATAACTTGCAGGAGGCAGGCTTGCTGGATGATTTTGACAGATTGTGTAGGGATAACTTGAAAGTAGAATTTGAAGAGATCCTCCTGAAGGAGGAGATCCATTGGAAGCAGAGATCTAAGGAGAAGTGGATTAGAGAAGGGGATAGGGACACAAAGTACTTCCAAAGGATTGATGTAGGGAGAAGGAGAACCAATCACATTGCCTCCATTAAGGTTGGCGATCAGACTTTTCAAAGGGAATTTTACTCCAAGTTTTTCACAGAACTGTCGATGGTCTGCCTTGGTATTGTAGATGATCTTCTTCCAACGGAGTGTGAGGCCCTTCCCAGCTCTTTCTTAGGGGAGGAGATCAGGAAGGTTGTCTTTTCCCTTGTAGGTGACAAAGCTCTAGGCCCAGATGGATACCTGATGATCTTCCTTCAAAAGTGTTGGGATTGCCAAGGAGGACCTCACTTTGGCACTCGGGGAGTTCCATGAGGGTAAGCCCCTTTGAGGGATATCAATAAAACCCTGTTGGTCCTTATCCCTAAGAAGCTAGGGGTTCAGGTCTTTGGGGACTTTAGGCCCATTAGTCTACTGAACATCACTTACAAAATTATCGCCAAGGTGTTGGTTAGAAGACTAGATAGAGTGAATGGTAGAGTGGTAAGTGGGCAGTAAGGGGCCTTTATTAGGGTAGACACATTCAAGACAACTTCCTTGTGTCACATGAATGTTTGCATGCTATGAAGACTTATAGGAAGAGGGGATTGGTTTTGAAATTGGATTTTGAGAGGCATATGACAGGGTTTGTTGGGAGTGCCTACTACAGACTCTAGCCAAGAGGGGGTTTGGCCAGAGATGGATTGGGTGGATCATGTCTTATATCTCTTCAGCCTCCTTGGCAGTGCTTGCGAATGGGCAGCCCACTCCTCCTTTTCTTAGTGGTAGAGGGGTCCTGACGCGGCGGCGACGTGGGAATGGATCGACGGTAACTCCTGACGGCACGGACGGGAATAGATAGGTTGCTACCTCGCGCAGCTCGGCCTCACGCCGGACGGTCTCTCACCGGGCGACACACTCAAATCTCACAAATGGAGAGAAGAGGGAAGGGAAGACACTAACGGGCAATGCTCCTTACGTGATATCAAATTCTTAAGCATTCATCATGCCTTAAACCATTACATTAGCCTTCTTTATATAGGAGGAGGCTATATCAATCACACCCACAATCTTTTACAAATAGCATATATATCCTTAGCCTAATAAAACACACTCACCTACTTAACTTTTGACTTGGGGGTTTTAACCAAATAAAGTACACAAAACACACATGTTTATTGACTATGACTTAGCCTAATAAGACGAAAGTAAAAATACACGTATTAATACACAATACACACACAATACATAAATACGTGACATCGAGTCTTCAGGCAGCTGAATCTCCGAGTCACAAGCTCGGTGCGGGGGTGCGACGTACGGTAGTGGGCCCGGTGTCCCCACCAACCCTCTCGGGACGGCTAGAACTCGACTCCGTCGAGTAAGGGGGGACACTGCTCTGGTAGTGCTCCAGCAGATCTGGATCGAGGCGTTGGAGATCTTCCCGGCTGATCCAGGAATCATCTGATGGTGGACGGTCCCGCCAACGGACAAAGTAGCGCTGGTACTCCCTGCTCCGTGTAGTGGTCACCTGCTCATCCAGTATCCTCTCAATATGCTCGCGTGGTGCTCTCAAGGATGTGGGACGCACAGGGGTGGGCTCACTCTCAAGGGGAGGAGAAGGCTCGAAAGGGTCACTAGGAATCGCTGTGGGTTCCTTGTAGTCCACTAGGTCTGCCACATTAAAGGTCGAGCTAATCCCCTCTTCGGGAGGTAAGTCCACAACATAGGTATTGACGCCAATCTTCCGCAGGATTGGGAAGGGACCATCACTACAGGCTTGTAACTTTTTAACGGCTCCCGAGGGGAGTCGTTCGGGCCGGACCCGTACCATAACCAAGTCATCTTCCTGAGATTCATGGTGACGCCTATGCGAATCAGCTGACTCATGTAGACTAATGACGTGATGTGCAAACTCTTCGGCTGACTTGGACAGTCTAGACTCGAGGGGAGGGGGAATGAGATCCACAGCATAGGGATTCTTGCTCACCCTGAAAAAACCCCTTTGAATGAGGTTCTCGACAATTCGTCGGAGCTCAGCATGCTCCTGGGGGTTCAGTTGGTAATGGGGTAGGTTGGGGAGGGTGGACCCGGGGACAAGCTCAATAGCGTGTTGTTCATCACGCATGGGAGGGAGTCGAGAAGGCAAGTCCTCGAGGACGATGCCTTGGAAGTCCCGCAGTATTGTCGGGACTTCAAGTGGGACTGAGACTCGGGACTCCTCGGGTGTGATGGTGACGTCAACAACAGGGGCACCCTCAGCAACCTCTCTGTTAAACTCACCGACATTTATGGAGTCAAGGCTCCTAACTAGGTCATGACCAACCTTTGGGACCTTAGAAACGGGTGTGATAGTTGCAGGAGAAGAGGGAAGGGGAGATTTCCCTTCAGTGGGAGTTTGGGGATTCTCCTGAATTTTGGGAGTTCCGGTGGGGGTGGAGGTGGAACTCTTTCCCGGGGTCACCTTTGGGGGTGCCGGGTACAACTGAATCTTCTTCCCGTTGTAGGAGAAGGAACACTGATTGGATCGACCAAAGGTAGCGAGGTCTACATCATAGATCCATGGTCGTCCTAAGATGACGCTCCCGACCTTCATAGGCATTACGTCACATATGATTTGTCCTTGGTAGGACTGGAATTGGATGGGAATGACACATGTGGTGGTGACTGTGATAGAAGTGTCATCGACCCAAGCCACGTTGTATGGCCTTGGATGAGGGTGCGTAGGTAGACCTAAACGGGAGACAAAGTCTGAAGAGACTGCATTGATACAGCTCCCGTTGTCAAGGATTACCTTGCAGGGATGAGAGTTCACCATGATGTAGGTTTGAAAGATAGAGGTTCGACGCCAATCGTCCTCCTGGGGTGTTGAGATACAGCGAACTACACCAAATCTTTTCTGGCTAGAACTCTCGGCAATGTCGCCTACCTGCATGTACTCGACATGCGTGTCATCAAATAGTGCATTCATTTCCTCAAACTGGGTGATGAGGTCAGGATTGGGCATATATCTTTCATGTTCCATGCGTTCTAGACGGCCTGATGAATTCCTAGACCAACGTGGCATGCACGAGCTTAGACCTAGGTGATGCAATCCTGAGACCGAAAATTAGCAAGTTGTGGACCCAGCTGATATGCAAAGGGTCAATTTGAAGGGATCGGTCAGAAAAAGTTGTTCGCCCCCTAGGCGAAGTAGTTGTGGAACTACCTCCTGACAATTAGGGTGCCCTAATGCGGCAGTCTAGGGCCTAAGGATGGGTGCAAGCAAGCTCTCGCTTTCCGTCCACAGCGATGCACTCAGGAGACTGGCTGCATGGATCGGGCTCTCTCTCACTTCGCGCGGCAATTGAAAAGATACTAAATGAGTAAGTGAGGGGAACACGTACCTAACTAGACTGAAAAGCCTAACTCCGACCGGAGACGAAGGCGAGCGGGGACGTGCGTGCCCGCACGGCGTCGACGAAGCTTCGTGGTTACAATGAACTCACTCCGCGCAGGGAGGATTTAATTATTACAGACCACTCAAAATTTCCCGCGCAGGGGAACAAATCAATCTCAACTTTATGACTTTTTTTTAAAAACTTTTTTTTCAACCTTCACCTATCTTTTTTTGACTTTTCACGCTCTTTTTTTTTCACACGTTTTTTTTTCAACTTTCAAACTCTTTTTTTTTGTCAACACTTCAACCCTCTGCTGCGTGAAACTCACGCGGTCGGTGGGTCACAGGGCTTCACTTCACTACTTGGGAGACATCATGCAGGTGGGTTTGAAGGAGGTTTCACAAGCCTTCAATGCAGAGGCTTCACAAGCTAAGTCAGCAACATATGGGCCAAGGGTCTTCATGCATGACAGGCCATCAACAGACTTCTTCACGTGGCCTTCTTCTTCACAAGGCGGATGGCTTAGCGGCTGTAGGTCCACCCACGGCAAGCTCCCACGAAGGCAAGCTGGCGGAGCCTCCTTCACACGTGGTCCACGCTGGGCCTGGGCGATCAAAAGAAGCTGGCGAACGGCAGCAAAGTCAGCGTGAATGGCGGGGTCTCTTTGCGGGCTTCACGGCACGGATGAATGGGACAAGGCGGATGGCTGGCAGGGTGGTGGTGCGAGTGGAGAGCGGCGAGGAATGCTGTCGTGGCGGTGGTGGAGGTTGTGTAGGAGCGGTTGGTTACAGTGGAGAGTGGCTGGGTCGCGGTGGACTTGACCGGGTGAGAAGGGAGAGGGGGCCGACAGTGGTGGGCGCGTCGTGGTGGTGGTGAAGGGCATGCAGGGGTGAGGGGAAGAGAGACGCCTGGGGGATGGAGGTGGGCTCGGGGTTGCCAAGGCGGCGACGACGGGGGGGGGGTCCGGCCGGTCTACAGGTGGCGTTGTGTGAGGGTGTTAGAGAGGAAGAGCGGAGGGCGCGGCGGTGTGCAGAGGGGTTGGGAGGTGGACGACCGGCGTGGTGAGAGGGAGCCCGGAGGTGGCCTTCGCGGAGGGAGGTGGAGGAGGCGGCTCGCGGCTGTGGGGGCCGGCGCGCCGGAGGTGGAGGGGGGGGGGGCGGCTGCTGCGGCGATTTGTGCTTCACGGCGGCCGTCGTGTGGAAGGCGGCCTCCTGGCCAGGCCTCCTCGGGCGCGGAGGTGTTCACGAGCGGCGGCGGGAGGCGCTGCGGTTCGGCAGCAGGGGCGGCGACGGAGGAGGGCCGCGGGCGGCGGGAGGAGCGCGGCGACAGACGCGGCCGGCAGGGGCGGCTGCGGGCGCGGCGGGGCAGGCGGCCGTTGCGGCCGCTGGCCTTTTCGAAATTGGCACGGGCGACGAGGCTATTCCGCGAACTCCCCTTTTTTTTTCGTTTATTAATTTTTTTCTGAGAACCGAGAGAGAGAGAGATAGTACAGAGAGAGAACTAAGATTAACAGGGGAGAGGGAGATTAAGAGAGAGAGAGAGAGATCGCAGGAGAGAGATTAAGCGAGAGAGATACAAAGAGAGAGACAGAAATAAAGAGGGAGAGAGAATAACAGAGAGAGGGAAAAATGGGGAGAGAGAGAAATAACGCAGGTTTTTTTTTCAATTTTTTTATCTATATTTTTTTTCCTTCTCCAAAACTTCTTCAATCGAGATCTTTCTACTTCTCTTCTTTTTTTTCTTTTTTCTTTTTTTTTCTCACTCTAGCAACCGAGAGAGAGAAGAGGAGACGACGGGGACGTCGGGGCTGACGGAGGCGCCGTGTTGGGCTCTGATACCAATTTGACGCGGCGGCGACGTGGGAATGGATCGACGGCAACTTCTGACGGCATGGACGGGAACGGATAGGTTGCTACCTCGCGCAGCTCGGCCTCACGCCGGACGGTCTCTCACCGGGCGACACACTCAAATCTCACAAATGGAGAGAAGAAGGAAGGGAAGACACTAAGGGGCAATGCTCCTTACGTGATATCAAATTCTTAAGCATTCATCATGCCTTAAACCATTACATTGGCCTCCTTTATATAGGAGGAGGCTATATCAATCACACCCACAATCTTTTACAAATAGCATATATATCCTTAGCCTAATAAAACACACTCACCTACTTAACTTTTGACTTGGGGGTTTTAACCAAATAAAATACACAAAACACATGTTTATTGACTGACTTAGCCTAATAAGACGAAAGTAAAAATACACGTACTAATACACAATACACACGCAATACATAAATACGTGACATCGAGTCTTCAGGCAGCTGAATCTCCGAGTCACAAGCTCGGTGCGGGGGTGCGACGTACGGTAGTGGGCCCGGTGTCCCCACCAGGTCCGCTAGGGAGACCCTCTGTCACTGCTCATTTTTGTTCTAATGGCATAGATTTTGAACAAGTTCTAGTTGAGGGCTGAGAGAGTAGATATGGTTAGAGGCTTCTAGGCAGGTCATCATAGTTTGAGCATTAGTCACCTTCGGTATGTAGATGACACCATCTTGTTCCTAGTATAGATGAGGAGAGAGTTTTTTGATGTCAGGTTGATGCTTGAAATAATTCAGGAGGTCAGTGGACTGAAGGTGAATTATAGCAAAAGTATTATAGTTGGAGTCAACATGTTAGAGAGGTCACTCAGGAGTGCAGCTTTCATTCTGGGATGTCAAATAGGAGACTTTCCTCTCTCCTATCTTGGTATCTCTTTGTCTCCTGGGGTTCTCCACTATAGGGATTGACAGGTGATTATTCAAAGGTATGAGTCCAGGCTTGCAGGATGGAAGGCAAGGCTTCTCTAATTCGGGGGGAGAGTAGTCCTATGTAAATCAATGTTGGACAGCCTTCTTATATACTACCTCTCTACTTTCTGGATCCCCAAATCTGTGGCTAAGAAGTTGGATTCCATCCAAGCGAGGTTCTTCTCGCATGGTAGTAGAGACATTGGTAGGGGTTGGCATGACATCTCCTGGGGCAGAGTCTGCAAAAGCAAAGAGGCAGGAGGAGTGGGCTTCAAGAATATCAGGGATTTTAATTTGACACTTCCTTGTAGGGGGATGTGGAGGCTTGGAGTGGAAGACAGTGGGATCTAATGTCATATCATCAAGCAGAGATACTATAGCAGATCTAGAACGTGGGATTTGACACCGTCCTCTTTGTACAATGTCTCCCTGTTTTGGAGAGGCATTACCCAGTGTAGTGATTTTGTCAGGTCTAGTGTTCGAGTTAGTTTGGGAGATGACTTGAGGTGCAGGCTCTGGAAGGATAGGTGGTGCAGGGACTTCATTTTTGAGGAGGCCATCCCTAGCTCTTTGCTATTACAACTGCACCTCTGGCCTCTGTGGCACATGTCTATGACAGCCAAGCTCTCAGATGGTACATGGTTGCCAACCTTCAGGAGGAACCTGTTACATGAGGAGGTTGATCAACTAGGGAGCTTGTTATCTTTTCTCACTTAGTTCAGGTTGGTGGATAGTAGGGCCGATCGGTGGGTGTCGAGATGGGAAAAGGAAGAAGCATTTTCATGCAGGTCGGCATACTCACTTACAGCAGATGGGGGAGTGGGCCATCCCTCTGCTATTCAGGTTTGGAACCCCAAGAGCCTGTTGAAGGTGAAGATTTTGACATGGAGGATTTCCCATAGCTGACTTCCCACCTATGATAGGATTGCCCTTTTTTGTCATGAAATCAACACTTTGTGTTCTTTGTGTGGGGAGGTGGAGAAAGATCTCGACCATCTCTTTGCATGTTGCTCCTATTCTCCAACACTTTGTGTTCTTTGCGTGGGGAGGTGGAGGAAGACCTCGACCATCTCTTTACAGGTTGTTCCTATTCTCAGAAGGTTTGGAATCAGATCAGTAGCAAGATCCACATTTCTTTGGGCCGGTTCGACAACATGTAGTAGCTTCTCAAATGGCACAAAAGTTGGGCACTCAAAGGGGACAGACTAATCTGGTGGCTTATCCTTTACGCGACCTTATGGAGTGAAAGGAACAGTAGGATTTTCAAAGGGGAAGCTAGAGTGGAGGAGATAATTGTATCTTTTGTTTGTGAGAGGGTGTCTGAGTGGGCTAAACACATTCGTAAAGTGGAGTAACACAACTTCTCACTTTTTTCTTTCTTGTTGGGGGATAGTTAGCGATCTACCCTCTTGGCAGAGTCGTTTTGTACATGGATTCTTTTGGGAGCTGAAAGATTACACTTGTAAATCCCTCCTTTTCCTTTAATACAACAGTGGTACTACTCACTTTTTGGGAATTCATTGACTATACTTGTACATTCACATTTTTGATTTAATAGAATTAGTGGTACTACCCACTTTCAAAAAAAAAAACAACATTGGTAGTACCCACTTTTCAAAAAAAATTATGATGTTTTTTATACAGGTTCAGGCATGTGTTAAATTTGTTAGAACACTAGTATCTTTGAATAAATGAACATCTATATCATGACCAAACACCTCAATTGATTGCTATTTGGAGCGTTGTCAATATTGCTACTGAGACAGGTGTTTAATACAGCCACTTAATGCCCTATAAGATAGAGTAAAAGAAAGATGCTTTCACACTGAATTTGAACGAATGAGGTTCCTTGGCATCACAACCATCACATATCTGCTATGCCTCATTCTGATTGGGGGGTGGGGGTGGGGGTGGGGAGGCGGTGCACAACCATATTTACGCTTTGTTTGTCTCCTAAAAGTTTAAAAATTCTATTGCATCCTCTTGCTATCCTTTATGACTTTCATGTAAAAACATCTAAAGAAAAAATGTTAGAGATTACTTTCTTTGTTATTAATAGTTTGCATTTATGCTTGCGTAAGAACCTGCACATATTCCTAAGTACATGTATTGTCATCAAGCCTAGATGAACGTAGAATTGATTGACAAGATAAAAGCCTGACAATTCTTGGAAGGTCTCCCATAAAGCAATTTTGTGGTAATTTGGAATTGATTGGCGCTTGTTGGCACTGGCTTATTTTCTCGAATTAATCGAGGATTAAGCATAGAGAAATACTCCTTATATAGAGCAAAATGGCATATCACCAAAGCTGCTCTACCAGTCAAGTTGAGCTCGAAAATCAAGACGCTTCGTCAGGTCAAGCGGCGCAACATAACAACCAGGCATCGGCCCCGAGCAAATGGCACTATACCAGCCAGTTTCTCGACAACCGGGTCGGTTTCGGGATTTGGGACAACCTGCCGTACCTTACGGCACTCTGTGAAGATTCGGGGTTTACCCTCGGACACCCTGCATACTGTGTCACACCACCGGCGCCTCAACAACCGGGTTAATCCGGGACTCAGAATAGCTTGCCGCATCATACGGCTCTTCGGCAAGGAGCGAGGGTCACCCTGACCACCAGACAAACGGCATCATCATGTCGACGTCCCAGTCAGCGGGCCCAACCAAGGGTCCTAACCAGCTAGCCGTGACCCGTGGCAACATCAACGATCGATCGGGTCTACCCCCGATCACTCAATTTGCGGGTTTGCCCGCGTTCAAGATAGCTACCCGACCCGACCCGACCCGGGGGCACCCTGACTACAAGCCACGTCACGTGGCGCCCAGCAATGAGGCCGGGGTCTACCCTCGAGTCGCCTCCCTCCAGCCTCTGAAGTCAAAGGAAGACCCGTCAAGGTCAACCGCAAGCTCACAGCACCCGTATACGGCCCGCACACACGTGTCGGGAACTTCCCCGAGCACCTGGCGGGCGCGTATGATCCAGCCACTCTACAGCAAGTCCGAGCCCAACTCGGGACTCCCAGCAGCCCATCGCGTCATGCACCACCATCATGCGCCCTCACACGCGGATCGACCTGCGCGGTCAGGTCGCGGGATTCGATCTGCCCGGTCAGGTCACGGGGTTCGACCTGCCCGGTCAGGTCGCGGGGGTCAAGGGGGCAGCGCCCCTTGCGGGGGTTTTCGAGGGCGGAGCCCCCGGAAGAAAATTTCTTTTTATAACGGGGGCATTGGTGTCTTTCGATACTCTGACCCAGTCGAACCCGGTCAAACCCAGTCAAACCCGCCTAAACCCCCCCTGGGGGAGGGTTTAGGCGGACCAGCCTCACCCCCAAGGCTGGTCCGCCTAAACCCCCATTAAACAAAAAGAAAAAAAAAGAAAAAAGGCTTTTTTAATTAAAAAAGGCGCCCAAGCCAGTCCGCCCAAACCCCCCCTGGGGGGGGGGGGTTTAGGCGGACCAGCCTGACCCCCCAGGCTGGTCCGCCTAAACCCCATCCAAAACTAAAAAAAAAGATTTTTTTTTAAAAAAGATTTTTTATACAAAAAAACCCCATCCGTGAGGGGTTTAGGCGGACCAGACCAGCCCCTTGGGTTGGTCCGCGCCTAAACCCCACTTGGGGGAGGGGTAAACCCTCCCTCCCCCATTACGTAACAAAAAAAATGGGTATTTTTTAGGGTTTACCCGGACCAAACCCAGCCCTCAACTTGGTCCGGGTAAACCCCTTCCACCCCTTCACCTTCCACTATAAAAGCCCCCCTAGGGAGCTCAATGCAATGAACATGCAATGCAAATGGAAAATGGAATGAAGGATGCAATGCAACACCCTCCGACCTAACTGCCGCGCCCTCGGACTCCCGAGACCTTCGGCAAGGGTCAGGGACTCGAGGAACTAAGTGCGCGCGTGGTTGGCTTGTCGATCGGCTTATACACGCCGAGGGTATGTCATACATACTTCCCTCACGCGGCGTCTAGCCATCTCGCACAAGTCCATGCCCGTCGCACGAAAGGCACTATGACGACGGCGAATACACCCGTATCTCGGGTCCGCCCGGGTATGACAACCCACGGTGGCCGCGCATACGTCATGATGCCGCACCTACTACCATCACGGAACCGCGTGCCTACCACTCGCCTCGAGCTAGCCGCCGACCGCTCTGACGGATGACTCGAGTTAGCCGGACCCTGGCCCGGGGGTAATATTCTCGGGGCCGACCTCGACTCCCTAGCATGACGACATTCGCCTTCCGAGGTCCGGACCCGACCGCTCACCTCGAGCCGCGTCCAACCTCCGTCAAGCGCCAGCCCACGACCGCCCCTGCCACCTAGGCAGTCGGGCTTGTCTCGATCTCCTCACGGGGAGCCTCTGTAAAACACGCGGATATCCGCTTTATCCCGCATTGACCCGGGGACCGGCCCACATGTCAGAATTGTCCCGCGGCTTGCGCCAGTTGTACTTTGGCCTCCTTGGCCCATTTGTAAAGCCCACGTGGCTCTCATATAGCATGAAACCAGTTGAACACATGCACCTGTATGTTAGGATGCAAGGCCCGGATACAGAGGGGGAGGTGAATGTATCCCTCTTCAAATATAGTCTAATTAAAAATCTAAAGCTCCGTTATGCGGAATTAAAACTGTTGCAGAAATAAACTGAGGATACTTAGAAGGATCAAAGCAAGACAACAACTCAATAAGCCCTCGAACGATCCTAAGCAAGCATCTAATGCGCAGCAATAAGAAGAACATGTAAGGAACAAAAGCACACCACAAGGGAACACCAGGATTTTTTAGGTGGTTCAGTCCACAGACCTACGTCCACCCCTCACTCCAAACCGGAGTGAGGCTTCCACTAGCTAGGCTAGAACAACAGACTCAGTCTGCAACAATTGCTGCCAAACAGCTTGACCAGGGGAACAACCTCCCCTCTTCCTCCCAACCGGAGGGACACCCCAAGTGACTCCCAGCCACTTGGAACCAGAGACGCAAGTCTCTCTTCCTCCAGACCAGGAGGGAACACCTAGTCTTGCAAACCACAAGACCAGAACCGGAGATGAATCTCCCTTCCTCCAAACCAGGAGGGAACCCACAAGTGACTCCCAGCCACTTGCAACCTAGAGGTCTCGGACCTCCCTTCCTCCCAACCGGAGGGAAACAACCACAAGTAGCACCCAGCTACTTGCAAACCGAAGACACAAGGTCTCCCTTCTCCTGAGTCCACAGGAGGAACCCGACCTCACACTAGAGGATCGGAAGAACAACTGAGTATAGTTGAAAAAGAAAAACAAAAACAAAAGACGCAGCAACAGAAAGCTGGAAAAATGGAATGCATAAAAGCTCTCGCAGGAGCGAACTGGATTGGATCTGATCCAAGGTCCAGTGAACGATGCTTCTATTCTTCTTCACGAGCTCTCCATCTCTCTCTTTCTCTTTTTCTGTTTCTTCTTCTGCTGGATCTCACGATCTCTCTTCTGCTCTCTCACTCTTCTTCTTTCTTCTTTCTTCTTCTTCTGCTCACTGCTCACTGCTTCTCTGCAACTCTCTTCTTCTATATCGATCACTTTCTTTCTTTCTGATCTCGATCTCTTTTTCTCTTTTCTTTACTCACACACTCACTCACTCACTGTTCTCCAGATGGAGGCGGCCTTGTATTTATAGCTGCAGCATTTAGGGCGTTATCATCGGATCACGTGCTAGGTGCCAACCTCGGACCACGTGCCACTTATCTGCTCCTCGAATCAGTACCTGTCACACAGACATAAGAAGGTATCAGATAATGTATAGACTTGGTTCAGGCTGTTTAACAAAGTGTGTACAGCCATGATGCAGCTTGAGTGTATAGACTTGAAAGTTAACAGACGAGTGTATAGACTTGAGAGTTAACAAACGAGTGTATAGACTTGAGAGTTAACAAACGAGTGTATAGACTTGAGGCCTGATATCAAGTGCATAGACTTGAAGTTTTGAAACTGAGTGTATAGAGTTGAGGTTCTTCATGCGAAGCTCAGTGTATAGACTTGCAGTGTGATAACGAGTGTATAAAGTTGAAGCAATGGAAACGAGTGTATAGACTTCGATCAATATGCATCAGACGACTCTGTATGGACTTGAAGACCCTTAGCCAATGTATAGACTTCAAGTGAAGACTAATGTATAGACTTCACGTGAAAGCCCAATGTATAGACTTGAGGAATTGAAGCCAATGTACAGACTTGTCGAATGGCTCAGCAATGTATAGACTTGGCGAACCACGGTCCAATGTATAGACTTGAAGCCTTAAGAACGAGTGTTTAGACTTTGAAGCAAACGCCAGGTATACGATGTGTAGACTTGGCCAGAAAACGTAGGGAAAGGTATGAGTGTATAGACTTGGCCAACCGTAGGGAAAGGTGAGGAGTGTATAGACTTGGCCTTTGAGATGTGGCTGTACAGACTTGGCAACCTTCAACTCACTGCGATGTACAGACTCTGAAGAATCAGCAGCCAGTGTATGGACTTGCTCAGCCTGAGGCACTGTATAGACTTCAGCTCAAAGCCAGTGTATGGACTTTGACGGAGTGAGACAATGTTCAGACTTTGAAGTTACACTGTGGATGTATAGACTTGAATGAGCATGGAGTGTATAGACTCGAAAGTCTGAAGGCGATGTACAGACTTCAGCTAAGCAGGCCACAGTCTAATGTATAGACTTTGAAACAAAGGCAATGTATCGACTTTGAAACAAAGGCAATGTATAGACTTTAAAAACCAAAGGCAGTGTATAGGTTTGATGCAGTTCAGCTGCCAATGTACATACTTTGATTCCCATATGCGATGTATAGACTTTATGAGAAGGCAACTGAACACTGTACACACTTCCAACGTACAGATTTCATATGAACAGTCCAATGTGCATACTTCCCTTCGATGCATCTACAGTGCAATGTATTGGCTTGACGAACATTATGCAATGTATGGACTTTGATGAAGGGCCCAATGTATGGACTTCGCCTGAAATGCAGGAACCTGGGCGCTGTACAGACTTGAGTCTTCAACAGACCGATGTACATACTTGGAAGGCTTTGAAGGCAATGTACAGACTCTACCCATATGCAGACTTTGCCTAAAATGCAGTGTGAGACGCTGGCTGAGACGGACGCTGTACAGACTTTGAATTCACTAAGACGCTGAACAAGACGGACCGATGTACAGACTTCTAAATGCTGATGGACTATGTATGGACTTGGCTTGAGATGCTGCATGAGACGATGCAGGCTGTATAGACATTAAGTCCAATCAGAAGGCTGTGCAGACTGGAGAGACGGACTAGTGTATAGACTTCAATGATGCGTGTAACAGTCCAATGTATGGACTTTGAAGATTGATGCATGTACAGTCCGTTGTACATACTTCCAATGTACAGACTTTATGAAACTCTAGACACTGGACGCTATGAATGTATAGACTTTACAGCGAATGCATATGCCAATGTATATACTTGCATGAGACACTGGCTGCCAATGTATAGACGTCATGAAAAACACACGATGCAATGTGTGGACTTGGTGACTCATGCAGATAGACGAGTGTACAGTCTATGCCATGCTCACAGTTAAGCAATGTACCAAGTTCTGAATGAGCAGTTCTGAATGAAGTAAACACATATGACATCAAACAATCCAGATAAATGTAATTATGAAATGCACCAAAGCACACACCACACAGCCATATTTAAATATAGTAGTAATTCAGATAAGACTTTCAATGAAACATTCATATGCACTACAAACAGAATAGTATGCATTCAAGTGACTTATAGTGTTTGCTATCATCAAAATCACAGGGACACAACAATAGAAAACAGATTGATTTCTGAAAAAATGAAGGCTGATAGAATAATGAATCTAGAGCTTCAGAAAAATCTCAACAAACCTCAATCTGAGAAACAACACTGTACTCGGGTCTCAGCCTCTTCACGGCGCCCGCCTCCTTCAGTCACAACGGTACCCCCGACACCCGACTGTCAACAACTCCAGTCGCAACGGTGCCTCCGGCACCCGACTCCAGTCACATCGGGCCCCGAGCACGACCATCGAGGTCTCCCGGCGCCCGCCTCCTTCAGTCACAACGGTGCCCCCGACACCCGACTGTCAGCAACTCCAGTCGCAACGGTGCCTCCGGCACCCGACTCCAGTCACATCGGGCCCCGAGCACGACCATCGAGATCTCCCGACGCCCGCCTCCTTCAGTCACAACGGTGCCCCTGGCACCCGACTGTCAACAACTACAGTCGCATCGGTGCCTCCGGCACCCGACTCCAGTCACATCGGGCCCCGAGCACGACCATCGAGATCTCCCGACGCCCGCCTCCTTCAGTCACAACGGTGCCCCCGGCACCCGACTGTCAACAACTCCAGTCGCAACGGTGCCTCCGGCACCCGACTCCAGTCACATCGGGCCCCGAGCACGACCATCGAGGTCTCCCAGCGCCGCCTCCTTCAGTCACAACGGTGCCCCCGGCACCCGACTGTCAACAACTCCAGTCGCAACGGTGCCTTCGGCACCCGACTCCAGTCACATCGGGCCCCGAGCACGACCATCGAGGTCTCCCGACGCCCGCCTCCTCCAGTCACAACGGTGCCCCCGGCACCCGACTGCCAGCTACCCCAGTCACAACGGTGCCGCCGGCACCCGACTACCCAGCTACTTCAGTCACAACGGTGCCCCCGGCACCCAACTGCCAACAACTCCAGTCACAACGGTGCCCCCGGCACCCGACTGCCAGCTGTCCCAGTCACAACGGTGCCGCCGACACCCGACTGCCAACAACTCCAGTCACAACGGTGCCCCCGGCACCCGACTGCCAGTTACTCCAGTCACATCGAGGCCCGCGGCACCCGACCACTCAACTTCCCAAGCACAATGGTGCCTACGGCACCCCTACAGCCCCGACCTCGACACTGTCTCATGTCGGGAATACATTGTGACACCCCTCGGGCGCCATCCTGCTCAGTCATAGGTCCTCTGATGGACACTACGTACAAATGCGGAAATACCCGCACAATAATACAATGACCCGGGGACCGTCATGAATGACGGAACTGTCCCGCGGCTTGCAAGCACTTGTAACCGGGCTCTCACGCCCCCATATAAATGCCTTTCATGGCATATAAGTCATGTAATCCAGTCAAGGAGCGGATTCCCCTCCTCGCTG
This sequence comes from Amorphophallus konjac, assembly GCA_022559845.1. NCBI lineage: Eukaryota > Viridiplantae > Streptophyta > Magnoliopsida > Alismatales > Araceae > Amorphophallus > Amorphophallus konjac. The sequence continues at coordinate 13,005,514 of CM040121.1, forward strand.
GAATCAGTCTCTCTGTCCCCAGTAATCCCTGTTGTGTTGCTGTTGTCCTGTCGCTGTTGCACGGACTAAGCCCTCCCGACATCGCGGCTCCCAGGGTCTCTGACTCTCTCTTCGACAGTAGAAACAAAGGTATTCGAATTCAATCCGATGTAAAATAAACACCGGTTGCTTGCGGCCGGTGGGGAAAGACGTCCAGTACACGAATCCCCATAATCGCCTGCGCACTCGCATCCATGGAACCCCTTCTATCCACGTGTCACCCGATCTCTCGAGTCACGTGTCGCGTCCTGGCGACGCTTCCCAGGTCAATCCTTGGTTCCATAGGTGATTGTCGAGAAATCGACTGGCACGCCCGCATTCCACCCAGCCATCCCTGTCCCAGTCTCCCAGAATGATTAACCATACGCCATCCCTTCCAGCGCGTTCATATTGTTCTCTCTGCCTTCTTCTTAATACCCCCGGAATCCCCGCGTGCCCAGTCAACCTATCTCGACCTTCCGTAAAAGGCGAGTCTACACCCCCGCCGTGAGGACAAAACGACATGTGACTCCCCCGCGGTCGCAAACAGTGCTCAACGAATGGAATTCTAAATTTGATATGTTTTCATTTCTTCTTAGAATAGAAGTTTTTTTTAAGTGGGTAGTACCACTGATTGTATTAAATATAAAAGAAGGGATACACAAGTATCTTTAGTCTGCTTCCAAAAGTTCCCTATACAAACAACTTGCACACCCAACCATTGTAGTTCATCCTAACCCCCCCCCCCCCAACAACACAAAAATAGTTGAGTTGTGTGAATCCACTTTACATAAATACTCAACTCACTCTCTCATCCTTTCACAAATGAAAGAGGCAATCCTATCTGTTGATCTCGCTTCACCTCTGAAAATTCTGTTATTCCTTTTTCCCCATATAGCTCAGAGGGTAGCATGGAGGATAACTCACCAGATCATTCTGTCACCCCCAAGGAACCACTGCCTTTGTCAATGTCTAATCAGGTCCACCACACTAGCTGAGGGGGCAATAGCACACTAAATCTTGTTAGCAAGCTAGTTCCATATCTCTTGCAAATAAGAGCATTCTGTGACAAGATGGTTCGCCGTCTCCTCCCCATCCCCACATAGGGGGCAACGTGAAGATATATCCTACAGGAAGACTACAAGTCTGTCACAAGTCGACAATCGCCCATGAGAGATCCTCCATATCAGAAATTTCACCTTAAGGGGGCTCTTAGGCTTCCACACTTGTGGTGCAAGGTGGTGGCGTACTCCTTCGTTAGAGATGAAGGCATAAGCTCATCTGACTGAGAAAGCCCCTTCTCTGTCTCACCTTGACCACCACTGATCCACTCTATCCTGATGCAAGGTGTAATCAAGGAGGAGGCGAAGGAGATCCTGTAACTGATCCATCTCCTGTAGCCTGAGATTCCTTCTAAAGGAGTCTACGTCCCTCACGAGAGTAGTGGATTAAAATGCTGAGAGACCAATGCCAAAGGTGCAACTGCTATTGCAAAAACTTGAGGAAAAATTTTCTCCAGTGAGAAATCACCACACCATCTGTCGTGCCAGAAACGGCAAGTCTGGTCGTTGCCCAGCCTAACCCAAACACTAGTGTTGATAACATCTTTGCACTATAGAATGCCTCTCTATATGGGAGATACCATACTCTGAGAGGCCGGAGTCAAATCCCAATCTCTCACTCTGCTATAATATCTCTACCTGATGACCTGCACCCAAAGACCATTCTCTTCTGCCCCTAATTTCCACAGCCACCTGCATAAGAGTGCCAAGTTGAAGTCCCTGTGAATTTTGACACCTAGTCCTCCCATGTCATTGCCTTTGCACACTCTACCCCAAACAATGTCATGTAATCCTTTGCACCTTTCCCCACTATTATGCCAACAAGATTTTGCTTGTATTATTTCTAACTTCTTGGCCACCGTATTCGGGATGCGGAAGATGGATAAATAATAGATGTGTAGGCTATCCAACATGGACCTGCACAATATCAATCTCTCCTACTTCCATCATGCTAATCTCAATTTATATCTATTCACCACACTTTGCTAGTCCCTATAGTGTGGAGCACCTGGAGACAGCGGTAGGCCCAAATAGGTGAAGGGAAACTCACCTATTCAGCACCCTAGGATGAAGGATGCTCTCCTAAGGACCCTATCCTTTATACTGAGCCCCCACAAGATGGCTTTTATCGAAGTTCACCTTGAGTCCACTTACTTCCTCCAGCAACTCCATCATCAATCTGACTAGGAACAACTACCTCTCATCCTCAATCAGAAATAAGATGATATCATTAGCATACTGCAAGTGTGTAATGGTGACCCCTCCTGATCCAGCCAAGCATCCTCTGATCATCCCAAGGGCCTTAGCCCTCAACCACACCCTACTCAAAATAGGGTCTCCCTGGCGGAGTCCTCTACTACTGAGAAAAGGGGGGGGGGGGATGGCCATTAACTAATACTGCAAAAGAAGCCAATGTAATACACACTTGAATCCAACCAATTCATTTGTCACCAAGCCCCATCCTCTCAAGAACATCAAACAAGCACTGCCAATTGACCTTGTCATAAACTTTCTCAAAATCTAGCTTCAACACCATCCCATCCCATTCTTCTGAAGGGTCTTCATAGCATGTAAGCATTCATGTGCCACTACAAATTTCTCCTAAATGTGTCATCCCCTGATGAAGGCCCCTTGGAATCCCCTAACAATGCTATCAATCACTATCTCTAACCGCATAGCCAACAACTTTGTGAGGATCTTGTACGTGCCATTCAAATGGCTAATAGGTCTGAAATCCAAGAAGCCCTGAGCACCCTACTTCTTGGGGATGAGTACTAGGAGGGTTTTATTGATACCCCTCAAGTGTGCCCAGCCTTCTTGAAATTCCCACACTGCATGCATGAAGTCGTTTTTAATGATCTCCCAACATTTCTGGAAAAAAGCCAGGGGTAAGCCATCTGGCCTTGGAGCCTTGTCACTTGCAAGAGAGAAAACCGTCTTATGTACCTCCTCCTCCGTGAAGGGACAAGAGAGAGCTTCCCTTTCCACAGAGGAGAGAGTAGGAGACCCTCAGCCACCGTGGGTCTAGGCAAATCATCCTCCGTGAAGAGCCTGGTGTAGAAGTCCCTGACCTGTCACTTGATGTCCTCTTCCCTAGTGAAAAGTTGCTCCCCCACTTTGATAGAGGAGATGAGGTTCATTCTCTTTCTTGCAGAAGCCATCAGTTGGAAATAGGAAGTGTTCCTATTTTAAGTAGTCCATCTAAATTTAATACTTCCTAGAATAGTAAGTAGTTCATCTAAATTTGATATTTCCTTTTAAGCTAGCCTATATGTTAGATCAATGTGTTTCTTCATGCATAAGCCCATGGAAGTGATATTCATCCATTAAGGAAGGAATTTTGGACCTAAAATTTGGGTGAAGATTGACTTGGATCCAGGTTTAAAGGCTGATCCAAGAAAAACCGGGAAAAGAAGGGAAGACAAATTGGTCAGAGAGTAATTGGGGATGGGGGGACTGAGGGTGTTGTGGTCTGAAGGAAGAAGAAAGTTAGAAACACCACCAATATAGAGCAGCAGCAGGAGCATAGGGAGTATCTTCAGCATCTGGCTTAAATTTTTAGAGGTTTTCTGACACTTGCAAATGTGAAAATGAGTTTTGGAGATTTATGAAATTATAAAAAAGCTCTCAATTCTTCTAATGATTTTTTTAGGGACTTGATTTTGCATCCAAGAAGATGATCAACTTCAATAGTTTTACCTGATTTTGAGTTCGATTTTGATTTCTCTGACTCGCTATAGGTCCTATGTTTATATTTCTACCTTAGCATTTGTCATGCCATTGAATAGATGTAAAGTTTGCAATTGATATACTGTGGAATTCTATAAGAATGATGTTGAATTGGCATTATTTATTCTTTTTTTGAGAACTGATCCCTGCTGCCTTCTGTGCTACATGGAGACATCATCGTGACATAACATCTGAAGTGTTCTTGAGCATTATATGGAATAAATTGGAACACTTGGTTTGCAGACGTTGAATACCTATTGCATTTACTAGTGAGAGTTCCCTGAATTGTTTTGAAAAAAAAAGATTAAAAAAGCTGTGTATGTGAGCGTTGAAGAATTTAAGTCCTGTGCCCCAGTTTTCTAGCATTGGGCAGGAAAAAACAAAGTTTTTCAGCTGATGTTGGCTGTGATTCCTAGGAATCACATTTCCCTAATTCTGCTCTTTTTGTCATTTGTTGAAACTTTCCTTTCAATTGTCTGACCCTGTAAGTATTTGGCATGATCCATTCGCTGAAGATTCTGAATGATGTTTTTGTTTGAAATCTCTTGAAACATCTTTCTGTATGGAAACAGGCATTCAATAAATAAATAGTTGCATTGCTCTCATTTGAATCAGAAACATTTATTTATAACTAGTTTATCAGTTTGGTTGAGTGATCCTGGTCTGTAACCTCTTTGCTTTCTTTTAATGTAGGCTACTACTCCACGTTGAGGAACAATGTCCGTTCTCGTGCATGGGGAGCTGGAATTGGTTGTAGCTTTCGTGTGGAGAGGTGTTGCATTTTGAAGGTGGCAAGATTCTGTATTTATATAGTATTTTTCCTACGTCACATTTTTATGCTACAGCTGATTTGCACAATTTTTGCATTTGATTCAAGTTTATTTCTTCCACGTATTATTTCCTATTTAATTGTAAAGTCCATGTTTTATGTTTTATTCAGTTTTTCTTCAAGCCACTTTTTTACTAGAACTCTTTACCACTTTTGCAATGTTCTCACTATTTATTTACCTTGTTTTTGATAGAAAGGTGGTGGGACTATTGATCTTGAACCCTGTCTCACGCTTATATCAGCTGTGGAGCCAACACTTGCCCCTGTTTCTGTTGAACGGACAATGACCACAAGAGCTGCAGCTTCGGTAATATTCCATGATTGGCTCTATCTTCTTGTTCTCTCTCTTATGGTGTCTAGCATCATCCAAGATCACAATTCACCTAAGACTCAAAATTATCTAGCGGCTTTAACATATTTAATTCTGCCATGTATTTACCTGGGTAGTATATACTTGTTTATAGTGTCAGGGTCCTCTTTTCTATATCTTTATTGAAACCATGTTCATGACTTAGGTGACCTTTCATATCAATCTGGATTAATCTGTTAGGATTTGATCGGAACACAATCCGATGTCAGTCCTTTTTTTAAATGTTCTCAAATTATTGGCCGAGGGAAATGTATAGGAGAACTGCCCCTCCCAAGTTTTTCATACCCAATTCCAGGTAAGGAAGCTATCTTTGCCTCAAGATTGCTGTATGCATGAGAGTAATGGTAAAAGGATGATGGAGGGTGTCTGCATTGGGAACTATCAGCATCTGAAAGACAGTAATATATTAGTCACACATATAAATTTGGTGAAAAATTAGCATACTTTTTGCTCTTCTTTTCCAGCAATACTAGTAGGTTTTATTACATAAATTGAAAATCCACCACCGATTACCAATTATATTAAAGGGAGCCACTGGCCTACCTACATGCATCATCAATGCCAACTTTGCTAATTGCCCCTTGGAGATGTTTGTTCTATATCACTGTTGAGCTAAACCCTCAAAGCAATAATAGTTTTATAACATCTATGGGTATGCTAACTGAAGTTACTATCCTAAACTCATATATTCGACCATTTTTATGCTTCAAATCCAATAATTCACATCATTCTTGCCCTACGAGTCGGCATGCAACCACGACAGAAGTAATGGAACAAAGGAGCATGGTAGTGTTATTTTTCTTTGCCTTCTCCTTATTTCATTGGCATTGTTGTGGCTAACACCATGTGTTGAGGAGTCCCCCCTTCTATTTTTTTTTTAAATTGTGCTAGTTGTCACAGGTTTGTGTACATGATGCTTGTATGCACATGCAAGCATATTCACATGCACATGATGCACATGTGCACGTGTCTGAGCATGCACATGCACTCACACCATGCGGACATGCACATGCACACATATATTCATGTTGTTGACCTGTGTTTGAGAAAGAGCCAGATGAAGAGAAAGATTCCCACCCACAGTCACTTTTCTTGGTCACTTTTCAGTTTTTTTTTTGGAAAGTGGAAGGTACCACTGAATATCTTAATAAGAAAAAGAGGGATTTACATGCATACACTGTGTATTCTCAAAATGACCTATACATATCTTTTCAGTTATGCCTCCATTCTTGTTTCCCTCACACCTATTCCAAGAGATTTTGAAACTTGTCTCTATAACTTGTCAATTTAATCCTGAACCATACTTGAATCTTGCCACCCAATCAAGCAATTTGGCATGTCCAACAACATTTGTTCCATAGTTGTCAAGACGACAAGGCGAACCAAGGAGTTCAATGGGTTCCCTAAGCACTTAGGCGACAAGGCGCCCGCTTAGGCGTCGCCTATGCGACATTTCGGCCACTAATTAAAAAATTTAAAATATATAAAATAAGAATAAAATATACGAAAAAATTACAGAAAATTATAGAAAATTCAAAATCAAGAAGAAATTGCAGCAATTAAATTGCATGACAATTATGGAAAATTAAATTGCATAAAAATTACAAAATTTTAAGAAATAAATGCAAAAAAATCAAAAAATTACAAAAGAACATAATAACATCAAGAAAATTGCAGAAAATAAAAGTCAATGGGTTAAACACACTAACCTGAGGACTACATTTTTTTAGCTTCATCCTTTTTGTTTGAAAATGTGTTTTATTAGCTTCATCCTGAAAGATATTAGAAATAACATGGAAAACAAACACTAACAAATATAATAAGTTGTTAACAAATAGCAAGTCACATCATTAAAAAAAGAATCAAATAGTAGTACTTAGCAAGTATGGTATAAGATATCTACTAAGAAATGGTCACACAACCATAATCTAGTCATCTAGTTAATACATCATCCAAATCGTTTTCCATGTCTAAGTGTCTAACATAACATGAAAGACTAAATCCTAAAACCAAATGGCACTTCTGCTGGAATGGCCTCATCATGATTGTCATTCTCATTATCTTCTTGGTGAGTTTGACCTTCTTCACTAGACTTCCATGAAGCATCATTATCATCCTCTTTAGAATCCTCTTCTCGCAATTCTTCATCATCTGATGGATCTTCATTATCTCTTAAGTGTACTCTACTTCTTGTTGATCTTTCATATGATGCTTCCATGGCAAGCTCAACATCTGCCCAAGTAAGATCGCCATCATCATGAACTAAATTCTTTGACTTTTGAGTCATTCACTCACTCCCCCAATCTAAATCTGGTAGACAAATGGGATCATATTTTTTGTGGATGATTTTTCCTTTCTTTGAACCTCTCTTGAAGACGACGATTATATTTAACGTATCTATGTAGTCTGAGGCGTGAGGCGAGCGAGGCGACTAGGGGGGCGCCTCATGCCTCAAAGGCCTAGGCGATGGCCGAGGCGTTTGAGGCAAGAAATTAATAAAAAAATAAAAATAAAATTATATATCACAATATCACAAAAATATATATTTTTGAACAGTAAATATCATAAAACTACATATACACTAAACAAGAAATATCATAAAACTGCATATACAACTAACAAGTGCAATATTATAACAAAACAAAAATAGTTAAACAACCAGACAAAGAGTGAGAGATCGGAGAGAGTGAGAGAACAGAGAGACAGAGAGTGAGAGGTTGGAGAGAGTGAGAGTCAGAGAGTGAGAGATCAGAGAGACAGTGAGAGAGTGAGAGTGAGAGATCGGAGAGAGAGAGAGAGTGAGAGTTTGAGAGAGTGAGAGATCGGAGAGTAGAGAGAGTGGAGAGACAGAGTGAGAGATCGGAGAGAGAGAGAGTGGACATACAGAGAGTGAGAGTGGCCGGAGGAAGAGAGTGGCAGCCGCTGCCGCACGCCGGAGGAAGCCGGAGGAAGCTACAACCACGTCGGAGGAAGCCGCTGCAGCTCGCCGGACGCCGGAGGACAGGGTTCGGGTCGCCGCTGCCGCGCTTGGAGGTGGAAGCAGCGAAGGGAAAAAAAACACAGGCGAAACCCTCGGGGGGGGGGGGGGGGAGGGGAGGTTAACATATCCGGCATCAGCTCTTTAACGGGTCGTTGAAACCCGATACGCGGATCCGGCTTCGGGCGGGCGGCAGCGGCGAGCGGGCGAGGCGCGCGGAGGCGGCCGACGCGCGCGAGGCGCTCGCCTCGGCGAGCCGCGACGACGCGAGGCGGGCGATCGACGCCTCGCCCCGCCTCACCGCCTAGGCGGGTTTTCAACTACACAGTAACGTATACAAGATCATTCAATCTTTTATGTTCCAAGCGGTTCATCTTCTTGGTGTAAAATCCACATGCCAAGAATACAAGTGGAGAATGTAAAACAAGGACAATATTAATCAATGCAAAAGAAAAAATCAGAATTAGATGAGTTTATGAAACCTACAAACTCAAATGTGCTCCAATTGTATTTGCACTCAGAATCACTACAACAAAACCCTAAAATCCTAATGGCAATGTTCTTCATTTCGGAAGTTTCCCCATCGTATGTTACCCACCATTCAACTATAAAAAATATTTAACATGTCAAAATATTGTTATTTAAAAAATATCAAATAAGTTTTAAAATTATTAAAAAGATACACTTGGCATTCTCCTATCGGGAGCTCTTATGGCTAGCACTCTTCCAAACGTCCCTCTTTCATTCAAATACATTATAACTTGATCACCTATCTTGTCTTGAAGGTCTAAATCTGGCACCATTCTTTCAAGAAATGTAAAAGTTCACTCTCAAACTTTCCACATGAAGCAACATATTTCTCTCTAGCCTTGAAGTATAAGTCGGGATTTAAGAAAAACCCCATCATATGTAAAGGGCGGTGCATTTGATCTTGCCGCCTCTCATCAACTATCTTCAAAATTGGCTGAAATTTTACTTCCTACATATGAATGATGGAATTTAAAGAATGGTAAATTTTTAATTCATGTATAATTGTATATGAATTATGCAAATTAAAGAATGGTAAATTTACCTTAGAGCCAAAATTTTGAACAATTTGCTCTTTTGCATATTCCATGGCAACGTATATATAAGGCATTGCAAGTTTTTCATCTCCATCAACTAATTTTAACACTTGCAAGATTGGTTGAGAAGCTCTCAAAACAATTTAACACCATGCCAAAATCTCACCTGAAAGACAATACTTAGAGGCATTCTTCCCTGCATTTGTCGATGACCATACACTCTTATACTAAACTTTAAAATTAGATAGTCTCCAAAGAGCCATTTTTATTACATCATCATTCAACCGCTCCGGTGTAAAAAATGCCGTGACAAATCTAGTCACGCCACATCTCACCAATTCTCTACCCTTGGTTTCCTTTATCATATTTTCAAGAAGGTGAGTGTGAGTGTAAATATAAACTGTCAACTTCTTAACTTTTGCAATTACACCTTTATCACCCTTTAACTTATCAATATCTTCTAACATGAGATCCAAACAATGTGCACTGCAGGGTGTCCAAAATAATGTTTTTCTTTTATCCATCAGCAAGTGACCAGCTGTTACATTATATGATGCATTACTAGTTACAATTTGCACCACATTTTCTTCTCCAATTCTTTCTACCATTTTATCAAGCAACTCATATAACAACCATGCGTCTTCCTTCTTGTCAGAAGCATCAATTGACTCAACAAATAAAGTCCCATGCGAACAATTGACTAGAAAATTGATTAACTTTCTTTGTCTTTTATCAGTCCAACCATGACACATTATTGTACAACCATATATCTTCCAATACTTTTGATATTCCTCATAAATCAATTTTGTCTTCTCCACCATGTCCTTCAAAAGGGACACTCTCAACATGTGATAGCTTGGGGGCTTATATCCCGGTCCAAACCGTTCTATAGCCCCCACTGCATGTTCAAAACATTTTAAAAGGGCTACATTGAATGGAATGCCACAATTATAGAAAAAAGTGGTAACATACTCATCAACCATCCTTTTGTTTTCTTTGTTCCATCTATTTTCCAACGTGGTTAGAATTTTCTTCCCACTTTCTCTAGCACCAACAAAGTCTTCTATACTCATTCTTGCAAAGGCATCAATGGGCCCGTTGGATTGAGCTTTAGGCAGTTTGCTAGTCTCCGAACTCTTTGCAGAAGACTCCAATGTTGAAGAACTTTGTCGGGACTTTTCCACGTGTCCCTCCACTTCACATTCATCATCAGAATCTCCTTCAGTCGAAAGAATCTCATTTGGCTATCTTTTTTAGTTTTTGTTCATCCAACTGAGCATCTCTTCAACAATTTGTCTATTCATGTTTGGGCATTTTTTCACATCCCCAAAACTACCAATCAAATGTTCCTTTTGTCTTTTAATGCCCCCGTTAGTAATCAAGCCACAAAGATCGCACTTGACCTTGTTCTTATCATTTACATCAGGCCAATATGCATACTTCCATCCCAGGTCTTTTGACTTTGCTTTTTTCTTTAGCTCAGTCTCAGCCATGGAACTATTTTCTGTCATTATTTACACGCAAGACAATAACTAATAATGAACAATAATAAAAGTTTAATTACTTAATAGTTTAAACATAAAAATAAAAAATTAATAATGAAAGCTTGTGTGTGAATGATTGTTACAGAGAGGGTGAGAGAGAGGGAGGGGAGTGCTCTGTGTGGGCAGTGGGGTGTCAGAGTTTAAACTCGGTTTCGGAGTTCAAACTTAGAGAGGGGGGTGTTGTGACCTATGGGTATGCAGAAAAAGGGGGTACCTTGCTCTATCCCAATTCGGCATACAGGTGCAAGTGGGTGTGGGGCATAACAGGGGGGTCAAGTGGGACTGTGGGGGGTACAGAAAGAGAGAAGGGGGAGCTCGTTCTGTGATTAACAACAAAAACTAGACTTAGATAGAGATAAAGAGAGAGGGAGTTGGCTCTCTGCCTCATCGTGGGACAGAAAGTCGGCTCTCTGTCTCAGACAGTGAGACAAACTAAGAGATGGTGTCGCGGGGACTGGGAGAGAGACTGATAGAGAGACAAACGACAAGAGACTGAGAGAGAGAAGGGGATGGGGGACTCTATCCCACTGTGAGACAGACGGAGAGAGGGGGCGGAGAAGAGAGAGAGTGAGAGCGAGAGAGAAGGGCGCGGAGGATTGTCTCACTAAGACAGATTGACTGAGAGAGAGAGAGAGAAGGGGGTGGGGGACTCTATCTCCCTGTGAGACAGATGGAGAGAGAGGCTGAGAGAGAGAGAATGAGGCAGGGGAGAGAGAGAGAAAGGGACATGGTGAGAGAAGAGAGAGAGATAGAGAGAACAAAGTCGGAGATACAGACAAAGAGAAAGTGACTGAGAGAGATAAAATGGTGCGTGGGGATGTCTCACTGTGAGACATTCGGAGAGAAAGAGGTTGAGAGGGAGATAGAAGGGGGGAGGAGGGGAGATAGAAGGGGACGGGGGTGACTGTCTGATAGGTGAGGGAAGAGAGAGACAGACAAAGGGAGGGGGGCAGAGAAGAGAGAGTGGTCGGTCTGAGAGATTGAGAGAGAGAGAGAGAGGGAGAGAGAGGAACCTCCAAACGGGACGTTGGCGACGATGGGGGCTGCGAACGACCACGATCCTAGCTGCAGACGGCTGAACGGCGGCGATGGTGGGGACAGCCGGCGGTGATGGGGGCTTCAGATGGTCGGAGGGCGATGGTGGGGGCAACCGGCACAAACTCTAGGGAGACTGGAGAGCCAGAGAGGAAACATCGGGAGTTGGGGGAAGGGTTTGGGGATCGCGAGGGGCGAGTTTCCGTTGGGTGAGTGTTTTAAAGGAGATCCGCATTTGCGGAGTCGTATTGGGTCCCATCTCGGTCGGGCGATTGAACCGGGCTGCAAGGCCGCTGAAGCAACGCTTTGGGCTGCCTAGGCCGCTGAAGCGGCGCCCAGGCACGCTTTCTTGAGGCCCAGTAAGGTGCCTGTGTGCCTGGCCATCTAAAAAACGCCTTCACACCTAGGCACCACCTAAAGCGGTGCCTAGGTGTGCTAAGCGGCGCCTAAGAGTGTGCCTTAACATCTATGGTCTGTTCATAGCACATTTGTAATATCTTTTGGCCTGAATTTAAAATTTTGTCAACTTGTGAGTTTGTCCAACTTTTTCATGTGTCAGTCATTGTTTTCTATACTTTATGTCACCGTTCCTCATATTTATAACATTTTGATAAAATACTAATGTTGACTGTTCACAGTATTTTGTCTTCCAGTGACCTCTTCACTAATTGTCAGTTTAGGTAGAATGTTTTGTGATGTTTATTTGGTGCAACAGTGAGGTTGCGTGACCCTATCAGGAGTCGAAACAACTTCTCTAAAAAAAAACAGGGGTAAGGCCACATGCAACTGTCCCTGCCCAGACCCTGCATCGGTGGAAGACACTAGGCTGCCCTTTTTTCTTAAAAAATTCATCATATTTATTGTGTTTTGTAATAGTCTTTTCTTCATTGTCATCATTGTCATTATTATGGAACCGGCCAATCTCTATTCCTTGATGGGAAGTGTGCTACGCCATATACTATATGGTACTAACCTGCCTATCATCTAAGGCAGCTGTTTTGGTTCATCTAGTGTGGTATTAGTGACAAACCATGGAGACGTTTGTGTTAATGTGATAATTTGTGATGGTTCACCGGGATATTGTCTATGGAGTTTGAAAGTTGAAATGTGTTGTGGTGTAGTCCCATATCAGAAATCCATAGGAGTCTTTCCTCTATACATGTGGGGAGGGAGTCTTCCTCTATACATGTGGGGGATCCTCCCCACATGTATAGAGGAAAGATCCCCATGGATTTCCCATATGGGACTAGCCACAACACAATGAATTATTGTGAGCACATGGCTTGTTCACTAACTGCCATCATTCTCATTGTTTACCATTTCATTGTTTACCAGGAAATGGATGATTTGATTTGGTTTCATGTGTGCTTCTTGATTTAATTATTGATTGTGGAAATACTTATCATTTTCTTTATTATCTTCCTTCCAGAATGCCTTGCGACAACAAAGGTTTGTTCGGGAAGTGACCATACAGTATAACTTGTGCAATGAGCCGTGGTGTGTTCCTTCTCCACTCCTTTCTTTGGAGGCTACAATTGCCCTGGTCCACTTCTGTTGAAACAAAAATTGTTTTCCTGTATGGCTCAAGTAAACAAGTATCCATTTCTGATGGTGGTATGAAATATTGAGATATAATAGATTTCGTTATCACAATCCGTACACATTTGTTTTTAACTTTTTTTTGTTTCTTTGTGTGGTGTCCCTTCATCCTCTGATATTTTTGTCATGTTCTCTGTGGAATAATTGAAGAGCTCGTTGCCTCTTTTTTAAGTTAATGCATGGTTCAATATTCTGTTCTGCACTTATTTAATAAATCAAAAATGTCATTTCTTAATAAATGCATCTCACCAGTTCTTTTCTGAGGAAGTCAAATTTTAGAGATTTTGTGGGACTTTTATGTCTTCATATCTTGTGCATTTTTTACCTTTATGTGCTCTACATGTAATAATTTAAATTTGTGCCATCTGTGAAAGCTGTAAAAGAGTTTACAGAAGGATTTAGACTGCCTCATCTGTAGTGCTAAAGGCCTCAAAAATGGCTGCGAAATGTGTCAAGTACCAGAACAGTGATGTTCACCACACTGGCTATGAAGTATGAATGGTTATTTCAAACATATGCATTAGGAAAAACAAATAAGCTAGAGACAATGAGAAAGTTTTTGGCTTTTAGCATGTTAACTGGAGGACACAAAGTTTAAGAGATCCACCAGAATGATTCTGTAACAAGTGCTCTTCTTGGAGTATCTTTGTTATTACTGTAATGTTAAAATTACTTTCTGTTTCTGCCTTTGTGCTTTTTTGTCAGAAAGTTCTGGGGTTCTGGTAGATCAGATTTCGTTTGATTCATTTTGTTGGTCAGGTAGCATTTTCTCTGCTACAATTTATCCTGTTAAGATGCCTGCATACTTATGTGACCAAATATCAGATCATAGTTGATCACTATACAAGTCGCGAATAGTTATTTGAAATACAAATATTAGGGTATTTCAGATCATTTAGAGAAAATGTGAAAGGTTTTGGCTTTGAGCATGTTAATTGGCATACAAAATATGGTAGATTCACCAAATGTGTCAAGGTTATTTTACCGGTTAGTATTATGTCTCATTTTCTGTTTTTTACTCTTTTTTATCTGGAAGCTCTAGAAATCCGGTATATCAGAATATCAGACTTCTTTTGATTTTATTGTTGGTTACACAGCATTTTCTTTGTTACTCCGCATCCTGTTAAAATGCCTGTTAGGATGCCTGTATGCTTACGTGACTATGCTTTGTTTTGGGATCTCTTTTAGGGTGAAGTACAGTATCAATTTTGTTGCTGATAAGGGACTTAAGAAACCTCTCTATACATCTGCACGTTTGAAGAAAGGAGAAGTTTTATACCTAGAAACTCATTTTAATAGGTATTAGCTCTGTTGTGTTAATTTGCATTTGGGCAATCTTATTTTTATCTTAAAATGTTTATCTGCTTCTGATAACTTATTTTGTGTTTATATATTCAATGAACTCCCTTTTAGTAGGCATTACATCTGTTCAGCATGTCTGTGTACTTCTCAAAGATGTTTATTATGTCCTACATTTTGTTGATAAGTGTAATGTATGCTGCTCCATTTTCTAAGTTTGTACTGGAGTTTTTGGTCATCTGCGCATTGTTTGTGTTTGAGCCAAATTCACTAATCTCTTTTGCATGCATATGATTAGTTTTGTCTCCCCCACATGTTTGATACTTGCTACTCTTATTTTTCTCTTAAAATGTTTATCTGCTTCCAATAACTTATTTTTGTGCTTAGATATTCAATGAACACCTTTTAGCAGGCATTACATCTGTTCAGCATGTCTAACTTCTCAAAAATGTTTATTATCTCCTACATTTTGTTAAGTGTAATGTATGCTGCTCCATTTTCCAAGTTTGTCCTGGAGTTTTTGGTCATCTGCGCATTGTTTTTGTGTTTTAGCCGAATCATATGCATCCTTGTGTCTCTAATGTGATGTAATGCATATTCTGGTCCTTGATGTATCCCTTTGCATGCATATTCACTTAGGATACAGATGTAATGCATATTCTGGTCCTTGATATTTAACTAAATCAGCTCATGTGGTTCTCCATTGTGTCTTTTAGTTTATCGCATATGATTAGTTTCTCATGCTAGTTTTGTTACCCTTGTGCATCAAAATTTAGTGTTCCTTTCAGTTGGGATGTGAAGTTCTTTTCTTGTTTCTCGTTAATATCCATCTATAGGATAGCTATTGCTGATCTTCTGCTGTGCAAGAATATTAATGTTTTTCGTGTGTCCCACTAAGGTTGTAGCAAGGTGTCTTGCTACTGTCCTCTTGTCATGGACATGGCTTAAAAAAATGAAAAATACTAGGAACTAGATTCGGTGAAGGCAAGTTCTGGTTCCAGTTCAGGAACAGAACAGGCCGTTCCAGCTGGTTCTGTCCAATTTCACACCTGGATAAAATACTCAATAAAATGTAATAAATATTAAAAAAACAATATAGATAAAACATTCAATTCCTTTTTAACCTGTACCAACTATAAAGCAATATGAATAAACATCAAAAAATGTTCAAAGCTAACAACAGGGCCATCACGTTTGGATGTAAATGAGGTCAATTGGTAATGAACCACCTTTGGATTTACAGAGGGTATATATGTAAGTGCTGCCTATATGAACTGTCTGCGCTTTAGTAATTGGCCCTCTATCCTTTTGTCTATAATGTTTTTCTTCATTAGTCAAATATCAAGCACCAGAATATTGATTTGGGATAATTGCAGAAATAACCATGTATAATTACAGAATTACCCTTATTATTTTTGATTTATTTTTAATAACATTTTTATATTAATATTGTCAAAAGTAGCCGTGGTTAATCTCCGTTCAAGATGCCAAGAATATACTATTTCCATCCATAAAATTAAAATTTTGGACAAAAATACCCCTATAGAAAAGTATTATTTTGGCCACTGCACTGTGCCAGAGAGAGTAGGAGAGAGAGAGAGAGATAGAGAGGCGTAGAGGGAGAAAGAGTTTAGGGGTATTTTGACCCTTTTTCAAATTCGGTTATAGGCTAACCAGGGTTAAATAAGAGATTTTAACGGAATGCTAAATCCCATAAGTGGTGACACCAGGGGTATTTTTGCAAGTAATGCAAGGTAGCAAGGATATTAAAAATAATATTAAAATAAGAAGGGCAATTCTGCAATTATGCATACAAGAGGGTTATTCTTGCACTTTTCTCTTTATTTCTAGTTGATCACCATATGCAATGCAGGGGCTGATTGGCCTTTACTGCTTTAGAATCTTTATATAGCCCAGATGGTCTGAATCTGCCAACAAGATATAATTAATTTTCGAGCATATGCCCGTCTCTCTGTCTGTCTGTCTATCCATATATCTCTGTCTATCATTCTCTAACTTGACATATTGTAGGTATGAGCTTTGTTATAATGGAGAGAGAGCTGTAAGCAATGGTACAATGGGAACTCACTCTCAGCTGCCAGAATCTGAGCAGGAAAAGGCACAAAATCATAGCTTTCATGCTCAAACTGCTGAGAGAAATCAAGAACGTGGTAACCTTACAGATTTATTTCGCTGGTCTCGTTGCAAGAAGCCCCTTCCGCAGGAAGTAATGCGTTCTATTGGAATTCCCTTACCTGTTGAGCATTTGGAGGTGAGTACTCATTGTTTCATAATTTTGCGACTTTTTCTCTCTATTCTGTTACCTTCTTTGTTCATTGCAGTGAAACTTGGCTTATGCCACCTTACCCCACCCCCCACCCCCCCCCAAAAAAAATGCAGAGTAACTTACCATGTATGACACTTCGGTTAAACAAGAACAAGAAAAATCATGTCCACGTATATTTCCTAACGAGCTCTGCGTCAGGGATGAACCCTTTTCCCATGTGAATCGGAGATCATATTGTTGCTCTCATTTCTGTAATGGTTTTCATTGTGTTTACTGAGAGTGCTCGTTTTCTTCCTCCGTCGAGCAGGTGTTGGATGAAAATCTAGAGTGGGAGGATGTGCAGTGGTCTCAAACAGGGGTTTGGGTGGCAGGGAAGGAATATCCTCTTGCACGAGTCCACTTCCTCTTTCGGACATAGTTGTTATGTAGACTTTCCGGTATGTTGACGGAGCCTTCATTTCATGTTTAATTGTAAAATGTGTCAATGCATAGGATGCCTATTTAATATAGTTATGTGTAATGTGGAAATAAGCTCTCATCCACGTTTGCTCGAGAACAGAATTCTGCGAGTGTAATCTTTACATGTAAGCTAATCTCTTCTTACAAACTTGTAATCCATCCAATCACCCGTTTTTTTTTTTGTTTTGGTATCATCATTTACATTGATTTTGGATATAACTGACGACGTTATCCCAATTTCTCACTGATGTCTATGGCATCTGGAATTATTAACTAGAAATTTCTACTCTGCTTCTCTTCGTCGTTACATTAATGATTTTCTCCAGGTTTTTCTCATGCTCACCTCGGTTTTCATACCTTTGTATAACTCCTTCACAATATAGTGTGTACCCTCGATGAAGTCTGTGATTTAATATACATCACTAGATTCTTTGTTTCCTTTTTTTTTTTAACGGAAGGTCAACATTTTTATATCTATCCTATTGCATAGAGGGCTGTGGGCAGTATGGGTCATCCGAGCTGTTCGAATATATCTTACCCACCGACCTCTCAATGACAGGTTGAGAGGGAGCTGGTGTTAGACGGGTAAGTTGGGTGAGAATTTCTAAGATTTCACGAATGTGAGGTTGGAGGCCTGAGCGCAACTTCACTCGTGGTGTTGACAGAACCGAGACCTCAGTGACTTGTTTTATACTCGTGGTAACGTGCAGTTTTTTTTTTTTAATATGAAGAGGCCGTCGCCGATGTCACGTGCTCATCCGTCCATGAAGAGATGGCCTAAAAATTTCGAAGCAACATGAACGGACTAACCAAAAATTCAAAAGAAATAAACAAAATTCCTTCTACATCTTCATTAGCGAACTTCTTCAAGCCCTACAAAAGTTTGGTTGCATTTTTTTATTATTGATCCCATCGGAATTAATGGGGCTTGGAGAGGGGAGAATAGACACGGGTATTATAGGGGGGGACTTTTCTCTTCCCAAAGTGTGTCCAACAGTACGGCCTGATCTATAATCTCAAGCCCCCTATTTGGAGTATCCACTGAGGCTGTTCGGCTCACTTAGAGCACTCAAGTGTCCCATAGATGTTGTCAATTCCAACATGTCTTGTGGAGTAGACAGGTCTCTCTGTTAGGCGTCAGGTTGAGAGAAAAATCCCATAAAGTCACCTTTGTTAGTTAGCATGATGGAGGTTTAGAGTATGAACTCTATCTTGAGTCCCGAGTGAGATCGAGCAATTAGTTCGATCTCCAAGTATTAGAGAGTTGAGTATTATCTCGACCTATGGTTCTCTAGTTATCATCGGAGATTTCGAGTATTAACTTGGTCCCGACTTCTAAGCCGGCTTGAGTAATTAACTCGATCCTTGGGCATAAGAGAGCTCAAGTGTTAACTTGACTCATACTCGGTCCATCACCAGAGGTCAAACTATTAACTCGACCCCAAGTCCCGAGCGAGATCAAGTAATTAGCTTGATCTCCAAGCATCACAGAGGTCGACCATTAACTCAACACACGACCCTCGTGTCATCATCAAAGGCCTAGAGTACTAACTCGGTTCTGAGCCCTAAGCGAGATCAAGCAATTAACTCGATCTCTGGGCATCAAAGAGCTCGAGTATTAACTCGACCCATGGCCCTTGGGACATCATCAGAGGCCTAGAGTATTAACTTGATCCTGACCTCCGAGCAAGTACAATCAATTAACTCGATCTCCGGACATCAGAGAGCTCGAGTATTAACTCCACATATGGCCCTCGGATCATCATCGAAGGCTAGAATATTAACTCGATCCCGACCCCTGAGCGAGATCGAGCAATTAACTCAATTCCCAGGCATCAGAGAGTTTGAGTATTAACTCAACCTATGATCCTCGAGTCATCATCGGAGGTCTAGAATATTAACTCAGTCTCAAGTCCTAAGTAAGATCGAGTAATTAGTTCAATCTCGGGACATCAGAGAACTCGAGTGTTAACTTAATCACAACCCATGGTAAAAGTAGGCATTGGCTCGAACCCGGGACAAGGGAAGGTCTTAACCCGATCTTAAGGCATCCAAACTCTAGCCCGGCTTCCGCGGACATACCTCTGCTAAAAGCCCAAGCACGGATAGCAAAGCTCGACCATCGACCTAGTCTGATAGAGCTATACTCCCCGCAAGAAATCATCCACGATCCATCACGTAGTAGATGGCGGCAATAAAGGGTGTGTCATACAATGAGATTCACGCCCTCATAGTGGACATCATGATTACAGGTGACGTAGGCTGAATCAACTCCCAGTGCTACGCGCCGACATCTCTCCATTTTCGACCACTCTCTTTCCCACGACTATGATGAGAAAAATGCAATGTTAGTGTCATAGTCGTCGGCGGACCCCTTGCATTACCGAGGTCGTACGCAGATTACCAAGGCAAAGTGTCCTCTGATCTCTGCACGTAGTTCAGCTCAGCCCACTTGGATGCCAGCAAAACGAAGCTACAAGACACGTATCAGACAGTGTCATAGCTCCGGGCTTTTCTGATGACATGGTGATCAAAACCACTAACCACCATCTAGCTATATAAGGATAATTTCCACGATAGCCGAAGAGAGGTACGACGTGTTCTATAGAACATATCACCCCTTATTTCTTGAAAACTTATCATCTTTCGTGCTCTAATTTAAGTGTTGGAGGATTTCTTCTGGGAAAGACTCTAATGTCCCCACGATCTTCTTTCTCCAGCGCCTGAATTGCTATCTAGGAGGACATTGGAATTGGTTCCCGTCGCACACAATCTCCGGACCATCCAACAGCATGAAACAGGTACGAGATTTTGACCTCTACAAGTCCTATGCAAAAGCCACATTTTCCTACTTCCTCTTTATCCCCTTTTGCATGGATTCACATATCTCCTCTCCTCTCCATGTCTGTCTCATTAGTCTAAACTACTTCAATAAAAATGGGGTATCTGATTTCTAGAGTATTTACACCAAAAGCAAACGATTTCTAGAATGACTTGACGCACATCCCGCAAGTATTTAAAAATTTAAAGTCTCTCTCTCTCTCTCTATATATATATTTTAAGAAATCATTATGTAGGCCTGCTTTGTTTAAGGCTTGATTTCAAGATCAACTCATTTTTATTCCAAAATTAACACATTTTTCTTTGACCGGATGGATTTAGCAAATCAACTTAAAATTGGGTTAATCTAGGTTAATTAATTTGGATCAACTTATCTCATCTCGGGAGAGGAGATGAGATAATTTAATCAGGTGTGTAAAAATACCCTTTTGCCCCCATTTTTTTTTATCCCTCACTCATGTTCTGTGAGGGCTAAATGAAATATTGTTAAATTAAAGATTGTTAAATCACTTGGGATACTATTGGGTCAACTTGGGAGATCTCAATAGAGTTAACCCACTTAATAAAATGGGATATAAGTGAGTAAAATGATCTCACTGATCTTAATCCTAGTTAAAATTAATCCTCTGCCAAATAAGTGCCACGGGATTTGGCTGCAAGCGAGCAAAGTATTTACTAGTCTACGTCTGTATTAACAGGACTTCTTCAACCCCTACAAACTGCGTCTCTCCCAACATACTTCTCCAAGCCCTACAAAGTGACGTGCAGATAAAATCGTGGTGGCCGTACACGATGCAACTTCCGTGATCGCTTCCGAAGGGGAAGGGTAGCCCTGTGGTGACGTGGGCGCTCCATTCAGGCAATCTGATTTTGTGTTTAACTTGACCCATCTTTGTCGGGATCCGTTTTTGCCTACGTCCCATCTTCGGATTGCCATATTTGCCTCGGGATCTCACCAAAGGGCACTGTAGTTTAGGTCCACGTCCCTTGCGATAAAAATCCTTCCAGAATCGTATTGACCCACTTTGATAATGGAACGAGTCTAATTAAGATGACTTATTCAGTGTTGCGGGAGTTATTTTAGTTGGATTCATTTTGATTTAATCGAGATTGGATATGAATTAGAATAGGTCTTCTCGTTCTAGAAAATAAGTTGAATAACTTAATCGAGATCAGATAAGAATAGAGAGTGGAGACGTCGTCGCGAGTAGATCACCGCCCCTATTACAATCGGTTATAGTTTACATGCTTAAGTTAGGTCATGTGTTGAATGAGAAGTACATACTTTGGAACGGGCCTAAGGTTTAAATTCTTAGGTGAGACCATTTGTTGAACAAGAAGTACACACTTGAAACAGAGTTTTTCAAATCGATCCGATATGAGAACTTAAAATCGTGGGTTACTACAATATAAGTACTCTAGAGTAAAGTTTTTCAAATCGATCTGATACGAGATGAATCATCCGTACTGGATCATACAAGTCACTGTGATATGTAATCGATACGTATCTTTATTTTTTAAATATTACATATATTATTTTATATTAAATGTGATTTCATAGATAGTTTGGTTAAGAGACTTCTTTTGAAAGGTTAAGGCTTGAGTTCAGAACGTACACTTTTCTTACTTTTTTTTCATTATTTTATTGAAAAAAATAAGTCAAAAAATACATTACACTTGTGACATTCGAACTCTTTAATTATCGGAATCTCTCCTCCTCCAAAAGTATTTCCAAATGTCTCAATGTTCCATCAACTTTTACTTTACGACGGATTTCGAGGTTTAGAGAGAGATAGGGAGAAAGAGAGGAGAATTAAAAAATCTCCAAAAGTCACTTAAAAGGTGTTTCTTCTCTCTCTAACGGATTTTAAAAAAATTTCTCCACTCTCAATCTGTTCCAAACGTACCCTTACACACAATTAACATATCTACTAACCATTAAGTCACACATAATATTTTATTATATTTTATAATAATATATATTTATTAAATAAATTTTTATATCTTGACACTTTACTATACGGAACGATATGATACCGTACCGTATCTTATCGATAGAAAATTGATACGTCCCATACCAATATTACTCTAAAGGAATACTTGCTAAAAACCTTTTTAAGTGTGCAGCAAACCATGTACCATTTTGATTGATCTAATCGAGAGTTAAAGGAGACGGACATGGAGAGGAAGAGGAAAAAAGAGGCCGCGTGGGCTACACACAAATTAAGACGGCCTTTGCATGGGACTCGATCGTAGCTCTTCTACTCTCTCCATGCATGTCCCATTAACTAATTAATCCCAATTGGATCAATAAAAAAAAGTGTAACATACATAACTGCACACCACAATCAAATCTTCCGGAAGTTTATCTTTATATACCCTAAGATATGAAAGTATAGAACTCTCTTGATCGATGGTTTAGTTTCCGAGAGTACTCCCAGTATCTCGATCTAAATTAACCCTCAAGTGGGATAGCTACCCGGGTAGAAATTAAGTTGACCAATTACATATATATTCGAGCTTGTAAAATCACATTAGTTATTTATAGAGTATTTTTTTGATATGTTTTCTTGTGATACTTATTTATTTATAACTTCTAAGAAATCCGGATTTACTTAGTAGATCTCCCAAAAAAACTAGGAATAGTTCAATTTTTTTTGGGGTGATGGGGGGATGTCTTCAAAAACGAAATTTTATTAAATAAACGTGTACTTAAGGGAGGGGGGCAAATGCCCACCCTAACATTTTGAGTTAATGTAAACCCCCACGAAGAAAATTAAGTCCATTTTTTTCTTATATCATTATACGCTAATAGTGCAACTGCCCTCTTACTGCATGTTGGGCTAATATACACATTTGCACTTAGAAAAAACTTTCTCATTTTCTTTTATCATTTTATATTAAATAATATTTGAGGAGGGTAAATCTGACTCGGCCCAGAATCGACCCGTCAATGACGAGCCCAATTCAACTCACGATCTACAACGTGCACAAGGTGCCCGACAGTCACGTCCCATCAAAGCACGGCCCACTACTACTCGGCATCGGATTCTACATCGTAGGAAGGGCTTCGGCCCAGACGCAATGACTGCCGGATGACCCTCCGACGACCGACCGTTACCCCCACGACGTCGGACTTGATCTCATAACGGACAAGCACCTCCCACGAGTGCCGTAAGACTCGCCCAGGGACTGGCCGACCCCGAGGTAATCGCCCCTCAATGGGAAACTCCCGTCCCGATCACGGGGGGTGTTACTACACCACTTACGCCCTTCTTTGCTAAGGGAGCGGCCTTCGACACCAGAACGACCCCCTATAAAAGGGACTGGGACAGAGGAGAAAAGGACACGGTAGATTTCCAGCCAAGAACTACATCCAAAGAATAGAGCTACTACAGAGAAGGAGAGGTCACGCCCGTCTATATCCAGAGAGAGAATCCCTCCTGCACGACTTTATCACCCCGCGAGCACTCTCTGAGTGACCACTGGGAGCGGCGATCACTCGTCCGGAGGGTCTACACGTCTCTCAGATCTCTTACTACGACCTCCATCTCTCCCCCTCATCTGCTCTTCTCTGCCCCTCTCTTAAAATCGTTGCTGACTTAAGCATCGGAGGGTTATCTCCTAGGGTAACGTCAAGGGCCCCTTCTAACGCCCTTTGCTTCTGATGTTTGTAGAAGTCCACGGGTGTCGGATGACTTTCCCGACCAAACAAATAGAGAAGTGAAATACGTGATATAGAAACCAGATTTCTGTCGTTACAGTATTTTTTATTAAAAATGTTCTTGGCATGTACTCACGAGGAGTTCAAAGTAAATATTAGAATTTTTGGAGTTAATAATTTGTTAAACATGAGGGATTGTAAGGGTCACGTCCATATGAATCTAACTCGCAAGCTTTTGAAAATATCTTTTTTAATGCATAAGATCCTTTTTTTGGGGGTCACTTGCCAAATTACTGAACCAAAAAAATTGAAAAGTTGATAACCACACCCGGGACCTTCGTCCCATTACAAGGGCGCCGCGAAATATGAGTAAAGAAAATTCACATAGAAAAGTAATTAGGGTGGTTAAATAGATGCCGATCGAGTTCAATTTACTTGGAAGAGTCCATTCGAACACGTCCTGTCGACATGGCCTGTTCATCTGTTTATGTAATGACAAAGCGGCCACCCTCATTTAGATTCTTTTGGGTCTCTTTGTTACCGTGTTTGACTCTAGAAGGTTAAATAAGTCGCTCGAACTGGATTAATGAGGAATGTGTGAAGGAGAATGTGAATCTCCCGTCGATTTCTCTCTCATCGAGTTAGACAATCGACCGACAACTCGATCATCAAACCGGGCCTTTATGATTTAGTTTTCTTGAGGACGATGACTTTCCTCAAATGACACTGTTGGTTCCATCGTCACATAGACTTCAATGTCATTGCGTCAGTAAATAATAGGGTGTTTGGGAACACTTTTTTAAAGAATTATTTCTATTTAAAAAATTATATCATATCAATTTTTATCTTAAATTTTAAAATTGATAAAAATTGATATTACTTGTTTGACAGAAATGTTATAATTTTTAAAATTTATGCGTACATGTTTGGTATTGTTGGAGAGATCGAGCTCGTGGAGGAGGCGCATCCGGTGGATCACCCCACTCCACAGTCTGCAAAATATGTTCAGGGATGTTGCAGTCGAAGTAGCCGTTCAGGGATGGCTAGGCGCCGCCGTCGGGTTCCAGCATCTGCCACATTTCTTTCATGGTCAAAGAAGGCTCCTCCACAAGGAAATCGTCCTCCACGGGGGAGGGGACGCCGGGGGATGCCGGCCGCGGGGGAGGGGAGAGGAGGGGGAGGGTACGCCGGCCGCTGGGGATGGTAGGGGTAGCCGCGGGGAAATGAGGCCGGAGGGGAGGGGAGGGGGCTGCGGGCGGAGGTAGCCGGAGGGGGGGGAGGTGGCCGGAGGGACGACGGAGCAGCGGCGGAAGCACCTCCTCCGGCGGCGGGGGGGAGGGGGAAGACTGTGGGCCGGAGGGGGGGAGGTGGCTGCGGCCGGAGGGGGGGAGCCAGAGGGGGGGGGAGGGGGCTGCAGCCGGAGGGGGGGCCTCCTCACGTCTCTCGTCTCCACCGGTGGGGGGGGGACGCAGGGGGAGGGGAAAGACCGTGGGCTGGAGGGGGGGAGGGGGCTGTGGCCGGAGGGGGGGAGGTGGCTGCGGCCGGAGGGCGGCGGGCGCATGGGGGAGCGGGAGGTGGGAGAGGGAGTTGCGGCCGGAGGGGGGGCCTCCTCACGTCTCTCGTCTCCACCGGTGGGGGGGGGGGGGAACGCAGGGGGAGGGGGGAGAGAGAAACGTAGGGGAAGAGGGAGGCCTCGCGACGTAGACGGACGATTTTAAAAAAAAATTATTTCGGAGTTGTTTTATTTTAGAAAGAGATTTAAATAGAGTTAGTTTCTTTTTTAAAAATTAGAGAGTACTTATCAAACACTGTTAAGTGAATTCTCTCTCTCTTTTTTAAATTTGAGATAGAAATAAAGAAAAAAAAATTCAACCAAACACTCTATAAAGGCGTCGTCCTCCTCTACCGTTTTGGTCACATATTTTCGTCAAGCATGTTGAAAAGAGTTTTAGATATGGTCATTATTTTGAAAAATCTTGTATATATGTAAAAGTATCCATGTTCTTGTCTCTCTTTCAAATGTTCGAGAATTACCATTTGAATCTATAATATTCTCCTCCCATCTCATGTCATTAATTTAGAATTAGTTTAAGAAAAGGACTGGTCTTGAAGCATATCAGGAGGAGGGCTGCTGCATCTACATGCACTCTTAATTAAGGATGCAAAAGGGAGAGCAGGGTTACTGCATCTACATGCACTCACCAGACTACGTTTGGTGGGATTTATCGAGAGATTCTAATGATTGAAATCTCCTCTAAAATTTAAGTCCAACCAAATGGCACACCTCT
The DNA here is from genome assembly GCA_022559845.1 of Amorphophallus konjac. Taxonomy (NCBI): domain Eukaryota; kingdom Viridiplantae; phylum Streptophyta; class Magnoliopsida; order Alismatales; family Araceae; genus Amorphophallus; species Amorphophallus konjac. The sequence goes on from CM040121.1 coordinate 13,031,579, forward strand.
CCTTGACTATTGAGCCCGAGTGAATTTCTATGGAAGGAGAGAGACATACATAATGGGAGGGTATTAGAAAAATCCACAAAATCTTCTCCAACCTTGCTTCGGGGTGAATTTCTATGCAAATCCATCATTTAAACCTATTCACATGCCATTTAACTTTTACACTGATATTTTAAGGCCCCGTTAAATGTTAATCCATCCTTTAAACCCGCCATTAATAATGGGAGGGGAGGTGACGTAAGGCGGGAAGACAAATAAGATTAATTTTTTTCAAAAATCCCTGACAGCTGTCATAAATGTACGGTGGGTGAATTATTAAAAGCGGATGCTCTCTCGTTGGGGTTTCAAACGCGGCCTCAATAAGAAGCTCTTTACCAGTGGACAACATTGATTAGATGGGCCATCAAATAAATCTCTCTCTCTCTCTCTCTCTCTCTCTCTCTCTCTCTCTCTCTCTCTCTCTCTCTCTCTCGCGACCACCTCGTAAGGGGGAGGTTAATGTCCACTAAGCTACGTGCTCGAGACTATATACTCAAATATATGATTACAAGCAGAATGTGGATGATGAAATGACGAACGTACCGTTAGGTTGAGTTTTCCATGGGCATGATGAGGCCACGTGAGTATCAAGGGTATTTCACATTTTTGCAACATTCAATAGCTTGGCATCTTAATTTTAAGATTGTTCCTTAATTTGAAAATAGTTAGGAGTATTCAAAAAGTATTTTTCGGCAATCCGTAAAGGTGAGAGTGTAGATGCAAATATATATGTTGTCACGTCCCGAGATATACATCGAAAATAAGTCGAGAACGTGAATAGTCGACAAATAAAACCTAAAGCTAGAATGACAATCAGAGCGCCATAACATTCACACAAAGAATTAATGCACAAGATATAACAAAAAACCTTCACTTTTATTAATCAAACAAATCAAAGTTACAAATGACACCAGACTATCTTTGACATTACTAGACTCAAGAAAATAAAAGATTTCATAACATGATCAACTTCACCGCCTATTACAGTGAAGGAACTTAAATTACAGTAAGACTCAATTTGACTCATGACACTTTTAACTTTCTAAGGCTTCTCTTGTACTTCACTCGCTCTCGGACCCGTCACTTGAGTACTCCGACTCCGAGCCACTAGAATTTCTTGAAAATAATTGAAAAAGTAGAGAATGAGCGCACTCACCCAGTAGGTATCTTCGTATCAACATGATGACAATATTTACATTGTTAACATTTTAGCTCTATAGCAAGGGCAATAATGAGAGTGCGATAAAAACATGCGAATAAATCCAAGTAACAACAAGTAACAAGATACGAACTATAGAGATATGAGAGTTCAAGTAAGTACGAGAGCATGATCAAGCAAGATATAATTTGACCTTTCAATAACGAGAATGTACTTTTCATGTAACGAGAATGTACTTTAACAAGTATGTAAATATCATGAGATTGCCTCGTGGATTTCACCCGTTTATAAAAAAAATACACCCGACGCAATGTGACGTCAGTAATCATCATACCCCATGGTTAATAATATGTTTCCGGCAATCTGTCGAGGGGACTAGACTGGAACCCTTGGACACCGTCCGTGTCCGCCCTTGTATCTTCAAGTTATAAATCAAGCTACTTTCACGAGAAATAAAGTTCGGCCAAGAATATCAGGTTTAAACAATAGTTTCACGGTAAAAATAACCAAGGTAAGAACGTAACAAAAAGAACATGTGAGGTCAAGAAAGAATTAATAAGAATGTTACGCTACGGGAGGAATTCGACAGCATAACGGTACATTTTCATAATTCCGGAGTTCATTAACAACTTAATGAATAAGGTGTTGGGTTTCAGATAATCAGAAGACCATCCGAAAATAGAGCAAGATCAACCCTAGGGTCAAACCTCGGGTTGGTCAGAAAGTTAACAGAACACGTTTGTGAGACGACTGTGACTTTCATGAACGCGGTCAATCAGACGCCCGCGATTAGACAGAGTCGACGCAAGAAAGAAAGGGTCGACGTAGTGAGTGACTGAGCCCAGAACGCGGTCGGGTAGTCCACCGCGATCACAAGAACGTGGTCTGGGAAAGGCCGCGATCAAGCTAGCCCGCAGAAAACACGAAGTGCTCTATAGACCTTTGGGAATTTTAAGGTACAACCAGCTCGGCATCTTAGTGGGAATTCTAGGCTCGCGAAGACTTACGGAGGCCTTAAAACATGATAACCTAATCCGACAGAAGGAATATCCGACGGAGAGACTCTCAAGTCCAAGAAAGGTTTCCTATCAAGTGCGTGTGACTAATAGCTTACGTACCGGAGTACGGGCTATGTGCAAAGTAATAAAACAGAAATAAGATGAGATGAGAGGAATGTGTAGAAGCACAAATCTTCATATAAACCAATTGAAATTCTTTTATATACAAACTATACAAAGTTTTGACATAAAATTAACATATAATGAAATTATACTTTTTAAACATGTTAACACTAAGCAAACAACCATGGCATGATCAGGAAATGCAAATAACGAGATAAAGTATGAATAATAATATATATCATGGGAATTAAGCAAGGTTTGATCTGGTTACAGAACTCAGATCGCGGTTGGTCACTCGATCGCCTTCTGACAGGACGCGGTTGATCAGACGTCTGCGATTTCGAGAACGAGGTCTCTGTGGAATCGTCTTCTGTCTGCAGCAGACAAAGATGAGTCCGAGCATGCAGGGCCTATTTTTAAGGCAGTTAACGATGAAAACTAATAGAAAACTAGTAGGGAAAGCATGCTATCATGAAATTAATGCATGAAAATGCGGGTAATAATTAGAAAGTTATTTAGATTTTAGTTAAGGTTACATGGATAGCATGTAGTAAAACCCTATTGCGTAATCAAGGAAAAACGTGAAATTCTCCATGTCTAATGTATGGAATCGAGCAAGGGTAGAGGGCTTTTACTCCTAACAAGTTGTTTAAATCAATCATGAGATAATCTACCTATGGGTTAGCTCCTAGTCCGCGAATTTGTCGTCGGAAGAGAGCTCACATTCCTGCGCGTCCTGCGTAGAAACAACAACTTTCGCGCTTCCTAACTCTTCGACCACTTGATCTCCTAACACCACAATTTAGGGAACGTCTGAAGACACTAAGAGGAATAAAAACTTCTAAAGAACGAAGTTAAGATGGCAACACTATACCTGCGAACCACGCGATCCAAAATTAGGGTTCGTGCAGGACGAAACTGGGTCCTATTTATAGGGGATGACCTAAGGCTAAGATTTTAGGTCGAATTAGGAGTCCTATTGGGTGTCAATCCGATCCCCTAAGAGTCCTGAGTAAGTTTTCCTATTAGATAACATCGATCCATGGCGATTGAGTGGATAAAAATCCAATCTTTCTCGTGTTTATCAGTTTCTGTTTACGAAATTTTAACGCGGTCTGCTCTGGACAGCGACCTACCAGAATGCGATCGCGTGACTGACCGCGACCTGGCTGGGCCGCCGTAATTTGATTTAAATTCAAATTCCTTCTCTAATTATCCCCTAATTATCCCTCCTAATTAAGAAAATATTCTATATTACGTCTCTAGGGCTGGGCTTGGGCCTAAAAAACTTAGAATTAGATCGTATGGTCCATTTTAAATGGGCTTAACCCTTTAGTTAATAATTGGGCTTATTTATTAAAAGATTTAATCATTAAATTAATTAATTAAGAATATAAGGCTACTAAATACTTAATTAGTTTTTGAAAAGTTTCAAAAAATTCCAAATAATCACAAGAGATGCTACATATGTAAAAATATCTTCTCTGAAATAAATATTTTTTTTTTCACAGATGAGAGATCTTTTCGAGCTCTTTTGCAAAAGGTGAACACCCCCCATGGCAACCTTATCCAAATTGAGATGCCACCTGTGCGGCGGCCTTCTTGTCTTGGATGGGGGCCGCCTCCGTTCTTCACTGCGGTTGCCGCGTCCCTCCAGCGGGTCCTACTAGTTTCGGCGTGGTAGATCGCCTCCATCCATAAATTTCACCAATAAAATTTTTAAACACGTAAGCTTCGGTTCCATCTCAATTATGACTTGACGTGTTATTATTATTTATTAAGCAACGTACTAAAGACGTATTATTATTACTTTTTTAAAAAAATGCAAGTGTCACGATTAGCCTGCATCAGGATCTCTTTCCAGGTTCAAAAATTACTATCTGAACTTTTCACTTTTTCTTATATTTTACTCTTAAGTTATTCTACATATTTTTTTTTCAGACTAGGTCTTCAAACCCAAATAAGCTATCGACAACAGATTAATTAATCACGTCAGGGTTGAACCTTTCTAAGAAGAAAGTGATCGAACCCTATGGATAGTTCAGTCCACACAAACTCTCTCTCTCTCTCTCTCTCTCTCTCAATTAAACTATCGACAACAGATTAATTAATCACGTGAGGGTTGAACGTCTCTAAGAAGAAAGTGATCGAACCCTATGGATAGTTCAGTCCACACAAACTCTCTCTCTCTCTCTCTCTCTCTCTCTCTCTCCCTCCCTTAAAAAGATGAGCACGAGTTATTAGGGTTGTCAATAGATCGGCCTAGGTCGGATTTAGGTCGGCTAGACTGGGGTTTGACTTATAAATATTAAAGTCCGAGTTGAGCCTATGTCAGGCCGGGCTGAGTTGGGCCCGACATTATTTAAAAATACAAAGCTCGACTAAGGCCTAACCCGATCCGATAACTTAAATAAAAAATAAAAATAAAAAAAAATAATATATTTAATAATAAGAACTTTATAATCTCCTTAAATTAATTAAAAAATTGATATTAATTACATAGTTTATGTAAAAATAGAATTTTAAAATTTTTAAGTAAGTAAAATAACATAATTTTAACTAAATAAATTTAAAATTTTAAAATGATAATAAAAAAAGAGAACGGGCCAGACCGACGTGCGGGCCGAACTCAAAGCCCGAGCTCGGCCCGCGGGCCTAATCGGGCCGGACTTTTAGACTTGACGAAAAATTTACGGATTAAAAAAGATCTTACAACCCGATGTAAAATCAGGTTAGATCTACGGACCTGTCTGGTCGGCCCGACGCATTATACAGAAATTCACAGATCTAAAAAGAGGCTGTAAATTAAAAAAAAAGGGTCCAACCGACCCAACATGTTGATCAGTTCTACTTTCTAGAACATATCAAATCGTTTGACCACCCTTCTCTCCACCACGTAGTTGGAAGCTTCCTCTCCCACTAGGGATGTCGATAAATGCCCAGACGTGAACTCTGCAGCCCCCATCGAGGCAACAACCAACCCAAACAGTGAAAGCAATGTCTAGAGCAAAGAGGAGTTGTAGGAGGAAGCCATCGCCCATGGGGAGCCAACAGCTCCGTAGTCGTCTTCTGCTGCTAGCCTGCATCCTCTGCGGCTGCTTGGCGGCCCAGGGGTGCCTGGATAAGGAGAGGAGAGCCCTCTTGCAGCTCAGAGACTCCTTCTACTATCCAAGACCCGTGAATGTGTCCGAATGGCCGACCTGGGTTGGCAACGATTGCTATAGATAGTATCGATCTATGGCGATTGGGTGGATAAAAATCTAATCTTTCTCGTGTTTATCAGTTTCTGTTTACGGAATTTTAACGCGGTCTGCTCTGGACAGCGACCTACCAGAACGCGATCGCGCGACTGACCGCAACCTTGCTGGGCCGCCATAATTTGATTTAAATTCAAATTCTTCTTCTAATTATCTCCTAATTATCCTTCCTAATTAGGAAAATACTCTCTATTACGTCTCTAGGGTTGAGCTTGGGCCTAAAAAATTTAGAATTATGTCTTATGGTCCATTTTAAATGGGCTTAACCTTTTAGTTAATAATTGGGCTTATTTATTAAAGGATTTAATTAATTAATTAATTAATTAATTAAGAATATAAACCTACTAAATACTTAATTACTGTTTGAAAAGTTTCAAAAAATTTCAAATAATTACGAGAGATGCTGCATATGTAAAAATATCTTCTCTGAAATAAATAATTTTTTTTCACAAATGAGAGATCTTTTCAAACTCTTTCGCAAAAGGTGAACCCCCCCCCCACATGGCACGGGCACGTCTCATCTGATTATAACGTAAATTTATCCGTAGAGATGTCACCTGTACGGCGGCCTTCTTGTCTTGGATGGGGATCGCCTCCGTTCTTCATTGCGGTTGCCGGGTCTCTAGGCATGTCAACGGAGCGGATACGAAATGAATATATCACTATCCATATCCGCTCCGTTTTAAAATTCGAATTATCTGATTTTGATCCATTCCGATTTGAATTCGGATACGAAGCGAATATATGACTATCCGTATTCGCTCTGTTTTAAAGTTTGAATTATCCGATTCAAAATTAAAAATATATAAATATAATTATAAAATGTTAAAAGTATATAAAATATAATTATAAAATATCAAAAATATATAAAATAAATTCTAAATTAAAATACAACTATAAAATGTCTAAATTTCTCTATAATATTATTCATTTTATAATATATTATTTAAAAATATGTATTATATGATATATAATACTTCGAACGAATATTTTTCGAAGTGAATATTATAATATCCGTATTCGTTCCGATTCGAATTCGGATATTATTTTCAGCGCGGTAGATCGCCTCCGTCCATAAATTTCAACAATAAAATTTTCAAACACGTAAGCTTCGGTTCCATCTCAATTATGACTTGACGTGTTATTATTATTTATTAAGCAACGTACTAAAGGCGTATTATTACTTTTTAAAAAAATGTAAGTGTCATGATTAGCCTGCATCAGGATCTCTTTCCAGGTTCAAAAATCTGAACTTTTCACTTTTTCTTACATTTTACTCTTAAGTTATTCTACATATTTTTTTTCAGGCTAGGTCTTCAAACCCAAATAAGCTATCGACGACAGATTAATTAATCACATGAGGGCTGAACGTCTCTAAGAAGAAAGTGATCGAACACTATGGATAGTTCAGTCCACACAAACTCTCTCTCTCTCTCTCTCTCTTAACAAGATGACCACGAGTTATTAGGGCTATCAATAGATCGGCCTAGACTGAGTTTAGGTCGACTTGATTCGGGTTCGACTTATAAATATTAAAGTTCGAGCTAGGTTTATGTCAGGTCGGGCCGAGTTGGGCCCGACATTATTTAAAAATATAAAGCTGGACTAAAGCTTAGCCCGATCTGATAATTTAAATAAAAAATAATAAAAACAAAAATTACTATCTGAACTTTTCACTTTTTCTTATATTTTACTCTTAAGTTATTCGACATATTTTTTTTTCAGACTAGGTCTTCAAACCCAATTAAGCTATCGACAACAGATTAATTAATCACATGAGGGCTGAACGTCTCTAAGAAGAAAGTGATCGAACACTATGGATAGTTCAGTTCACACAAACTCTCTCTCTCTCTCTCTCTTAAAAAGATGACCACGAATTATTAGGGCTGTCAATAGATCGGTCTAGGCTGAGTTTAGGTCGACTCGATTCGGGTTCCACTTATAAATATTAAAGTCCGAGTTGGGCTTATGTCAGGTCGGGCCGAGTTAGGCCCGACATTATTTAAAAATACAAAGCTGGATTAAGGCTTAGCCCGGTCCGATAATTTAAATAAAAAATAATAAAAATAAAAATTAATATATTTAATAATAAAAACTTTATAATCTCACTAAATTAATTAAAAAATTATTTGATTACATTATTTATGTAAAAATAGTATTTAAAAAATTTTAAGTAAGTAAAATAACATAATTTTAACTAAATAATTTTAAAATTTTAAAATGACAATAAAAAAAAGAGAACGGGCCAGACCGACGTGTGAGTCGAACTCAAAGCCCGAGTTCGGCCCGCGGGCCTAATCGGGCTAGACTTTTAGACTTGACAAAAAATTTGCGGATTAAAAAAGATCTTACAACCCGATGTAAAATCAGGTTAGATCTACGGATCTGTCTGGTCGGCCCGACGCATTATACAGAAATTCACAGATCCAAAAAGTGACTGTAAATTTTTAAAAAAAGGGGTCCAACAGACCCTACATGTTGACTAGTTCTACTTTCTAGAACAGATCAAATCGTTATCACCCTTCTCTCCACCATGTAATTGGTAGGCCTGGCAATTATCTGTTTAAAATTCGAACCGAATTAGAATTCGTATTCGTTTAATTAGATAATTATCAAAATAAAATATCCGACGGATAATTTAATCGGATATCCGATTATTAATCGGATACAAATTAAAATATTGAGATATCCGTGTCGGATATTATCCGACCGAATATGAACCCTTAGATAAAAATCTATTGATATACATATTCTATATATAATTATCTTAAATCTTAATATATTATTTGATTATTCTTTTTTATCTTTTTTGGTCTCAAAATATAATTTAAAAATAAGAAATTCACTTACACTCACTTCGTAAGTTATCTCCTATTTTTTAAGATGAAGTCTAATCTTTTGATACCATCTCTCAAAATAAAAAAAAATTCACTCTTTTTTTATTTTTTTGAGAAAACAATATATGATGCTTTAACACGGCTAACATAACTCACCCCTAAGTAGTCATAGTAATTATCAGTTTAAAATTCGAATCGAATTTGAATTCGTATTTATTCAACCGTTATTCGAATAAAGTATCCGACGGATAATTCAATCACTAATCAGATAATTTAATTATTAATCGGATACGAATTCGGATATCACACTGTACGCTCCGTATCCTAACCCCGTATCCAACCGTTTACGGGTATAGTAGCTGGAAGCTTCCTCTCCCACCTGGGATGCCGATAAATGACCAGACCCGAACTCTGCAGCCCCATCGAGGCAACAACCAACCCAAACAGTGAAAGCAGCGTCGAGAGCGAAGAGGAGTTGTAGGAGGAAGCCATCGCCCATGGGCAGCCAACAGCTCCGTAGTCGTCTTCTGCTGCTAGCCTGCATCCTCTGCGGCTGCTTGGCGGCCCAGGGGTGCCTGGATAAGGAGAGGAGAGCCCTCTTGCAGCTCAGAGACTACTTCTATTACCCAAGACCCGTGAATGTGTCCGAATGGCCGACCTGGGTTGGCAACGATTGCTGTAGATGGGCGGGCATCTCTTGCCAGGAGCAAGCACCCCGCCGAGTGACCATCGTATCCCTGTCTTCCCAGAGGAAACCAGAGCTTGGAGGGTGGGCTGTGAATGGCTCCCTGTTTGCCTCACTTGAGGAGCTGCAGGAGCTGCTGTTGCCTGAGAATCAGATCGATGGGTGGCTTGAACCCAAAGGTACACTTTTTTTAACAGTTTACGGCTTCCTCTCATAGGAAATGTACTGATTTGATTTTTATGCAAGGTATTTTGACAGAAGGCGAAAAAAAAATGAGATTCCAATCATGTTAGCATGCTTACTGAAAACAACTAGCATAGGAGTTTCAGAGATCAGACAGCAATTTTCTGTCTTAAATGTGTTGTTTCTTCTCAATTTCTTACCACCTGATGAAAGAAATTAATAAATGGGGGCGTTCTTCGCATACAGGGATGTTAGGTCTTAAGAAACTCACAAAGGTTGACCTCAGAGAAAATCTTCTGACTGATGAGAGTGTTACCTGGCTCTTCAATCTCCCCTCCTTGGCAGAAGTTGACCTCTCGTACAATAAACTGAAGAGCTCATCAACACTCAAAGGTATGCTTAATCGATCTGTACATCCTGTTACATTACCTTTTATAACCCTGTTGTCATTTGAGTGAATGTTTCACCGCACATGAGAGTAAAATGTGCGGTCCCAGAAATTTCCTGTCCCTCCATCTACACTCAACTACCCTCTCTAGACAAGAACTTTACTGTCATAAATGTGTAGACCCAGAGGCAGCAGTAGCTACCATGGTCTCGTAACTGATTACCAAGCAATCAGGACTACCACAATGATAGCCAAGTACCCAAGTTTGGATGCATCATACGTCCAGTTCCAGTGATTTATCCATTCTCTTTCCTCCTTGCAGCTTTCTGTGGGCCGAAGAACTTGGCCTCCCTGAACCTTGACCTGAACATGATCGAGGGCAGCATTGATCCGTGCCTCAGCAACATGCAGTCCCTCCAATCTCTCTCTCTCCAGGGCAATCGCCTCAGCGGGAAGATCCCATCTCTCAGCAAGCTCTCTTCCCTGCAGACCCTAGTCCTCGGTCTGAACAGGTTGTCCGGTGTGTTCTACTTCTCCACCCTCGCCGACCTTGCCAAACTCACCGCCGTCGGGCTGTGGAACAACCACGACCTAGAGGTCGAGACCGAGCACCCATCCTGGGTCTCCTCCTTCCAGCTGCAGGGGCTGGTCTTGAGCGGATGCAGCATCAACAGACGCAGCGGCAAGAGGATCCCCAGCTTCCTATCCTCCCAGAAGAACCTCTTCTTGCTGGCCCTCTCGCGCACGTCGATCCAGGGGACGCTTCCGTCGTGGCTGTTCGACAACGTCGCGAACACCTTGCTTCTGGATGGCAACAGTCTGAGCGGCCCCTTCCCTCAGCTCGAAGCCAACAAAACGCGCCAGCTCTCACTTCTTGATCTGTCCAAGAACAGGCTCGAGGGGCCAATGCCGCAGAGCATGAGCTCCCTGCTGCCGGAGCTGTACCACCTGAACCTCTCATGGAATGCCTTCCATGGCGACATGGCCTCCTTCGGCCAGCTGGGTTACCTGGGCGTGCTCGACCTGTCGCACAACAGTCTTACAGGGGAGATACCGGCCAAGCTCACGGCGAACGGCTCCAGGTTGAGCCACCTGCGCCTGTCCCACAACAATCTGGAGGGGAGCATGCTGCCCTGGGCCTCCAACATGAGACTGCTCAGGTACCTGGTTCTGGAGAACAATCGCTTCTCGGGGCCGATCTCTGCAGAGCTGTCGAACAGCCCGTCGCTGATCATTCTAAACCTGAGGGGAAATCGCCTCTCGGGCGCCATGCCGAGTGAGCTGTTCGCGCTGCCGAGCTTGGCGGCCGTGCTACTGGCGGGGAACCAGTTCCAGGGCCCGGTCCCGGCGCAGCTCTGCGCCATGCAGGGGCTCCGGATGCTGGATCTCTCCGGGAACTCCTTCTCCGGGGACATCCCCTGCTGCCTGAGCAACGTCACCTCATGGAGGAAGAACTCCAAAGGCCAGATCAACCAGAATTTCTACGTCCAAGAAAGGGTGGCAGTCGAGTTCTGGACCAAGGGCCAGCTACAAAACCTTGAAGGGGACGAGCTCGAATGGTTCACCGGCATCGATCTGTCCAGGAACCAGCTAACAGGTTCGATCCCAGTTGAGGTGGGAGTCCTGGCGGCCCTCCGGTCGCTAAACATCTCGCGCAACCGCATCAGCGGTGGGATTCCGAGCTCATTCCAAGGTTTGGAGCGCATCGAAAGCTTGGATCTTTCTCACAACCAGCTCACTGGACGCATACCTCCACAGATCGCGCGTCTTCGGCACCTCTCTGTTTTCTGCGCGGCCTATAACAAGCTGACGGCGAGTATTCCCTACGGCAGCCATTTCTCCAAGCTCGGTAGAAGATGCTCCTAAGGGGAACCCCCAGGTCCGTGTGGACCGCCATGGGGAAGCAGAAGTTGCAGCGCTCAATGCGATAAAGACGAAGCACAGACCCATGATTCTTCTGTCAGATAAAAAGTGGGAGAAAATGGAATAATTAGCCCGTAGGTTAAGGGTATATGTTTTTTTTTGGGGGGCCTTTGCAGCCTTATTTTAGTTGTTAAATAAAACGGATGTGTGATGTAATAAAGCCACGTGGGTGTGTAACAGTTTGAATTAGAATGTATAATTATCTGATCGATTGTTAACTTATTAGTTAATGGAAAGTCTTTCTAAATCCTGGTTGCCCCGTTTGATGTCTCCCGAAGCCCCCCCCGTCGCGCTGTAGCAGGATGGTCATCCTTCAGATTGTGCTCCCAGCGAGATTGATGGTTCGGTGGATGAGCAAGGCACGAAGTTTGATGTGTCTTTCCAGCCCCTCTGTAGGAGCAAAATGAAGAATCGTCGTAAGCCAAAGCATCTCGAGCTCTACGATGTCAAGGTTTAGCTGGCAGGTTCTTTGTCTTGACATCCCTGACCCTGTTTCTCATTCTTTAGACCGTCTTTGGGTTCAAGGGGGGACTTAGAATGGATTAGGATGGGTTACCAGCCATCTGTTTTTCTTAGTCTCTTTTGGTAGTTAAAAAAAAAGCCTTTCTAAATCGATTTGCACAACAAATTAGATATATAAACAGATACACATCTCAAACGCAGATGGGTAGTGGATCAAGTGACAGACGCATAACTTGCCAAACAGAGAATCCGGTACATGTATCCTATGCCGTTTAAATTATATAATAAATAGATCATATTCCGCACCCCTCTTGTTTTTTGAACTGCGGAGACGTGTACCAATGAGAATAGATATATGTTCTCTGTTGATTGACTCCCTTTACGCTATATTAATGTTTTATGAGTAGAGTTTCTTCAAAATATGTTGTATATATATATATATATATTGCACAAGGTACAGATAAGGGTCAAGAAATCTAGTATAAAAATTAGCCTTCTCGGATAAGCTGGATAGTGCAGCTACTTGTCAGTTTCAAACAAGCTAGAGATTTCTATTACATGCTAGAAAATGGAGATTGGAGAATGGCTGCTTGTGGATGAGAATGGGCTAAGTGACTATTAAGGCACTTCATTCATCTAATTATCTCTCCCAGGTTCTCTTCACAGTTGGTTGGTTCTGCGGTAGAGGAGGTCTAGGGACAAATGAACATTCATACATTTCATGGATACATACATACATCACATAAAACATAGACAATGTGCTACATATATCTACGTGCATAGACACACATATTGGCTGTTAAGAGATTATCCAACTGACCGGAGGTAACCAATCAATAAAAAAACAAAGTATCTTGCTGGGGAAAGGAATAGAACCAATGTAACATTTCCAACATATGGATGAAGGTATACGTTCTACATACATGATACATGCATGGAACACGTTGGCTGTTGAGATATAACTCAATCATCGGGAGGTAACCGATCAATGAAAATAATGCTCTTATGGGGAAAAAGGAATAGAACCAATGTCACAACGCTTGTCTCCTTAAACTCCCCTAACTTGGCAAAGCAGTCGAAGAAGCTTAAATTTATATCATCAGTAATCCGTTAAATTCAGTTCAACAGGAAACAGCAGAGTATATCATCCTCTGAACATGTGAGTTACATTCATTTCCACAGGAAAAGATGCAGCAGAGTATATCAATCATCCTCTGAACATGGAAACATCATGTCACCACCTGATTGTTCTTCACGTAAAGATAACTGCACAATCTTCCCCAAATTAACAACAATTTGCATCAATTTTGAAGAGACAGTAGTGACATCTGATCTTCAACAGAGCAATCTACATGGCAGGAAGTACGGCAGGGAGCTGGTATCAGGATGAGCCCAAGGCATCGCTGTTCCATCGGAGAAGGGCAGTTGCGCCGGGTGCTACGGTACTCCACTGCATCCTGGAGGATAATGTTGCCTTGCTTGTCGATGCAATGAAATGAGCCCATGAAGAATCGACCATCACTAACTCCCACCAACATCTGACGGAACAATAGCCTTCTCAGCTGCTTGACTAGGGGAGAGCTGTTATCCTCAGGCTGGATCAATGCCATTGAACAATCAGAAGGAAGTTGAATAGAGCTTTTAAGAATCGAAAGTGACTCAAATGTTTCTTCCATTTCACTTCTCGTCTCCATGCCAATCGTCTCCATGCCAATCAGTATCCAAATTACTGAGGCTTCCCGGTAATCTGAGTGTCTTGGCTTTGACCCACTGTCAAGAAGCAAAACCAAATTATTAAAATTTATTAGATTGAACTATCCAACTCAAAATCTTAAGGTGTTCAGTGGAGAGAGCACCACAATTATAATCACATTATATTTTTAGCCCATTTTCAATATGAGACTATTCTCTAACACGTCCCCTCACGTGCAGGCCGATTTTAAACTCTGTCACGTGGACCATGACAAACACGGAGTGCGCGGCCCATATCATAACCATGGGCTCTGATACCATATTACATTTATTGAGTTGGGCCATCCAACTCAAAACCTTAAGGTGTTGAGTGGAGAGGGCACCAACATTATATTTTTAGCCCGTTTTCAATAAGAGACTATTCTCTAACACAAATGTTTAGGAAATCAACACCATTGTTGAACATAAGCATTGCTTTCCCTTTTCAAGAAAAATTCTCCGATGGTCGTAAAAATTTCTGGTGACATTCATTATAAGAAAGAGTATTCTGTATGCATCAAACAACAGGCTCCCTGTTCAACATGTTCCATAGTTGGGAAAAAAAAATCAAACATGGAGGTAGGTTTAGCAGATTTGAGAATAAAAGCATGCGCAAATCAATAACTTGGTCCTTGAACCCAAATATGTTGATGATCTTTGGCAGTGAAAAAGGTGACTAAAGATCTGATGCCCAAAGATGGTCAAGCGGATAGAACTTGGAACCAGGAAGATGGCCCTGCTCACAACTTGGGTTGTCGCTCCCAGCAAGCCCTATGTCTCAACTCTCAAGTTCAACCTACCCCCACCCAGCAGCACGCATTGTGCGCATCAGAGGGGGTTTGTCATGGTTTGGGTTTGATCATCAAATGTCCATGTCCTTCGCCTTGACAGTCTGGTGGTAACCCAAGGCATTAGAAGCATGGCCTCATGGAGATGACCTGTTAGAATCCCTCATGAAAGAAGCCCAACACTACCCAACCTTCCCTCCGAAGGGATTTGTTTTATGGTTTCCACTACAAGTTCAGTGAGAAAGAAAACAAATACACAACCCCTCGAAAATATAGACTTTTCTTGTTAGAAACAAACTCAGAACATAAATTTCTTGTCATGAAAGATAATTCTAAGAAAAATCCAGGTCCTACAAATCTGCTCACTCTATCTGCACGAAGCACCGGCAGCGGATGCAGCCAATGCGCTTGGTGGCAACGAAAAGCAGATGGGGAAGAGAGGTACCCAGCATCCTCTCGCCGCCCCGCCCCCCGACACCCAACCACTCCCACACACGAGTCCATCCCCAATCCGTGCGCGCATGTGCAGAACATAACCCCGACGTACCAGAAGCCTGTTTCAGTAGTTCCAGAACCTGATCCCGCACGGGAACGGCAAATGCCCTCTTTTGGGGGCGGATTCGTGCGGAGATCACGTTCTCCACTCTCCGGGAAACGCAAGAAGAGGCACACGAGAGAGAGAGAGAGATGGGGAGGACGTACCCGATGCGGATGGCGTGGTTCCGACAGCGGTAAGAGCAAGCGCAGAGAGGGCAGAGGCGGCGCCGTGGCCAACAGCGCCAGGCGGCGGCTACTCCCGTGTCCCGTGCGAGGAGAATAAGATGGTGGCGAAACAAAACCGGAAGCCTTAAAAATTATAAAGATTTTTTATTTAAGTCCCTAAATCATTTCGAAATTAGAAACATAATCTCTAATTCATCTATTTAGGCTGCGTTTGAAACCCAATACATAATGTCCTACGAGCCAAAATTAGTGACAAAATTTAAACTCTAACAAATAGCAGGTGTGTCCGAGTTTTTGAACCCTCACACAAAATTCAAAGAAAGAGATTGTAGACACAAAATATGTCTTCATCCGAGAATCTCATAGGCATGTATCATGTGGATTTGGAGGATCCTTAATTATTACAAATTTGGAGAGAGACTTCAGTTGTACCATTTGAAAATCCAACGAGATTATGACTTTTTTCATAATCTTTTAGAGTGAGAATAATCTAATGAAATTGAGCTTTTGAGAGATTATGAAAAGTTCAGAATTTTCACCCTCTCTCTCTCTAAAAAATTAGATTATGACTTTTGAATAATTTGATGTGACATTTAGATATTTGGAGGAGCGTTAGATGAGTGAAGATTCCAAGGTCATAATCTATGACCTATTAGCAAGGTTTGTTGTCCCGCCCCGACCCGCACCGACCCGCACGACCCGACCCGACCCAGGCGGGCGCCGGGTCGCACGGGCCGGGGGTCGTGGACGGGACGCACTGGACCGCATGGTCCCGTGCGTCCCGCCGCGTACCGGAGCGGGTCGAGGCGGGCCCGGTGTGGTTCGTGTGGGACGGCGCGTACGTGCCGGGTCGCCCATTTAGTGGGCCGGGGTGCGGGCGGGACGGCGGCGGCTTGAAGGCGGTGGCCGGCGGGTGTGGGCGGTGCAGAGCGGCGGCGGACGGCGGCGGATGGCACCGGGCGGCGGCGACGACCGGCGATCAGAGGTAGGTGCCCTAATTTTTTGTTTTAGGGTGAGGAGGGGGGGTGGGGGAGGGTGAGGGGGGGGGGGGGGGGGGGGGGCGTCTGCACTGGCATCGCCGCCGGTGGGGGGGCGGGGAGGGAGGGGGGGGCGTGGGGACCGTGAGAGGGGGAAGGGGGGCCGTCTGCCACCGCGGGGGTGGGGGACGGTGAGGGGGGGGGGATCTGCACTGGCACCGCCGCCGGATCTGGCCGCGGGGAGGGAGGTGGGGGAGGGTGAGAGGGGGAGGGGGGCGTGGGCACCGTGAGAGGGGGAGGGGGGCGTCTGCGGGCGTCGCACTGGCACCGTGAGAGGGGGAGGGGGGGCGTCGCACTGGCACCGTGAGAGCACCGCCGCCGGTGGGGGGGCGGGGAGGGTGAGGAGGGGGGGCGTCTGCACCGTTAGAGGGGGAGGGTGAGAGGGGGAGGGGGGGTGTCTGCACCGCCGCCGCCACCTCCGGTGGGGGGCGGGGAGGGTGAGGGGGGGAGGGTTGTTTAATTTTTTTGGTTTTTTTAATCTAAAAAATATAGGAAAATATTTTATTATATTATTTAATATTATTATTAATGTATTATTTAATTCATGTTATATAAATAATATAATTTTTGTTTAATTGATGTTGTATAAATATCATTTTGATGATGTAATATTTAATTCATTTTGTAGAATTAATATAAATAATATTTAATTCATGTTGTAGAAATAAATTTATTTTTTGATGTGTTATTCATTTCATGTATGTTGTAGAAATACTGATATTAATATCATTATTAGTTGTAGATGTAAAATATTTTTAAATGCATAATGTATATTAGTTAATTTAATTGCATAATATAATTTAATTTAATGTAAATATAAATTTAGTGTTGAATATTTTATAAAAAAATATAAAATTAATTTATATGTATAGTGTAAATTATTTAGAGATGTTTATAATTTATATGTGTCATGTAATTTAATTAGAGATGTAATTTTAAATATCTAATTAGTGATAAATAATTTTAAAGTTAATGTATATGTATTAATTATAAATATTAACCTTATATGTATGTTATAGAAATAATGATATTATTTTGAACTAAATTATATTAAGATGTATTAAATATTGAATTTAGTCTTGCATGGTACGTAAATAATGAAATTATGTTCACTGTTAGTTGTAGATGGGAAATAATATATTTTCATAATTTGAATTTCTTAATTTTAGGAGATAGCACTCTATGGCTCCGAAGGAACGAACAAATGATATTGGGTGGTCACACGGAGTTTTGTTGGATGGCAACCGTAGGTGTTGGCATTGTAACTATTGTAAAATAGAACACCGGGGAGGAGGGGTGTCTCGGTTGAAGAAGCATTTGGCAGGAGGAGCCGGGGCAGGATACTCTGAGGTTGCTGGGTGTACCCATGTGCTTAGAGATGTAAAACTTGCAATGGCTAGGCACCTGCGGGAGAAGAGAGCTGAGATGCAAGAAAAGGAAAAAAAGAAGAAAATAGATCAAGCGGCAGTGAGCGGAATAGCAAGCGGCAGCAACGAGGAGGAATGTGCATGGACACCCAGTGACGAAGACGAACAAGCACGTACTGAGGAGGCTAATGTGTATGTCACTGTGAACGATCCATACGAAGCCGAGTTTCGTGAGACAGTACGTCAGAGCAGGGAAGAGTCAAGACATCCCGAGGAGACTAGAGTCCGTAGTCGCGAGGCGTAATATGTAATATGTAATTTTTATATAATTAATTATGTGTTATATATAATAGGATTTTTAATTAAGCGATGTAATATGTAATTTTTATATAATTAATTATGTGTAATTTAGTATGGATCTATTATCATAAAAAAACTCTACATTCTAATATTTTTAAATATATATATAACATTTAATCTTTCAAAATAAATTTATTAAAAATTTTAAAAAAAATTAAAAAAACACGCGTCGAGAGCCCAATGGGGCGGACCGGGTCGCTGTGCGACCCGCCCGACCCGACCCGTCCCGCGCCGAGACCGGGTCGGCCGGGTCGGACGGGTCGGCAAACCCTGCCTATTAGATTACCAAACAAGGCCCAATCAAAATCTACTAAAATCTTCAAAATAAAAAAGAACATTGTAAAAAAATTCATTTCTCACGCCATTAATTCGTGTATTCACAATTTTACCCTCCCTCTTTCTCTTTCTCTCTCTCTCTCTCTCTCTCTCTCTCTCTCTCTCTCTCTCTCTCTTTCTCTCTCTCTCTTTCCCCAAGGGAGACACAGCGGCGATCGAGGATGGGGGCTGCGAGCTCCTCCAACCCGCCGTTGCCCTCCCCTCCGACCCGCCGTTGCCCTCCCCTCCTCCGACTAGGTCTCCCCCTCCGATTCTCTCTCTCTCTCTTGTAGACACGTCATTCTTGACGTCTCCTGAGAAAGTCTCATATTACTATACGACGCCCCGCGACGGCTTACGCATTTCGAATCACTTGAGTACTTCCTTTTCTTGGGTCTTCTTCTGCCTTTTTCGGCATCCAGAATCGTCTCGTCACGGCATTCGGACGGCATCAACACCAGTCAGACGCATCAAGAGGTTCCGGAACCAAGAAGGTGTCTGCCGGGCGGCCGCCGTTTGAGGACCCGGGTGGGTCTTAATGGGGAGGCCCCTGGACGCCCCCATCTTTTTAATTTATTTTATTATTTTCTCAGGGCCCAAAACCAAATAAAGTATATATACATTAATGGAGGCGTCCAGGCCCCTGGACGCCTCCATAAAAAACAAAAATAAAAAATGTGTGTAAAATACCAGTTGGCATAAAAAACAAAAAAAATATATAAAAAAATATATATATATATTAATGGAGGCGTCCAGTACCCTGGACGCCTCCATATAAAAAAAATATAAAAAAATCAAAAATGCCAGCCCTAGCATAAAAAGATAAAATAAAAAAATAATATATATATTTTGGAGGCGTCCAGGCCCCTGGACGCCTCCATCAACTCTCTCACGGGTGCCGGCCACCGAACGACGGTTTGTCGTGTGTGAAAAAATCCAAATTTTGAAGACGTCCAGCCACCTGGACGCGCCCATTTCTGAATCACGAGGCGCCGCTCACAAAACCACGCGTTGTGCCAAACCGCGTGCGGCCGTCAGCAGTATTCGGTGGACCTGTTAGAGGCGTCCGGGACCCTGGACGCCCCCACAAAAGTAGTCCAAAAAAATTAATAAAAATAGAATAAAATATTAGTTCGGCCCTGATGGAGGTGTCCAGGGTCCTGGACGCCTCCACCCTCCGTAGCTCTATAAATAGAGGCCCACCCCCTCAGTTCTGGGAGAGCTTCGAAGTGATCCGATAGGCTGCCGGAGCCCAGAGGCTACGGAGTCATTTTCTAACACGTGGGTTCTTTTGTAGGTGGAGGTTCTGCCGGCTTCTCGGGTGCTCACGCTCGCGAGAGGAAGGTCGTCTTCATCCACCGCGCTTCCACGTCGTCCCCACGCTGCCGGAGCTCCGCCGGATTTCACCATCGGCACATCCAATAAGCCAATTCTTTCCTTTTCTTCGTAGTTCTTTTGCATTCATCATCTTGCATCCTCTATCCCCCTTCATAAGGGCGCCTTTTCTTATACACTTCTTACATCCATCATCTCATTTTCCTCCTACTCGAGTCCGAGAGGGGTTTAAAAGATAACACCAACCAGGTGTGTGTCTTGCCATCATTTCATTATTTTTATCGCAAGAATTTGAATACTACACCTCCATCTTTCTAATCCACTTGTCATTTGTTTGTCGTTGTTTTGCAAGGGTAGCCGAGGAAAGCCCTCTCCGTCGGCCGGCCGAAGGGAGAGGAAGAAGCAACCCGCCATCTCCCGCTCTTGAGGTAGGCGCGATCACTTTCTTATTTTGGGGTCTTTCGGCCCCTGGAGATCATATCTTGTTTTCGAGGCCGCGGCGAGTCACTTCCCCAATGGCCGTTTAAATTTCCGTTCTTATATTCTCTTTATATTCTGTTATATTTTGCTCATATTCTCGAGGCCGCGGCGAGTCACTTCCCCAATGGCCGTTTAAATTCCCGCTCTTTGTATTCTCTTTATATTCTGTCATCTTATCATCTGCTCATATTCTCGAGGCCGCGGCGAGTCACTTCCCCAATGGCCGTTTCAATTCTTGTTATTTAATTTCTGCACCATTCCCGTCCCCCCCGAGGACGCGGCGAGTCACTTCCCGCTATGGCCGTTTAACCCCCATATCTTGCTATATCACACTTGTCCCGCTCGTCCCGCCGGAGCAATCTCCCGTGGTGGCCCCTTCTCTCTCTTCTCTTATTTCTGTATTGCAGCAAACAAACACCAAAAAAAGAGGAGCCCGCGCGCTCCGCGTCTTCTCCGCTCTTCCCCGAACCGCGTGACGTCGCTCACAGATTGGCGATCACGGTGGGACCGCTACTGCTTCCTTTCGGCTACCCTTGCAAGTTCGGCACCACCCGTGCCTCTCCACCTTCGCGCCCGCGCGCGCCCCCGTTGTGCTCACGGCAGCACCGTCAGTTCTGATTGGTTCTTTGTTTATTATATGTTTGTTATTTCTGTTGTTTTCCCATTCCATATCTCTGTCAGCATTTCATTGCATGCATCCATCCCTCTTTTCTATCCTTTTTTTATTTTTTTTTAGGATCACCCTTTCCCGGTGAAGGAAGGACTCTCCCTTTGGGAATTCCTCTCAACGGACTAGAATCTCCTACACTGGGACCTCCGTAAGTCCCCGACATCGAAGAATCTCCTCTTCGTTCACTGGGCTGGTTGTACCATTGAAGTTCCCCGGAGTTAGTCATTTCATTCGTGGTGAGACGAGAGACCCTAGCTGACACGGCGGTGAAACAAAAACAAACTAGGGTCCCCATTTTGTGTGAACTTCGGATCTCGCTAAAAATACAAAAAAAATCATCAAAATCAAAACATAAAAAAGGGCGTAAAGGCATCCACTTGTTTGATAATCTCTGCTACCTACTTGCTAGTGTATGTTTTTACGTTCTGGGAAAACTGTGAGCATGTCTCACGAGTCTTTTGAGGAGAACCACCCTAGCCGTGGATTGTCAGCCGACCCGCGAGTCTATGCTATGGACTCGGGTCCTTCTCATGACCCCTCGCATGAGGTGCAAGTTATTGCCGGGGACACGTCCCCACCACAGGATATCTCTTCTTTACTGGGCGTCCTCGCCAACACGGAGCTTACCTCTGAACAGCTCCGGGCCTTCCAGGCCATTCTAAAGGGGAAATCTGTTTCCCCCACGCCCCAGGAATCAACTCCGGCCATCGCACCTCTCCAAGAGTCCATGCAGGCCATTCCATCTCCCTCATTGGTGCAAGTCATCCAGTCTCCCTCGCTTCAAGGACAAGCGAGCCAACAACCACCCTCATTCCAGTTCCCGTCACAATCTCAAACTCCCGTTGTTCCCCACACACCGCTCCAGCCAGGGCCAACTGTCGGCGGTCCGACAGCTCCCTCTCATTCGGGGTTCCCCCCTCAAGTCTCCGGGAGACAGTTTCTCCCCCAGTGGCAAGTACCACCTTCACCTCCAGAGGAGCTCGCCCAATCGCTCCTCAATAGGTTCAATCGCATGGACGAGCAGTTTCAAAATCTAAGAAGGATGGTGGACGTGAAAGCCACCCCGGAGGTTGCTTTGCCAATCCTTCCCGTCATTCATCTTCCTCCCTCCGAAATGCCCACGTACCGCAGATACAATGGTACCGGTAACCCCTTCATTCACCTCAAGGATTTCATGTATGAATCCTCCTATTGGTAAAACGATCAGAGGTCCCTGGCATATCTCTTTCGGAGATCATTGGATGGTCCTGCGCTTGAGTGGTTCTATTCTCTGGAGCCCCGCGAGGCCGAGAATTTTAAAATAGTCCAGAGAATGTTCTTGCAGAAATATAGGGATAGGGTCGGTCCCTCACTCTCCATTACCGACCTAGTGACCGAAAAGATGAAGCCCGACGAGGATTTTGTCCGATATGCTGATAGATGGAGGTCTCTGGCGGAAAGAATAAGGGATACCCTCTCTGAGCCCGAACAAGTGAAGATGATTGTGTCTAATGCAACCCCACAGTTCAGACACGTCCTGGCCATGAATAAACTTACTAAAATGGAGGAACTCTATGAAAGGGCCCGATACAACCAAACCCAGCTAAAAGACTCCCCCATCATGAACATGTTTGAGTCGCCGAAGCCCAAAGTGGTCAGAAAGACAGGCGCTGGTGTCCCGGGCGGAGTCACAGAAGGGGTCGTGACAAATGAGCAAGTCAGTGCGGTCAACAATGCCAACTATGCGGTCAACCCAAGGCCTCCACAAATGCCCCGACTTCCCCTTCAACCAGGTCCTTTCCCTCTTCATCCTCCACCCCAAAATAATCCACCCCAGGATAATATGCCTCCATTACGCCAACCTCAGCAACAACAACCACCGCTTCAGTACAACCAAGTTCCATCCCCGGGGAACTATGGTCCCCAACAGCAACAAAGGAGGCCGCTCGGTCCCAAAAGAGCCTACTATCCACCATTGCCGGAAACCTTAGCAGACATTTTTAATGCCCTCATGGCATCAAACCAACACGCCCTACCCAGAGAAAGGCCCGCGTGGCCCCCCAATGTTGATACCTCCAAATACTGTGTCTACCACAGGCAGCCGGGACACACAGTAGATTACTGCTTCCATTTCAAAGATTACATCCATGATATGAATGATAAACATCAAATAGATTGGGATGAGATGAGACGATACGTCCCGGCTCTCAAGGCTAGGAGACCTCCTCATAGGCCACAGCAGCAGTTACAACAGCAACAGCAACCACAACAACAACAGCAGGCTCAGCAGGCCCCACAACAACAGCCCGACATGGGCATAATCCAGAATCCATTACCGGAGCACCAACAGCCCAATCATCAGGTTAACCCCATCTCCTCCTTCCCGGAAGTCGGGAGAGAGCAGGTGTGGCACCAGGAAAGTACCTCCATTCTTTCTACCTCTAACCCTATCGTCATGCAACCCCCTCACCTTGCCCGGGTAGCACCTCTCTCTCATCAACCCGCGTCAGTATCACCATCACCATTTCCACTACCATTACGCCCTCTCATCCGCACCCCGACCTCCTATCAATCGACACTCTCCACTACGCCTTCACACCCTCTTATCTTCTCTCACTCCCCCACTTTACCATCCACCTCTACCACATTTACCCCTACGCCTTGTAAACCCCTTATCATCCGTCAACCATACATAACCCCGTCTTTCTCCACCGTATCACCACTAATGCCTTCAAAACCACTCATTAACCATCACCCACCTCAAAATCATTGCCCACTTCAAGCCCTACCCACTCCTACTTCGTCTCCACCGCCACCTTCTAGACCCCCTATCCTTCATAATCCGCGCAATATCCCCTCTACCTCCACCATGCCGCCACCTAACAAACCCCTCATCAGAATCTCTGCTCCCGTCATCACCCCTGCTTCATCAACCATTCCTCCACTACTACCCCTCAAACCCCTGTTAAAACCCACTGCTACCCCCACAGAGGTACAAAAGCCGCAGGCAATGGTGCTCCGGAGTGGAAGGATTTTCCACAGGGTTTTCCCCCACAACAGTCAGAATCCCGAGCAATCTCAGCCAGAGAAGGATGATGCAGAACAACCAGAAAGAGCTATCCCTGGAACACAGTATGATCTATTGAAACACTTGGACAAGACACCTGCCCGGATCTCCATCCTGGAGCTACTTCAAAGATCCACATCCCACCAGGCGGCCTTGATGGAATATCTTCAAAAGGTCATGGTTAATGAAGACCTCCCCGTAGAGAAGATTTCGACCGTCCTGACCCCAACAGACACACAACCAGCCATCATGTTTCACAACTACGAGCTCGCTCCCAAGGAAGCTCGGAAATATGCATTGTGCATTTCAATAAAAATTAATGGGATATCCATAAACCCGTGTCTTGTGGACACGGGTGCATCCATAAATGTGATCTCCATGAGCACTCTTCAGTTGTGTGGGGTCAACGAGGAACAAATAAGACCTTCCTCGATCACGGTCACGGCTTATGACAATAGCAAAAGGCCGCCGCAGGGGATGATTATTCTGAAGGCAGAACTAGGCCCCATGTCAATTCCCACGGAATTCCATGTCCTCGACATGGACCCCACATTCAAGGCTATACTGGGTCGCCCTTACATCGAAGCCATGGACGATGTGCCTTCCACCAACCATCAGTGCCTGAAGTTTCCTTACAATGGGAGAATTATTAAAGTGGTCAGTACACCTGTCCTTCACACAGTGGATGCTATTAACACCTCTCTGCCTTCTGTTTGGCCGTCTCATCGGCCCATATTGTCACTGCTGGACGTACGTGATCCATCTCATGTTCCACTAGCACCAAAAGAGCCGGTCAGGGCAACCACAACATCATGTCTCCCTTTTCACTCCAAAGGTTGGGAGATTATGAGGAACATCGGCTATCAACAAGGAAAAGGTCTGGGCGCACAGTTACAGGGTATGCTCAAACCGCCAAAGGAAATTAGGCCGAACCGCAGGTCTGGCCTAGGCTTCAAAGGACCGTTCAAGGCAGATTGCAAGCCCCTCACGTGGACTCTATCAAACCACTTCAACAGAGGGCCCGTTGTTCAGATGGGAGATCACCCACGAGAAGCATATGGGGGATCACATGCTGTATATTTGGCTGAAAAATGTCCGAGGATCACCAAAAGAGGCAAGATCAAAGATCCGGAATGCGAGTGGGACAAATGGTTCGACATACGGGACATTTCCGTTGCACTGGAAAGGATGTTCTCGTCTCCGCAGCTTGAAGGACCACCATTGATCTCCGAAATATCAGAGAATATTACCACTCTTGCCAAGGTTCCAAACTATCCTCGTCCTCGCCAGAAGGACCCTGTCATCGACGGATCTTCATCCGTCCTCAACATTGCCGTCGACGGCTCATTAGCCGCCATCTTCTCCATCCACTCGTCTCAGCCTTTGCTGATATCTTCTTCCTGGGCCAGACAATTGTCTGATGATCTTCCCAGGTCCCCTTCTTTGCTTACATACCTACGCGGGCTTTTCAACCCGCACCAGGTCTTCAACCATGATCTGCTCTATGAGCCTCACAATCCTCTAGCCATAACCACTTTCCTCTCTCCTCCAATCTCTTTTCACTGCTTTGTCATTAAAAATGAAAACGAAAAAAAAACGTCAATTTTCAAACTCCCCAACAACACATCTTCGTTGAGGAAACCTCCTACATCTCCCACGGGTGCGTACCGCCTTGCGGACCACCCGTCCAAGGTCCGATGAGCGACCTTTTTTACCCCTCCTCTGAGGGGTCTTCTCCTGCACATTCTACACCATCCTCTTCGTCTTCCTCTTCTTCTGTAAATATTGTCAGTCAATCTAGGAATGATAGGCCAAGGGTAGTACCTAGGAAGAAATCCAAGGGTAGGCAGATCCCTTGTCGATTCCTTCTGGATTTGGCCGCCAGGTGTCAGGCCCTTCTTGTCATCCCCCAGTTGTTAGAAAATTCCATCCAACTACCCGAAATAGAATGCGAGGGCGACTGTGCATCTGATGAAGGGTATGGAGTCTACGAGATCACGGATGAAGAATGCCCCACTGAAGATGAGGGTGAAGAATATGAGGATGCGGCGGGCGCATACGCTAGTGGAATGAGGAGATTCGATGAGCCGTCAACCGCCGTAGAAGAATCCACCAAAGAAGTCAACTTGGGAACTGAGGAAGACCCTAGGATCATCCTCATAAGTGACAACTTACCACCCTCTGAAGAAGAGGCATTAATTGAGGTTCTCAAGGAATATACGGACACGTTTGCATGGAGCTACAAGGATATGCCGGGTCTGGATTCAACCTTGGTCGAACACCGTTTAACCCTAAAACCAAGGTCCATCTCGGTAAAACAAAGGTTAAGGCGTTTCCACCCTCAGATGGCTTTGAAAATGAAAGAAGAGGTCGATAAGCTCCACAAAGCCAGGTTCATTAGAGTCGTTCTTTATCCTCAATGGGTGGCGAACATTGTCCCGGTCATGAAAAAAGATGGGAAAGTCAGGATTTGCATCGACTTCCGGGACCTTAACCGCGCGTATCCAAATGATGATTTTCCCTTACCTCACATTGATGTGCTCATTGATAACACGGCAGGCTACGAAACCCTCTCTTTCATGGATGGATTTTCAGGATACAATCAAATTCGTTTGGCAGAAGAGGATCAGGAAAAGACGTCATTCACTACCCCTTGGGGAACATATTGTTACGTGGTCATGCCGTTCGGATTAAAGAATGCTGGAGCTACTTACCAAAGAGCGATGATGGCCATATTTCATGACATGATGCACATATATCTGGAAGTGTATGTGGATGACTTATTGGTGAAATCAAGGACCAGGATGGAACATCCAGAAGTTTTGGCTAAGGTCTTGCAAAGGTCAAGAGAGTTCCAATTGAAAATGAACCCGAAGAAGTGTGTGTTTGGTGTGTCGTCAGGTAAATTGTTGGGGTTCATTGTGAGCAAAAGAGGGATCGAGATAGATCCTGACAAAGCTAAGGCTATCAGGGATATGCCGCCTCCCAAGAATTTGAGGGAAGTCCGAGGTTTAATTGGGAGATTGCAGTTTATTCGTCGGTTTGTGTCCCAGCATTCACAAAGGTGTAGACCTCTCTACGAGTTGACCAAGCCAGGAGTAGAGTTCCACTGGAATTCTAAATGTCAGAAAGCTTTTGAAGGGTTGAAGGAATATCTGGCTAGTCCACCCGGTCTCATTCCACCCAAACCGAAAAAACCTCTGATCCTTTACGTCTCAGTCTTGGATGACTCCGTGGGAGCCGTCCTTGCACAAGCTGATGAAGAAAGCAAGGAACGGGCAACCTATTACTTGTCCAAACTTCTCAATCCCTGTGAGCAGAAGTACACCGGCATGGAGAAAACCTGTGCTGCCCTCGTTTGGGTAGTGCAGAAATTGAAGCACTACTTCTTGGCTCACGAGGTCCACTTGATTGCTCGAAAGAATCCTATCAAATTCCTTCTGGAGAAATCCGTCCTTACGGATAGGCTAGCACGCTGGCAAAGTTTTCTCTCTCAGTTCGACATCACCTACATCCAGCAAAAGGTGATTAAAGGCTATGCCATAGCCGAGCATCTCGCTCACCATCCTCTTCCCAAGTTCGATCCCGTCCAATCAGAGTTTCCAGATGAGGAACTAATATCCATCAACCAATCAAATGAGCCAATGTGGACGCTATATTTTGATGGAGCTCTGAATTCTCAAGGGAGAGGAATCGGCATCGCCCTCCTGTCGCCTGAAGGCCTCACATTCCCATTGGCATACCAGCTCAAATTTCCAGTCACAAACAATATAGCCGAATATGAAGCTCTTCTAGCTGGCCTAGAACTCGCTCATTCTTTTTGTATCACTGAGTTGCGAGTCGTAGGTGATAGTCAACTCATCCTTCGCCAGGTGCTCACTAAATATCGCACTCGCGATCCCAAACTCAAGCCATACCAAGAACTCACTGCTGCCTTTGCCAAACTGTTCGCCAAACTGATCTTTGTTCATGTCCCTCGTCATCAGAATATTCTCGCCAATGCCCTCGCCTCGTTGGCATCATCCTTAAGGTTCCCTCTAGGAAAATGGTTTAAGTCCATTTTCATCTATAAACTTCACGTCCCTGCAATCGATGATGCTTCCTACGTAAACATCAAAGACAGGATAGCAAGGAAGATCATGCAGGAAGATATCCTTGAAAAGAGGGAGATCATGTTGGCAGAGGCCGAAGAAGAACTGGCTGATGAAGAGAAACCATGGTTCTATGAAATTCTCAAATATTACCAAAATCAGTCTTATCCTGAAGGGGCCACCGCAGAGGACAAGAAAGCCATAAGAAGGGTGGCTCAGAAATATACATTGGTTGGAGGTCTACTCTATAGGAGGAGCCTTACTGGTATTCTGTTAAGATGTCTTGGTGACGATGAGGTTTGGAAATGTGTAGAAGAGACCCACTCGGGTGTGTGCGGTGGCCACGTGAATAGTCAGATGCTCGCCAAGAAGATCATTCGTCAAGGCTTTTATTGGCCCACCATGGAAGAAGATTGTGCCATCTATGTCCGTAGGTGTGTCAAATGTCAACTTCACGCCGATAAAATCCATTCACCATCTTCCTCACTTCATCCAATATCCTCCCCGTGGCCTTTCTCCATGTGGGCATTCGACATCATTGGTCCCCTAGGTGATCCCAATTCCCTCATCAAGCAGAAATCTTTCATCCTTACTGCGACGGAATACTTCACCAAATGGGCCGAAGCCGAAGCTTACGCGGAAATCAAGGCGTCAATAGTCTGCAAGTTCATCATGAAGAACATCCTCGCCAGATTCGGCATCCCAAGCACGATCGTCACCGACAATGGGCCACAATTCATTTCTCAGGACCTACAGGACCTCTGCAAAAGGTACGCAATTGCATTGCATCATTCATCGCCATATTACCCATAAGGTAACGGCCAAGCGGAGGCCACCAATAAAACATTGCTCAAAATCATCAAAAAAACCTGCGAGTCTAGTAAGTTTTCAGACTGGCCAGAAAAGCTTATCGAAGTTCTATGGGCCTATCGCACTTCAATCCGTACCCCCACCGGGCAGACTCCATTTGCCCTTACTTATGGTATGGAAGCGGTAGTCCCGTACGAGACTCTGATCCCTTCTCTCAGGGTACAATTGGACGAGGAATTTCCCCTCGACGATCGTCGTAGTTCACTCCTCGCCCAGTTGGAACTCTTGGATGAGAAGCGGCTGGCCGCCGCCGAACACGCGCGTGTGTATCAAAATAGACTCGCTCGCTTTTACCAAAAGAAAGTCGTTGAGAGAAAATTCAAAGTCGGTGAGATGGTCGTAAAAAGAATTTTTGTCAAACCTGGAGGGCCGCGTTCTAAGCTCCAACCCAATTGGGAAGGACCATTTGTAATTCAAGCCGTGTACCCTGGCAACGCCTACAAACTAATCAACGCCGAAGGGACCGAGTTATCCCACCCTTGGAATGGGCTTTATCTTAAGAAATACTACCCTTAGCACAAAACAAACAAAAAAAAATGATGAAAAGATAAAAAAACATCAAAAACAAAGAAATACTGAAAACCACTAAAAATATGGAAAATTCAAAACGCCGATGCCTGGCAGTCACCATGTAGTTAAGTCCCTGCATCTAACCTTCATGTTAGGATAGGGCCCATTAAGGCTTGGTAGGCATCGGGTCTTGGTTTGCCAGAACCGTGGAGATCCCTGTCCGGCCACGTCGGCCTATGCTCGCTCGAAGGAAGCTAACATGTGCTCACTTATGTATTTTATTCAAAAAAGTCGGTAGCATCACCTACGGTGGGGCTCCACCCGGAAGATCTCCGGAAGCTATAATCTTTATTCTTTTCTCTTCGACCAAATGAGACAGTCGGCGCCCTTAAAACGCTGAGCATGAGAAATCAAAACTCAAACCCCAAAGGCAAGAGTAGGACCCATTTCCTCGAGCATCGATCAGAGCACGAGAAGAGGGCAGTGTCCCCGCAGGCATACGAAGAGGGAGCCCACAAACGTCAAACGACTATATCTCCCTCACAAAAAGAAATACAAAATCAAAATCAAGAGAAAAGCCTGGTCGTGACCGTGCCTGGTGCGATAAACGAAACCCCTCAAAGTAAAAGTCTGAATCCACAAAAGGGGCCGTGGAATGTAAATGCTCGAGATTTGGTCCGAAGTTGTCCGAAAGGAAAGAGTTAATGGGCCCTTATTCGCTCGCCGGGTTAACGGCTTTGCCGGTCCTCTCAGGAGGTTTATCCCCTACGCTCTTCCTTCTCCCTCTAAAGATGAAGGTTCGATGGAGTTTCTGAAGGGTGAAAACTGTCTAGGGTCTGCGACCTTATTTTAATATACACATTTGGTTGCCTACTTTGAAAAGCAAAAGCTATCGCCGCGAAGAAGTCTATGTGTTTCTGGCTGGTTAAGACCCCTGTTTACCACCTTGATGTCTTCTTGTTTAACCTCGGGCTTAGGCCAATGCAAGCGCGTCACCTATGGGTGCGACGGCGTCTGATTCCGGGTCAGCGTCGCGCGGTTGGTCGTTAGGGTTCCAGGGTGTTCCATCATATACCATCTAGAGCTGTGAGGAAATAGACCCGGGTCGGGCAAATCTTTTACCTCAAACACCTTTTGGGTGAATCCCTGCGGTCGGAAGCGACTGGGAGCCTAAGCATGGCATGACGGTATTGTCATCAGGGTAAGTCTTAGCCGGCGGGATCATCATTCGAGGGGTCTAGAGGCCCAAATCAACCTAGATGTGCACTTAGGATACCTGGGAGGTTAGTAAGAAACCCCTGTTCTCACGAAGGTTAGGTGCCATTTGGGTACTTGCCGGGCGTTAGCAATAAAAAAAATTGAGATGATAAAACAACAAAAAATGGAAAAGAGAAAATGTACATATTTGCAAGTAAAAAAAAATCTTTTTTATAAAATAAAAAAATACCAAATATAAAAAAAAGAGAAAACAAATCAATTTTGCATGATTATATTTGCGTGCAGCATCTCACTTTAATACCGCTTATATTCGTGTGCTTGCCTGTCGCATTTATCATCACCACTTCTTTCCCTTGCCTTCGTTAAAGTAAAGGCTTGGCCCCTTGACCAGTTATCAAGGACAGTCACAGTGACCATTTGCTTATTGAGCAAGGGGCCAAGTCAGAACAGAAATTCTGATTTGTTTGTTTCAGTGATGTGTGCAGGGATTCAGGCAACAGAAGTAAAGGTGAAAACCAAACAAACCAAACCTTGTGTTTTATTCCAAAAACCAAAAAAATTACATCAAGTTCCGCCCTCTCTCTCTGCATTACTCGTCCCACTACTCTCCGGGCAAAACACTCTCAAAGGTGCTACCCAACTACGAAAAGCGGTACTCCTACCGCTCTGTACTCCTCTTCCTATCCCCGCATCCCGGCGTTGATCTACGGAAGCAGCAGAGAAGCTACCAACACGAAAGCCACGCTCTCGTGCTCTTCGGTAGCGCTCCTCACCATCTCTCAGCCACTGTTCAGCAAGACCAAGGCTGATTCGGAGTTCGAATAGTTGGGCCTCCATGGCCCTTCGTTCCTCCCTTTCAGTCAATCTGTTGGCTCTTTCTCTCTCTGTGTCTCTTTCTTTCTCTGCACGTTCTCTCTCGCGGTCTTCCCTCTCCAACTGGAGAGTGATCCTCAGTTCCACAGCATCCCTAGAGGAGTCGTCATCAGGATGACGCCGCAGTTCCCTCTCCAGTTCTGCTATCCTAGCCTCCTTTTGCGCAGCTTGGCCAAGCGCTTCTTTCGTCTCCTTTTCCTGCCAAGTGTACCATCTCAGATACACGATAAGGCATAAACAAGGAGAACTCAACACTGAGACTCTTACCTGTATAGAGAGCATCCCTTCTGCCTCCGCAGCACGCTGCGTGGCGTGAGCAAGTTGCTCATGAAGCGAGTCAAGTTCTGAGGTGGGAATCCACAAGCTGGAAGAGGCACCACCCACTCCCATCGCTGGAGAAGCCGCGCCAATCTGGGCATGCTACGACCGCGTGAATTAGCAGCCAACATCTGTAATCTAGGGTTTTAATTAGGAACGTACTGTACACCTACCAAGGCGCTCGTAGCTCCGCAGGCATCGCCCAACTGTTGTTCCATCTCTGCCAAGCGAATTCGTAAATTCGCTATCATGGCATCCCGGACATCCTGCAGCCTTACAAGTCAGCATTTTCACCAGAAAACTAAGAAAAGGAGAAAGAAGAAAAGAGAAAAGGGGGAAACCTACCTCCACAAGTCCCCGGGGTTGGAACCGTTCTGCGTACTTTATCCTATATAGACGCAAGTAGTCCTCGCTATCCCGCGCCTGTGAATCTACAATCGTGCCACCCCGTTGCCAGTCCTCATACTATTCGGGGAATCGCACGCGCCAGTCAATGCAGGTCGCCGGTCCCCGCGTCTTTCTCCCGACACGAGGTGGCGCAGCTGAATCCACCCATTCTTGAGCCAGTCCTAAAGTCCTCATAACTAATCGTAGCCGAAGCGGCTCGATTTCATTCAGGCAGTGCATCCACAGTTCCCGTCCGAACCGGGCACGACTTGCTAGAACCCACGGCTGGTCGGCATCGACCAGGTCTGATTAGGGCCTCCAGTTTACCATCGCTGCAGGGAACTCCTGTAGCTCCCGCCTTAGCACCATCAGTTGGTAGGTTAGGGGTGCCGCACTCATCATGGGTTCCCACCGCCTGGCTAACGGCACCACCACGGGTCGCCAATGCCGAGCTCTCCCCATAGGGAGGTAATAATAGCTCCATAGCTGCTCGGCACAGCTCATCAGTACTTTGCAAAAACATAAAAAAAATACAAAACAAGCAAAACCAAAAAATACCTGGATGAATGGTGTGAAACCACTCACAGTCATCTCACGATCCCCTTCTTGAAATAGGCCTGCAAATAAGTGTGCCAGCATGGCGGCTCCCCAAGCATAATACCCTACTCTTTCAAGGTCTGACAGCAGCTCCAGGAAGCAACATTGGATACCGTCCCCTTTCGAGCTCAGTACCAATCTCCCCAAAAGGAAGAGGAGAAATCTCCTCAAATCTATGTTGCATCTTTCCCAGTCGCCGAAATCTCTGCAGTACATGGCACGGCATCCTATTTCTATCCTTTCCATGAACTCTTCTGAGGATTCATCGTCCCGCCGACGAGTGTCGATGAGCCCTAATGCATCCATGAGGGACGCCCTAGCTACCGACCTGTTTTTCCGACCATTTAGGTCCAAACCTAGTAACTTCTGGGCACCTTCTCTGTAGTCCGCGTAAGTGACTCCGGTCACTGCCTCGCCCTCTACCTTCAGGCTTGTGATCCGGACCACATCCTCCAAGCTGGGGACCATGTGCCCCCACGGCATCAGGAATGCCCGACTCACTGGGTCCCATCTCTCACACAAGGCTTGGATCAGGACCAGGTCGAGCTGGATCGGCTCGATCCGAAGGAAGGTACCAAATCCCATCACGTCTAGCCTCGCCTTCTGAAAATCTGGGAGGCCCATGTACGCTGCTACTACCAACTCCCATAAGATTTGTGATTTCATCACAACCTACACATACAAGGAATGGGGGTGAGGTTTGGTCAGAAGAAAGGAAGAAAGAATGAAAAAAGGGCAAGAAAACTTGGCTTACGAGTTGTGATTGGGCCCTTTCGCTGAAGTGCCCTTTAAGGTCTGAAAGCCTCCTGGAACTACTACCACTGGACCTGCTTCTCTTCGAGGAATGGGAAGATTCGCCCTCCATCCAACTCTCAGAATTTTAAACTCCTCCTCTCCCGTGAGAACTTGTGCTCCTCGAGTTAGTCCTCGATATACCTGGGAAGATAAAAGGGACAAGAATTTATAGAAATGGAAGGAGTGCGGGCCAAGATTACCTCCATCACCTGTCAATGATAGCCCTCGCAATGAGGCACCTGCCAAGCGGTCCCATGTGTCGCTTCACCGCTCGCACAGGGTGATTGACTGGACGAAGAATAGGACGAATAGCCCCTATGTTGTCTAGGGATACCCTATCATGATTTGGAGGACGTCCGCAAAATTTGACACAGCATTCGGGAAAAGAAACTAGGGCCGTCTTTTTTGACTTCGACGGCAGATTCCCGTGGAAAATGGTCACAAGACGCGATTCTCCGCTTGAGGCGGAGTCTCGGCAGACCCATCACATGGGAACAGTGCAAAGGAGAAGAAGTGTAGGGAAGAAGGAACACACAAGAGAACAAACAAGCAGCAGAAAATCAAATCATTCCATTCATAATCCTACATAAGCTGTCACAAACATTACAATCATAGAGAGGTGGCGGGTCCACTAGCTCGCCAGCTCTTGCCATTATTTCCATGCTCGACCCTCTAGGCGTCCCTCTCCTCTCCCCCGAGGTGAGGGTCCCTCAGAAGCCTCCGGGATCCCCATGCAGTAGCACCTGCCTCGCCTCTTGGCGCCTGCTCCGCAGCAGTGACTCGCTGCTCCTCCCCTGGCGTGGCGAAAAAGCCACTAGCGGCAAAGCGACCGGACTGGCGGAGTCGCTCTCCGAACTCTCGCGCTCTCTCGTAGCGCGTCTCCATCCCTCCTAGCCTCTGCACGACGGCCTGAAGGCCCAGCTGGAGCTCCCTCACTTGGGCCTCCAAGGCCCTCCTCTCGGTCTGATCCCGCTGTCGCTCGAACTTCTCTCGGCTTTCTCTCTCTCTGTCTCTCTCCTCATCATCTGCAGAAGAACCCTTAACTCCAGGATGTCTGGAGAAGGTCTCTCCTCACCGCGATGCCGCAGCTTCGCTACAGTCGCCACCCAGGCGTCACGCTCCTCTTCCGCCCGGGTCGCGCGGGCCACCGCACCGGCAAGTTGCTCCCGGAGGGAGGCAATCTCGAGAAAAGGGGCCGAGGAGCTGGAAGATCCGCCAGCCACTCCCACCGTCGCTGTCTGCTGGGCACGCTGGAACAAAATAAACAACGGCCGTCAGTGAAACTCCAAAATCTGAAGTTAAAAGTGCGGCACGTAACTTACCAGGAGCGACAGCTCATGTTGAGCGACGGCCAGCTGCCGCCTAGTCTCTGACAGTTGGGCGCGCGAGCCGCCGATGCCACGCGTGTCCCCAGCTTGGGGAAGTCCCGCGTAACTCTCTCTCTGCCGCCGCAGGAAGTCGGCACTGTCCTGCACCAGTACACCCCCTTGCTGTCCAGGGAGACGTACGGGCCAGTCCTCGAGCCTCGCCTTGCCGCGACTCTCCCTCCTGACGCGGCTCGGCTCGTCCGCACTCGCCCACTCATCGGCCAGGCCCAGGGTCCTTGCCGTGTCCTGCACCAAGAAAGGGGTCCCACATCAGTCAAAAATAACGCGTCCCCTGTCTAGGACGCGTCCATCATTTAAGTGCGACACTAGCCGAACCCTTTCCCCCTTCGCACGGCTTGCTTCAAAACTCAAAATGGATCAAAGAGGGGGAAAACCAAGCACTCATCGAGCCGTGTTCACCTCCTCACGCGCCATCGGGCCCCTCGGGTCCCTCGGGGGCCCGAAGCGGCCCTTCCTCCTCCATGGACGCCGTTCCGTGCTCTGGCGCGCCCCTCCTCGGGCGAGGAGTTCCTCGTCCCTCTCCACCTTCACCATGATCGGCCCCACCGAACTCCATCAATCAAAAGAGGAGGAAGACGAAAAAGGGGCAAGCGAGTTTCGGCGGAAGGCGGGCTCGTTTGTGGGTAAGGCACGGGAGAAGAAAGGCCACCCGACGCTTTAAATTTGAATTCAAGGACTAAGACGCGTCCTCGCGCCTGGACGCGCCCAAAAAGAGGAGAAAGGAAACAGAATCCCCCCGTGTAAAGCATAGTTCCCCGCTGTTCAGGGCAAGGTCTCGTGGAGCGTGCCTCGAAGGACAACTCAGTGCAAAGAAGAAAGTGTGGGAGAGAGAAAAGTACACACAACACAAGAAAGCCATTTTTATTTCATATAATAGCCGAAAGTACATCATACAGTGAGATGGGTGACGTGTACAAGCAACTCTCTAACTCTCACCATCACCCTCCTGGTCATCTCTCTCCTCCCTCCTCTGCCGGGGATCCCTAGGGGGCCTCTGCGAACCCTGAGAAGCCGTGCTCGCCTCGCCCTGCGGTGGCACTCCAGCCTCGAAGGCGCGACGACGCTCCTCGGCCGAAGAGACCAGATAGCTGCCCATGGAAAAAGAACCAGACTGACGAAGTCGCGCCCCGCGTTCCTTCGCCCTCTGGTACCGCTCCTCGCTCTCCCGAAGCCTCCCCTCCGCCGTGTCGAGACTCAATCGGAGCTCCAGCAGCTGGGCCTCCAGAGCCCTCCTCTCGGTCTGATCCCGCTGTCGCTCCTCCCTCTCTCTCTCCCTCTCCTCTCTCTCTCTCATCGCCTCCCTCCTCGACAGCTCGAGGGCGATCTGCAGATCCAGCACGTCACGAGGGAGCTCCTCAACCTCCCGTCGACGCTCCTCCTCCAGCTCCACAATCCGGGCGTCACGCTCCGCAATCCGGGCGTCACGCTCCGCCACCCGAGCGTCGCGCTCCTGCTCGGCACGAATAGCACGCGCCAGGGCCTCTCGGATCTCGGCCACCTGTCAAAGCACGCATGCACCGTAAGAGAACAGTGATAGAAGGAGGGCAGCCAGAAGGAGAGTCGAGGTCAGGCAAACGCTCACTCGAGCCTCGCGGTCACGCTCGGCCTCCTCAGCCCGAGCCACCTCATACGCCAGCTGCTCCTGGAGGGCAGAAACCTCCGGAGGAGGGCCCCGCGAACTCGAACCCGCTCCACCAGTCGTCCCGGCTGCCGCTGTCTGGTGGGCCCGCTGAAACACGGGGCAAACGTCAGTCAAAGGCTAAGCATCAAAAATCCAGGTCGCAAAAAAAAATGCATCACATAAACTCACCAGGATCTCCAACTCCTGTCGGATGGCCACCAACTGTCGCCTGGCGTCCGCCAACTGGGCCCGCAGGTCGGCGATCATGGTATCACGAGCATCCTGCATTGCACGTAAGTTAGTACCACATGCATATACATATAAAAGAGTGAAGCATTCTCATTTCACTTACCCCTGCCATACCACCAAGGAAGAGGCGGTCCCCATACGTAGCCCGGTACCGTCTCAGGTAATCAGTACTGTCCTGTACATGAGACACCACTGGGACCCCGTCCTGCTGCCAGTCCTGGTACTGTGCTGGGAAGCGCGTACGCCAGTCCACAACCTTCGCCTTCCCCTTGGTCTTCCGCCCAATGCGGGCCGGCTCTTCTACATCAACCCACTCCTGGGCCAGCCCCAACGTCCTCATAACCAGCCTCAGCCGAAGCGGCTCGATCTCCTTCAGGCAATGGACCCACACGTCCCGCCTGAAACGAGGAAGACCCGCTACAACCCAAGGCTGGCCAGCGTCGCCCATGCCCAGGTAGGGTCTCCACACCACCTGCATCACCATACATACATCATGTTAGTTACCATTCAGTCACATGCATAAACATAAAAAAATCATACGCATCATACCATGGCCTCGGGATACTCGCTCAGCTCCCGACGAAGCGACACCAGCTGGTAGCCGTGGGGTGCTGCAACCGCGACCGGCCTCCACCGCCGCGCCAGAGGCACGGCCCTCCTGTTCCCATGCCTAGCCCTCCCCATCGGGAAATAGTAATAGCTCCACACCTGCATCCATCATACATCATTAGTACAATAATTACATATTTAACTGTGGGAATGCATAAATAAAATGTTTACCTGGAGAAAAGGTGCGAAGCCGCTGACTGTCGTCTCCTTCTCCGAAGTCTGGGAGAGATCAGCAATCAAATGGGCAAGCAGAGCCGCTCCCCACGCGTAGTGTCCCACTCTGTCCAGATCCGCCAAGATCCCGAGGAAACAGCAGTGGATGCCATCCCCCTTCGTCCCCAGCAGAAGGCGGCCCAAGAAGAAGAAAAGAAACCTCCGAAGGTCTAGATCCACCAGCTCCCTCTCGCTCGGGTCCTGGGTAAAAGCTGCACGGGCATCTCCCTCCAATCGTGCCAGAAACTCCGCTCCAGTCTCGCTAACCCGCTGGCGCGGGTCAACGAATCCGAGCGCCTCCATGATCTCCACTCGGCCAACTACCCTGCTGTCTCTATCAGTCACGCTCGTCTCTAACCACAGCAGGTGCAGGGCACTCTCTCGGTAGTCGGGATAGGTGACCCCGCTCACCGCCTCTCCGTCAACCCGTAGCCCGGTGATCCGAGCCACATCCTCGAGTGTCGGCACCATGTGCCCCCAGGGCATCAGAAACGCCCGGCTCGGCGCGTGCCACCGCTCCCTCAATGCCTGGATAAGAGGAAGGTCGAGCCGGAAGGGCTCGATCCTAAGGAAAGCTCCAAAGCCCATGGCGTCCACACGCGCCCTCTGGAAGTCCGGCAGCCCATGGTATGCTGCCACCACTAGGGACCAGCTGATCCGTCCTTTCATCACACCCTGCACACCACAAAACCAATAAAAAATACATCAGCATCATGAATAATATTAAACAATAACACTGCATATACTACTTATTCATTTTATTTTCTTTTCTTTTTTTAAAAAATATTTATTTTTTGTGGAGGCGTCCAGGCCCCTGGACGCCTCCTTTCCATTTCCTTTATTTTCTTTTATTTTTTAGAAAAAAACCTAAAAACGAAAACAAAAATAAATAATATATATATATTATCATGGAGGCGTCCCATTCCTTGGACACCTCCTTTTTTTTAATTCTTTTTTTATTATTTACAAAAATAAATAAATTAAAAAAAAGGAACAAAAAAAAAATGTGGAGGCGTCCAGGACCCTGGATGCCTCCTTCCCTCGCACCCGGCTTTCTTCACACAGCCTCTCGTCTGCCCTTTTAACCCAGTGAACCAATAGAATGGAGGTCTAAGGGGCTTACCGGATCGTGCTCGTCCTCTGCCGCGTCGCCAGCGTCCACTGCAGCCTCCAAGGCCAAAGGAAGAGCCTCCTCACCCGCGGCAATCTCCTCCGCCGCAGCAGCCTCCTCGGCATCATCCCTCAGCCTCCTCGGACGACGAGCCCGTCGTTTCCGCTTCTGTGGACCCTGGCTCGATCCTCCTCGCTCCATTGGGACGAAGAATGGGTCGTCTGGATTGACTGGGCGGTTTGAATGAACAGTAATTGAGCAAAGGGGGGGAGGCCCCCCCCATATATATAGAATCCAGCCTCTTTGGGGCGTCCAGGCGCCTGGACGCCCCATCTTTTTTATTGCGCCTGGACGCCCCATCTTTTTTATTTTTTTTTCAAAATCCAAAAAAATTTGGGGCGTCCAGGCGCCTGGACGCTCCCAAAACAAAAAAATAAAAAAATAAAAAATAAAACATGGGGGCGTCCAAGACCCTGGACGCCCCCAAAACAAAAAAAACCAAAAAAATATTAAATAAGAAGTTGGGGCGTCCAGGACCCTGGACGCCCCCAAATCAACAAAATTTAAAAAAAAATCAAAAAATAAAAAAAATAGGGGCGTCCAGGCCCTTGGACGACCCCAAAGACAAAAAAACCTAAAAAATATAAAATATAAAATTAGGGGCGTCCAGGCCCCTGGACGCCCCCATAATAAAAAAAAAATTTCAAAAAAAGTATATATATATAATAAAAGTAAAATAGATAAGAGTATGTATATAATCCAAACAAAAGAAAAAACACAAAGAAAAAGAAAAACCATAAAAAAAGATAATAATAATTAAGTGGACGGGGGTCCCAAAATATCAATGCCAGATTTTATTCCATCAGAAAGCAGAATGAACTACATCAGGGGCTTAGGCGCCTTAGGCCTTAACTTCCCCAGTTCGGTTACATAAGCCCTCCACGGCTCGCATTCTTCCACCACGTGCGCTAAGGTCTTTCCCTCAACACTTGTCTTCCAAGGAGCTTTAATGGCCTTCGCTTCCTTCGCGTCCGCTTCAGTGCCCAACTCCCTTTTCTTCAAAGGAACGATGCCAGTCGGTGGCGGGAACGAATGGCGTGGGATGCCAATCTGGAGGTAGCACCGATGCGCATTATAAATGACGAACTCGGTCGCGTCGATCAGTTGAAGATCAACTTCGGGAGAAGGCCTCACGAGGAGATCTAGCGAAAGCAAACATGCCGGTGCGCAAGTAAAGAAGCCTTGTGTCACGGTGCGGAAGTGAGACCGCCAGTCTTCACGTTTCTTCAGCCACGGAACGCGGTTCACTACAGTACCACCGAAGCCTAACACGTCGGCTATGTGGTGAAGCGGGCTTTGTTGGAAGAGCTTCGAAGCAGTTGGCATTCCCTCGCGGTGGTCGAATTTGAAGTGCAAATCAAGCCAGCAATTCAAGACAAGTGCGCAACCAAAAGGAGGCTTACCCATGCTCGAGGCAGTAAGGCCGCTGTAAAGATAGGCAAGGACGGCGGGTCCCACCCTCTTTCCACGCCAGATCCCGCGAATGGCACTTAGTTGATCCTCCTCCACTATGTTATCGGTATGAGGAAACAAAAGAGCACCCGCCAGACAGATAGTGAACCCCTTCATGATTCCCTCCAAATAGTCATCGTCTGGTGACCCTCTCAGGGCGTCCATGACCCACTCCGCGAGCTTTTGGAGATCGATCCCCTTTTGAGTACGGACCTTTCGGGCTGTGTCGGCCAGCATGAAGCTTCCAAGAACGCTTTCAGAAGTCCCCCGTGTCAGCATCCGCATAGCCTTCACCTTCCCGTCACTCTTGAATTTCTTCAATCCGAGCAGAAGTTCCACCTCCTCGAGGAGGATGGTCACCT
The DNA here is from genome assembly GCA_022559845.1 of Amorphophallus konjac. NCBI lineage: Eukaryota > Viridiplantae > Streptophyta > Magnoliopsida > Alismatales > Araceae > Amorphophallus > Amorphophallus konjac. The sequence continues at coordinate 13,072,206 of CM040121.1, forward strand.
CAAAGGTCGGGAAGATAAAGTGTGGGTCTGGGGATGCCAGATCTCCACTAGTGCGCCCATAGCCGCCCAGTCCATACGAATCTTCTCGTAATGCTTGGCGTGAATAAGGAGCCCCTGCAGATGCCACTTCGAGAGTATGGCCCTCATGCCAATGGAGATATTGGAAGTTAGCTTTGAAAGCCATGGCAGTTTGGAAAACTTCCTCGGGCCTGGGAAGAGTGGATATGGCTGGAAGAGGAAAAAAAGAAGAAATAAAGGAAGTAAGAAGGTTCACATGGAAAAATTGAAATGAATCAGCTTACCATATGCGACATGATCGTCCCACTCAGATGACCCTCGAGGTCGGAGAGTCGCCTGATCTCGCTGCTAGGCCTGCTCCTCTTCATAACGCGGGAAGACTCTCCTTCCATCCTGAAATCTCTAGATTCTCCTCTCCTTCCTCTCCTGAGCTTCCAAAACCCACCTTGGTGCATTTGAATGAACTAGCCTAAGGGGAGTTCTTATAGGAAGGGAAGATCGCTACAGGACGGAACATGTCACATCAGCAGTCAGTGTCAGGATTTTGGCTAGATTTCCTTTCCATTGTGGTGTGATTCTGTTATAAATCTGCTACTTTCTGATGTTATTGATCCGTGCTGGCCTGTGCAGGTTTTACTAACGGACATCTTTGTCCTATCTCCTGTCCCACCTTTCAATGGTTGGTCCCACCATGTCATGCATCGTAGTATATGATACCTACGCTACTAAAACATGTCAAGGACCTTGCGGCCCGAACGAATCTGGGATTTGAGTTCCCCTTCAACAAAAATGATGATGATCCCGGGAGAATTTGGGTTGTACGGATAGACCGTTAATTTGTGGTACCATGGGGATGACGGTTCCATTCAGTGAGTTGGTGCGCGGATAAACGGGCCCCAGCCCAGTGGCGGCTCACCGGATCGGTATCCTGACCCGTTCTTAACAAGTTGACAATATTATCCTTGGCTATCTTCTATTTTAGTTTGTTTTAAATTTTTATTTTAACCCAGCATGCATTCATATAGGATTTTGATTTATTGCGGAAAATCATTCAAGTGATTCGATTGCGAAGGCCGTTGTGCTTCAATTCCTACAAATATGAGATATTCCACTCCGAACAAAATACTGAGTTTCCTTGAAACGGCCCTACGTTGCTCTTCCAAAGGAGACCCTTGTTTGGACAGACCCTCAGATATTCCTTTACTTTTGACCTTGTTTGACCCACCTTGGCCGCAGCACTTCCACATTGGCTGGTAACCGCTCCCCAAAAGGTGAAACCTCCGGTTTATGACCCAGGTACTTCCACACCGAGAAGTTGGTCTCCTTTTCGTGCCTGAGCGCACATCTCACCCTCCCTTATTTGATCTCCATCCAAGCAATCGTCAATACTTGAAAGACCTTCTTCAAGGTCGCCTCATTGAAACTTCAGGAAAGATTCCAAACAGTAACGTCAAAAGCGTGTCTTATCACACCTTGGCATCAACTTATCAGTCCGCTCCCACTTCATTTCACTCCACTTCGATACCATTCCATTACGTGTCGCTCCCTTGCAAAGCAGACGCCAAGGCGGGGCAGTTATAGACACGCCATTCTTGACGTCTCCTGAGAAAGTCTCATATTACTATACGACGCCCCGCGACGGCTTACGCATTTCGAATCACTTGAGTACTTCCTTTTCTTGGGTCTTCTTCTACCTTTTTCGGCATCCAGAATCGTCTCGTCACGGCATTCGGACGGCATCAACACCAGTCAGACGCATCAAGAGGTTCCGGAACCAAGAAGGTGTCTGTCGGGCGGCCGCCGTTTGAGGACCCGGGTGGGTCTTAATGGGGGCGTCCAGGCCCCTGGACGCCCCCATCTTTTTAATTTATTTTATTATTTTCTGAGGGCCCAAAACCAAATAATATATATATATATATTAATGGAGGCGTCCAGGCCCCTGGACGCCTCCATAAAAAACAAAAATAAAAAATGTGTGTAAAATGCCAATTGGCATAAAAAACAAAAAATATATATATAAATATATATATATTAATGGAGGCGTCCAGTACCCTGGACGCCTCCATATAAAAAAAATATAAAAAAATCAAAAATGCCAGCCCTAGCATAAAAAGATAAAATAAAAAAATAATATATATTTTGGAGGCGTTCAGGCCCCTGGACGCCTCCATCAACTCTCTCACGGGCGCCGGCCACCGAACGACGGTTTGTCGTATGTGAAAAAATCCAAATTTTGAAGACGTCCAGCCACCTGGACGCGCCCATTTCTGAATCACGAGGCGCCGCTCACAAAACCACGCGTTGTGCCAAATCGCGTGCGGCCGTCAGCAGTATTCGGTGGACCTGTTAGAGGCGTCCGGGACCCTGGACGCCCCCACAAAAGTATTCCAAAAAAATTAATAAAAATAGAATAAAATATTAGTTCGGCCCTGATGGAGGTGTCCAAGGTCCTGGACGCCTCCACCCTCCGTAGCTCTATAAATAGAGGCCCACCCCCTCAGTTCTGAGAGAGCTTCGAAGTGATCCGATAGGCTGTCGGAGCCCAGAGGCTACGGAGTCATTTTCTAACCCGTGGGTTCTTTTGTAGGTGGAGGTTCTGTCGGCTTCTCGGGTGCTCACGCTCGCGAGAGGAAGGTCGTCTTCATCCACCGCGCTTCCACGTCGTCCCCACGCTGCCGGAGCTCCGCCGGATTTCACCATCGGCACATCCAATAAGCCAATTCTTTCCTTTTCTTCGTAGCTCTTTTGCATTCATCATCTTGCATCCCCTATCCCCCTTCATAAGGGCGCCTTTTCTTATACACTTCTTACATCCATCATCTCATTTTCCTCCTACTCGAGTCTGAGAGGGGTTTAAAAGATAACACCAACCAGGTGTGTGTCTTGCCATCATTTCATTATTTTTATCGCAAGAATTTGAATACTACACCTCCATCTTTCTAATCCACTTGTCATTTGTTTGTCGTTGTTTTGCAAGGGTAGCCGAGGAAAGCCCTCTCCGTCGGCCGGCCGAAGGGAGAGGAAGAAGCAACCCGCCATCTCCCGCTCTTGAGGTAGGCGCGATCACTTTCTTATTTTGGGGTCTTTCGGCCCCTGGCGATCATATCTTATTTTCGAGGCCGCGGCGAGTCACTTCTCCAATGGCCGTTTAAATTTCCGTTCTTATATTCTCTTTATATTCTGTTATATTTTGCTCATATTCTCGAGGCCGCGGCGAGTCACTTCCCCAATGGCCGTTTAAATTCACATATGTTATATTCTTATCTGTTTATGTTCTCGAGGCCGCGGCGAGTCACTTCTCCAATGGCCGTTTAAATTCCCGCTCTTTGTATTCTCTTTATATTCTGTCATCTTATCATCTGCTCATATTCTCGAGGCCGCGGCGAGTCACTTCCCCAATGGCCGTTTCAAGTCTTGTTATTTAATTTCTGCACCATTCCCGTCCCCCCGAGGCCGCGGCGAGTCACTTCCCGCTATGGCCGTTTAACCCCCATATCTTGCTATATCACACTTGTCCCGCTCGCCCCGCCGGAGTAATCTCCCGTGGTGGCCCCTTCTCTCTCTTCTCTTATTTCTGTGTTGCAGCAAACAAACACCAAAAAAAGAGGAGCCCGCACGCTCCGCGTCTTCTCTGCTCTTCCCCGAACCGCGTGACGTCGCTCACATCTCTCTCTAAAGAGCATGCTCATAATGTAAGCAATCACCACCGCTGTGATGCCGAACGAGGCGAAGGACACCTTGACGCTCTTGGCCCTATTACGATCCAACACGAGATCCATCAATATGAAGCCGACATCGCTAAGCACAAACATGAACCCTGAAGAGAGCCCTTCGATGATATATTGCTCGTTAACATGACCGAGGAGGAACATAATGGGACGGACGGCGCTGGGGTCATGGTCCTGGATGCTTTCGATCCCCAACGGCTCCATAATGGCGTCGTAGATGAGGCCGGACACCATCGCGAAGTAGGTGAGGAGGACAAAAGAAGACAGTCATGGCAGAGGGGAGGACAGTAAACTCTCTTTCTCTTTTTATGTGTGTGTGCGCGACCCCAGTGGGGTGCGCCCAACGCCGGCGTAGGGAAAAGGCGGCCAATGAGTTTAGATTTTTTTTATTTTTTTAAATTTTTGAATATAAAGTCGTTTCAAGTGGGAACAACTTCAAAAGAAAGTCGTTCCCACACGAAGTAATTTCACTTTGTCTCTCTCCCTGCCCCTGTCTTCTTTCTCTCTCTCGCTCCCTCCCTCTCCTTTTGTCTCGACCGTCGTCAGAGAGCGAGACTGATGGGGACATCATAGCAATACCACTAACTTTTTATTTTGCATTTGAGTTCTTTTAGTTTACATTTATATCCTTCAAAAAATATGTATGCAATTGTAAGACTTTATAAGTCAATTTGTCATTCCCCAAAGATCTTTGGGTTTTTATGTAAAAGTTCAGTAGGTCCATCACGGGGGCCCTCGCTCCTTCCCCATTGGTCCACCTAAACCCTAGGGGTCCATGTGGGGCTGGTCAAATGCCAAGGTGACTTCTAGAAGGATTCTTTCCTTCTTGGACAAGTCAAGGGGACAATGGGTGAAAAATGTCCAAGATGCCTCCCCTAAAGTCAAGGAGGTGCCCCCCCATTAAAATGATATTTTGTATTTTCTTTTTTTAGGCCAATTGACCACATGGGGGTACCCCTCCCCTCTTTCCCACGAAATCCCAACCCCCTCCCCCTTCCTCAACTTCTATATAAACCCATGTATAGTGTTTAGTAAGGTTTAATGAGATGAAAATTTGTGAAATTGGCTTGAGCCATTGAAGGGTGCGCCCTTGTTCCTCTCTCCTTCCCCTCTTGCAGATGAATTTCTACCATTCTTAGGGTCTGATGCCCTTCAATCTTCTCCTCAGCCTCTCTGATTTCTGTTTCTACCGCCGCTGCCATCGCACCACCGTCGCGCCGCCATCGCTATCGCCGGAGTTCCGTCCACCTCAGGACAGGGCATCAAAGCTCGAATTTTAGCTCTCCATCAGGAGCTCAGATCGAGTCCAAAATTGGAGGGTGAGTCATCCACGTCCACCCCAGCCTCCACACAAAAAATTTGATCATTTATCCTTCGTTTGCTATTTTTTCATTTTCGTGTCCCTCAGTCTTCCAATTCTGTATGTACTCAGTTTTGTGTCACAATAACCCTGTGTTTCCTCAGTTCGACCCCTTTTCCTTAATCTGTACTCGCCGAATCGCGCGCTGTAAAATAGAAGCTTCAGATCCGTGGACAGCACATCCTCGGACCTCCGGCTTGGGCCGCTCGGCCTCCTCCGGGCGTTCCAGGTCGACCGCCTTCCAAGGATCGCTACTCCAGGTGCCCCATTCACAACGGGACCCACCCCGTCGGATTCAGAGGGCTGAGCCGTACGTGGGCCCCACAACCCGCAGCAAGCGTCTTTCGGACGGCACCGACGAGCGGATCCAAGTGCTGCCCGTCAACCCAAGATCGGTCCTCCCGGGTCCACTTGTAGCCCGTTACCTCCCGGCGTGGAGTGGGCATCAAAAATTCACTGTTGTAATTTAAATATTTACTGTACCGGGAGTTACTGACTTGGCCGGGAAGGTCTTCCCCACGTCCGGAGCGTGGAGGTAAATTCGCTCCCTCTCTCTTTCGCATTTGCTTTACTCGTATCTATTTGTATATCCCGCTGCGAGTGTTAGGATTCTTAACCCGATATATTGTTATCACCGCTGCGAGAGAGCGAGAGTGAGTGACCCGTCCCGTGACTCGATCCGAGTACACGCGAAAAGTCGATACCCGAGACTCATTGTCGGTTTTTCAACCGCGCACGGTCCAGCGTTTCCCTCGCATAGAGACGATCGCGAGCTAGAGTCCGAGGTCGCGTGTCCGCCCCGCATCAATTTGGTATCAGAGCGCCAGTCGAGTCTAGGGTAGTCTTTGCTGGAAAAAAAAGCGTCTAAGTCTAAGTAGGTCTAAGTGTCACATTTGCATCCCAATACCCGGTATATCAAAATGTGTTGTCCGAACGTTAGACTATGCCTATCGGGAAGGCCGCACACTTGCGAGAGAGGATCTTTGGATCCCATGACTCCGCCACGTACCAAATCTTGGTTAAGTCTAGGTGTGTTTTCGAGTCGGCATTCCAACTTGCATTATCATTCAGGGTCGTGTCTAGTCGGTTTATCTTGTCTCTTGTGTCGGTATGTCCGTCTTATAGTTCCCAATTTCCAATGGACTCCCGGTCGCCTAGGCGATATAACCGTTGACACACCTATGGGTTGGGCAACCATCCTCTCCACTTTCGTAGGCCCGAAGCCTCAAATTTTTATGGCTCCAATGACCCGGGCGACTACCTCAAGTGGGAGGCCGCCATGGACACATACTTTGATTGTTATACCATGTCCGAAGTTGGGTAATTCTATTTTGCCAAGGAGAGGCTTCTCCACGGGGCTGCCGAAAGGTGGGAGCGGATTGAGCGCTTGAGAGAGGTTAGGAGGCAATGGCCCATCGAATCATGGTGGGACATGAAGAGAGAGCTTAGGAGGGTCTACCTTCCCCATCCGACCCCTTCCAACCGTCCCACCAATTTACTTCCAACCACGTGGGTCGCACCTCCAGTCGACCCCACCAACTCACTTCCAACCAAGCGGGTCATATTCGGAGGCAAGAAGTGTAAGGTTTCACACAGCACCTACGGACGACGCAGCGGATAACAAAAATTTCATTTGCCCGATCCCGGTGTTATGGAAAGCTTAATCTGTGCTTTAATCGGTGTTTCTAAGACCCTAATTACGGGTTGCGTGTTTCACCTTGCGCGGAACGACGCTGTCCGCGATGCCCGATGCATAATATCGAGCCGCACAGCTGTACGGCCTCTAGAGCAGATCCACACGGATCCTTGCGCAGCGACGGTACCTCCCCGTCACAACTTTCCCCGACTTTATCACCTTCTGGAGAGAGAGAGAGCAAGGGAGAGAAAAGGGGGGAAGCTAAATCTCTCCCTTAAGCCGAATGCTTGATTAGCTTAAGGGGTTGGAAGGAGAGTTCGAATGAACTCACGTAGGATTCTATATATAGAGATTTGGTCATTTCTGAAAGGACTCCAAAAGACCAAAATTATATATATATATATCATATCCACTATTATACATATGTATTAAGCTCCATTTACACTCCTTTCCAAAATGAATTAAAAGGAATTAATATATATACTTGTATATTAATAATCCGTCACCCAAGAATCCATTGTGTGTGATCCTCTAGGCCCATAGTCACTCTAGTTTAAGGTCCATTAACTTCTAATTCCCAATTAGAAGTAAATTAAACATATTATTCGCTTCTACTAGAGCTGAATAATAGTTTAATTCATTCCCAACCTTCGATCACGTTGGGTCAAGTAAATCCACGTGATCCTAGAGGACACCGGGTTTAAAACCAGCCTGTCTGGAACCTGTAAGTCCACAGTTACCGCATCGATATAATCCCTCGCTCCTTCTATGAGTCTGGTACGATCGAGGGTACGGTTTCTGTCAAACCCCATGATCGTGCCATTTGACTATGACATCCTTAAAGTGTATGACGTCCGTTCTAAACGAACTCACACGACCCTGGCCAGGGATTTAACGGAGCGTCAATGTCATGACCCATTAACTGTCTGATATATACCCAACAGTGAGCGATCCCTTCTTGACCATTGACGATGTTCACACATATCCTGGAGTGGTTAACGACTCGGCAACTCATGACTTATGGTTAAAGTCACTTAGCCAAGTAATTAAACCATTCCAATCCTCGTGTAAGATCCGATCAATGTCTCAGGTCAAAGGACCAACGATGCTACTGAGACCGTTGGATCTTCAGTTGACATTAGGTATAATCAACCATCTGAAGATCCAATAGCGGATCAGTTCAGTGTACATCCTCCAAGGACATACACCTACACATATGTGTTGGTGCCCCGCACCAATGACCATGAACCTGGTCACTGACACATCGTGTGTACTGGTTTAATAGGTAATCAAAGTCCCCGAGTGATTACCCTCCAACCAGGAACAGTTTAAGATATGTGTTCATATAAAGTCAGTCTCATAATCGAGATCTCATCTCGAGTTGACTTTACAATCACATATCTTAGGGACAACGTAAAGTAACACAATCGCATATTTACGCTCAAATATTGTAATATCCCGGACGTTTCGGATCCTTCTTCGTGGGTCCCAGATCTGGTTTTCGGAGCGTCCGGCTCTGTTGTGTCCGAAATTTTATTTCGGACATCTTTCGTGTTCGGATCGGCGCGATCCGGAGTCGTTTCGGAGGCCCGGAGGCGTTCCGCGGCTTTTCCGCGTGTGTTTTCCGATTCCCGGTGTGTGTTTCGGCTTTTTCTTCGGAAGCTCGCTGCAGGCAAACCGGGCGGTTCACCCGGGCACGAGGGGTACCGTTGCGATCGGTGCGTTCCGAGGATTCCCGAAATGTATTTTTCTATTTTCTGGTATTTTTCTGAAAATTCGGATTTTCTATAAAGCCCTAATTCTTTTTCTTTTTCTTTTCTCCTTTCTCTTTCTTCTTCTTCCTCTTCCTCCGTTTCTTCCCACCATGACACCCTCCTCTCTCCCTCTCTCCCATTCGGACGCGACGAACCCCTCTCCGGCTACGGACGGCGGTGGGGCGACGGCGCGGACGTGTGGGTGGCGGCGAGGCGAGCTCGTGGGCGTGCGGCGTGCGTGGGAAGCGTGGGGAGTTCGTGAAGTTTGAAGCGTTCTTCGTGATTCGTGATTGATTCGGCGGAGCATTTGCCCCATTGAGGTAGGGTGACGTTCCTTAGCCTCATGCCGATCTTTTCCGTGATTTATAGGCCACGGGGAGGCCGAGAGGGGATCGTTTGAGTGTTTTTGGGTTTTTCCATGATTTGGGGAGAGCTCGCCCGATCTATGGATTTGATGCATGATTTCGTGTTTTGATGGCCTAGAATCATGCTAGGGGTCCCCAGGGGTCTTCCCCCTTGATTTCCCCCTCTCCTATGGAGGCATGGGGGCGTGGTTAGAATTTTTGGGCGTTTCTAGCGTTTTCGGCCGCGGACTGAGAACGCGCTATACTCCAGTAGCACGTTCTTGGAGGTCGCGCTGCCCCGACCGAGCGCGTTCATCGGAGAAGATGAACAGGAGGCGGTTCCTGTCGCGCTATGGGGTCCTAGCGCGATCAGCCTTGTCCCGCTAGGCATCCCTAGCGCGACATGCCTTGTCGCGCTAGCCGTCCCTAGCGCGACATGCAGTGTCGCGCTAGGAGGCCCTAGCGCGATGTCCCTTGTCGCGCTAGGGGGCCCTAGCGCGTTCTTCCGTGTCGCGCTAGGTATCCCTAGCGCGATCTGGCTATTGTTGGGTGTTTCCCTTGGGCCGTGTGTGCGTCCCGAGCACCCCGGGGAGTTCCGTGACCGTGTCTTTAGTGTCCGGAGGTTCCGTTTGCCTTGGTCATGAGTTTGGCCGTGGGCGGTGCGTCCGTTTTGCTCCGACCGTGGCCCCGTTGACGGAGCTAGTGCGTGGTGTGATTCCCACACGTTGTCAGACTCGGACGTCGTTTTCCGTTGACTCGAGAGTCTACTCCTTCAGTGACCCTCCACTAGTCGTAGCCCACCAGTACGAGGTGCTGGTCTCACCATGGAGTGGTGTACGGGCACCCACCTTTCGAGACGGTTTGTGGACCGGTTACCATAGGCCCCTCGTCGGTAGCCAGAGTCCGGCTACGGGGGAAAACCGGTCAGAGGACCAGACCTAGTGACGCAAGGTCTGTGTGTGCACACGTGGTTGGGGGCGGTTGGACCCACGTCGATGGCTGTAACGACCCGAGAATCCGATTACCGGGAAGGCCCGATAACCCGAGACTCGCACCGCCGCCCACGAGCCGGGAGGGCTCGGAAGGGCTAAAAGGAGTGTGGAGGCACAAAGAAATAGGAAATAAAGCAGGACAACCAACAACAACAAGCTGAAAGAAAGAACAGCAACAGCTACAACAGAGTCCAGTCCAACCGAAAGTACAGTCTAAAGCAGTAAAACGTACCACGTGCCAAGTGAACACTCGGCCCGGCAAGCTGGCAACAGAGAACCTCCGCTCCGCACCCTCGAACTACGAGGAAGAACCGCCACACCTGAAAAGCAGGGAATGAGTCTCCAAAACAGAGACTCAGCAGGGATCCCGCGGAACCCCAACCGGAAACAACGGCGGTAGCGGAAAGGAGAGCTACAACTACAGCAGGAACAGCAAACCGGTGGCCGGTCAAAAACTCGGCACTACAGCTACTCCTACTGCACCGGAAGGTACACCTCGGTCATGCAGACGAAGCTACCGAACCACACTAGTACCACCTACCGAAGCAAGAACACACGGCAACCACGCCGTAGAGGCCTGTCCCTCGGACACAGCCGACCTGGACACGCTGTCCAAGGTGCAACCCCGACCATCCGATCGCGGGTACCGCACAACAAGACCCAACCTCGGTAAAGCCACTAGCATTAGACCCTTGGCGCGAAAACCAACACACGCGCCACGGCGAAACAACCGAACTCAACGGTCAACACGACCGAAAACCCGAAGGTCGAAATCACGGAAACTGATAGTCTGTCACTCCGTACTCGACAGGAGTACCACCCACTAGAAGCACAGCCGGTAGCGTCCCCTGACGTCTTACACCGCACCGCAAGTGAACTGCCTGGCGTGGTAGCTCCTACCAAAGGCACGAACACCGTACAAGTAACCACAAACAAGTGACTAGCTGGGGTCACGTCCGTCGACGTGGGTCCAACCGCCCCCAACCACGTGTGCACACACAGACCGCGCGTCCCTGGTCTGGTCCTCTGACCGGTTTTCCCCTCAGCCGGACTCTGGCTGCAAGACGTGGGGCCCGACGGCAACCGGTCCACAAACCGCCTCTAAGGGTAAGCCCGTACACCACTCCCTGGTGCGACTAGCACACGCGTACTAGTAGGCTACGACTAGTGGAGGGTCACTGAAGGAGTAGACTCTCAAGTCAACGGAAAACAACGTCCGCATCCGACAAAGTACGGGGACCATCCCACGTACTAGCACCGTCGCACGATGACCACAGTCGGAGAAGAAACGGGACTCACAGTCCACAGCCGCGCACACACCCTGCGCGAGAGTCGAGAAAACCCAAGTGACGCTAAGTCACTGGGCTCTGGACAGTCCTCTAGACGCCCTACACCCAACGGTCCTTGAGTCACAAGACTCGGGGTCAAGACCGTTGCACGCAACAGCACAAGGCCGTCAATCTAGTCCAAGCTCTAGGTCTAAAACCACTGTAGCACGAATACCGAGGCAGCTCACGAGCCGCCGAAACCATTCCCTTGGGAAGGGAACTCACAGGACTAAGGCCACACACACGGCCCACGCGGAAAGCACAGAAGCACGATTCCCAAGGCAACTTGCACACCACCGAGCTGTGGCCCAACTCAAGGAAAAGAGGGAAGCCTCCAGCCCCAGACTGGACAACTGGGCTCGCAGCCCAAGGCCTCACACAGGACCCACTCGGGGATCGCTTTTTGGAGAAACCGATGACACACGTCAACACACGGTGACACGAGTCGAGAACTCTACACCCGGGACTACAACGTACCACGACACCTGGCCCCGACGACGTGCACAACATCCGTCAGGCCACAGGTCGGCACGTGGTTCGAGAACCACACACCCGGGACTCGAATCAGTCAAAACGGAAACACCGGGTTAGACTGGCACATGTGCGGTTCACCCTGGGCCGCTCAAGGGATGTGCGGCTAGGAAACAGCCGCTCAAAAGACATGCGGTCAGGCAGGAGCCGCACAAGGCTCTAATCGGACTAACCCCAAATGGAGGATGGACGGTTAGGGCTGGACCGCCCAAGGGGATGTGCGGCCAAGGATCGTCCGCACAACCTAACCGACCTACTCCAGTGCCGGTCAAAACGGTTTTGACCAAACCGCACAACCCAACCGACACTAAACTGTTGACCAAGGGTCAACTGGGATATGCGGTCAGCTCCTGGCCGCACAAGCCCACGGAAGGACAGACGGCTGGGTACCAACCGTCCATGGGGAAGGCATGCGGTTCTCACCTGACCGCACATCAAATGTGCGGTCTATCGTGCGACCGCACAACCCCAAAACCAAGAGAAAATGAACGGGCCAAAGGCAACCGCCCTCGCGATGGACGGGCCCGGTTCGACCGCCCAACCATCACGGCGGGTAAACCCAGGGGGTCTCCCGATCGTAGCCTTTCCACGCCCCGTTCGTGCCGAAACGAAGGGGATACAACCACAACCACCCTGGCAATCACGTGGACTCCGACCGGAGTCAAAACGACGCACGAATCGCGAGAAACGAGCGATTCTACCGAAGTTACCCAAAAAGGGTTACCGAGCTTCTCGGAGCTCTACCGGTCCAACGGGACCACCAATCGAGACGAAATCAGGGGGAAAAGAACGCTCTCGCCCCAAGGAATCCGTTGACAGTAACCGATCTGGAAACCGTCGCCGTTTCCCGACCGACCCTACGAAACCCACAAAACCACAGTTTCGCTAGAACGGACCCAAACACAGCTGTTTCCGCGCCGAACGACGTGCAATGGCAGGGGAAACGAGCAGAACGCAGTGGTGTTCCGTCACCCTACCTCCACCGAAGAAACCGTGCGCCGAAGCGACTAATCCACGCCGAAAACGCCGTTGAAGCCTCGCCGTTCCACGAACCCACGGCCGAGCTTCCACGCGCCTCCACCGCCTCGATCCTCATCCATCCTCGCCCGCGCCTCGCCCGCGCCGTCCCCGCCTCGCCCGTACTCCGCCCCGTCGGCCGCCGGAGAGAGAGGGAGAGAGGAGAGAGCGTGAGAAGAGAGAGGGAGAGAAATGAGAAATGAGAGGGGAGAGAGAGAAAAGCTATTTATAGGGAAATCCGGAAAATCGGAAAAATCCAGAAAAATAGAAAATCACACCCTCGCGATCCTCGGAACGCACCGATCGCAACGGTACCACTCGCGCCCTGGTGAACGGCCCGGTTCACCCGCAACGAGGTTCCGAAGGGAAAGCCGAAACCCACGCCGGGAATCGGAAAAACACACGCGGAAAAAGCCGCGGAACGCCTCCGGGCCTCCGAAACGACTCCGGATCGCACCGATCCGAACACGAAAGATGTCCGAAACGAAATTTCAGACAAAACAGAGTTGGACAATCCGAGAAACCAGATCCGGAGCCCACGAAAAGGATCCGAAGAATCCGGGGCATTACAGCCCTCCCCCCTTAAAGGAATTTCGTCCTCGAAATTCAGGACCTAACACAAAGTCACAGGGGAAGAACACAGAATCAACTGACACGCTGTCAGGGCCCCCAGCACAGAAAACCTCGATTCTCACGAAAACACCGATCCTGAGGGACACAGCCAGACTTACGATCACAAGCAACACCTCGCTCCTCGCGCCGAGCACACAGGCCAACAGAGCAGGCATATACCAAAGGACACAGTCCGGCATCACCTCAGACGACGCGAGAATCCACCGTGGCGCCGCAGCCACGATCTCGCTCACCGAGGAAACACAACCCTCGACACGAGCAACAGCTACTGATCCACCCCAGGGTCAGCAGACAAAACACACATCAGCTTCACAACCAGCTGACAGGTCGCACACCCTCCTCAAGGGAGCAACCAACACAGAGCCTCCACCAGCTCAAGCAGCCAGCTCAACAGACCGCAACCAGCACATCGGCTCAACACCAAGAAACACCCCACACATGGCAAGCCGAAAGCCGGACACAGCACCGTGCCAATTCTCGTCAGAAGACAAACTTCGACAAAGTCCAGATCCCATCCGGAAAGGCACATCGCAGAAACGACCATCAAAGGTCTCGCTGGCACACGGCTCTCGCCACGCTCGAGCCCCAACAACCAGCATCTTCTGTCTCTGAAAAGACCATCCACTGGTCGCCAAATACACGTCAACGGGAAACCTCCACCGGCCCAACAGGCACGATCCAATTCACAGCAGGCCATCCGCTGACTCACACATAGACCGATGCCACATCTCGAGCTACACTCCTCTCGGACTCCGCATCCGAGCTCGATCATCGCGCCAACTCGACCCTCTCGGGGAGCACGACGAAACCAAATGACAGAACATGGCGTCTTCAGTCATCACCCTACGGGACTCAGACTCATAGGGAACCACCCCATGCTAATCACCAAACCAGGGATAACCTTGCGACACCAACGTCCTATCAAGGACCACCAACCGACGCTAATCTCACAGAAGGCCTCCGCCCACAAGCGTCACTCTTACGTCTGGTCTCATCACATCCTTCGATCAAACCAAGTGGGCACCTGCCAATCCCGATTCCGCCCTTACCACAGAGCCACGGGACACCACCTGAATAGCGCTCACGGGTCCCTAAGCAATAACCATCTCACCGTCACAATCCGACAAGACCGTAGAACCAACAGACGTTGCTGTGGTCGGTCACCCGGTTAGGCTCACCAGCCACTCACAGCCGCCAACCGGGACCCATAGTCTGCCAGAGACCACTGCCTCAAAACACGATCTCAACCGAGGACACGACTGGGAACACAAGTCGGACACCAAGCCACCGACTCTGACCAACACGTCCTCGACCTCCGTCAGGCGACATCCTCAACAACCTTATCCAGGTCCGACACCGACGCCTGACACGGCTTCCATCACAGGAACATGGTACTCATGCGGCGCACTAGCCAGCACTTTTCCCAACACTCCATCCTGCCAGTGCCAAGAACCATAATACCTCGAGCAACGGCACGGCAAAATCACGTTTCACACCGAGGAACCAATCCTCCAATGCTCAACGCAAACTCAGGAATCCGCCCGTAGCAACCAATGCTACGATCCTGAACCAATGGGTTACGAGCCCACCACGCTTCCGCTGCGCACTCAGATCCGCGCGCACAGCCGAGAAAGCAAACACCGCCCAACCAGCACTCGTCCTTCCGGAACAGCGCCAGCACACCCTCACACGACAAGGGAATGGGCACAACTTCTCACAGACAACCACCTTGCCAAGATAAGGAGCACGTCTCGCACGGACTTCATGGTACACAAGGCCAACCAATCCGGGCACACAATGCAAGACGGCAATCCTTAGCCGAACGCAATCTCTCCAACCAAAGGAGAAACCAGCGCACTTCCGACCAACGGAAGAACTCCACGCTCGACCTGACCTCGAACCTCGCGCACGCTGGAAACAGCACCATCCAGCACCAAGGAAAACCATCGCTTCCATCAGGTCAGCGCCTCCGACACACTCGACGAGTGTCACGTCGGACCACCATCACAGCATCTCTCGATGCACCACCGCTGCAATTCCTCGAACTGCAACACGGCATGCCAAGAGCCGCCACACGAGCCATAACCGACAACCGCCGATGCTCACCCTCGAGTCCCGAAACTCACCGCGGAGCCTTCACATCTCAAGCCAACTCCAGGGCGAACACAACCCATCCACTGACAGAAGCACAGGAGCAAAGACTTAACGGGACATCTCTGCCAAATTCTGCCTCGAAATCAGCAGAACAATTGGGATCGACACGTCATTTCTGACGCAACAGAGCACGACAAAACATCAGGCTCGACGAAACAGCAACCCACCGAGAAGATCCTCCGCTCACCCGAGCACACTTCTCGATCAAAACACCTCAGGAGCTGGACAAACCTCAAGCTGGAGTGACCAAAGACCGACAGCAGCTCCCTCAGAGCACGCTCACGGCCACTTAACCAAGAACAGTCCGCACCAGCCACCTGACCACGCTGCAGGTTCCTCGAACGCAGCACCGCGAACTCACGCCTGCCAGCAACCTCTGCCCAACGCAGCACAACCAGGGCCACCACCGATGAGGGAGAAGGCTCTCGACCTCGATCCTTAGACCCCATGTTGGCACAAAAGCCGCGGGCAGCAACCACCTCACAGCGCCGCACAGCGCACCCAAGCGAGAAACAAGGCGGGAAGCGAACACAAAACCCTAAGCCAGCTGCCGACTGTACTGGACCTTATGGACTCTGATCACTGCAACATTTCGAATTCCTATGCACGCCCACAACCACCGCTCTGATACCAGCTGTAACGACCCGAGAATCCGATTACCGGGAAGGCCCGATAACCCGAGACTCGCACCGCCGCCCACGAGCCGGGAGGGCTCGGAAGGGCTAAAAGGAGTGTGGAGGCACAAAGAAATAGGAAATAAAGCAGGACAACCAACAACAACAAGCTGAAAGAAAGAACAGCAACAGCTACAACAGAGTCCAGTCCAACCGAAAGTACAGTCTAAAGCAGTAAAACGTACCACGTGCCAAGTGAACACTCGGCCCGGCAAGCTGGCAACAGAGAACCTCCGCTCCGCACCCTCGAACTACGAGGAAGAACCGCCACACCTGAAAAGCAGGGAATGAGTCTCCAAAACAGAGACTCAGCAGGGATCCCGCGGAACCCCAACCGGAAACAACGGCGGTAGCGGAAAGGAGAGCTACAACTACAGCAGGAACAGCAAACCGGTGGCCGGTCAAAAACTCGGCACTACAGCTACTCCTACTGCACCGGAAGGTACACCTCGGTCATGCAGACGAAGCTACCGAACCACACTAGTACCACCTACCGAAGCAAGAACACACGGCAACCACGCCGTAGAGGCCTGTCCCTCGGACACAGCCGACCTGGACACGCTGTCCAAGGTGCAACCCCGACCATCCGATCGCGGGTACCGCACAACAAGACCCAACCTCGGTAAAGCCACTAGCATTAGACCCTTGGCGCGAAAACCAACACACGCGCCACGGCGAAACAACCGAACTCAACGGTCAACACGACCGAAAACCCGAAGGTCGAAATCACGGAAACTGATAGTCTGTCACTCCGTACTCGACAGGAGTACCACCCACTAGAAGCACAGCCGGTAGCGTCCCCTGACGTCTTACACCGCACCGCAAGTGAACTGCCTGGCGTGGTAGCTCCTACCAAAGGCACGAACACCGTACAAGTAACCACAAACAAGTGACTAGCTGGGGTCACGTCCGTCGACGTGGGTCCAACCGCCCCCAACCACGTGTGCACACACAGACCGCGCGTCCCTGGTCTGGTCCTCTGACCGGTTTTCCCCTCAGCCGGACTCTGGCTGCAAGACGTGGGGCCCGACGGCAACCGGTCCACAAACCGCCTCTAAGGGTAAGCCCGTACACCACTCCCTGGTGCGACTAGCACACGCGTACTAGTAGGCTACGACTAGTGGAGGGTCACTGAAGGAGTAGACTCTCAAGTCAACGGAAAACAACGTCCGCATCCGACAAAGTACGGGGACCATCCCACGTACTAGCACCGTCGCACGATGACCACAGTCGGAGAAGAAACGGGACTCACAGTCCACAGCCGCGCACACACCCTGCGCGAGAGTCGAGAAAACCCAAGTGACGCTAAGTCACTGGGCTCTGGACAGTCCTCTAGACGCCCTACACCCAACGGTCCTTGAGTCACAAGACTCGGGGTCAAGACCGTTGCACGCAACAGCACAAGGCCGTCAATCTAGTCCAAGCTCTAGGTCTAAAACCACTGTAGCACGAATACCGAGGCAGCTCACGAGCCGCCGAAACCATTCCCTTGGGAAGGGAACTCACAGGACTAAGGCCACACACACGGCCCACGCGGAAAGCACAGAAGCACGATTCCCAAGGCAACTTGCACACCACCGAGCTGTGGCCCAACTCAAGGAAAAGAGGGAAGCCTCCAGCCCCAGACTGGACAACTGGGCTCGCAGCCCAAGGCCTCACACAGGACCCACTCGGGGATCGCTTTTTGGAGAAACCGATGACACACGTCAACACACGGTGACACGAGTCGAGAACTCTACACCCGGGACTACAACGTACCACGACACCTGGCCCCGACGACGTGCACAACATCCGTCAGGCCACAGGTCGGCACGTGGTTCGAGAACCACACACCCGGGACTCGAATCAGTCAAAACGGAAACACCGGGTTAGACTGGCACATGTGCGGTTCACCCTGGGCCGCTCAAGGGATGTGCGGCTAGGAAACAGCCGCTCAAAAGACATGCGGTCAGGCAGGAGCCGCACAAGGCTCTAATCGGACTAACCCCAAATGGAGGATGGACGGTTAGGGCTGGACCGCCCAAGGGGATGTGCGGCCAAGGATCGTCCGCACAACCTAACCGACCTACTCCAGTGCCGGTCAAAACGGTTTTGACCAAACCGCACAACCCAACCGACACTAAACTGTTGACCAAGGGTCAACTGGGATATGCGGTCAGCTCCTGGCCGCACAAGCCCACGGAAGGACAGACGGCTGGGTACCAACCGTCCATGGGGAAGGCATGCGGTTCTCACCTGACCGCACATCAAATGTGCGGTCTATCGTGCGACCGCACAACCCCAAAACCAAGAGAAAATGAACGGGCCAAAGGCAACCGCCCTCGCGATGGACGGGCCCGGTTCGACCGCCCAACCATCACGGCGGGTAAACCCAGGGGGTCTCCCGATCGTAGCCTTTCCACGCCCCGTTCGTGCCGAAACGAAGGGGATACAACCACAACCACCCTGGCAATCACGTGGACTCCGACCGGAGTCAAAACGACGCACGAATCGCGAGAAACGAGCGATTCTACCGAAGTTACCCAAAAAGGGTTACCGAGCTTCTCGGAGCTCTACCGGTCCAACGGGACCACCAATCGAGACGAAATCAGGGGGAAAAGAACGCTCTCGCCCCAAGGAATCCGTTGACAGTAACCGATCTGGAAACCGTCGCCGTTTCCCGACCGACCCTACGAAACCCACAAAACCACAGTTTCGCTAGAACGGACCCAAACACAGCTGTTTCCGCGCCGAACGACGTGCAATGGCAGGGGAAACGAGCAGAACGCAGTGGTGTTCCGTCACCCTACCTCCACCGAAGAAACCGTGCGCCGAAGCGACTAATCCACGCCGAAAACGCCGTTGAAGCCTCGCCGTTCCACGAACCCACGGCCGAGCTTCCACGCGCCTCCACCGCCTCGATCCTCATCCATCCTCGCCCGCGCCTCGCCCGCGCCGTCCCCGCCTCGCCCGTACTCCGCCCCGTCGGCCGCCGGAGAGAGAGGGAGAGAGGAGAGAGCGTGAGAAGAGAGAGGGAGAGAAATGAGAAATGAGAGGGGAGAGAGAGAAAAGCTATTTATAGGGAAATCCGGAAAATCGGAAAAATCCAGAAAAATAGAAAATCACACCCTCGCGATCCTCGGAACGCACCGATCGCAACGGTACCACTCGCGCCCTGGTGAACGGCCCGGTTCACCCGCAACGAGGTTCCGAAGGGAAAGCCGAAACCCACGCCGGGAATCGGAAAAACACACGCGGAAAAAGCCGCGGAACGCCTCCGGGCCTCCGAAACGACTCCGGATCGCACCGATCCGAACACGAAAGATGTCCGAAACGAAATTTCAGACAAAACAGAGTTGGACAATCCGAGAAACCAGATCCGGAGCCCACGAAAAGGATCCGAAGAATCCGGGGCATTACAATGGGCGTGACCCCAGCTAGTTACTTGTTTGTGGTTACTTGTACGGTGTCTGCGCCTCAGGTAGGACCTACCACGTCAGGCGGTTCACCTGCGGTGCGGTGTAAGACGACAGGGGACGCTACCGGCTGTGCTTCTAGTGGGTTGTACTCCTGTCGAGTACGGAGTGTCAGACTGTCAGTCGTGTGTTTCCGACCATCGGGTTTTACGGTTCGACCGTTGGTTTCGGTCTTCTCGTGTCGTGGCACGTGTGTCGGTTTACGTGCCGTAGGGTCTAGTTCTGTAGAGTACAGGGCTTTCCTTTCCGAGGTACTTTCCTACCGCTAGAGTAGTGGTTTCTCGTTTTACGAGGTAGGGTTCGAGTGATCCCTACTGAGTCTTGTTCCGAGACTCATTCCCTGCGTGTTTTCACCGTGTTTCAGGTGAGACGCCACCTTCGGGGAGCGCGTCAGGTGCGCAGCGTGGTGCGGGTGCCCAGAGGTAGTGCCAGAGGTCAGAGCCGGGGTATGCCCCGTGTAGCTGTACTTTTCTTTGTTGTCACTGTACTAATCGTGGACTACTGTTATTGTTGTTGTTCTTTACTGTGGACCATGTAAAATGTTAATTTATTTCCTGCTTAATATTATAACTGTTTAATTTCTGTAATTATTTGTGATACTTGTGTAGTCTCCACACCATCCTTTTAACCCTTCCGAGTCTTCGGGCTCGTGGGTGGCGGTACGAGTCTCGGGTTATCGGTGTAGACACGCCATTCTTGACGTCTCATAGAAAGTCTCATATTACTATACGACGCCCCGCGATGGCCTACGCATTTCGAATCGCTCGAGTGCTTCCTTTTCCTGAGTCTTCTTCCGCCCTTTTCGGCATCCGGAATCGTCCCGTCACGGCATTCGGACGGCATCAACACCAGTCGAACGCATCAAGAGGTTCCGGAATCAAGAAGGGGGTCTGCCAGGCGGCCGCCGACGCCTGATCCAAGGACCCGGGTGGGTCTTAATGGGGGCGTCCAGGCCCCTGGACGCCCCCATGATTTTGATTTATTTTATTTTTCTTCAGGGCCCAAAATTAAATAAAAAAAAATAATAAAAAAAATAATAAAAAAATAATAAATTAATGGAGGCGTCCAGGCATTTGGACGCCTCCATAAAAAGAAAATATAAAAAAATATATATATTGCCAGTTGGCATATAAAAATAAAAAATTAAAAAAAATGTATATATATTAATGGAGGCGTCCAGCGCCTGGACGCCTCCATAAAAACAAGTAAAAAAAAAATATAAAATGCCAGCCTTGGCATAAAAGACAAAAACAATAAAAAAATAATAAACTTTTGGAGGCGTCCAGGCCCCTGGACGCCTCCATTAACTCACTCACGGGCGCCGGCCACCGAACGACGGTTTGTCGTGTGTGAAAAAAGCCAAATTTAGAGACGTCCAGCTGACTGGACGCGCCCATTTCTGAATCACGAGGCGCCGCTCACAAAACCACGCGTTGTGCCAAACCGCGTGCGGCCGTCGTCGGTTTTCGGTGGACCTGTTAGAGGCGTCCGGGACCCTGGACGCCCCCATAAAAGTATTCTAAAAAAATCAATAAAAATAGAATAAAATATTATTTCGGCCCTGATGGAGGTGTCCAGGGTCCTGGACGCCTCCACCTTCCGGAACTCTATAAATAGAGGCCCACCCCCTCAGTTCTAGGGGAGCTAAGCAGTGATCCGATAGGCTGCCGCAGCCCAGAGGCTACGGAGTCATTTTTCTAACCCGTGGGTTCTTTTGTAGGTGGAGGTTCTGCCGGCTTCTCGGGTGCTCACGCTCGCGAGAGGAAGGTCGTCTTCATCCACCGCGCTTCCACGTCGTCCCCACGCTGCCGGAGCTCCGCCGGATTTCACCCTCGGCTCATCCAATAAGCCTTTTCTTCCCCTTTTTCTCCATAGTCCTTTACATTCATCATATTGCATCATCTATCCCCCTTCACAAGGGGGCCTCTTCTCTTATACTTCTTACATCCATCATCTCATTTTCCTCCTACTCGAGTCCGAGAGGGGTTTAAAAGATAACACCAACCAGGTGTGTGTCTTGCCATCATTTCGTTATTTTTATCGCAAGGATTCGAATACTACACCTCCATCTTTCTAATCCACTTGTCATTTATTTGTCGTTGTCTTGCAAGGGTACCCGAGGAAAGCCCTCTCCGTCGGCCGGCCGGAAGGAGAGGAAGAAGCAACCCGCCATCTCCCGCTCTTGAGGTAGGCGCGATCACCTTCTTATTTTGGGGTCTTTTGGCCCCTGGCGATCACATCTTATCATCGAGGCCGCGGCGAGTCACTTCCCCAATGGCCGTTTAAATTTCTGTTTCCTATATTCTCTTTATATTTTGTTATATATTCTGCTTATATCATCGAGGCCGCGGCGAGTCACTTCCCCAATGGCCGTTTAATTTTCTATTCCTACAATCTCTTTATGCTTTGTTATATTCTGCTTATATCATCGAGGCCGCGGCGAGTCACATCCCCAATGGCCGTTTAAATTTCCGTTCTTATATTTTCTTTATATTCTGTTATATTCTGCTCATATCATCGAGGCCGCGGCGAGTCACTTCCCCAATGGCCGTTTAAATTTCTGTTCTCATATTTTCTCTATATTCTGTTATATTCTGTTCATATTCTCGAGGCCGCGGCGAGTAACTTCCCCAATGGCCGTTTCAATTCTTGTTATTTAATTTTTGCATCATTCCCGTCCCCCCGAGGTCGCGGCGAGTCACTTCCCGCTATGGCCGTTTAATCCCCATATTTTGCTATATCATACTTGTCCCGCTCGCCCCGCCGGAGCAATCTCCCGTGGTGGCCCCTTCTCTCTTTCCTCTCATTTCTGTGTTGCAGCAAACAAAACAAACAAAAAAGAGGAGCCCGCGCGCTCTCCGCTCTTCCTCTTCCCCGCATCCAGCTCTTCTCCGAACCGCGTGACGTCGCTCACAGATTGGCGATCACGGTGGGACCTCTACTGCTTCCTCTCGGCTACCCTTGCAAGTTCGGCACCCTCCGTGCCTCTCCATCTTGGCGCCCGCGCGCGCCCCCGTTGTGCTCACGGCAGCACTGTCAGTTGTTTGGTTGTTTGTTATTATACGTCTGTTATTTTTGTTGTTTTCCCACTCCATATATCTGTCAGCATTCCATTGCATACATCCATTCCTCCTTTCTATCTTTTTTTCATTTTTTTGAGGATCACCCTTTCCCGGTGAAGGAAGGACTCTCCGTTTGGGAATTCCTCTCAACGGACTAGAATCTCCTACACTGGGACCTCCGTAAGTCCCCGACATCGAAGAATCTCCTCTTCGTTCACTGGGCTGGTTGTACCATTGAAGTTCCCCGGAGTTAGTCATTTCGTTCGTGGTGAGACGAGAGACCCTAGCTGACACGGCGGTGAAACAAAAACAAACTAGGGTCCCCATTTTGTGTGAACTTCGGATCTCGCTAAAAATACAAAAAAAATCATCAAAATCAAAACACAAAAAAAGGACGTAAAAGCATCCACTTGTTTGATAATCTCTGCTACCTACTTGCTAGTGTATGTTTTTGCGTTCTGGGAAAACTGTGAGCATGTCTCACGAGTCTTCTGAGGAGAACCACCCTAGTCGTGGTTTGACAGCCGACCCGCGAGTCTATGCTATGGACTCGGGTCCTTCTCATGACCCCTCGCATGAGGTGCATGTTACTGCCGGGGACACGTCCCCGCCACAGGATATCACTTCCTTACTGGGCGTCCTCGCCAACACGGAGCTTACCTCTGAACAGCTCCGGGCCTTCCAGGCCATTCTAAAGGGGAAATCTGTTTCCCCCACGCCCCAGGAGTCAACTCCGGCTATCGCACCTCTCCACGAGTCCGTGCAGGCCATTCCATCTCCTTCATTGGCGCAAGCCACCCAGTCTCCCTCGCTTCAAGGACAAGCGAGCCAACAACCTCCCTCATTCCAATTCCCGTCACAATCTCAAACTCCCGGTGTTCCTCACACACCGTTTCAGCCAGGACCAACTGTCGGTGGTCCGACAGTTCCCTCTCATTCCGGGTTTCCCCCTCAAGTCTCCGGGAGACAGTTTCTCCCCCAATGGCAAGTGCCACCTTCACCCCCAGAGGAGCTCGCCCAATCGCTCCTCAATAGGTTCAATCGCATGGATGAGCAGTTTCAAAATCTGAGAAAGATGGTGGACGTGAAAGCCACCCCGGAGGTTGCTTTGCCAATCCTCCCTGTCATTCATCTTCCTCCTTCCGAAATGCCCACGTACCGCAGATACAACGGTACCGGCAACCCCTTCATTCACCTCAAGGACTTCATGTATGAGTCCTCCTATTGGCAAAATGATCAGAGGTCCCTGGCGTACCTCTTTCGGAGATCATTGGATGGTCCCGCGCTTGAGTGGTTCTATTCTCTGGAGCCCCGCGAGGCCGAGAATTTTGAAGTAGTTCAGAGAAGGTTCTTGCAGAAATATAGGGATAGGGTCGGTCCCTCACTCTCCATTACCGACCTAGTGGCCGAAAAGATGAAACCCGACGAGGATTTTGTCCGATATGCTGATAGATGGAGGTCTCTGGCGGAGAGAATAAGGGATACCCTCTCCGAGCCCGAACAGGTCAAGATGATTGTGTCTAATGCAACCCCACAGTTCAGACATGTCCTGGCCATGAATAAACTCACTACAATGGAGGAGCTCTATGAAAGAGCCCGATACATCCAAACTCAGCTAAAGGACTCCCCCATTATGAATATGTTTGAGTCGCCGAAGCCCAAAGTGGTCAGAAAGACAGGCGCTGGTGTCCCGGGCGGAGCCACAGAAGGGGTCGTGACAAATGAGCAGGTCAGTGCGGTCAACAATGCCAACTATGCAGTCAACCCAAGGCCTCCACAAATGCCCCGACTACCCCTTCAACCAGGTCCTTTCCCTCTCCGTCCTCCACCCCAAAATAATCCACCCCAGGATAATATGCCTCCATTACGCCAACCCCAGCAACAACAACCACAACCTCAGCAACAACAACCACCGCTTCAGTACAACCAAGTTCCACCTCCAGGGAACTATGGTCCCCAACAGCAACAAAGGAGGCCGCTCGGTCCCAAGAGAGCCTACTATCCACCATTGCCAGAAACTTTAACAGACATTTTTAATGCCCTCATGGCATCAAACCAACTCGCCTTACCCAGAGAAAGGCTCATGTGGCCCCCCAATGTTGATACCTCCAAATACTGTGTTTACCACAGGCAGCCGGGACACACAGTGATTACTGCTTCCATTTCAAAGATTACATCCATGATATGAATGATGAACATCAAATAGATTGGGATGAGATGAGACGGTACGTCGCAGCTCTCAAGGCTAGGAGACCTCCTCAGAGGCCACAGCAGCAGTTACAACAGCAGCAGCAGCAGCAACCACAACAACAACAACAGCCTCAGCAGGCCCCACAACAACAGCCCGACATGGGCATAATCCAGAATCCACTACCGGAGCACCAACAGCCCAATCATCAGGTTAACCCCATCTCCTCCTTCCCGAAGTCGGGAGAGAGCAGGTGTGGCACCAGGAAAGTACCTCCATTCTTTATACCTCCAACCCTATCGTCATGCAACCCCCTCACCTTGCCCGGGTAGCACCTCTCTCTCATCAACCCGCATCGGTATCGCCTTCGCCATTTCCACTACCATTACGCCCTCTCATCCGCACCCCAACCTCCTATCAACCGACACTTTCTACTACGCCTTCACACCCTCTCACCTTCCCCCACTCCCCCACTTTACCATCCACCTCTACCACATTTACCCCTACGCCTTCTAAACCCCTTATCATCCGTACACCATACATAACCCCGTCTTTCTCCACCACATCACCACTAATGCCTTCAAAACCACTCATCACCCACCGTCCGCCTCAAAACCTTTACCCGTTTCAAACCTTACCTCCACCTCCACCTTCCA
This sequence comes from Amorphophallus konjac, assembly GCA_022559845.1. NCBI lineage: Eukaryota > Viridiplantae > Streptophyta > Magnoliopsida > Alismatales > Araceae > Amorphophallus > Amorphophallus konjac. Next base: position 13,097,736 of record CM040121.1, read on the forward strand.
AACCCCTTATCCTTCATAATCCGCGTGATATCCCCTCTACCTCCACCATGCCTCCACCTAACAAACCCCTCATCAGAATCCCTGCTCCCGTCATCACCCCTGCTTCATCAACCATTCCTCCACTACTACCCCTCAAACCCCTGTTAAAACCCACTGCTACCCCCACAGAGGTACAAAAACCACAGGCAATGGTGCTCCGGAGTGGAAGGATTTTCCACAGGGTTTTCCCCCACAACAGTCAGAATCCCGAGCAATCTCAGCCAGAGAAGGATGATGGAGAACAACCAGAAAAAGCTATCCCTGGAACACAGTATGATCTATTGAAACACCTGGACAAGACGCCTGCTCGGATCTCCATCCTGGAGCTTCTTCAGAGATCCACATCCCACCAGGCGGCCTTGATGGAATATCTTCAAAAAGTCATGGTTAATGAAGACCTCCCCGTGGAGAAGATTTCAACCGTCCTGACCCCAACAGACACACAACCGGCCATCATGTTCCACAACTACGAGCTCGCTCCCAAGGAGGCTCGGAAATATGCACTGTGCATTTCAATAAAAATTAATGGGGTATCCATAAACCCGTGTCTTGTGGACACGGGTGCGTCCATAAATGTGATCTCCATGAGCACTCTTCAGTTATGTGGGATCGACGAGGAACAAATAAGACCTTCCTCGATCACGGTCACGGCCTATGACAATAGCAAAAGGCCGCCGCAGGGGATGATTATTCTGAAGGCAGAATTAGGCCCCATGTCAATTCCCACGGAATTCCATGTCCTCGACATGGACCCCACATTCAAGGCTATACTGGGTCGACCTTACATCGAAGCCATGGACGCTGTGCCTTCCACCAACCATCAATGCCTGAAGTTTCCTTACAATGGGAGAATTATTAAAGTGGTCAGTACACCTGTCCTTCACACAGTGGATGCTATCAACACCTCTCTGCCATCTGTTTGGCCGTCTCATCGGCCCATATTGTCACTGCTGGATGTACGTGATCCATCTCGCATTCCACTAGCACCAAAGGAGCCGGTCAGGGCAACCACAACATCATGTCTCCCTCTTCACTCCAAAGGTTGGGAGATTATGAGGAACATCGGCTACCAACAGGGAAAAGGTCTGGGCGCACAGTTACAGGGTATGCTCAAGCCGCCAAAAGAAATTAGGCCGAACCGTAGGTTTGGCCTAGGCTTCAAAGGACCGTTCAAGGCAGATTGGAAGCCCCTCACATGGACTCTATCAAACCACTTCAACAGAGGGCCCGTTGTTCAGATAGGAGATCACCCACGAGAAGCATATGGGGAATCACATGCTGTATATTTGGCTGAAAAATGTCCGAGGATCACCAAAAGAGGCAAGATCAAAGATCCGGAATGCGAGTGGGATAAATGGTTCGACATACGGGACATTTCTGTTGCACTGGAAAGGATGTTCTCGTCCCCACAGCTTGAAGGACCACCATTGATCTCCGAGATACCAGAGAATATTACCACTCTTGCCAAGGTTCCAAACTATCCTCGTCCTCGCCAGAAGGACTCTGTCATCGACGGATCTTCATCCGTCCTCAACATTGCCATCGACGGCTCATTAGCCGCCATCTCTCCATCCACTCGTCTCAGCCTTTGCTGATATTTTCTTCCTGGGCCAGACGATTGTCTGATGATCTTCCCAGGTCCCCTTCTTTGCTTACATACCTGCGCGGGCTTTTCAACCCGCGCCAGGTCTTCAACCATGATCTGCTCTACGAGCCCCACAATCCTCTAGCCATAACCACTTTCCTCTCTCCTCCAATCTCTCTTCACTGCTTTGTCATTAAAAATGAAAACGAAAAAAAAACGTCAATTTTCAAACTCTCCAACAACACATCTTCGTTGAGGAAACCTCCTACATCTCCCACGGGTGCGTACCGCCTTGCGGACCACCCGTCCAAGGTCCGATGAGCGACCTTTTCTACCCCTCCTCTGAGGGGTCTTCTCCTGTACATTCTACACCATCCTCTTCGTCTTCCTCTCTTCTGTAAATATTGTCAGTCAATCTAGGAATGACAGGCCAAGGGTAGTACCTAGGAAGAAATCCAAGGGTAGGCAGATCCCTCGTCGATTCCTTCTGGATTTGGCCGCCAGGTGTCAGGCCCTTCTTGCCATCCCCCAGTTGTTAGAAAATCCCATCCAGCTACTCGAAATAGAATGCGAGGGCGACTGTGCATCTGATGAAGGGTATGGAGTCTACGAGATCACGAATGAAGAATGCCCCACTGAAGATGAGGGTGAAGAATATGAGGATGTGGCGGGCGCATACGCTAGTGGAATGAGGAGATTCGACGAGCCGTCAACCGCCGTAGAAGAATCCACCAAGGAAGTCAACTTGGGAACTGAGGAAGACCCTAGGATCATCCTCATAAGTGACAACCTACCACCCTCTGAAGAAGAGGCATTAATTGAGGTTCTCAAGGAATATAAGGACACGTTTGCATGGAGCTACGAGGATATGCCGGGTTTGGATTCAACCTTGGTCGAACACCGTTTAACCCTAAAACCAGGGTCCATCTCGGTAAAACAAAGGTTAAGGCGTTTCCACCCTCAGATGGCTTTGAAAATGAAAGAAGAGGTCGATAAGCTCCACAAAGCCAGGTTCATTAGAGTCGTTCTTTATCCTCAATGGGTGGCGAACATTGTCCCGGTCATGAAGAAAGATGGGAAAGTCAGGATTTGCATCGACTTCCGGGACCTTAACCGCGCGTGTCCAAAGGATGATTTTCCCTTACCTCACATTGATGTGTTGATTGATAACACGGCAGGTTTTGAAACCCTCTCTTTCATGGATGGATTTTCAGGATACAATCAAATTCGTTTGGCAGAAGAGGATCAGGAAAAGACGTCATTCACTACCCCTTGGGGAACATATTGTTACGTGGTCATGCCGTTTGGGTTAAAGAATGCTGGAGCTACTTACCAAAGAGCGATGATGGCCATATTTCATGACATGATGCACATATATCTGGAAGTGTATGTGGATGACTTATTGGTAAAATCAAGGACCAGGATGGAACATCCAGAAGTTTTGGCTAAGGTCTTGCAAAGGTCCAGAGAGTTCCAATTGAAAATGAACCCGAAAAAGTGTGTGTTTGGTGTGTCATCAGGTAAATTGTTGGGGTTCATTGTGAGTAAAAGAGGGATCGAGATTGATCCCGACAAAGCCAAGGCTATCAGGGATATGCCGCCTCCCAAGAATTTGAGGGAAGTCCGAGGTTTAATCGGGAGGTTGCAGTTTATTCGTCGGTTTGTGTCTCAACATTCACAAAGGTGTAGACCTCTCTACGAGTTGACCAAGCCAGGAGTAGAATTCCACTGGAATTCTAAATGTCAGAAAGCTTTTGAAGGGTTGAAGGAATATCTGGCTAGTCCACCCGTTCTCATTCCACCTAAACCAGAAAAGCCTCTGATCCTTTACATCTCAGTCTTGGATGACTCCGTGGGAGCCGTCCTCGCACAAGCTGATGAAGAGGCAAGGAACGGGCAACCTATTACTTGTCCAAACTTCTCAATCCCTGTGAGCAGAAGTACACCGGCATGGAGAAAACCTGTGCTGCCCTCGTTTGGGTAGTGCAGAAATTGAAGCACTACTTCTTGGCTCACGAAGTCCACTTGATTGCTCGGATGAATCCTATCAAATTCCTTCTGGAGAAAGCCGTCCTTACGGATAGGCTAGCACGCTGGCAAAGTTTTCTCTCTCAGTTCGACATCACCTACATCCAGCAAAAGGCGATTAAAGGCTATGCCATAGCCGAGCATCTCGCTCACCATCCTCTTCCCAAGTTCGACCCCGTCCAATCAGAGTTTCCAGATGAGGAACTAATGTCCATCAACCAATCAGATGAGCCAATGTGGACACTATATTTTGATGGAGCTCTGAATTCTCAAGGGAAAGGAATCGGCGTCGCCCTCCTGTCACCGGAAGGCCTCACATTCCCATTGGCGTACCAGCTCAAATTTCCAGTTACCAACAATATAGCCGAATATGAAGCCCTTCTAGCTGGCCTAGGACTCGCTCATTCTTTACGTATCACTGAGTTGCGAGTTGTAGGTGACAGTCAGCTCATCCTTCGCCAGGTACTCACTAAGTATCGCACTCGCGATCCCAAACTCAAGCCATACCAAGAACTCACTGCTGCCTTTGCCAAACTGTTCACAAAACTGATCTTTGTTCATATCCCTCGTCATCAGAATATTCTCGCCGATGCCCTCGCCTCATTGGCATCATCCATAAGGTTCCCTCTAGGAAGATGGTTTAAGTCCATTTCCATCTACAAACTTCACGCCCCTGCAGTCGATGATGCTTCCTACGTAAATATCAAAGATAGGATAGCAAGGAAGATCCTGCAGGAAGATATCCTTGAGAAGAGGGAAATCATGTTGGCAGAGGCCGAAGAAGAACTGGCTGATGAAGAGAAACCATGGTTCTATGAAATTGTCAAATATTGCCAAAATCAGTCTTATCCTGAAGGGGCCACCACAGAGGACAAGAAAGCCATAAGAAGGGTGGCTCAGAAATACACATTGATCGGAGGTCTACTCTATAGAGGAGCCTTAGTGGTATTCTGTTAAGATGTCTTGATGACGATGAGGTTTGGAAATGTGTAGAAGAGACGCACTCGGGTGTGTGCGGTGGCCACGTGAATAGTCAGATGCTCGCCAAGAAGATCATTCGTCAAGGCTTTTATTGGCCCACTATGGAAGAGGATTGTGCTGTCTATGTCCGTAGGTGTGTCAAGTGTCAACTTCACGCCGATAAAATCCATTCACCATCTTCCTCACTTCATCCAATATCCTCCCCATGGCCTTTCTCCATGTGGGCATTCGACATCATTGGTCCCCTAGGTGATCCCAATTCCCTCACCAAGCAGAAATCTTTCATCCTTACTGCGACGGAATACTTCACCAAATGGGCCGAAGCCGAAGCTTACGCGGAAATCAAGGCGTCAACAGTCTGCAAGTTCATCATGAAGAACATTCTCGCCAGATTCGGCGTCCCAAGCACGATCGTCACCGACAATGGGCCACAATTCATTTCTCAGGACCTACAGGACCTCTGCAAAAGGTACGCAATTGCATTGCATCATTCATCGCCTTATTACCCACAAGGTAACGGCCAAGCGGAGGCCACCAATAAAACATTGCTCAAAATCATCAAAAAAACCTGCGAGTCTAGTAAGTTTTCAGACTGGCCAGAAAAGCTTATCGAAGCCCTATGGGCCTATCGCACTTCAATCCGTACCCCCACCGGGCAGACTCCATTTGCCCTCACTTATGGTATGGAAGCGGTAGTCCCGTACGAGACTCTGATCCCTTCTCTCAGGGTACAATTGGATGAGGAATTTCCCCTCGACGATCGTCGTAATTCACTCCTCGCCCAGTTGGAACTCTTGGATGAGAAGCGGCTGGCCGCCGCCGAACACGCGCGTGTGTATCAAAATAGACTCGCTCGCTTTTACCAAAAGAAAGTCGTTGAGAGAAAATTCAAAGTCGGTGAGATGGTCGTAAAAAGAATTTTTGTCAAACCTGGAGGGCCGCGTTCTAAGCTCCAACCCAATTGGGAAGGACCATTTGTAATTCAAGCCGTGTACCCTGGCAACGCCTACAAGCTAGTCAACGCCGAAGGGACCGAGTTATCCCACCCTTGGAATGGGCTTTATCTTAAGAAATACTACCCTTAGCACAAAACAAAAAAAAATGAAAAGATAAAAAACATCAAAAACAAGGAAATATTGAAAACCACTAAAAATATGGAAAATTCAAAATGCCGATGCCTGGCAGGCACCATGTAGTTAAGTCCCTGCATCTAACCTTCATGTTAGGATAGGGCCCATTAAGGCTTGGTAGGCACCGGGTCTTGGTTTGCCAGAACCGTGGAGACCCCTGTCCGGCCACGTCGGCCTATGCTCGCTCGAAGGAAGCTAACATGTGTTCACTTATGTATTTTATTCAAAAAAGTTGGTAGCATCACCTACGGTAGGGCCACACCTAGAAGATCTCCGGAAGCTGTAATCTTTATTCTTTTCTCTTCGACCAAATGAGACAGTCGGCGCCCTTAAAACGCTGAGCATGAGAAACCGAAACTCAAACCCCAAGGGCAAGAGTAGGATCCATTTCCTCGAGCACCGATCAGAGCACGAGAAGAGGGCAGTGTCCCCGCAGGCATACGAAAAGGGAGCCCACAAACGTCGAACATCTCCCTCACAAAAGAAATACAAAATCAAAATCAAGAGAAAAGTCTGGTCGTGACCGTGCCTGTTGCGATAAACGGAACCCCTCAAAGCAAAAGTCTGAATCCACAAAAGGGGGCCGTAGAATGTAAATGCTCGAGATTTGGTCCGAAGTTGTCCGAAAGGAAAGAGTTAATGGGCCCTTATTCGCTCGCCGGGTTAACGGCTTTGCCGGTCCTCTCAGGAGGTTTATCCCCTACGCTCTTCCTTCTCCCTCTAAAGATGAAGGTTCGATGGAGTTTCTGAAAGGTGAAAACTGCCCAGGGTCTGCGACCTTATTTTAATATACACATTTTGGTTGCCTACTTTGAAAAGCAAAAGCTATCGCTGCGAAGGAGTCTCTGTGTTTCTGGCTGGTCAAGACCCCTGTTTACCACCTTGATGTCTTCTTGTTTAACCTCGGGCTTAGGCCAATGCAAGCGCGTCACCTATGGGTACGACGGCGTCTGATTCCGGGTCAGCGTCGCGCGGTTGGTCGTTAGGGTTCCAGGGTGTTCCATCTTATACCATCTAGAGTTGTGAGGAAACAGACCCGGGTCGGGCAAATCATCTACCTCAAACACCTTTTGGGTGAATCCCTGTGGTCGGAAGCAACTGGGAGCCTAAGCATGGCATGACGGTATTGTCATCAGGGTAAGTCTTAGCCGGCGGGATCGTCATTCGAGGGGTCTAGAGGCCCAAATCAACCTAGATGTGCACTTAGGATACCTGGGAGGTTAGTAAGAAACCCCTGTCTCACGTAGGTTAGGTGCCATTTGGGTGCTTGCCGGGCGTTAGCAATGAAAAAAATTGAAATGATAAAAGCAAAAAAATAGAAAAGAGAAATGTACATATTTGCAAACAAAAAAATCTTTTTATGATAAAACAAAAAAAAAAATGTCAAATATAAAAAAGAAAACAAATCAATTTTGCATGATTGCATTTACGTGCATCATCTCACTTTAATACCGCTTGCATTCGTGTGCTTGCCTGTCGCATTTATCATCACCGCATCTTTCCCTTGCCTTCGTTAAATAAAGGCTTGGCCCCTTGACCAGTTATCAAGGACAGTCACAGTGACCATTTGCTTATTGAGCAAGGGGCCAAGTCAGAACAGAAATTCTGATTTGTTTGTTTCAGTGATATGTGCAGGGATTCAGGTAACTGAAGCAAAGGTGAAAAACAAACAAACCGAACCTTGTTTTTTATTCCAAAAAAACCAAAAAAATTTACATCAAGTTCCGCCCTCTCTCTCTGCATTACTCGTCCCACTACTCTCCGGGCAAAACACTCTCAAAGGTGCTACCCAACTACGAAAAGCGGTACTCCTGCCGCTCTGTACTCCTCTTCCTATTCCCACATCCCGGCGTTGATCCGCGGAAGCAGCAGAGAAGCTACCAACACGAAAGCCACGCTCTCGTGCTCTTCGGTAGCGCTCCTCACCTTCTCTCAGCCACTGTTCAGCAAGACCAAGGCCGATTCGGAGTTCGAATAGTTGGGCCTCCATGGCCCTTCGCTCCTCCCTTTCAGTCAATCTGTTGGCTCTTTCTCTCTCTGCGTCTCTTTCTCTCTCTGTCCGTTCTCTCTCACGGTCTTCCCTCTCTAACTGGAGAGTGATCCTCAGTTCCATAGCATCCCTGGATGAGTCGTCATCAGGATGACGCCGCAGTTCCCTCTCCAGTTCTGCTATCCTAGCCTCCTTATGCACAGCTTGGGCAAGCGCTTCTTCCGTCTCCTTTTCCTGCCGAGTGAACCATCTCAGATACGCGATAAGGCGTAAACAAGAGAACTCAACGCTGAAACTTTTACCTGTACACGAAGCATTCCTTCTGCCTCCGCAGCACGCTGCGTGGCGTGAGCAAGTTGCTCATGAAGCGAGTCAAGTTCTGAGGTGGGAATCCACAAGCTGGAAGAGGAACCACCTACTCCCATCGCTGGGGAGGCTGCGCCAATCTGGGCATGCTGCGACCATGTGAATTAGCAGCCAACATCTGGAATCTGGGGTTTTAACTAGGAACGTACTGTACACCTACCAAGGCGCTCGTAGCTCCGCGGGTATCGCCCAACTGTTGTTCCATCTCTGCCAAGCGAGTTCGTAAATTCGCTATCATGGCATCCCGGACATCCTGCGGCCTTACAAGTCAGCATTTTCACCAGAAAACCAAGGAAAGAAGGAAGAAGAGAAGAGAAAAGGGGAAACCTACCTCCACAAGTCCCCGGGGTTGGAACCGTTCAGCGTACTTTGTCCTATATAGACGCAAATAGTCTTCGCTGTCCCGCGCCTGCGATTCTACAATCGTGCCACCCCGTTGCCAGTCTTCGTACTGTTCAGGGAACCGCACGCGCCAGTCAATGCAGGTCGCCGGTCCTCGCGTCTTTCTCCCGACACGAGGTGGCGCAGCCGTATCCACCCATTCCTGAGCCAGTCCTAAGGTTCTCATAACCAATCGTAGCCGGAGCGGCTCGATTTCATTCAGGCAGTGCATCCACAGTTCACGTCTGAACCGGGCACGACTTGCTAGAACCCACGGCTGGTCGGCATCGACCATGTCTGAGTAGGGTCTCCAGTTTACCATCGCTGCAGGGAACTCCTGTAGCTCTCGCCTCAGCACCATCAGTTGGTAGGTTAGGGGTGCCGCACTCATGATGGGTTCCCACCGCCTGGCTAGCGGCACCATCGCAGGTCGCCAATGTCGAGCTCTCCCCATGGGGAGGTAATAATAGCTCCATAACTGCTCGGCGCAGGTCATCAGTACCATGCAAAAACACAAAAAAAAATATACAAAACAAGCAAAACCAAAAAAATACCTGGATGAATGGTGTGAAACCACTCACAGTCATCTCACGATCCGTTTCTTGGATTAGGCCCGCAAACAAGTGTGCCAGCATGGCAGCTCCCCAGGCATAATACCCTACTCTTTCAAGGTCTGACAGCAGCTCCAGGAAGCAACATTGGATACCATCCCCTTTCGAGCTCAGTACCAATCTCCCCAAAAGGAAGAGGAGAAATCTCCTCAAATCTATGTTACATCTTTCCCAGTTGCCGAAATCTGTGCAATACACGGCGCGGCATCCTATTTCTATCCTTTCCATGAACTCTTCTAAGGATTCATCATCCCGCCGACGAGTGTCGGTGAGCCCTAATGCACCCATGAGGGACGCCCTAGCTACCGACCTATTTTTCCGACCATCCAGGTCCAGACCCAGTAACTTCTGGGCACCTTCTCTGTAGTCCGCGTAAGTGACTCCGGTCACTGCCTCGCCCTCTACCTTCAGGCTTGTGATCCGGACCACATCCTCCAAGCTGGGCACCATGTGCCCCCAGGGCATCAGGAATGCCCGACTCACTGGGTCCCATCTCTCACACAAGGCTTGGATCAGAACCAGGTCGGGCTTGATCGGCTCGATCCGAAGAAAGGTACCAAATCCCATCACGTCTAGCCTCGCCTTCTGAAAATCTGGGAGGCCCCTGTACGCTGCTACTACCAACTCCCATAAGATTTGTGATTTCATCACAACCTACACATACAAGGAATGGGGGTGAGGTTTGGTCAGAAGAAAGGAAGAAAAAGAAAAAATGAGAAAAGGGCAAGAAAACTTGGCTTACGAGTCGTAATTGGGCCCTTTCGCTGAAATGCCCTTCAAAGTCTGAAAGCCTCCTGGAACTACTACCACTGGACCTGCTTCTCTTCGAGGAATGGGAAGATTCGCCCTCCATCCAACTCTCAGAATTTTGAACTCCTCCTCTCCCGTAAGAACTTGTGCTCCTCGAGTTAGCTCTCGATATACCTGGGAGGATAAAAGGGACAAGAATTTATAGAAATGGAAGGAGTGCGGGCCAAGATTGCCTCCATCACCTGTCGATGATAGCCCTCGCAATAAGACACCGGCCAAGCGGCCCCATGTGTCGCTTCACCGCTCGCACAGGGTGATTGACTGAACGAAGAATAGGACGAATAGCCCCTATGTTGTCTAAGGATACCCTATCATGTTTTGGAGGAAGCCCGCAAAATTTGGCACAACATCCGGGAAAAGGAACTAGGGCCGTCAGTATTGACTTCGACGGCAGATTCCCGTGGAAAATGGTCACAATAAGACGTGATTCTCCGCTCGAGGCGGAGTCTCGACAGATCCGTCACATGGGAACAGTGCAGAGGAGAAGAAGTGTAGGGAAGAAGGAACGCACAAGAGGACAAACAAGCAGCAGAAAATCAAATCACTCCATTCATAATTCTACATAAGCTGTCACAAACACTACAATCATAAAGAGGTGACGGGTCCACTAGCCCGCCAAATCCTCACCATCACTCATCTCTCCGGGCACTCTCCTCCTCTCCCCCGAGGTGAGGGTCCCTCAGAAGCCTCCAGGATCCCCGTGCAGTAGCACCTGCCTCGCCTCTGGGCACCTGCTCCGCAGCAGTGACTCGCTGCTCCTCCCCTGGCATGGCGAAGAAGCCACTGGCGGCAAAGCGACCGGACTGGCGGAGTCGCTCCCCGAACTCTCGCGCTCTCTCGTAGCGCGTCTCCATCCCTCCTAGCCTCTGCACGACGGCCTGAAGGCCCAGCTGGAGCTCCCTCACTTGGGCCTCCAAGGCCCTCCTCTCGGTCAGATCCCGCTGTCGCTCGGACCTTCTCTCAGCTTTCTCTCTCTCTGCCTCTCTCCTCATCATCTGCAGAAGAACCCTTAACTCCAGGATGTCTGGAGAAGGTCTCTCCTCACCACGGTGCCGCAGCTCCGCTACAGTCGCCACCCAGGCGTCACGCTCCTCTTCCGCCCGGGTCGCACGAGCCACCGCACCGGCAAGTTGCTCCCGGAGGGAAGCAATCTCGAGAAAAGGGGCCGGGGAACTAGAAGATCCGCCAGCCACTCCTACCGTCGCTGTCTGCTGGGCACGCTGGAACGAAATAAACAACGGCCGTCAGTGAAACCCCAAAATCTGAAGTTAAAAGTGCGGCACATAACTCACCAGGAGCGACAACTCATGTTGAGCGACGGCCAGCTGCCGCCTAGTCTCTGACAGTTGGGCGCGCGAGCCGCCGATGCCACGCGTGTCCCCAGCTTGGGGAAGCCCCGCGTAACTCTCTCTCTGCCGCCGCAGGAAGTCGGCACTATCCTGCACCAGTACGCCCCCTTGCTGTCCAGGGAGACGTACGGGCCAGTCCTCGAGCCTCGCCTTGCCGCGACTCTCCCTCCTGACGCGGCTCGGCTCGTCTGCACTCGCCCACTCATCGGCCAGGCCCAGGGTCCTTGCCATGTCCTGCACCAAGAAAGGGGTCCCATATCAGTCAAAAGGAACGCGTCCCCTGTTTAGGACGCGTCCATCATTTGAGTGCAACACTCGCCGAACCCTTTCCTCCTCGCGCGGCTCACTTCAAAACCCAAAATGAATTAAAAGAGGAAGAGATCGGAGGACCTACCGGACCGTGTTCACCTCCTCCCACGCCATCGGGCCCCTCGGGTCCCTCGGGGGCCCGAAGCGGCCCTTCCTCCTCCATGGACGCCGTTCCGTGCTCTGGCGCGTCCCTCCTCGGGCGAGGAGTCCCTCGTCCCTCTCCACCTTCACCATGATCGGGCCCACCGAACTCCATCGATCAAAAGAGGAGGAAGACGAAAGGGGAGCAAGCGAGTCTCGGCGGAAGGCGGGCTCGTTTGCGGGTAAGGCACGGGAGAAGAAGAACCACCCGTCGCTTTAAATTTGAAATCAAGGATTAAGACGCGTCCTCGCGCCTGGACGCACCCAAAAGGGGGAAAAGGAAACAAGAACCCTCCGTGCGAGGCGTAGTTCCCTGCTGTTTAGGGTAAGGTCTCGTGAAGCGTGCCTCGAAACAACTTGGTGCAAGAGAAGAAGTGTAGGAAGGGAAGATCGCTACAGGATAGAACGTGTCACATCTGTGGTCATTGTCAAGATTTTGTCTGGATCTCCTTTGTACTGTGGTGCGATTCTGCTGTGATTCTGCTACTTTCTGATGTTGCTAACCTTTGCTAATCTGTGCAGGTTTTACTAACGGACGTCTTTGTCCTGTCTCCTGTCCCACCTTTCAATGGTTGGTCCCACCATGTCATGCATCGTAGTATATGATACTTACGCTATTAGAACATGTCGAGGACCTTGCGGCTCGAACAAATCTGGATCTGAGTTCCCCTTCAACAAAAACGGTGATGATCCCGGAAGAATTTGGGTTGTACGGATAGGCCGTTAATTTGTGGTAGCATGGGGACGACGGTTCCATTCAGTGAGTTGGTGCGCGGATAAACGGGCCCCAGCCCAGTATCAGCTCACCGGGTCGGTATCCTGACCCGTTCTTCACAAGTTGACAATATTATCCTTGGCTATTTTCTATTTTTGTTTGTTTTAAATTTTTCTTTAAACCCAGCATGCATTCATATAGGACTTTGATTTATTGCGGAAGATCATTCAAGCGATTCGATTGTGAAAGCCGTTGTGTTTCAATTCCTACAAATATGAGATATTCCACTCTGAATGAAATACTGAGTTTCTTTGAGACAGCCCTACGCTGCTCTTCCAAAGGAGACCCTTGTTTGGACAGACCCTCAGATATTCCTTTACATTTTTGACCCACCTTGGCCGCAGCACTTCCACATTGGCTGGTAACCGCTCCCCAAAGGTGAAACCTCCGGTTTATGACCCAGGTACTTCCACACCGAGAAGTTGGTCTTCTTTTGTTTCGTGCCTGAGTGCACATCTCACCCTCCCTTATTTGATCTCCGTCCAAGCGATCGTCAATATTTGAAAGACCTCCTTCAAGGTCGCCTCATTGAAACTTCAGGAAAGATTCCAAACAGTAACGTCACAAGCGTGTCTCATCACACCTTGGCATCAACTTATCAGTCCGCTCCCACTTCATTTCAGTCCACTTCGATACCATTCCACTACGTGTCGCTCCCTTGCAAAGCAGACGCCAAGGCGGGGCAGCTGTAGACACGTCATTCTTGACGTCTCATGAGAAAGTCTCATATTACTATACGACGCCCCGCGATGGCCTACGCATTTCGAATCGCTCGAGTGCTTCCTTTTCCTGAGTCTTCTTCCGCCCTTTTCGGCATCCGGAATCGTCTCGTCACGGCATTCGGACGGCATCAACACCAGTCGAACGCATCAAGAGGTTCCGGAATCAAGAAGGGGGTCTGCCAGGCGGCCGCCGACGCCTGATCCAAGGACCCGGGTGGGTCTTAATGGGGGCGTCCAGGCCCCTGGACGCCCCCATGATTTTGATTTATTTTTATTTTTCTTCAGGGCCCAAAATTAAATAAAAAAAAATAATAAAAAAAAAAATAATAAAAAAAATAATAAATTAATGGAGGCGTCCAGGCATTTGGACGCCTCCATAAAAAGAAAATATAAAAAAATATATATATTGCCAGTTGGCATATAAAAATAAAAAATTAAAAAAAAATGTATATATATTAATGGAGGCGTCCAAGCGCCTGGACGCCTCCATAAAAACAAGTAAAAAAAAAATATAAAATGCCAGCCTTGGCATAAAAGACAAAAACAATAAAAAAATAATAAACTTTTGGAGGCGTCCAGGCCCCTGGACGCCTCCATTAATTCTCTCACGGGCGCCGCCCACCGAACGACGGTTTGTCGTGTGTGAAAAAAGCCAAATTTAGAGACGTCCATCTGACTGGACGCGCCCATTTCTGAATCACGAGGCGCCGCTCACAAAACCACGCGTTGTGCCGAACCGCGTGCGGCCGTCGTCGGTTTTCGGTGGACCTGCTTGAGGCGTCCGGGACCCTGGACGCCTCCACAAAAGTATTCCAAAAAAATCAATAAAAATAGAATAAAATATTATTTCGGCCCTGATGGAGGTGTCCAGGGTCCTGGACGCCTCCAACTTCCGGAACTCTATAAATAGAGGCCCCCCCCCTCAGTTCTAGGGGAGCGAAGCAGTGATCCGATAGGCTGCCGCAGCCCAGAGGCTACGGAGTCATTTTTCTAACCCGTGGGTTCTTTTGTAGGTGGAGGTTCTGCCGGCTTCTCGGGTGCTCACGCTCGCGAGAGGAAGGTCGTCTTCATCCACTGCGCTTCCACGTCGTCCCCACGCTGCCGGAGCTCCGCCGGATTTCACCCTCGGCTCATCCAATAAGCCTTTTCTTCCCCTTTTTCTCCATAGTCCTTTACATTCATCATATTGCATCATCTATCCCCCTTCACAAGGGGGCCTCTTCTCTTATACTTCTTACATCCATCATCTCATTTTCCTCCTACTCGAGTCCGAGAGGGGTTTAAAAGATAACACCAACCAGGTGTGTGTCTTGCCATCATTTCGTTATTTTTATCGCAAGGATTCGAATACTACACTTCCATCTTTCTAATCCACTTGTCATTTATTTGTCGTTGTCTTGCAAGGGTACCCGAGGAAAGCCCTCTCCGTCGGCCGGCCGGAAGGAGAGGAAGAAGCAACCCGCCATCTCCCGCTCTTGAGGTAGGCGCGATCACCTTCTTATTTTGGGGTCTTTTGGCCCCTGGCGATCACATCTTATCATCGAGGCCGCGGCGAGTCACTTCCCCAATGGCCGTTTAAATTTCTGTTTCCTATATTCTCTTTATATTTTGTTATATATTCTGCTTATATCATCGAGGCCGCGGCGAGTCACTTCCCCAATGGCCGTTTAATTTTCTATTCCTACAATCTCTTTATGCTTTGTTATATTCTGCTTATATCATCGAGGCCGCGGCGAGTCACATCCCCAATGGCCGTTTAAATTTCCGTTCTTATATTTTCTTTATATTCTGTTATATTCTGCTCATATCATCGAGGCCGCGGCGAGTCACTTCCCCAATGGCCGTTTAAATTTCTGTTCTCATATTTTCTCTATGTTCTGTTATATTCTGTTCATATTCTCGAGGCCGCGGTGAGTAAGTTCCCCAATGGCCGTTTCAATTCTTGTTATTTAATTTTTGCATCATTCCCGTCCCCCCGAGGTCGCGGCGAGTCACTTCCCGCTATGGCCGTTTAATCCCCATATTTTGCTATATCATACTTGTCCCGCTCGCCCCGCCGGAGCAATCTCCCGTGGTGGCCCCTTCTCTCTTTCCTCTCATTTCTGTGTTGCAGCAAACAAAACAAACAAAAAAGAGGAGCCCGCGCGCTCTCCGCTTCTCCCTCTTCCCCGCTCTTCTCCGAACCGCGTGACGTCGCTCACACCCCTCTTCACTCCTTCCCAACCCCAAGGTAGCCTCCACCTATCCCCACTCCACCCTCCAACCACCCACTCCCCTTCCCCAAGCACCTCTCTCATCTCCCAAGGGAGAATTCCCCACTTCCCAAGCACCCTTTCCCTTCCCCACACACCTCTTCCCATCCCCAAGACCAGAAATTAATCACACCCTTAAACCCATTTTCAAATACTCCTTCCCTATCTCCCTCCCAACACCAAATTCGCAGCTTCCCCTCCCTCCACCTGCTAGACCCCCTTCCAGCCCCCATTCTCCCCCTCTCTCACCTTGGTTTGTCCCCTCCCAGACCCCCTCACAGCTAGGGGTTGCCTCCACACCCATCCACCCCATTTCCCATCCCATCTACCCCATTTCCCATCACCTATCACCAGCCTGTTCATCCCAGTTCACATGCAGCAGTCAAGGGTCGAGTTACAGAGGCTGCCACGTCTTGACCGTGCATCTTCAAGTGGTGTACCTTATACTTATGGAAAGCCTGGCGAGGCTGCTTCGTAAGCGAGGTGGTCTCGTCATCGTTCAACTTCGGAGCTGCTCGGAGGTGCCATCTTCGTCAGACTGCGCATTTCCTCCCAGGCAGACAGCCAACAGCGACTTTCAGAGGCTCCCACGACCAGCACCCTGGGCTTCTTGAGGCGCCATTTGGCTGAGGCCTTCTCCTGTAAGTCCCCTGCCATCTCCAAGAAGCATAACAATTTTTGGAGCTCGGAGTCAAGAATTTCAGTTTTTCTCCCCGAGGTGCGCAAGGTCAGCTCCCCAGAACCTGGTCTGACCTCCTTCCACTGATCTAGTCATCGCGGTCAGCTCCGACCTCCAACGATGGTCTCATTGGTCCCGACTCGAAGAAGACTCGACCACAATCGTAACGAATCTAGTCTTGCCTTCAACAGAGCACTGTACTGTTCGTGGCACCCCCATCTTCCAGCAGCACCACTCTGGGAGCAACCAGAGCCAGAGCGGTCCAGCCCTGTTCCAGACTCTGCCCCAGCCAGCGACATCATCAGGAAATTCCATGAAAATTCAGGCGTCATCCTGGGTCAAGTCAAAAAGTTTCAACACCAGTATCGACCTTTTCTGAGCTCGGCAGAGCCCGTGGCGACGCCGTCATCTACTGTCTGTCAAGTTGATCATGAAGCTAGCAGAACCGGCGGAGCTCGGCAATTCGGTTTCTTACATAGATCCCCCACCCCGCCTGACTGGCTTACAGCCCCTCCCTGCGTGGAGGTAGTGTTTGGTTGTAATTGGGCTTCCCCACCCCTAGTCCAACCCCTCTGCGAGGGAGTAGTGCATGTACTAGCAGGTCTTCGGCTGAAGCGTCATCGGCGCGGCCTGCGGGTAGCCCACGCTTCCCCGCTCGCCCTCGTCTTCGGTCAGGATCGGCGTCTTCACGCTGACCAGGTGAGCTACTGAACACTTCCCTTTGCTGGTTTCCTTTGCTTAATTAGTATTGCATCTTAGTGCCGTCGGTGGTGAGAGAGTGCCCGGTCCCAAATTGTCATCAAATTGAGCGACCACCGCGGAGCGAGTTGTGAGAGAGACCCTACAACCCACGCCCTTGGCGTGCTTGCCGCCCGTGAAATTGGACATCCCGAAGCATCAAGGTCCTGCCCTAGACCCTCTCCATCATCACCGGGTTGCCCACGGGCACATGTGTGCGTTACGCGGGTGAGTCCGCTTAAGTGATATCACCGGGTACGTTGGGTTGCTTGCGAGTCATCGGTGTAGACACGCTATTTCTGACATCCCCTGAGAAAATCTCATATTACTATATGACGCCCCGCAGTGGTTTTCGCGTTCTAAATCGCTTGAGTGCTTCCTATTCTTGAGTCTTCTTTCGCCTTTTGAGTAGGTAACGTAACACCCTTGCAGCATCCGGAAACCGCCTCGTCGCGGAACTCATACAGCATACGGACGGCATCATCACCAATCGGACGCATCAGAAGTTTTCGGAACCAGAAGGATTTCTGGCGGATGGCTGTCGACGGCTTTTCGGGAGGATCCGGAGGTTTTTCTTGAAGGCGTCCAGTCTCCTGTACGCCTTCATCAGTTGAAAAATATATAAAAAAATATAAAAATAAATAACAAAAATATTTTTTAAAGGCGTCCCGTTGCCTAGACGCCTTCATAAAAATGAATAAAATAAAAAATATAAAAAATAATAAAAAAGCATAATTCGTGAAGGCGTCCAGGCACCTGGACGCCTCCATGAAAATAAAAAAAATAAAAAAAATAAAAAAAATAAATAAAATAATAATTTCTTGAAGGCATCCAGGTGCCTGGACGCCTTCATCATCTTGCTCACGGGCGCCCCGATCCGCCGATCGGTTTGTCGTTTGAGAAAAAAATCCAAAGTGTGAAGACGTCTTGCCAACCAGACGCGCCCACTCGTGAGTCATGGGTGCCAACCAAAATCACGCGCTGTACCAAACCGTGTGCGGCTTTCGGCGGGGTTCCGGTGGGCAGTTTTGAAGGCGTCCAGTTGCCTGGACGCCTTTTGAAAGTATTAAAAATAAAAATAATAAACAAAATAAAAATAATAAAATATTATTAATGCCCTAATGAAGGCGTCCAGGCCCCTGGACGTCTCCATTCTCTGGATCTCTATAAATAGCAGACTCCCCCCTTCGTCTGAGGGAGAGCTTTTAAGAGGTCCGACAGGCTGCTGGAACCCAGAGGCTGCCGGATCCTTTTCTAACCCGTAGGTTCTTTTCAGGAGGAGGTTCCGCCGGCTTCCCAGGTGCCCGTGCTCGCAGGAGGAAGGCCGCCTTCGTCCACCGTGCTTCCACGTCGTCCCTACGCTGCCGAAGCTCCGCCGGATCTCGCCATCGGCACATCCAATAAGCCAACTCTCTCCTTTTCTTCGTAGTTCTTTTGCATTCATCATCCTCCATTCTTCGTCTCCCTTCATAAGGGAATCTTATACTTTTGCATAACTCTATTCATCATTGCATTTCCCTCCTACTCATGTCCGAGAGGGGTTTAAAACCACACCAACCAGGTGTGTGTCCTGCTACGATTTCATCACTTTCATTGCAAGGGATTGATACTACACTGCCATTTTCTAATTCCGTTTATTTACTGTCTATTGTTTTGCAAGGGTAACTAAAGAAAGCCCTCTCCGTCGGCCGGCCGAAGGGGGAGGAAGAAGCAACCCGCCACTTCCTGCTAGTGAGGTAGGCGCGATCATTTTCTTATTTTGGGGTCTTTGGCCTCTGGCGATCACATCATAATCTCGAGGCCGTGGCGAGTCATTTCCCGCAATGGCCGTTTGAATTTCTATCTTTATATTTTTATGCTGCTTTTATATCTGCCATACTCTCGAGGCCGCGGCTAGTTACTTCCCGCAATGGCCGTTTAAATTCCGTCATTTATATCTTGTCATATTCTCATCTGCTTATATTCTCGAGGCCGCGGCGAGTCACTTCCCCAATGGCCGTTTAAATTCCCGTTCTTTATATTCTCTCTATATTCTACTATATTCTTATCTGCTCATATTCTTGAGGTCGCGGCGAGTCACTTCCTGCAATGGCCGTTTGAATTCTGTCCTTTCTTTTGTATATCTTGAATTACTTCTATATCTGCTATACTCTCGAGGCCGCGGCGAGTCACTTCCCGCAATGGCCATTTCAATTCTTGCTATTTGATTTCTGCACCATTCCCGTCCCCCCGAGGCCGCGGCGAGTCACTTGCCGCTATGGCCGTTTAACCCCCATATTTTGTTATATTGCATCTGTCCCGCACGCCCCGCCGGAGCAATCTCCCGTGGTGGCCTCTCTCCTCTTCTCTCTTATTTCTGTGTTGCAGCAAAGCAAAAAAAAAGCAAAACAAAATAAAAACTCGAGCCCTCGTGCTCCGCATCATTCCAACCGCGTGACGTGGCTCACAATAGGTCCAAGGATCATTGGCCTAGTGACTATCACCCCCAAGGTGATGTCACATCAAGCGGTCCTCCCTAGACCGTCACTCCAAGTAGCGGCCAGCCCAGGGCCGCAACTTGGCCCTGGCAGTCTCCCCGAGACCGCAAGGACGAGGAGGCGACCATCGCCATGGCCGCCACTTGGGGAACCTTGGGGGTTGAGTGGTGGCCCATCACTAGGCCGCTACCCCAATGGGGCGGTCACCCACTGATCGCACCCACCAGGAAACGGCCATGCCCTGGCCACAACCTGGCAGGGTCCCCCAACGGTCAAAACCCGCACCCCGGCGGTGCGTTGACCCGACCAGAGAAACAGTCGGCGGCTGGCTGCTACCCCAAGGGTAGCGGTCAGTCGTGAGACCGCAACTGACGGTGGCGGTCTCCCCGGGACCGCAACCCCCAACCAACATTTGAAATAGATAGCGCCCCCCCCATAGGACCGCCCCATGAAGAAGGCGGTCTCTGGTAGGACCGCAACTTCAATCCGAGCGCGAAAATGGCAGGAACGGTAGAAAAATCCAAACCACGCCCCATTCACCCTCAGATGATGGTGAAACAAAGGGGAACTCTTCCCCTACCCTCCTAGCATCATTTCATGCCCATAGATCGGTCTAAAACCTCGAAAAACACTAGATCCGACGCTCAACCCTAAATCATGGATTTTTCGTTCCCGGCATGAAACACGCCCCTCTCGACCTCTCCTCGGCCTAGAAATCACGGGAATGGAAATACAAAGAGGAGGGATCCGTCCCCCTACCTCGAGGAAGCTTCAAAACCACTGGATCACCGCCGATCTCTAAATCTCGGTCGAACCACAAACTCCACACCCATGCCGCCAGATCACCACCACCGTGCTCACCTCGTCGCCGCCGTCGTCACCACGCCGCCGCATCGGTCCCCCGTCTGTAGCCGGAGGAGGAGAGGGTGTCGCGTCCGCGCACCGGAAGAGGGTAACGGTCGAGAGGGGAGCGGGGGTGTCACGGGAGAGAAAAGGGGAGGGGAAGAAAGAAGAACGAAGAAAAAAAGAAAAAGAAAAAGGTTTATTATATAGAAATTTGAAAAATGTGAAAAATTGGGAAAAATCAATTTCCCGGTCCTCGGAACATGCTCGGCGTGCTGGTAACGTCCCAGAGTTGGAGAACGCAACGGTTCACCCTGCACAGGGTTCCAAAGGCTCGACAGGAAAAAATACGCGTAAACCACAAAACGCTCTCCGGGACCCCCGAAAGTGATCCGAAACCTACGGATCCTGATTCAAAATATATCCAAAAAACCCGGGACATTACATCGCTCGTCAGCGCAGGTCCGATGCCCCCAACCACGTGTGCACACACAGACCATATGCCCTAGGTCAGATCCTCTAGTTGGTTCTTCCCCCAAGCCCGGACTCAAGCTGCGCGAAGGGGCCCTATGGTAACCAGCCTAAAAACCATCTCTCACAGGTAAGCCGCTCCACCACTCCCTGGTGGGTCAGCACACGCATGCTGTAACAAGGCTACGACTAGTAGGGAGTCACTAACATGATCACGGAAAGTCACGGCACGCACGCACCCATTGCGAGTAACACGAAGTACCAGGTGGCTCAGGGCCACAAGTCTCGGGACAGCCATCTAGACCTAGTAACCCAACGGTCCTTGAGTCACAAGACTGAAGTCAAGACCGCTACACGGGATGGCACGGCGCCGTCGATCTTGCCTAATCCCTAGGTCTGAAACCACGGTAGCACGATTCTCAAGGCAACTCACAAGCCGCCGAGTCAATCCCCTATCCAAGGGAAAAGGGAGAGACCTCCAGCCCCAAGCTGGGTGACTGCATTCGTAGTCCAAGGGCCAAACTCACGGCCCACTCAGAAAACACTTACCGAAATGCCAAAGACGTGCAAGAATAGCCCTTTCAACTCACGGCGACTCACGGCGACTCGATCTAGCGAAAACACAAAAGCCCGGAACACATGGGGTCACCCGGACCCTCAAAACTCATGGGCACACTAATCGAGATAAAATGGTACCTTCGAACACCCAAAAACATGGTCACGGAACCCACGAGGTGTCCGGGACAACCACGGGACCATAGGTCGGTCATTGGGTCTCAACCGGACCAATCGGAGCCCAACCAATGTGAACGGGACACAACTAGCACGGAAAACTGAGTAGCGGTCCTCCCTGGACCGTCACCTCAAGTGGCGGTCCAACCTGGACCGCAACCGGCAAGTGGCAGCCCACTCAGGACCGCAACCTGCCAGGAACACTTGGACAAGGGGCGGTCGCCTCCCCGACTGCAACCCCAAGTGGCGGCCCCGTCCTGACCGCCGCCATCAGGTGGCGGTCAACCGCAAGGCCGCTACCACACGGGACCACTAGGCATAATGCGGTCCTTCCTAGACCGCAACCCAAAGAATGCAGCCAGGGACATACCGCATTCCCAGGGGCCCATAGGAAGCCGGGCTGACGCACCCTCCGAGGTGAGTTGACCCTACCAGGTGACGGCCAGTCGCGAGGCCACTACTTGGAACTGACATACAGGCCAAGAAACGGTCCCCATTGGACCGCCTTCACAGGTGGCGGTTCTTGGTATGACCGCTACCTGCTTCCGAGCCCGAAGACGGCAAACACCGCAGAAAACGCCATTCCAGGCCCCATTCACAACCATGTGAAGGGGAAAATATTCCCCAACCTCTTTAGCACCGAGAGGACCCATTCAAATCCAAAAAATATAATCAAAACGCAAAATTTAACTCACACCCCAAAATCACACGTTTTAACCCCGGGAGGAATATAAACCCTCTCGGCTCATCTCGGGCTACCAAACTTGCGGGAAATGAACTACACGAGCTAAGGAACCATCCCCTACCTCCACTGAAGATTCCGCGCACCGAGGATGCTGATCCGCCAAGAAAACATCGCACGAACTGCCGCGGCACCCGGAACTTGCGGCCGGGCTTTGCCGCGCCTTCACCGCCTCGATCCTCGCCCATCCGCGCCCGCTCCTCTCCCGCGTCGCCTCCCCTTCTCCCCCGCCTCGCTCCGTCGACCGTCGGAGAAGAGAGGGGAGAAAGAGAGAGTGTGAGAGAAGAGAGAGGGATAGAGTGAGTGTTGTGAGGAGAGAAATGGGGGTTATATATATAGAAAATTCAGAATTTCTAAAAATTACAAAAAATAGGAAAAAATACTCCCCACGATCGTCGGAAAACGCACAACACGTCAGTAATGTCCCAGAGTCGGAGAACGCAACAGCCCGCCCTACGCGGGGTTCTGAAGGTTCGACAGACAAAAACACGCTTAAACCACAAAACTCAATCCGGGACCCACAAAAGCGATCCGAAACCCACGGATCCTGATCCAAACAATATTCAAAAAACCCGAGGCATTACAGCCCTCCCCCCTTATAGAAATTTCATCCTCGAAATTTAGGACTAGCGCCATGTCACAGGGAGAGAACACCTCGAGCCAACTGAAAATGCTGTCAAAGCTCAGCAAAGAAAACCTCGAATCTCACGAAAGCACCAAACCTGAGGGACACGGCCAGACCTTGATTACGAACGACACCTCGCACGCAACCCAGCACACATCGATCATCAGAGCAGGTATAACACAAAAGCAGAAGTCTGGCATCACCTCAGTCACAACGAAATCCAACCACGGCACAGCTACCACAATCTCGCTCACCGAGGAGACACAATCCTCGTTACGAGAAACAGCCACCGATCGAGTTCCATATTCGGCGGGCCAATCACGCGTCAACTCCGCCACCAGCTGACTAATCTCACGCCCTTTGCAAGGGACCACCATCCCCCTACCTCCACCGAAGATTCTACACACTGAGGACGTCGATCAGCCAAGAAAACGCCTCATGAACCGCCGCGGCGCCCCGAACTCGCGGCCGGGCTTTGCTGCGCCTCCACCGCCTCGATCCTCGCCCATCCGCGCCCGCTCCTCTCCCGCGTTGCCTCCGCCTCGCCCCCGCCTCGCTCCGTCGGCCACCGGAGAAGAGAGGGGAGAAAGAGAGAGAGTGAGAGAAGAGAGAAGGAGAGAGTGAGGGTTGTGAGGAGAGAGGGGGGGGGGGTTATATATATAGAAAATTCAAAAATTTTAAAAAATACAAAAAATAGGAAAAAATACTCCCCACGATCGTCGTAAAACGCACAACACGTCG
This sequence comes from Amorphophallus konjac, assembly GCA_022559845.1. Taxonomy (NCBI): domain Eukaryota; kingdom Viridiplantae; phylum Streptophyta; class Magnoliopsida; order Alismatales; family Araceae; genus Amorphophallus; species Amorphophallus konjac. The sequence continues at coordinate 13,121,253 of CM040121.1, forward strand.
GTAACGTCCCGGAGTCGTAGAATGCAACGGCTCGCCCTACGCGAGGTTCCGAAGGTTCGACAGACAAAAATACGCGTAAACTGTAAAACTCAATTTAGGACCCACAAAAGCGATCTGAAACCCACAGATCCTGATCCGAACAATATCCAAAAAACCCAAGGCATTACAATAGAAAACCGAGGGGCAGTGTCGCCGACGAGTAGTGAGAGAGAGAAGAGAGCGGTATTGCGAGAAAGAGTAGGGTGGTCGAAGGATATTAGGAAATTGAAATTTGCGACAGATTCGTCTATCACAAATCCCTCTCTAAACGATCGCAAATGCCCTAAATTGATGCTAAAATGAAAAATAGATCCTTCAAAGTTCTTTTCCAATTTTTATATAAATTTTAAGCATCTTATTTTATAATTATTATAATAATAAATATAATAATAAAAATATGTTAAAAATTATTATTGACATATTTTTTATTATTATAATAAATCTATAATAAAGATAAAATAAATATATAACAAAAATGCACTAAAAATATAGTTAGTTACTACTATTTATTATAATAGTATTTATTTTCATAATTATTATTATAATTATATACATCCTTTAAAAATTACTAAATTAATAAATTAATATATATACTTTAAAAACCAATAAAAAATAAAATAGACAAAAATAGTCTACAATTAGTTCTTACTATTTAATAATAATAATAAAAAAATATATGTATACTCTCATAATTATTATAATGACAATTGTTATAGAAATAAATGTATAGTCTATTTAAGGAAAGATTTTCTAAATATTGATTATATTATATTTCTTGTACCCAACTCAACATTATGAAGATTTGACCATTGGATATCCTCCCGATTAAGATCCCAGCATTGGATTTAATTCAGATGAATATCCGACTATTTGATCTTACTCTAGATCAAAATATGACTATTCAATTTATGTTTGCTCAAGATTTGACTATTGGATTTAAGTTTGATCAAGATCCGACCATTAGATTAATTTTCTCTCAATCAAAATATGATTATTGGATTTAAATTTGATCGAAATCTTACTATTATATTTAACTTCAATCAAGATTCGACCGTTGGATTTACTTCTGATCAAGATTCGACCGTTGGATTTACTCCTGATTAAGATCCGACGATTGAATTTGCTCTCGATTAAGATTCGACCATTGGATGATTTAAGTTACACAAAGATCTTATCATTAGATTTTGCTCCTGATTGAAATCTGATAATTACATTTAAGTTTGATCAATCCAACAGTTGGATGTAAGTTTGATCAACATTTGACCATTAGAGTTAAGCTTGATCAATAAGATCTAAATGTTAGATTTGCTCGAGACTAAAATCTGACTGTTGGATTAAAGTTTGATCAAGATCTGGTCGTATAGGTTCGATCGTTGAATTTACTCCCGATCTAAATTTGATCAAGATCCTACTGTTGGATTTGCTCCCTATCTAAAATCGATCAAGATCCGATCGTTGGATTTATTTTTTTATAGGTTCGATCGTTGAATTTGCTCCCAATCTAAATTTGATCAAGATCCTACCGTTGGATTTGCTCCCGACCTAAAGCTCATCAAGCTGCAATAGTTGGATTTACTCTGAACTAAAATCTGATCGTTGGATTTAAATTTGATCAAGATTCGAGTGTTGGATTTACTTTCAGTCTAAAACCGATCAAGATCTGACAGTTGAATTTGCTCCCGATCTAAATATGACCATTGGATATAAGTTTGATCAAGATCAGGTCGTTTAGATTTAGTTCCGATCTAAATCTGATTAAGATCCGAATGTTAGATTTCCTCCCGATCAAAAGTTGATCAAAATCCAGATGGTGGATGATATTCTGTTATTTGTGATCGATAACTTTTCATCTATAATCTGTCATTACACTATAAGAATTTTTGCGACGGACTTGTTTCCATCTCTATTCTATCGTTAAAGTACAAGAATTGTTGCGACATATATTATTTCATCGCTACAGTTCAAGAATTATTGCGACGGACTCTCTTCTGTCTCTAATCCGTCTCTAAAGTACAAGAATTTTTTTGTGACAAAATAATTTCAATCGCTAATCTGTCTCTACTTTTGTGACACACATATTTGCTCACTAATCCACTCATGTATGTCCACATTTTATGAGAGAAATAGTCAGTCTCTATTACGTCGTTAAATTTGTGACAGAAATATTTTGACCCAAATCCGTCGCAAATCGCGTAGTATATTTGTGATGGAAATATTTCGTTGCTAATACATATAAAAAAACACACTCTACAATGTTGCAATAGATTTTCTTCCGCTGCTAATCTGTCACTATTTTGCAATAGAATAATCCTTTCCAAAAATTCTATCACAAAATTTATGTCGTCACTAACGCCTTTTCTTGTAGTGAAATACTGTGTGCTCAAAATGTGTTGTCACCTTTTGTTTGTGAGATACTCTTTATATGCACACCTAAATTTATTTTATTCATGCACTCAAATGCCTAATGTGCATGTTTCAAATATTATTGTTTTATCTCACATCACACTAACAACTATATACGGAGGAAATGTTTTAAGTATATTTACAGGATATATAGGCTGCAGCGACAGAGACGTAAAGCACACAAATGGAAAGATTTCCAAATAGGCATATCTACCGCAGAGACCTGATTCACCTACCTCCAGGACAAAGATGTGCACACGCAAAAGAAGTGGAGTACCAAGGATGAATTAGAGCTGCCAAATATTGCAAATGATTTGACCGTTAAAGGCGAGATGTATCTAATGGATAGAAGAACCAGGTGGTCTATAAATATCATGGGTTTCAAAGAAGAAACAATTGAAGTGTTCGTCGATCAATCATCTCTAGGCATCTTCCTGCAGTCAAAGAGATCCCTAAGCATGAGCTTTCTGTGCATCCATGCTTAAGGGGAGACTTCACCACACTAGAAGTTATTTCTCTGAAGTCTCTCATCCTGACAAGCATTCAAGAGGAGGAAGTTGCGTTTCAACGGCATTCTCTCATCATCCTCCTCGGTTTGTTAGTTGTTTTTATTTTTCTTGCATTGTAATGTCCACCATCTGCACATTAAGGAGCATCTGTGGAACTTGTATTATGTTTAATGACAGTTAGAGCATTTATTACTATGGGGTACCAGCAATGGGTGTGCTAGGTTGATCCACTAATACCACGGAAATCAGTTAGAGTGCTAATCTCTAGAATTACTAGTTAGGTGTGAAATCACATGTGAAAAAACTAGGTCACTGAGTATGACTGGTCGATTTGCTAAGATCTTATTAAAATCAATTGGGCACTAGTTCCTGAAAAACTAACAAGCCGATTTGTTAAGACCTGACCAAAATCAGTTGGGCGTTAGTTCCTGAAAAACTAGCAAGTTGGATTGTTGAGACTATATCAAAATCAATTGGAGAGCTAACACTGAAAAAATTAGCTCGTGTAACTTGTGTGATTAGTGAAAGCTCTTTTTTGTTGAGACTGGATGTAAATAGGCCAAGGAGGGCAAACTGAACCGTGATAAATCTCTTATGTCTCATGTGTTTGCTTGTTATGTGTGCATTTACTTTTTGCGGTGTTTATATTGAAAATTTTATATTGATTATTTTTATCAGACACACCTATTCACCCGCTCTAAAATGTGAATGACTGCTAACACAGGTGCTCGCCGGCCTACTACAGTCCATGAGGTGCTGTCGGTGGTGGCAGCGGTGGGGAGATGGTGGATCATGGGTGTCTGGGACGCACACACCTTGGTGGCAACATCGTTGGTTCCCTACTTGCGGCAGCCCTACTGAGGCGCGGGTCACAGGTGTGTGGCAGAAGAGGTGAGGGCAGTAAGACAATGGGTAAGACATGACCGTAATCGAAAAGATATCGGGCTTGTTCACTGTAGCAGGTCTGAAACTAAAAAAAAAAATTTAATGGTTTCGGGTGAAATCGATACCGATTTCGCCCGAAACTTAAACTAGCCAGTTTAAGGGGAGTTCACTTCATGTTCTCCCTCAGATCCGAGGGAGAAAGGGTCCTGCTGCAGTGCCAGGGTGAGGGAGCTGCTGAGGGGTTGTTGCTGCTGTGCTGGGTGCTGCTGCTGTGCTGCAGGGTGAGGGAGACTGTAGGGTTTGCTGTCGCCGCCGCCGTAAAGAAGTGGTGTGTAGCTACGTTTTCTTGAGGGAGAGGTTGGGGTTTGTTTTATTTTGTGTTGTTTTGGTTGGTTTGAAAGTTTTTTTTGTTGTAGGTTAGTTTTTCTATTGTAGGTTAATTTTAAACCATGAAATTTGTTAAGATTTATAATTAAGCCCTAATTACACCCTTAAATTTGGGATTTTTGTCTAATTAGGCTTAGTTAGGGTCAATTGAAGCTCAATTAAACTTCATTGAAGAATTTAGGGTGGGAGCATGCTGGTAATTAAATTTTATGAAGGGTGATTAGGATAAATTTTATAATTAAGCCCTAATTACACCCGTAAATTTTAGACTTTCCTCTAATTAGGTTTAGTTAGGGTCAATTGAAGCTCAATTAAGCTTCATTGAATAATTTAAGGTGGGAGCATGCTGGTAATTAATTTTTATGAAGAGTGATTAGGAATTTAGGATAAATTTTATAATTAAGCCCTAATTACACCCTTAAATTTTGGGCTTTCCTCTAATTAGGTTTAGTTAGAGTCAATTGATGCTCAATTAAACTTCATTGAATAATTTAGGGTGGGAGCATGCTGGTAATTAATTTCCATGAATGGTGATTAGGGTAAATTTTATAATTAAGTCCTAATTACACCCTTAAATTTGGGGTTTTCCTCTAATTATATTTAGTTATGGTCAATTGAAGCTCAATTAAGTTTCATTAAATAATTTGAAGCTTTATTATGTTGAATTGAATTTTTTTATTGTACTTACAACTATTTGTCTTTGACTGTCTTAATGCAGCATCATGCCTAGACGTGAACAAAGTCAAGAGTAGTAAGGGCAAGAGGATCTGGGGTGGGCCCACCTCTCCTTAGTTAATGCTGGGAGAAGAAAAGTGAAATGCAATTATTGTGGTAAGGAGATACATGGCGGAATTACTAGAGGAAAGTAACATTTGATAGGGGTAAGAGAAGAAGTGAGACCATGTGACAGATGTCCCCGAGAGGTCCGAGAAGAAATGCGCCAATGCCTTCTGGGCAAAAATAAGAGGATGCAACAAAGGGCTGAAGATGAGGCCGAAATTGTTGAGGAGATTCAGGGCAGAAGGGTAAGGAGGGATGATGATGAGGAAGGAACTGAGGATTCAGATCCAGAGCTGACTGAAGCAATGGAACGTGAACAAGCCGCTCGAAAGAAAGGAAAAGCACCCATAGGTTCAGGGACCTACTCCAGTACAGTTGCACGACGTCTTGACACTGGTGCTGCCCCGTAGAAAGGAGGCCCCATGGATAGCTATCTGCACAGAAGGCCCTATGCTACACAACCTAAAATCAAGCAAGCATTGAGAGGGGTAAAAAATCAGCAGAAGTTGCAGGGCATGCATTTAAAAGTATCTGCAAATAGTTTTTCCATACAGGTGTCCCTACACATGCAGCTGAAAGTGAATATTTCCAACATATTTTAGATGTCATAACAGATGCTGGCCCTAGCTTGAAGGCCTCATCTCGTCGAGACATATACAAGCGTGGCCTAGGGAGAGGTTGAGGAGCTCCATGACTAGGCTGAAAGCTTCAAGCATATATGGATGGAGAGAGGATGTACCATCATGTGTCATGGCTGGACTGGTACCACGAAAAAGTCCATGAGTAACTTTTTGATCTATTGCATCGAAGGTACAATATTTGTTAAATCTGTAGATGCATCAAATTATGAAAAAAATGTCAATTATTTGTTTCATTTGATGGATAAGATGGTAGACCAAATTAGAGATGATAATATTGTACAAGAAGTGACTGATAATGAAGCCAGTTATAAGGCTGTAGGGAAGAAATTGATGCAGAAGCACATGTATTTATATTAGCTCCCGTGTGCAGCACATTATCTGGATCTGATATTTGAAGACATGGGGAATGAAAATCATGTGAAGAAGACAATTGACAGGGCACAGAAAATCACTCAATATATTTATGGCCATCTTAGGATATTGAATATGTTCAGGGAGCATGCAAGTGGGGGGCGAGATATCATCCGTGCAGGGCCAACCAGATTTACTTCGAATTTCATTTCTTTGGAGTCTTTTCATAGGTATAAAAATGCGCTCAATTCTTTCTACTTTATCTCTATTGATATCATATGTATTTGATTCAAATTTCATTTCTTTGGAGTCTCTGCACAGGTATAAGAATGAGCTGAAAGCTTTCATGTACCACAATGCCCTGCGGGAATACATAGACAAGTCTAATGTGGATGCTCAGATGGATTATTTGGATGTCTGTCACATTGTGGAAGGTAACAAATTTTGGGACAGGGTCTCACGGTACATGAAAGTAGTCACACCCCTCGTGAAGGTCCTAAGAATGGTGGATGGTGATGAGAAGAGTGATATGAGATATCTGTACGAGGCCATGGACCGTGCCAAATTAGAGTTGTAGGATTCCCTTCCCAGAGAATATACAAAGTGGTGAAAAATTATTGACCATAGATGGGACAACACATTACACCACGACTTGCATGCAGCTGGTGAGTGATTAATTGCATTGATACATTGTTCTTTAGGGGCGAGTTTGATTGGAGGTTAGAGTAACACGGTTAGGATAAACACAGGTAGAGTACAATGGGAGTTAGCTTTCTCTACTTTGATAACTACCACTTACTCTTGCTGGGTTAAAACCGAGTAGGTCGACCATATACCCAAATTCACTGAACAGCTCCTGGGTAGGTCGACCTATGCCCAGGTCCCAGGGATAGGTATGCATGGGCATAGGTCGACACCCCTGGGTAATGGGTATAGGTCGACCTCGAGTGACCCATTCTGTCTCTTAATTTGAGCAAGTCACCCGCCCAGGGATATCTCATCCCTGTCGACTTTAAACGTTTATCAAACTCGCCCTAGGTTATTTTATATCTAACATTTAGTTAACTATACACAAATATAGGTTATTTCCTTAACCCTCAATTTATGTACAATGCCAATACACATGTTGATGGCGAGGTGCTCCAAGGCACTTTAAAAGTCATTGTTCGTTTATCGAGGACACCAGAAAAGAGACTTTCGGCCGAAGTGGAGGTTGGCTGTAACGACCCGAGAATCCGATTACCGGGAAGGCCCGATAACCCGAGACTCGTACCGCCACCCACGAGCCCGAAGACTCGGAAGGGTTGAAAGGATGGTGTGGAAACTACACAAGCATCACAGATAATTGCAGAAATTAACAGTTATAATATTAAGCAGGAAATAAATTAACATTTTACATGGTCCACAATAGAAATAACAACAACAGCAACAGTAGTCCACGACTAGTACAGTGACAAGAAAGAAAAGTACAGCTACACGGGGCATACCCCGGCTCTGACCTCTGGCACTACCTCTGGGCACCCGCACCACGCTGCACCCCAGACGCGCTCCCCTGGGGCGGCGCCTCACCTGAAACACGGTGAAAACACGCAGGGAATGAGTCTCGGAACAAGACTCAGTAGCGATCACTCGAACCCTACCTCGTAAAACGAGAAATCACTACACTAGCGGTAGGAGAGTACCTCGGAAGGGAAAGCCCTGTACTCTACAAGACAAGACCCTACGGCACGCAAACCGACACACGTGCCATGGTAAGAAGACCAAAGCTCAAAGGTCGAACCGGTAAAATCCGAAGGTCGGAAACACTCGACTGACAGTCTATCACTCCGTACTCGATAGGAGTACCACCCACTAGAAGCACAGCCGGTAGCGTCCCCTGACGTCTGACACCGCGCCGCAGGTGAGCCGCCTGACGTGGTAGGTTCTACCCGAGGCGCGAACACCGTACAAGAAACCACAACAAGTGACTAGCTGGGGTCACGCCCGTCGACGTGCGTCCACTGTCCCCAACCACGTGTGCACACACAGACCACGCGTCCTAGGTCTGGCCCTCTGACCGGTTTTCCCCCGCAGCCAGACTCTGGCTAAGAAGAGAGGCCTACGGTAACCGGTCCACAAACCGTCTCGAAGGGTGGGTGCCCGTACACCACTCCCAGGTGAGACCAGCACCTCGTACTGGTGGGCTACGACTAGTGGAGGGTCACTGAAGGAGTAGACTCTCGAGTCACGGAAAACAACGATGCAACCACAGGTACGAGGAACGCTCCTTGTACCAACACCGACACACGGTGACACAAGCCGGAGCCACCACCTCCCGGGACCCCACGGCACCCCCACGTGTAGCCCCCACATGATGCCCCGCATCAGTCGGACTACGGGTCAGCACAGGGATCGAGACTAGCTCGTCCGGGATTCAAATCGGTAAAGAAGGGGAGTCGCGGTCACCGGAGGACCGCCTCCTGTGGTAGCGGTCGACCCAGGACCACTATCACCTGGTCGCGGTCGACTTGGAACCGCGACCACCCTGGTGCACGAAAACGTGAAAGCGGTCGCGTGAAGACCGCCTTCACCTGGTAGCGGTCTCCTGGAGACCGCGACCAGACTCCAATGGTCAAAAACCTGTCTCGAAGACCGTGCCGGACCCCAAGCTGAAAGCGGTCGCCCCCTGACCACCACCAGCAGTCGCGGTCAGTCGCGAGACCGCGACCGCCTGCCAACAGCACAAGCCCCAACGCTCGAAACCTTGATGAAGGCGGTCCCCACCTGACCGCTACCTGATGAAGGCGGTTACTGGTGGACCGCTATCATCCCGGAAAACCGAGAACGGCCGGGAACGGCTAAAAACACCATTCCACGCCCCCATACCTCCACCGGAGAGGGGGAAATCAAAGGGGAAGACCCCTGGGGACCCCTAGCATGCGTCTAAGCCATCAAAACGCGAATCCATGCATCAAATCCATAGATCGGGCGACTCTCCCCAAAACATGGAAAAACCCCAAACATGCTCAAATAAGCCCCTCTCGGCCTCCCCTCGACCTATAAATCACGGAAAAGATCAGCCAGAGACTAAGGAACGTCACCCTACCTCAATGGAGCGAATGCTCCGCCGAATCACCCACGAATCACGAAGAACACTTTTAGAAACCTCGCCTCCCCACGCTTCCCACGCTTACCGCACGCCCGCACGATCATCTCGATGTCACCCACGTCCTCGCCACGTCGCACCGCCGCCGTCTGCAGTCGAAACGGTGGTCGAACGAGAGAGAGGGAGAGAGAAGAGGGCAGCCACGGTTGGGGAAGGAAGGAGGAAGAAGAAGAAGAAGAAGAAAGGAGAAAAGAAAAAGAAAAGAAATGGGATTATATAGAAAATCCGAATTTTCGAAAAAATACCGAAAAATAGAAAAATATATTTCTGGAATCCTCGGAACGTACCGATCGCAATGGTACCACTCGTGCCCGAGTGAACCGCCCGGTTCGCCCGCAGCGAGCTTCCGAAGAAAAAGCCGAAACACACACCGAAAATCGAAAAACACACGCGGAAAAGCCGCGGAACGCCTCCGAGCCTCCGAAACGACTCCGGATCGCGCCGATCCGAACACGAAAGATGTCCGAAACGAAATTTTAGACACAATGAAGCCGGACACTCCGAAAACCAGATCCGGGACCCATGAAGAAGGATCCGAAAAGGTCCGGGATATTACAGCCCTCCCCCCTTAAGGAATTTCGTCCTCGAAATTGAGAACAACCAACGGGGAAAGAAGAGGAAGACTCACTCAAACAGGTACGGGAACTGCTGACGCATCTCGTCCTTACGTTCCCACGAAGCCTCACCACCAGAGTGTCGCTGCCACACGACCTTTACCAAGGGAATGACCTTGTTCCGCAGGCGCTGCTCTCGCCTATCCTCCACGCGGATCGGAAACTCTGGGAGAGAAAGATCTGGAGTCACCTCAGGCCAAACCGAAAACTCGAGCACATAAGAGTCATCGGGCATATACTTCCGCAACATCGAGACGTGAAACACGTCATGCACCGAAGCCAACTCAGGAGGTAACTGTAACCGGTAAGCAACCTCACCGATGCGCTCCACGATCGCGAAAGGACCAATATAGCGGGGACTCAGCTTCCCACGCCGTCCAAAACGCATCACCCCCTTCATCGGAGAAACACTCAAGAACACATGATCGCCCACGGCGAACTCGAGAGGCTGCCTCCTACGGTCAGCATAGCTCTTCTGCCGACTCTGGGCCGTCAACATGTTCTGACGAACCAGGTGCACAACATCCACACACTGCTGCACCAAATCCGGTCCCGTCTAAACCCGCTCACCCACCTCAAACCAATCAAGCGGAGTCCGACAAGGACGCCCGTACAAAGCCTCATAGGGAGCCATGCCGATGCTCGAATGAAAGCTGTTATTATAGGCAAACTCCACCAATGGTAGGTGATGAATCCAACTCCTCTGCCACTCCAGGCAGCAGGATCTCAGCATGTCCTCCAAAGTCTGAATGGTCCTCTCAGACTGACCATCTGACTGTGGATGATACGCCGAGCTAAATGCCAACTCCGTGCCAAGAGCTCGCTGGAAACTCCTCCAGAATCCAGAAGTGAAGCGCGGATCCCGATCCGACACGATCGAAATGGGAATCCCATGCAACGGCACGATCCGCTCCACATACAAACGAGCCAACTTAGACACTTTCCAGCTGACTTTGACCGGTAACAACCGCGTCACCTTCGTCAGTCGATCCACCAGCAACCAAATACTATCATGCCCACTCGGGGTCCTCGGCAACCCCACCACGAAATCCGTGGTCACATGGTCCCACTTCCAAGCAGGAACATCCAAGGGATGGAGAGTACCTCCTGGTCGCTGATGCTCCGCCTTCACCTGCTGACAGATCAGGCACCCGGCCACAAATTCTGCGACATCTCTCTTCATGCCAGGCCACCAGAACTGCCTCCTCAAGTTCCGATACATCTTCGTAGCACCCAGGTGTACGGTGTACCTGCTCCCATGAGCCTCGCGCAGCACCGCATGACGAATCTGCTCCTCGTCTGGGAGGTACAACCTGTCACGAAACCTCGCAGCACCGTCCTCGCCGAGCTCCACGTCAGCCATCGCAAGGATCCGGGGCAACTCAGGGTCCGCGTGCTGAGCCTCTGTCACCTGACGACGGATAGTAGGAGTGACAGTCAGACTCGTAAGCACCGCCAACCCTGGCTCCTGGGGAATCTTGAGCCTAAAAGAAACTTCGGGCACTTGTTCCCAGAGCCTCCACCTCCTCAACATCATGGCACTGACCGCAACCTTCCGACTCAAGGCATCGGCAACGACATTCGTCCTGCCCGGCTGATAAGACAGGGTGAAGTCATAGTCCTTCATGAACTCCATCCAACGTCTTTGTCTGAGGTTCAGATCTCTCTGCGAGAATACATACCTCAAACTCTGATGGTCAGTAAACACCTCGAACTTCTCGCCGTACAGATAATGCCTCCAGATCTTCAGCGCGAAGATCACCGCCGCCAACTCAAGGTCATGGGTGGGGTAGTTCTCCTCGTGGGGCTTTAGCTGCCGAGCTTCTGTACACACCACGAAACCTCCCGATCCAGAAGGCAAAACCAACACCGGAGCCGAGGTGAGCAATCTCTTCAGTTCCCTGAAGCTCTGCTCACACTCCTTGAACCAGACGAAAGGCACATCCTTCCGCGTGAGCCTAGTCATCGGGGTCGTAATGCGGGAAAAATCTTGGATAAACCGACAATAATAACCCGCAAGCCCCAAGAAACTCTGGATCTCCGTCACCGACATCGGCCTCGGCCACTGCATCACTGCCTCAACCTTGGCGGGGTCCACGGAAATGCCATCACCAGAAATCACGTGCCCCAGAAAGTGCACCTCGCTGAGTCAAAACTCGCACTTGCTGAGCTTCGCATACAACTGGTGACCTCGCAACATCTGCAGCACCACACCCAAATGGTACGCATGCTCCTCGGCAGACCGCGAATAAACAAGGATGTCATCCACGAAAATGACCACGAACTGGTCCAAATACGGATGAAACACCCTCTGCATCAAGTCCATGAAGGCTGCTGGGGCATTGGTGAGCCCGAACGGCATCACCAAAAACTCATAATGCCCGTACCTCGTACTGAACGCAGTCTTCTCCACATCGGACTCGCGAATTCTCAGCTGATAGTAACCGGACCGCAAATCAATCCGCGAGAACACTCGCGCAGACTGCAGCTGGTCAAACAAATCATCAATCCGCGGCAACGGATACTTGTTCTTAATGGTCACTTCATTCAGCTGCCGATAGTCAATGCACAGCCGCAGACTACCGTTCTTCTTCTTCACAAACAACACGGGCGCACCCCAAGGGGAAAAACTAGGACGAATATACCCATTGGCCAAAAGTTCATGCAACTGCGCCCTCAGCTCCCTCAGCTCAGCGGGGGCCATACGGTAGGGAGCCTTCGCCAAAGGTCCCGTACCAGGCACAACCTCGATCACGAAATCGATCTCCCGCTGGGGATGTAATCCAGGCAACTCCTCGGGAAAAATGTCAGGAAACTCGCACACCACCGCAATGTCCTCGACATCCGGCTCCATCCGGTCAGACACAACCACCGACGCGAGAAAACCCTGACAACCCGAATCAAGCAATCGACGGGCTCGAATAGCAGAGATAAGGAATCGAGAAGAGGTGGAACAGATACCTTGGAAATAGAAGGTCCGCTTGCTCGGATGCTGGAAGTAGACCCTCTTCATCCCACAATCCACCACCGCTCCATGAGTCTCGAGCCAATCCATGCCTAAAATCACATCGTAATCCCGAAGCTGCAACGCATACAACCTGCCTGGCATACTCCGCCCATCGATCCAAACCGGAACCTGATCGAAGCAATACGGAGTGATCATAAAGTCACCCGAAGGCAACTCCACTGCCAAATCACAGGACAACTGGGTCACCGGCTCCTCGACGCTCGACGCGAAATCCTCCGAAATAAACGAATGAGACGCGCCAGAATCAAACAAAACCCGAGCCGCACAACCCAAAATCTGAACGGTACCTTCCACGAGCTGCGACGCCATTGCCTCTGCCCTGTTGGGTCCCGTGAGGTGTAAACGGATCTAGAAGGGGGGGTTGAATAGATCCTATCAGAAACTTTGGCCTATTTAAAAACTCTTAGCTAGCGGAAGCTTAAACCACTCTTATAAAGTGAATGAATCACTTAGACACAATGCACAGCGGAATTAAGTAGAGTGGCTCAAATGAAAAGACTTGAATTACAAGCTATGAAACGTCCACACTTCTTTAAGTGAATTACAAAGCATAACACATAGATGAGCATGCAATAGCTTGCAACAACCGTGCGTGTGTGTGTATGCTATGTTGATCACTCAAAGTGCATAAGTATGTGAGCAAGATAACCAAGTATGGAAGCACACGAACCTGCGAATGGGGTTAGAAGATATAGAACAATCACACAAAATAAACAACCCACAACACAGGGATTTTAAGGTGGTTCGGTTGCAACCCCGCAACCTACGTCCACCCCTCACCAAAACCCGGTGAGGTTTTCTTGCTGACTCACAGCTTGTCCCGGGGACACGCCCCAAACCACAGAACAGAGAAAACTCTCTTTCTGTCTTCCTACACACAAAGCCGGCAGGGACGGCTACACCGCAGATCGGAGAACTCCCGATTGCCTTCCTACTAACCACCGGTTGGGACGTCAACCGTAAATTGGAACACCCTCCAATTGCCTTCCTACTAACCACCTGGTAGGGACGAATCACAACTTCAATGTTTAGCAATATTGAAAGTAAAACAGATGTGAAGGAATTAAAACAAGAGATTGAGTAAGAAGGAATTGGCCCTTGTATCGATATGCTTTGTTGATCAGCAGCAGGGATCTCTTCTTCTTGTAAATCAATCTTCTTGTAATCACCCTTGAATGGATGATTGTTCTTCACGGAGTACTGTTCATGTGAACAGTAACTGTTCTTCCAATCTCCTCTCTTGATCTTCTCTCTTTGATCTCTTTGATTGGATGAAGAAATGAATAGATGCTACCTTGATCCTTGCTTCCTTCTTCACAGATCTTGGAAGATGATCTCTTTGATATGAGCTTGAATACCTTGGATTGGATGAAGATGTTCTTCACGGAGTACTGTTCACGTGAACAGTAACTCGAACTCCTCTTGCTTTAAACACCTCTTTGAAGCCTCCTTTGATCTTCCCTCTTAGCCTTACTTGCTTCTACTCTTTCTTGGAGGATGCTGGATTGAGATATGAGCTTGAATCACCTTGAATTGATGGAGAGGATATTGGATGTAGCTTTGATCTTCTTTGATCCTCTTGAGTTGATGAAGAGGTGTATGGATGTAGCTTTGATCACCTTTGCAAGCCTTGAATGCTTCTTGCTTGATTGGAGGTTGCTTGGCTTCAGATCTCACCTTGAATCACCTTGGAAGGATGAAGAAGTTCTGCTCGAAACACTGTTCACGGAGGTGCTACAGTGCTCTCGAAATGGCCTCCCTTGATTCACTTCATCAACTCCATCAACTAGGGTTTCTAACCCTCTTGTAATGGTTTTATAGACTTTGAATGGTCTATAAACAAGCCCCAGACCAGATCCACAAATCATGGGAAGTTAGGTGAGGTTTGATTAAACAAAACCATGGAAAGAGGCTAGCCACGAGGTGGATTTCGAGGTCAAACAAGGCTGCATTGGGGCTGGCGGTCGACCTAAGGCTCCTGGCGGTCGACCGCCACTGAAACACATACAACTGGGCGATCCCTGGGAAAACCGGTCGACCGCCACTGGTTGGCGGTCGACCGCCAGCTGCCAGAACTGCAGCTGGACGGTCCCTGGCTGGGGCGGTCGACCGCCCCTGTGCTGACGGTCGACCGCCAGCTGGGCAGAACCGGGTTCACCCCGGGTTGGTCCGTTAGCCGATCTAACTCCGCCGCTTGACTTCTTTTGCAGCCCATTCATGTCCGTGGCATCTCCCTTGATAGTCTTGAACGTATCAACGCAGTCTTTAGCTTTGGATTCTCTTGGCTATACTTCTTTGTGCATTGACCTTGGATTTGGAACATGTAAACCAAGTGTTTGAACCTTGGTCATCTTGGATGAATGCTCGGACCTTGTAGAAGCTTGCTTCCTTTCTTGGACGCGTTCCTTTCATCGTGCCAACTTCATTCCAGTCATTCACCATCCAATGGTTTATCACATGACAAGTGTTCCTCTTCCTTAGCTTTCACCTTGACATCTTCACTCCATTTCTTTTGGCTTAGCTCAACGAGCTTTCACCTTTGACATATGGCTTATCTTGTTGAGCTTCCACTTTGTATCTTGAGTGATCTTTTGCACTTGCATCTTGAGTCTTGAGTGATTTGTTGCACTTCCTTTCCACTTTGCATCTTGAGTGATCTTGGCGCCTTTGGATCTATCTTGATTTCTGTGCGGCCAATTGGTTAAGCGTTGCAAGTCATTCTTGATATGTTGAGTTGGCAATATGATGACCTGAAATGTATGCAAATGGATTTTATCAAATGCATAGCAAAAGCATAATAAATAGCAAAATGACTCTAAGGACATACATCATCAAAGCACTAGAAATGAGTCATAGTTGAGTCATAGTTGGAATCACATCAAAATAATAGAACCAATCATTAGTTGAGTCATAGTTGGACATCATCAAAACAATAGAAACACTCACGTTCCACACATGCCCAACTTGAGTACAACATTCTCCCAATATTCTCCCCCTTTTTGATGATGGCAACTATGAGTCATAAAAAGATTCAAGAACATTCAAGAACACTATGACATGCATATGGCTCAACCAAATTGACTCCACACAAAGAATACCAAAATCTTTGAAATGGCTCAACAAATCTTCTCCCCCTTTGCCATCAGCAAGAAGGGATCAGCAAGAAGGAATCAAAGCTTTTCCTCTTTTGCATTTGTGAGACCAATGAATGAGATGAAGTATGCCAACATGGTCCAATAGAAGAGATAGACAAGACAGCCATAAAGTAATTTTGACTTCAGATTTTTCAATTTTTAGAGGTTTTCAAGATTTTAGCTTTTTATGTTTTTAGGATTTTCAAAGAAATACATGGGAATGCAAGATGCAAGACATATGTGCAATGCAAGGATGATCAAAACATGAGAATGCAAATATGTATGCATGAGCACAAAATGATTTCTCCCAATTATGTATGCATGAAGTGATCACAGATGTGCATAGATGAAGTATAGCATGTGAATGCAAAGAGTGCAATGTGTGATATGCTCTAAAATGAATGAAACCATGCTATGCAACCCCTTGCTCACAAGATGACATGTACCTCTCGTTCTTCTTCCCTTATATATGATGCTCACCAAACCACAATGCAAACAGCATCACAATGCAAACACTTACAAGAATATATGCAAACATTCTTCCCCTATATGATGAATGACTCACCAAGTCACCAAGCCTTCTCCCCCTATAGAAATGAATGCAAACGTTCTCCTTCTATCTAAATGAATGAACAAATTATGTAGGAAGCTGAGGGAAAAAGGAGTATAGAGCAAACCATTATAAGCAACTAGAAACATGCCGTGATGAATATGTATGGTTCAAAGCTAATGAATTCTGAATTAACAAGAGAGTTTGAAAAATAGCTATTTCCATGGTTTAATAGAAGTGAACCAAAAGTGCATGCTCTAGCAATGGTAATCCTCCATTGTCTTACACAGTCATATACATAATCGTCATCGGGAAAAGCACAACTTGTATTGAGGTTAAACAACCATGACAAATATACGGAATGCTTTGATTCAACATATTTTCCATAATCTTCTGCAATGAAGGTCATATCATTAGACTCATATTTTACGAGCAATCGAGTCTAAGTCATACCTCCTAGCCGTAAGAATACACGTTGTTTAGACGCCCGTATTCCTAGGTATTCGGTAAAAATGACTGTTATGCTTCATAGTGAACAGAGATAGCTGAAATCACCTCATGACATATCTGATCTCATATCTTTAATGAGGAGATATATTTCTCAGCAATTTAGCCATAGCTCTACCTTGAGTCTAAGCTATAGATAACAAAGATAACAAAGGCACTTCATGACATATCTATCCTCATTTCCTTGATGAGAAGACATGTTTCTCAGTGACCTAATGTCATTGCTTTGTCTAAAGTTTTTCCTTTATGAATTCCAATATGTCAAGTTGTTTAAAAACAATACGAGACTGTAGCAACTCAACCAACTTGACTATGACATTTGAATTTTCAGATTTCAGAAAGATCATTCAAATCACAACATGCAACCTCTAGTTAAAGTCTATTAAAGACTACGTGACATAGATGATTTCAAAAACATATTTATCATAATTTCAAAGAAATCATTAAATCTGAACCATTGTTATTTGATGGACAATCATCAGTGCATATAATAGAAAGCTCTTACACCATTATCAGACAATTACTCAAGAATGTTCAGATTGCAAGACTCCCCCTTAGGATGTGCATGGAATAGCTAGATCACTCATGAGATGGGCAAAAAGAAATATGCATGAATGCTATGACCCGACTCATGGTTGTACACTTATTAAATGCAACATAATGAATATGAAACATATGCACGAATGCCTTAAGAAAATAACTCCCCCTAGCTATATGGCCTATATGCGATAGTGACGCATGGTACTTGGCGGAGGTGAAACCTCACGCATATTGAGTGCTTCCAGATAAGCATTGCCTGCCTGTCCATACATCAACATTTGATATACCATGGCCATGCAAGAATGTTATGATGTAAAATGATTCAAGCTAGGTTGATGTTGACTCCCCCTGAATACATGCAAGGGTTGGCAATGAACTATGCATCCTAAGATTTATGTGAATACACAATGCAATGACGATGCTGCAAAATGATTGTGCATTATCATTTGTCTTCAAAACATGATGTGCATTAAGGTATGTGTGATTATGAGATGATGCAAACACAAATCATTCACAATGGATTTTGAACTGAATGCAATATGATGATGCAAACACAAATCATTCACAATGGATTTTGAACTGAATGCAATATGATGATGATGATGCCAATAGACTCCCCCTTTGAGCAGTGCTAACATGAATAATGAGTTGAAAATGCAGCCATGGTACGCATCATCAAAACCAAAGTCCAAGAATTGCAAGTGGCTGATATCAGGTAGCAAACAACTCATTATCACATCAACTTCATCAGCATAACAAGTTTTTCATGAGTTAAATAGCTGAAATCAAGTATGGTGTGAGCAAATTATTTAGCTCAAAAGTTCATCTCACACCATGGGGGTTTTGCATTTCAAAGAGCAATTCAATTTGCAGAATTTAATGACATTTGACAGACTTATGATGCACTATCTACATGTTAGGACTAAACATGCAAGATGATTGAAATTAAAAGGTTTATGTACATACCTGTGCCTTGAGCTTTTATTTACCTGACCATTCATTTGTTCAGCTCCAAGGCATCCTGCACCCAAAATTCTTATTTGGAATTTTTAGGTACCCAAGCTTGCTTGGGTCCTTGTGGGTTAGCAACAGGTTTAGCATCTTGACTCATCTTTTTCAAGGCAATCAAATCATCTTCCCTCATTGTATGGCAACCATACATCTCATGCCCATTTTTACCACAGTAGAAACAACGCACAAAAGATTGATTATCCTTTTTATGTTCATGTGCATGTGCATGTGGACTATGCTTTTGTCACTACAAGAAAAAGTGGCTATAGCGACCGAATTAGCGACCGATTTAATCGGTCGCTAGTCGGTCCCAAATAGAGACCAATTCGGAGACCGAAATAATCGGTCGCATTACCGAGACCGTTTCAGCGACCGCATGAATATCGGTCGCTAATCGGTCGCTATTATTGCGACCGAATTAACTTCGGTCTCCAGTCGGTCGCTGATGCCGTTATACTTCCTACTACGACCCCCGCCCGCCCGAGCCCTCCCGCCCGAGCCCCCCCCCTCCCGCCCGAGCCCCCCCTCCCGAGCCCCCTTCCCCTGCGGCCCCCTCTCCGCCCTAGCCCCCCTCCCCGCTCCCGCCCGAGCCCCCTCCGCCGGAGCCCCCCCTCCGCCCGAGCCCTCCCGCCCGAGCCCCCCTCCTCCGCCGGAGCCCCCCTCCCCGTGCTGCCTCCCGCCCGAGCCCCCCTCCGCCGGAGCCCGTCGCCGCGCCGCTCGCGTCGAGTCGCCGTCGCCGCTCGCCCTGCCGTCGTCGCCCTCCGCAGGTACCTCTCTCTCTCTCTCTCTCTCTCTCTCTCTCTCTCTCTCTCTCTCCCTTCCCCCTCCGTCACCGGCCTGCTCCCCTCCCCCGCCGGCCTACTCCCCTCCCCCCTGCGGCCCCGTCGCCGGCTTGCTCCCCTCCCCTCCCCCCTGCGGCCTGCGCCCCCGTCCCCCTCAGATCTCCTTCCCATCCCCATGCCCCTCCCCCTCCGGCCTGACCCCTCTGATCCCCCTCCCCTTCCCGTCCCACTCCGCCTCCCCCGGCCCTCTGCCTCCGACGGTCTCCTCCCTTCCTCCCCTTCCCGTGTCCCCCTCTGCCTCCCCCTCCCCTTCCCGTCCCCCTCCACCTCTGGAAACCCCCCACCAACTCCCCTTTGTGCTGCACCACCGGAATCGTCTCACCCTCCCAATGCCATCGGAAGCCCCCTCCCCATCCCCCCAGTACGGGGGGCTGGACGCCATTGAGACCTACGTGTTCTGGGACGGCCACGAGCCGTCGCCTGGCAATGTACCTTGTCACCACCGCATGTGTTGCTTTGCTCTCTCTTTCTTCTACTCCATCTCCTCTCAAAACCGTTATTTGTTTCTTCTTCTTCTTCCCGATGCCTTGTTGCAGTACAACTTCGACGGGAGGTATGATCTAGTGAGGTTCGTGAAGACGGTGAAGGACGCGGGGCTCTATGTCGTTCTCCGGATCGGGCCTTACGTCTGTGCAGAGTGGAACTTTGGGTACCTCTATCCCTCTGCTTTTTCTTTCTTTGTTTTTCCATCTCTGGGGCTGTGTCTGAGTAGCCAAGAACCGTTCTTTCTTCTTCTTCTGTTTCGCTTCAGTTTACTGGATTTAGACAGCAGAAATGGGTAAATTTGGTGGAGGATCGTCTCTGAAACTTTTTTTGTTCCGAGGATTTTGCACCAACATTTTGTTGGGCTATTTTGCTTTGCAGGGGGCTTCCTGTGTGGCTGAAGTATGTGCCAGGCATCAGCTTCAGGACGGACAACGAGCCTTTCAAGGTCCCTTCTCCCTTCTCCTCCCAGTTTTCTGCACACTCATGTGGTTCTTAGTTCTTGAACGATGGTAGAAACCAAAGTACATCTCCATGCAACCACCTGCTTAGATGTTCTATGTTGCAGACGGCAATGCAAGGCTTTGTCCAGAAGATTGTCCAGATGATGAAGGCTGAGTCGCTGTTTGAATCCCAAGGCGGTCCTATTATCCTCTCCCAGGCATGCTCTTTTTTTTTTCTGGGCATGTTCAGCTGTTCTCTATGCTTTTCATTCATGAAACACACACTTCTGTGAGATGTTTCTGTTTGCTGCCCTTGTCTTTGCCCTCTTTTGGGTATGCGTAAACAGTTTCTACTGCTTGTGCTTGCAAGCAGGAAGATTTAGAATGTTGAAACAGTTGTGAGAGCATAATTAGTCTGAATTACTGACTTGGAAGTGTTCAATTGGCAGATTGAAAATGAGTATGGACCAGAGAGTAGGTCACTTGGGCCCGCTGGTCATTCATATATGACTTGGGCTGCGGAGATGGCTGTCGGACTAAAAACGGGTGTTCCGTGGGTGATGTGCAAGGAGGACGATGCCCCAGATCCAGTGGTGAGAGACTTGTGTTACTTGATCTGCATGTCTACTATATTTCTGCTCTGGTTCTGCTCTGGAGGAAGCAAGGCGGTTGGACCCCTCGCTCAGCTTAATTCACATTGACCAGCTCATGTTGATGGCTTCTTTGTTTTGGACTAAGGCTAAGGAAAAGCTGGTTGATGGTCATTCTTATTGTTCATTCATGATGCTTGTGTTCTCTCCCGTAGGCTTTAATTTATGCCACAGAAGTTCTGAGCACATTTTTTCCTTTTTTTTCTAAAATTTATGGAACAGATAAACACCTGCAATGGCTTCTACTGTGACAATTTCAATCCCAACAGACCTTACAAACCTAAGATGTGGACTGAAGCCTGGAGTGGCTGGTAAGTTCCTAGCTCTTAATGGATTTGTTATTCCTTGAAGCTTCTTTTGGTGTGTGTGGGTGTTGGTGGTAGAGGTGGGAATTCGTAGCTCATAACCTCTTCTACCTTTATCCTCTCTGTGAAGGTTCACAGAGTTTGGAGGCACAATTCACAAGCGACCAGTTGAAGATTTGGCATTTGCCGTGGCTCGATTCATACAGAATGGGGGTGCATTCATCAATTATTACATGGTTGGAGCATGTCTTTAATTCTTGGCATTCCATTCTTTTTGAGCAACTGGACTTTCAAATTGTTTTGCTGTCTTGCTGAAGCTAATGTACTTTTTTCTCTTCTGCATGAACAAACAGTACCATGGTGGAACTAATTTTGGACGCACAGCTGGAGGCCCGTTTATCACAACAAGCTATGATTATGATGCTCCAATTGACGAATATGGTGAGATGTATGACTAATCTTTTTTGTCCTAGATGAAGAACCTGAAACCTTGGCTGAAAATTTTGCTCTAGATATTTTGTATTACCGAGTGAAACATTTCAATTTCATTTTCATTTTTTGTTATCTGGTAACAGCCAATTGGCACGGTATTTTTGTCAGTGAAAAACCAAAGTTTGTGAAGCTGGTTAAGTTTGTATAACCCTTGAAAGTTTCTATTACTCATAGTTGTATGTCCCAAAATACTCCTGTTTCATAAAACTTCATTTTTTGCTCACTAACATTTTCCTATTACTGCTACTTGTGGCAAATTTGCAGGCCTCATCAGGGAACCAAAGTATGGACATCTGAAAGAGCTGCATAGGGCCATTAAATTGTGTGAAAAAGCTTTGGTTTCTGCGAATCCAACTGTTACATCTCTAGGGAGCTATCAACAGGTTATGAGCCTTCTTTTCCGATTATTGATGCAGCACTCTGAATGCCTGGAAATATACTCATCAATTTTTAAATTCTTATGATATGTTGTTGGCAGGCTCATGTTTTCTCTTCGCAAACTGGAGACTGTGCTGCTTTCCTCTCTAACTATGATCCTAATTCCATCGTGAGAGTTATGTTTAACAACATGCATTACACCTTGCCACCCTGGTCAAGCAGCATCCTTCCTGACTGCAGAAATGTAGTATTTAATACTGCAAAGGTATGTGATACAAACCACTGGAGAAGAATGTTTTTTCTCATTATTAATCGTGTCTTGTAAATCATCTGCATAAAATTTTCTTTACGTCCCCATTTTGGATTTCTTGGTGGCTTCATGTGTACCCCATAGTGTAAATAGAATAAACAGCACTATCAATTCCTGTGTCTAGTTTAGATCATATGTGCATGGCGAAGCTATGTTCAGCATGCTTTGCTGTTCCTAAACATTTTACCAAATAGTTATATATTTTTTTGTATATTGCTTAAGCTAACTCTCCTTTCACCATATAGGTCGGAGTTCAAACGTCACAAATGCAAATGATGGCAACTAATGAATTATCACTGTCATGGGAAAGGTACGATGAGGAGATCATTTCCATGGGAGATAATTCTTTATTCACCACAGTTGGACTATTAGAGCAGATAAATGTGACAAGGGATATGACAGACTATTTGTGGTACATTACCAGGTGAGCATCAGGACCAGCATAAATATCCTGCTAAAATGGGTATATTTGGAGAATTCGTAACCTTAGTTTCTATATTCCTTTTTCCTCCACTTGTCGCCTTTGCATTTCATCACTCTTTAACATGATTTATGCTTCCTGGATGATGAAAGTACCGAATGCTCTAATGTCAGAATGCTACGGATCTCTGCACTGCCTAGTCTTGATTTGGATACACCAGCCATATTCACCTTGGCAAGGATTTTTCGGTGACCTCCTATTTAAAATTCTTTGATTCCAGCGTCGACATTAGTGCATCAGAAGCTTTTCTCAATGGAGGCCAACTTCCAAATATCATCGTGCAGTCCGCTGGCCATGCTTTGCATGTTTTCGTCAATGGGGAACTCTCAGGTGGATTTACTAATTTCCCATTCTGGCCAAATTATTAAGTGTTACAAGTAAATTTTATAAAAACAAGGACATTCAAGTTCTGATTTTGTGATTCCAACAGGATCCACTTATGGGAACAGGGAGAATAGGAGGATTACCTATAATGGTAATGTGAAGCTGCGTGCTGGATCAAATAGAATCGCTCTGCTGAGCGTGGCGGTTGGACTGCCAGTCAGTAACTCCTACCTATGTTTGTTGTTTTACTCAGAAGCTAGACTTTAAGGAAACTTACACACTGGGGAAGAAACTTACATTAATCTGTCTTTCCCCTTTTTTAATGAAGAATGTTGGAACACACTATGAGAATTGGAATACTGGAGTTCTAGGTCCAGTCGTTCTTCATGGTCTGAGTGAAGGAAGAAGAGACTTAACATGGCAGAACTGGTCCTATCAGGTCCTTTTTATTTTTCTTTGAACAGTTATGCATTCATAAATTGGAAGTCGTATGAGCTCATTGCGTTTTTTTTCTTTCTTTCTTTTAACATAGGTTGGTCTCAAAGGGGAAGCTATGAATATCAACTCTCTAGAGGGAACTTCATCAGTGGAATGGATGCAAGGGGCATTTGCAGCTCAACATCAGCAACCATTAACATGGTACAAGGTAACATATGGGCATCAACTCGCTCTTACTGAATTACAACTGTTTTGGCAACTAGAGTTTATGTCTTAAGTTTTTTCAGGCTTCCTTCAATGCACCTGGAGGAGACGAGCCATTGGCCCTGGACATGGGTAGCATGGGAAAGGGCCAAATATGGATAAATGGACAAAGCATAGGAAGATATTGGAACGCATATGCACCAAATGGCAATTGTAACGGGTGTACTTATGCCGGAACATATCGGCCTCCAAAGTGTCAGACTGGTTGTGGTCAGCCTACACAGCGGTGGTAAGGGAGCATTAACTAAATTGTATTGCTTTTTTGTGTTGAACTTAATTTCTTTAGCACTTTTATGTTCCTTTTTCTTAATGGATGATCCTCTGAAGATTCTTCCCTCTTTTGTGTGGGACTACCTAATGCACATCCCTGTCCTTCGTCATTCAAAATGGTGCTTACCATCCAAATCAATTTCGAGGTTTCCATGCAGCAAGTTTACAATTTGCACTAGTTGTAACGTGTTATGCTTTCCCAGGTATCACGTGCCGCGATCCTGGTTACAGCCAACCAGAAACCTTCTAGTAGTTTTCGAGGAGCTCGGAGGCGATTTTTCTGCTGATTCTGACACCCCTTGCTTTTATTTTATCAAGCAGGCACTACCTGCGCTTGTCCCTATGCTGTTGGAGACACTCCTTAAGCAAGAAGACGACCAAGATCAGGATGAAGGAGTTTGGAATCTTGCAATGGCTGGAGGAACATGCTTGGGTTTGGTTGCACGGACCGTGGGAGATGACATTGTGCCTCTTGTTATGCCATTCATAGAAGAAAACATTAACAAACCTGAATGGAGGCAGCGAGAAGCAGCAACTTATGCATTTGGTTCTAAAATCTGAAATACCGGTCGGATGGCCGTGCCGGTCATTCCAATACGACCGGGGAGATGAAAGTGACTTGTCAGAACTGACGGAATCCAAATCGGATGCCCGGTTTGAGCTCGGCGCTCAAACTTCATTTTTAAAATACACTTATTTCAAATGAACTGTTAGGACGGGTCCGGGGGTCTAAAATCTGAAATACCGGTCGGATGGCCGTGCCGGTCATTCCAATACGACCGGGGAGATGAAAGTGACTTGTCAGAACTGACGGAATCCAAATCGGATGCCCGGTTTGAGCTCGGCGCTCAAACTTCATTTTTAAAATACACTTAGTTCAAATGAACTGTTAGGACGGGGCATTTGGTTCTAAAATCTGAAATACCGGTCGGATGGCCGTGCCGATCATTCCAATACGACCGGGGAGATGAAAGTGACTTGTCAGAACTGACGGAATCCAAATCGGATGCCCGGTTTGAGCTCGGCGCTCAAACTTCATTTTTAAAATACACTTAGTTCAAATGAACTGTTAGGACGGGTCCGGGGGTCTAAAATTCGAAATACCGGTCGGATGGCCGTGCCGATCATTCCAATACGACCGGGGAGATGAAAGTGACTTGTCAGAACTGACGGAATCCAAATCGGATGCCCGGTTTGAGCTCGGCGCTCAAACTTCATTTTTAAAATACAAGATGAAATTTGAACTTATATTGTGTGTGTGTATTTATATATATGAAAATGAGCTGGCTTAAACTATTGGCATACTCTTGTTAATGCTTGATTTCTTTATTAAGTCTTGTTAATGCTTGATTTCTTTATTAAGGATTTGATTATAATTTTTTTAAATGATATACAGGATCATCCGTCGCGAGATGTTGGACGAGACGACGACCAGGATGATGTTGGACGAGACGACGACCAGGATGAGACATATGTGGAGGATTTGTGATTTTATTTTAGTTGTGTATGTTGTCATTTTATTATTATGGATGTATGATTAATTTGTGATTTTATTTTAATTGTGTGTAATTTGAGGTTCGTGGAGATTGTGATCCGTGTAGTTGATTTATTATTGTTTTATGAAATTGTTATTTATCAGGTGTTTGTATGTGATGAATTTGAGATTTGTCGATATTGTTGTCTGTGTAGTTGATTTTATATTTATGTTATGAATTTGTTATTTATCAGGTAATTTATTTATCAGTTTAAATAAATTTTTAAAAAAAAAATAATGCAAAATTAGCGACTGCATGGAGACTGAATTGCGACCGACTAGCGACTATACGTTATATTTCTTTTATACTTTGCGACCGACTGGCGACCGAATTGAGACCGAATAAATCCGATAGGTTAATTTTATTTTTAAAAATACAACATAATTAGAGACCGAATAGCGACCGAATTGAGACCGACTTAATTAGCGACCGGTCAGGCGACCGATTATAATCGGTCTCTGGTAACGACTGATACTGCGACCGAATTATATCGGTCGCTATATAGCGACTATTATATAGCGACCGACATATTCGGTCGCTAGATAGTATCTGTTCGGTCGCAATGGAGATTTGCGACCGATCTACGACTGAATAGCGACCGCTAGGTCGGTCGCTATCCGCGATTTTTCTTGTAGTGTGTGGGCGAGCATGATTCTTACCTTTCATGGTATGAGGGTGGTGTCTTTCTTTCTTTCCTTGTTCTTTCACTTGCTGTCCTGCTCTAAGCTTATCATTTCTCAAGATAAAACAATCATGCACAGAGTGACCATGTCTACCACAATAATACCAATGGACATTCTTTTTGTGGAAGACATGATATTTAGCATTGAACATGTTATGGTGCATGTTTGGATGAGAATGCTGAATTTTACTTTTCTTTCGAGCAGTATGCCCTTTTTGGTGACCACATGAAGTGGTGGCTTCCGGTGAGCCAAAATCTTGGATTTGGGCAAACGTTGACAGGAAATCATTCAAACCTTGAATTTCATTTTCAAGTGAAGAAATATGCTGTTTAGACTCATTAAGACCCTCTTCACATGCTGCCAATTGCTCATTGAGCATGGCATTTACAGCTTTAAGATTTTGACTTTGTTGTTCTAAAGCATGCAATGTTTCGGAGTGATCATCAATGATAGATTTGCCTTTTTCATGTGCAGCTAATTTTTCATGCAATTCTTCTTCAACTTTTTCACATTCAATTTTCTTTTCCAACAACTCTTTATTCTCTTCCTTTAGAGAATCAATCAAATTTTGTTGCCATTCAAGATCATCATGGAGACCAGCATTTATGTTTCTCAAGAATGAACATTTTTCACATGCAAAATTAGCAGAGCATGAAACAGAATTTTTATTTTCTTCAATCAACCTCTCATCATGAATAAGCCCATCGGCCATAGTTTGATTATTAGAGATTGCCTTAGGTTGGTTTTGAAGTTTTATTACAATTTTTTCCAACCTAGTGATTTCATCATGAAGATTTTCATTTTCATCTCTTAGACATGCAATGCTTTGTTTATGTGTGTCTAGATCAAAAGAGAGCTCTTCAAACGCAGAACACTTTTTACAAATCAAGATTTCATGTTGGTTATTTTTCTTGAGATCCTTTTTCAACTTTTTATTTTCTGATATTGCCTTTTTGTATTGTGTAAACAACTCATCATAGGATTCCATAAGTTCTTCAAAAGTGAATTTCTCGGAATCAGAATTTACCTTTGATGAGGATGGTTTGCTTGACTCTTCTGCACGGTCGGCCATGAAGCATTCTTCTTCTTGTTCTTTTCCTTCATGGATTTTCACCAACTTGTCCAGCACTTGCTTGGCTGTGCTGCAAGAAGACACAAGATGAGTTAGTCTTAGATCAACTGCATATGTAATTAAGTTATATGCAAGATGATTATCATTGTGTTTGGTCTCATGTTCGGCTAACCAATCAATTGAATTTGATGGCAGCTCATGAGGACCATTATATATAAGAGTCCACCATTGTGGATCTATTGAGCTAACATAGATGAACAATCTTCCTAGCCATGTAGAAAAATCTGAACCATCATAAATGGGCAGAGAAACCATCGAAGCACGTGTAGCACAAGAAGTCATTTAAATCATAATGAACCCGGATCTTTCCCTGCAGATCGTAGGATCTGAAAATAGCAGAGCTAGGCTCTGATACCACTTGTTGGGTCCCGTGAGGTGTAAACGGATCTAGAAGGGGGGGGGTTGAATAGATCCTATCAGAAACTTTGGCCTATTTAAAAACTCTTAGCTAGCGGAAGCTTAAACCACTCTTATAAAGTGAATGAATCACTTAGACACAATGCACAGTGGAATTAAGTAGAGTGGCTCAAATGAAAAGACTTGAATTACAAGCTATGAAACGTCCACACTTCTTTAAGTGAATTACAAAGCATAACACATAGATGAGCATGCAATAGCTTGCAACAACCGTGCGTGTGTGTGTATGCTATGTTGATCACTCAAAGTGCATAAGTATGTGAGCAAGATAACCAAGTATGGAAGCACACGAACATGCGAATGGGGTTAGAAGATATAGAACAATCACACAAAATAAACAACCCACAACACAGGGATTTTAAGGTGGTTCGGTTGCAACCCCGCAACCTAAGTCCACCCCTCACCAAAACCCGGTGAGGCTTTCTTGCTGACTCACAGCTTGTCCCGGGGACATGCCCCAAACCACAGAACAGAGAAAACTCTCTTTCTATCTTCCTACACACAAAGCCGGCAGGGACGGCTACACCGCAGATCGGAGAACTCCCGATTGCCTTCCTACTAACCACCGGTAGGGACGTCAACCGCAAATTGGAACACCCTCAAATTGCCTTCCTACTAACCACCTGGTAGGGACGAATCACAACTTCAATGTTTAGCAATATTGAAAGTAAAACAGATGTGAAGGAATTAAAACAAGTGATTGAGTAAGAAGGAATTGGCCCTTGTATCGATATGCTTTGTTGATCAGCAGCAGGGATCTCTTCTTCTTGCAAATCAATCTTCTTGTAATCACCATTGAATGGATGATTGTTCTTCACGGAGTACTGTTCATATGAACAGTAACTGTTCTTCCAATCTCCTCTCTTGATCTTCTCTCTTTGATCTCTTTGATTAGATGAAGAAATGAATAGATGCTACCTTGATCCTTGCTTCCTTCTTCACAGATCTTGGAAGATGATCTCTTTGATATGAGCTTGAATACCTTGGATTGGATGAAGATGTTCTTCACGGAGTACTGTTCACGTGAACAGTAACTCGAACTCCTCTTGCTTTGAACACCCCTTTGAAGCCTCCTTTGATCTTCCCTCTTAGCCTTACTTGCTTCTACTCTTTCTTGGAGGATGCTGGATTGAGATATGAGCTTGAATCACCTTGAATTGATGGAGAGGATATTGGATGTAGCTTTGATCTTCTTTGATCCTCTTGAGTTGATGAAGAGGTGTATGGATGTAGCTTTGATCACCTTTGCAAGTCTTGAATGCTTCTTGCTTGATTGGAGGTTGCTTGGCTTCAGATCTCACCTTGAATCACCTTGGAAGGATGAAGAAGTTCTGCTCGAAACACTGTTCACGGAGGTGCTACAGTGCTCTCGAAATGGCCTCCCTTGATTCACTTCATCAACTCCATCAACTAAGGTTTCTAACCCTCTTGTAATGGTTTTATAGACTTTGAATGGTCTATAAACAAGCCCCAGACCAGATCCACAAATCATGGGAAGTTAGGTGAGGTTTGATTAAACAAAACCATGGAAAGAGGCTAGCCACGAGGTGAATTTCGAGGTCAAACAAGGCTGCATCGGGGCTGGCGGTCGACCTAAGGCTCCTGGCGGTCGACCGCCACTGAAACACATACAACCGGGCGATCCCTGGGAAAATTGGTCGACCGCCACTGGCTGGCGGTCGACCGCCAGCTGCCAGAACTGTAGCTGGACGGTCCCTGGCTGGGGCAGTCGACCGCCCCTGTGCTGGCGGTCGACCGCCAGCTGAGCAGAACCGGGTTCACCCCGGGTTGGTCCGTTAGCCGATCTAACTCCGCCGCTTGACTTCTTTTGCAGCCCATTCATGTCCGTGGCATCTCCCTTGATAGTCTTGAACGTATCAACGCAGTCTTTAGCTTTGGATTCTCTTGGCTATACTTCTTTGTGCATTGACCTTGGATTTGGAACATGTAAACTAAGTGTTTGAACCTTGATCATCTTGGATGAATGCTCGGACCTTGTAGAAGCTTACTTCCTTTCTTGGACGCGTTCCTTTCATCGTGCCAACTTCATTCCAGTCATTCACCATCCAATGGTTTATCACATGACAAGTGTTCCTCTTCCTTAGCTTTCACCTTGACATCTTCACTCCATTTCTTTTGGCTTAGCTCAACGAGCTTTCACCTTTGACATATGGCTTATCTTGTTGAGCTTCCACTTTGTATCTTGAGTGATCTTTTGCACTTGCATCTTGAGTCTTGAGTGATTTGTTGCACTTCCTTTCCACTTTGCATCTTGAGTGATCTTGGCGCCTTTGGATCTATCTTGATTTCTGTGCGGCCAATTGGTTAAGCGTTGCAAGCCATTCTTGATATGTTGAGTTGGCAATATGATGACCTGAAATGTATGCAAATGGATTTTATCAAATGCATAGCAAAAGCATAATAAATAGTAAAATGACTCTAAGGACATACATCATCAAAGCACTAGAAATGAGTCATAGTTGAGTCATAGTTGGAATCACATCAAAACAATAGAACCAATCATTAGTTGAGTCATAGTTGGACATCATCAAAACAATAGAAACACTCACGTTCCACACATGCCCAACTTGAGCACAACATTCTCCCAACATGCCCTGGTCAAGTGCGTGATCTGGCCCCGAGCCCTCTGCCTGCCTCCCACACTAGTTGACCTGGGTAGTGGCGGATACTGTCCCTGCTGCTGCTGCTGCCTCTGCTGCTGGGGAACCTGCTGCTGCTGAGGAAACTGCTGCTGCGGCAGTCTCTGAGGACAGTCACGCGCCATATGCCCTGGCTGGTCACACCGAAAATAGATGATCAGAGCCGTACACTGCCTGCCTGGGTGGGTCCCACCACACCGTGGACAAGGTCCTCGTGATCCACCCACTGATCCCTGACGCTGCAAAGGAATCGGCTGCTGTACACTGCCCGATGAAGCCTGCCCTTGATCCTTGTGCTTCTTACGGAAATTCTTCTTCAAGAACTTCTTGACCTTCGAGCCAAAGGACGTAGATCCTGCTACCGACGCTGCCGATGCCGGCGCTCCTGAACCACCCGACGCATGCTGGAAGAAACCCTGCTGCTGGGTAGCCGGCTGCTGGCTGCGACCTGACAAGGACTGCCCCTGGCTGATCGGTCCTCGAGTCCTCTGCATATCCATCTCCAGGGAAATCGCAACACGAGACGCTGTCTCTAGATCAGTGGCCCCATTCGCGATCAAATGGTGCCTCAGCTCCAGCCTCAAGCCCTGCACAAACTGCGTGGTCCTCACCCTCTCATGCTCCATGATATGAGGTGCGTACCGACCCAGCTCGACAAATCGGGCCCTGTACTGCAACACGGACATGTCACCCTGTACCAGCTCCAGAAACTCCCGCATCCGCTGCGTAGCAACAACGTCTGGACAGTACGTACGCTCGAAAGCACCGACAAAGTCATCCCACTCGATCTGCTCAAGTGGACGAAGCTGAAAGGACGTCTTCCACTCGGAAGACCACCACCTCCGAGCCGTACCCTGCAACTGGTTGTAGGCCAACACCACTCTGTCCTCGACAGCACTCTTCGCAGAACTGAACACCCGCTCCATCTCATCAAGCCAATCACGAGCGGCATCAGGGTCTGCCTGGCCGCTAAAGTAAGGTGGATGGAACTGCATGAAGTCCCTCACTGCTCGGCCTGGCCCACCCCTGACTGACGAGCCCTCACCAGCCTCTCCGCCAAACTACTGAGACATGAGATGGTACATGCCACGGAAGAAATCCTCGGCCCCCGGAGCTCTCGCAGCATCCGCGGCCTCGGTAGCTCCCGGAACTCTACTATGCTCCTCCTGGTCCCTCTGGACCCCCTGCTGGATCTCCTGACCTCCAGCCGACTGCCCCTGCTGAGAGCGAGAACTCCTCCTCGGCGCCATACTCGCTCCTGAAGCAAAAGACAGAAAACACAAAAACGGCAAGGTTAAAACAAACGCGCGATGCCCAATGCCAGCGTCACCTGTACATCATCGTTGTGGACTAGTGGACCACTACAATTACCTATCATTCTCATGTAATTCCACAACCGCGCTCTGATATCAGCTATAACGACCCGAGAATCCGATTACCGGAAAGGCCCGATAACCCGAGACTCGTACCGCCACCCACGAGCCCGAAGACTCGGAAGGGTTGAAAGGATGGTGTGGAAACTACACAAGCATCACAGATAATTACAGAAATTAACAGTTATAATATTAAGCAGGAAATAAATTAACATTTTACATGGTCCACAATAGAAATAACAACAACAGCAACAGTAGTCCACGACTAGTACAGTGACAAGAAAGAAAAGTACAGCTACACAGGGCATACCCCGGCTCTGACCTCTGGCACTACCTCTGGGCACCCGCACCACGCTGCACCCCAGACGCGCTCCCCTGGGGCGGCGCCTCACCTGAAACACGGTGAAAACACGCAGGGAATGAGTCTCGGAACAAGACTCAGTAGGGATCACTCGAACCCTACCTCGTAAAATGAGAAATCACTACACTAGCGGTAGGAGAGTACCTCGGAAGGGAAAGCCCTGTACTCTATAAGACAAGACCCTACGGCACGCAAACCGACACACGTGCCATGGTAAGAAGACCAAAGCTCAAAGGTCGAACCGGTAAAACCAGAAGGTCAGAAACACTCGACTGACAGTCTGTCACTCCGTACTCGACAGGAGTACCACCCACTAGAAGCACAGCCGGTAGCGTCCCCTGACGTCTGACACCGCGCCGCAGGTGAGCCGCCTGACGTGGTAGGTTCTACCCGAGGCGCGAACACCGTACAAGAAACCACAACAAGTGACTAGCTGGGGTCACGTCCGTCGACGTGCGTCCACTGCCCCCAACCACGTGTGCACACACAGACCACGCGTCCTAGGTCTGGCCCTCTGACCGGTTTTCCCCCGCAGCCGGACTCTGGCTAAGATGAGAGGCCTACGGTAACCGGTCCACAAACCGTCTCGAAGGGTGGGTGCCCGTACACCACTCCCAGGTGAGACCAACACCTCGTACTGGTGGGCTACGACTAGTGGAGGGTCACTGAAGGAGTAGACTCTCGAGTCACGGAAAACAACAATGCAACCACAGGTACGAGGAACGCTCCTTGTACCAACACCGACGCACGGTGACACAAGCCGGAGCCACCACCTCCCGGGACCCCACGGCACCCCCACGTGTAGCCCCCACATGATGCCCCGCATCAGTCGGACTACGGGTCAACACAGGGATCGAGACTAGCTCGTCCGGGATTCAAATCGGTAAAGAAGGGGAGTCGCGGTCACCGGAGGACCGCCTCCTGTGGTAGCGGTCGACCCAGGACCACTATCACCTGGTCGCGGTCGGCCTGGAACCGCGACCACCCTGGTGCACGAAAACATGAAAGCGGTCGCGTGAAGACCGCCTTCACCTGGTAGCGGTCTCCTGGAGACCGCGACCAGACTCCAACGGTCAAAAACCCGTCTCGAAGACCGTGTCGGACCCCAGGCTGAAAGCGGTCGCCCCCTGACCGCCACCAGCAGTCGCGGTCAGTCGCGAGACCGCGACCGCTTGCCAACAACACAAGCCCCAATGCTCGAAACCTTGATGAAGGCGGTCCCCACCTGACCGCTACCTGATGAAGGCGGTTACTGGTGGACCGCTATCATCCCGGAAAACCGAGAACGGCCGGGAACGGCTAAAAACACCATTCCACGCCCCCATACCTCCATCGGAGAGGGGGAAATCAAAGGGGAAGACCCCTGGGGACCCCTAGCATACGTCTAAGCCATCAAAACGCGAATCCATGCATCAAATCCATAGATCGGGCGACTCTCCCCAAAACATGGAAAAACCCCAAACATGCTCAAATAAGCCCCTCTCGGCCTCCCCTCGGCCTATAAATCACGGAAAAGATCGGCTAGAGGCTAAGGAACGTCACCCTACCTCAATGGAGCGAATGCTCCGCCGAATCACCCACGAATCGCGAAGAACGCTTTTAGAAACCTCGCCTCCCCACGCTTCCCACGCTTGCCGCACGCCCGCACGATCGTCTCGATGTCACCCACGTCCTCGCCGCATCGCACCGCCGCCGTCTGCAGCCGAAACGGTGGTCGCCGCACTCGAACGGGAGAGAGGGAGAGAGAAGAGGGCGGCCACGGTTGGGGAAGGAAGGAGGAAGAAGAAGAAGAAGAAGAAAGGAGAAAAGAAATGGGATTATATAGAAAATCCGAATTTTCGGAAAAATATCAAAAAATAGAAAAAATACATTTCCGGAATCCTCGGAACGTACCGATCGCAATGGTACCACTCGTGCCCGGGTGAACCGCCCGGTTCGCCCGCAGCGAGCTTCCGAAGAAAAAGTCGAAACACACACCGGAAATCGGAAAACACACGCGGAAAAGCCGCGGAACGCCTCCGGGCCTCCGAAACGACTCCGGATCGCGCCGATCCGAACACGAAAGATGTCCGAAACGAAATTTCGGACACAATGGAGCCAGACACTCCGAAAACCAGATCTGGGACCCACGAAGAAGGATCCGAAAAGGTCCGGGATATTACATTGGCCTTTATTGATTTTATCAATAAGACGTATAGAATTTACTAGCGTCATTATGTTAATCTATTACTTTATCTTTGTAGATTAACTATTATAGAATGAGGATTGGGACATATTCTGACTCTCAATTGCAATACGTTGTGGGAAGAGTGAGCCCAAGTATATTTTATTTTTGTGCTTTCTTAACCTCAATATGTATTAGTACATCTTACATTTATTTGTTTATGGTTGGTGGAACAGCTGACTGGTGGATAATAGTGAACAACCAAGATGTAGGCAGTAATGGATTGGTTTTCATTACAATTAGAGTGCTTAGTCAAACAACATCGGCAAGCCAATGTGAAAGAAATTGGAGCCCGTTCAGCCTTATACACTCAAAGGTTCGCAATCAGCTAAAGGCTGAACGGTTAGAAAAATTGGTTTACTGCCACTACAATATGAGACTGAGAATAAAAAACATGAAGTTAAAACAACAATTGAGGGACAGATGCGTCGCAGAGGATGCAACTCTAGAAATTGATGTGGACGCTTTCTTTGATGATGAGAATCCCTTGCAGTCTTGGGTGGAGACACGAGAGCAGGTTGATAAGCCCGTTTTTGATGTTGATTATAGAACATGGGCAGAGGGCATACTTGTAATGTCCCGAGTTTTTCGGACACTTTCCAGATCTGGATCTGTGGGTTTCGGATCAGTTTTGAGGGTCCCGGGACGTGTTTTGCGGTTTTCACGTGTTTTCCCGTACATGACCTACGGAACCATGTATAGGGTAAACCGTTGTGTTCTCCTACTCCGGGACGGTACCAATGCGACCGGCGTGTTCCGAGGATCGCAGAGGTATATTTTTCTATTTTTTTGTATTTTTCAAAAAATCTGGATTTTCTATAAATACCCATTTCTTTTTTCTTTTCTTTTCCCCTTCTTCTTTCTTCTTCTCCTTCTTCCTCCCGTGAGCGAACCGGCGCCCCCCTCTCTTTCCCCTCTCCCGTGGACGCGACGGTGACCCTCTTCCCGGCTGCAGACGGTGGCCAGGTGACGGCGCAACGGAGACGGTGGTGGCATGGCGATCGTGGAGGCGTGAGTGGATCGTGGGATCTCGAGGAAGAACGAGGGTTTCAAGCGGTGTTTTGAAGATCGGCGGCGATCCGTCGCGTTTCAATCTTCCCCGAGGTAGGGTGACGGATCCTTAGCTCGTCGTTTACCTTCCCCGTGATTTGAAGGCCGAGGCGAGGTCAAGAGAGGGCTATTTTGAGCCGAGAAGGGAAAACCATGATTTGGGGTTTGAGCGCCCGATCTAGCGTTTTAATCCGTTATTTCATGGTTTGTGGGCATCATTCGATGCTCTTGGGCATGGGGACGAGTTCCCCTTTTGTTTCCCCTTCACCAGGGGGTGAATGGGGCGTGGAATGGCATTTTTGGGCTATTCCCGCTGTTCTCGATTTTTCGGAATGAACACGGTTTAACAGAGACATCTTCTTGCTAGAACGGCCCTAAACTGACCGTTTTATGGCCTCCATTTTCGGTTGGGCTTAACGGTCAAGCGATAGATCGCTAAGGCCCTTTGGCGGCCCGTCATTAGACCGTTTTTCCCTGAAGCGGCCTTAGTTAGACCATTTTCTGGGCTTAGAGTGTCAACAGGCTATGCGGTCACGCGATAGACCGTCTAGCCTGAGGCGGCCAAGGGGCCGACCGTTTTCCCAGTAGGCCAGCGTGGCCTTTAAGGCATTTTTGACCGTTGGCGTTTTGACCGTTGAAGATTTTTGGGGCTAGGCGGTCATGGGATGACCATTTTTACCCTCTTAACGGTCCCAAGGGAGACCGTTTAAATCCCCAGCAGTCACAAGGTGACTGTTTCTTTCCTTGGCAGCCTTGTGGCGTTGCGGTCTCAAGGGAGACCATTTGCCCAGTGAGGCGGCCCAAGAATGGACCGTTTTATCCCAAGCAGTCTGAAGAAGACTGTTTTCTCCCTGGGCGACCCATGCGGTCCAGAGAGGACCGTTAGACCTTGTGGGGGTCTAGCAGCAGACCGTTTTTGCCCAGAAGCGGCCCAGAGAGGACCGCTACCCTGTGTTCTGTCTGACCGGAGTCATTTCTTGCCGATCCTAACCCCGAGGGAGTGGACCTCGATCCCTGTGCTGACCGATGGTCCGACTGATATATGCTGGGCATCATGTGGGGGCCGTACGTGGGTGCCGTGGGAACCCCATGGAGTGATATGGATCTGGCTGTTGTCACTGTGAGTCAGTGTCAGTACGAGGAGCAGTCCTTGTACTTTGTCCGGTTTAGACGTCGTTTTTCGTTGGCTAGGGAGTCTACTCTTTCAGCGACCCTCCACTAGTCGTAGCCTTCCGACACGCGAGTGGTCCCACAAAGGAGTGGTGGCGAGGCTACCCCGAGAGACGGTTTTTAGACTGGTTACCGTCGGGCCCCATGTCTTGACGCCAGAGTATGGCTGAGGGGAAAATCAGTCAGAGGGCCAGACCTAGGACGGATGGTCTGTGTGTGCACACGTGGTTGGGGGCGGTTGGACCCGTGCTGACGAGCGCGACCCCAGCTAGTTCTTGTTTGTGGTTACTTGTACGGTTCCCCGTTCCGCCAGGGTGCGTTGAGGGGGATACCTGAGACGCGGTTTAAGACGCTAGTGGCGGATCTGGCCTTGCTTCTGGCGGTTGGTACTCCTGTCTATGTCAGGTAGTGAATCTTCATGTTTTGTCAGGTTGTCTCAATTTTCGTGCAGTATGATCGGTACTTGACGTAGTTGAGCTTTTCCGTTTATTTATTCTGTGGCTCTTCGCTCTACGTCTTGCTAGTTCCAGTTAGCTACCTCCTACGCAGTTTCTCGTTTTACGAGGTGGGGGTCCGGGTGACCCCTACTGAGCCTTATTATTATGAGGCTCATTCCCTGCATTTTTCTATGATTTCAGGTGAGGCAAGGCTTCAGGGGAGCACTTCTGAGACTCCACGTGGTTCAGGTGCCCAGGGTTAGTTGCCAGTTGCCGGTTCCGGGGTATGTCCCGCGTAGTTGTATCTTTTTCTTCTGGACTGTACTAGTTGTGGACTATTGTTATATTTTAGACTGCTGTTATATTATGGACCATGTAATTTGTTTAATGTTATTTATTATTTATTGCTTATTCATATTAATTGTGTAGTTCTGCAATTATTTTAGATTCTTATGTATCTCCACACCATCCCTTTAACCCTTCCGAGTCTTCGGGCTCGTGGGTGGCGGTTTGAGATTCGGGTTATCGGGCCTTCCCGGTATTCGGATCTCGGGTCGTTACAGTTGGTATCAGAGCAGCGGTTGTGGATGTATATAAGAATCATAAATAATTACTGTGGTCCACTAGTCCACAATGATGATGTACAGTCGGCACTGGCTTAGGGCATCGTGTGTTTTATTGATTTCGCCATTTTTTCGTGTCTTCTGTCTTTTGCAACAGGTGAGCATGGCACCGAGGCGGAGGCCACGCTCTCAGTAGGGACAGTCGACAGAGGAGCTGGAGAAGCAGAGTAGAGTGCCACCGGTTACCAATGAGGCAGGGGATGCATCAAGAGTTCCGGGGGCAGGGGATTTCTTTCGAAGTATGTTTCAATTCATGACTCAGCAGTTCGACGGAGATGCTGGTGAGGGCTCGTCGTCTAGGGGTGGGCCTAGCCGTGCAGTGAGGGACTTTTTGCAGCTCCATCCTCCCTACTATGGCGGCCAGCCAAACCCAGATGTGGCCCGAGTTTGGCTTGATGAGATGGAGAGAATGTTCACTTCCATGAATTGTGTCGAGGAGGACAAGGTGATGTTGGCCTGCAACCAGTTGCAGGGTTCGGCTCGAGCTTGGTGATCTTCGGAGTGGAAGACGTCCTTTCAGTCTCGTTCTCTTCAGCAGATTGTGTGGCAGGACTTTGTGAGGGTCTTCGAGCGTACTTACTGTCCATCCTATGTTGGTACGCAGAAGATGCGTCAGTTTCTGGAGCTTGTTCAGGGTGATATATCAGTGTTGCAGTACAGGGCTCGGTTTATTGAGTTGGGCCGTTATGCTCCCCATATCATGGAGAATGAGGGACTGAAGACTGAACAGTTCGTCCAGGGTTTGAGGCAGGATCTGAGGCACCTCTTGATGGCGAACGTTGCCACTAATTTGGAGACGGCTTCCCGTGTGGCGGCATCATTGGAACTGGATATGCAGAAGATCCGAGGACAGGTTGGCCAGGGGCAGTCTCAGTCAGGACACAGCCAGCAGACGGCTACTCAGCAGTATAGTACCTTTCAGCACGCTACGGGTAGTTCGGGAGCATCGGTGTCGGCGGCGTCAGCAACATGATATGCGTCTTTTGGCTCAAAGGTCAAGAAGTTCTTCAAGAAATGTTTCTATAAGAAGCGTAAGGAGGGCAGAGATCAGAGGCAGGCGTCTGCGGGTAGTGTTCAGCAGCTGATTCCTTATCAGTGTCAGGGATCAGTTGGTGGTTCGCAGGGGTCGTATCCCCGGTGCGGCGGTTCTCACCAGCTCAGGCAGTGCACGGCGCCAATGATTTGTTTCAGATGTGACCAGGC
Organism: Amorphophallus konjac; assembly: GCA_022559845.1. Lineage (NCBI taxonomy): Eukaryota > Viridiplantae > Streptophyta > Magnoliopsida > Alismatales > Araceae > Amorphophallus > Amorphophallus konjac. The sequence continues at coordinate 13,160,325 of CM040121.1, forward strand.
GGGACATGTGGCACGTGACTGTCCTTCGAGGCCGCAACAGCAGCAGTATCCCCAGCAGCAGAGGCCGCAGCAACATCAGTAGCAGGGGCAGTATCCGCCACTACCCAGGTCAGCGAGTGTGGGCAGCCAGAGGTCTCGAGGCAAGATTAGACACATGACCAGGGCAGAGGCAGAGGCGTCGTAGCTTGTGGAAGGTACTTTTATGATTTTGGGTTGCACAGCTCGAGTTTTGTTTGATTCTGGCGCGTCGCATTCATTTATTTCGGAGGATTTCGCGCTGAGTATTGAGGAGCCGGTGACCCACATGTCTTGTGATTTGGTGGTAGAGTTGCCTACTGGTGATTTCATGATCACCCCGTATTGTTTTGAGAAGGTACCTGTGTGGGTGGAAGGGCGGAGCTTGCCGGCCAGGCTTTATGCGTTACCGCTTCAGGATTTCGATGTGAGTTTGGGCATGAATTGGCTCGAGGCTCATCATGCCTTGATGGATTACGGCTCGAAGAAGGTTTATTTCCGGCAACTTCGAGGACCCACCTTCTATTTCCAAGGTATCATGTCTTCCTCTTCCCACTTTCTTATTTCGGATATTAGGGCTCGTCGATTGCTCGATGCGGGTTGTCAGGGTTTTCTCGCTTCTGTGGTCGTGGTGGACCAGTCGGAGACGGATGTGGAGGACATTCCGGTGGTGTGCGAGTTTCTCAATGTTTTTCCTGAGGATCTACCCGGATTACCTCCCCAGCGAGAGATCGATTTTGTGATCGAGGTTGTGCCTGGTACGGGACCTTTGTCGAAGGCTCCTTACCGTATGGGTCCCGCTGAGTTGAGAGAGTTGAGGGCGCAGTTGCAGGAGTTGCTCGCCAAGGGGTGCATTCGTCAGAGCTTTTCCCCTTGGGGTGCGCTAGTATTATTTGTGAAGAAGAAGGATGGTAGTCTGAGGTTGTGTATTGACTACCGGCAGCTGAATGAGGTGACCATTAAGAACAAGTATCTGTTGCCACTGATTGATGACTTGTTCGACCATCTTCAGTCCGTGCGAGTGTTCTCGCGGATCGATTTGCGGTCCGGTTATTATCAGCTGCGGATTCGTGAGTCTGATGTGGAGAAGACTGCGTTCAGCACGAGGTATGGGCATTATGAGTTTTTGGCGATGCCGTTTGGGCTCACCAATGCCCCTGCAACATTTATGGATTTGATGCATAGAGTGTTTCATCCCTACTTGGACCAGTTTGTGGTCGTATTTATGGACGACATCCTTGTTTATTCGCAGTCTGCAGAGGAGCATGTGTACCATTTGAGGGTTGTGTTGCAGACCTTGCGAGATCACCAGTTGTATGCAAAGCTCAGTAAGTGCGAGTTCTGGCTTCGGGAGGTGCACTTTTTGGGGCACGTGATTTCTAGTGATGGTATTTCCGTGGATCTAGCCAAGGTCGAGGCAGTGATGCAGTGGCCGAGGCCGGAGTCCGTGACGGAGATTCGGAGTTTCTTGGGGCTTGCAGGCTATTATAGGAGATTCATCCAGGATTTTGCTCGTGTTGCAGCCCCGATGACTAGACTTACGAGGAAGGATGTGCCGTTTGTCTGGACTGATGAGTGTGAGCAGAGCTTTATGGAGCTTAAGATGTTGCTCACCTCAGCACCGGTATTGGTGTTGCCTTCTAGATCGGGAGGTTTTGTGGTGTGTACAGATGCTTCCAGGGTCGGTTTGGGTGCTGTGCTGATGCAACACGGTAGAGTGGTGGCTTATGCATCTCGGCAATTGAAGTCACATGAGGAGAACTACCCCACCCATGACCTTGAGTTGGCTGCTGTGATCTTTGCATTGAAGATTTGGAGGCATTATCTGTACGGTGAGAAGTTCGAGGTGTTCACTGACCATCAGTGTTTGAGGTATGTGTTCACTCAAAGCGACCTTAACCTCAGACAGAGGAGATGGATGGAGTATATGAAGGATTATAACTTCACCCTGTCTTATCAGCCGGGTAGGATGAACGTCGTTGCTGATGCCTTGAGTAGGAAGGTCGTGGTTAGTGCAATGATGTTGAGGAAGTGGAGGCTCTGGGAACAAGTGCCAGCCATGACATTTAAGCTCAAGGTTCCTCAAGAGTCGGGGTCAGCTGTTCTTGCGAGCTTGACTATCACACCAGCCATCCGTTGTCAGGTGACAGAGACTCAACGTGCAGACCCTGAGTTGCCCCGAATTTTGGCTATGGCGGATGTGGAGCTCGGTGAGGACTGAGCGGTGAGATTCCGAGGTAGGTTATATGTCCCGGCCGAGGAGCAGGTGAGACGTGCGGTGTTACTAGAGGCTCATGGGAGTAGGTATACCGTACATCCGGGTGCGACGAAGATGTATCGAAACTTGAAGAGGCAGTTCTGGTGGCCTGGCATGAAGCGAGATGTTGCCGAGTTTGTGGTCAGGTGCCTGACCTGTCAGCAGGTGAAGACATAACATCAGCAACTTGGTGGTACACTTCAGCCCTTGGAGGTTCCCGCGTGGAAATGGGACCACGTGACCACTGATTTCGTGGTGGGATTGCCGAGGACTTCGAGTGGGCAGGACAGTATTTGGTTGCTGGTGGATAGGCTGACGAAGACGGCTCGGTTGTTACAGATCAGAGTCAGCTGGAGTGTGCCCAAGTTGGCACGTCTTTATGTGGAGCGGATCGTACCTTTGCATGGAATTCCCGTTTCCATTGTGTCAGATCGAGATCCGCATTTCACTTCTAGATTCTGGAGGAGTTTCCAACGAGCTCTAGGCACCGAGTTAGCTTTTAGCTCGGCATACCATCCTCAGTCGGATGGTCAGTCAGAGAGGACCATCTAGATGCTATAGGACATGTTGAGGTCATGTTGTCTGGAGTGACAGGGGAGTTGGATTCACCATCTACCATTGGTGGAGTTTGCCTACAACAGCAACTATCATTCGAGCATTGGTATGCCTCCCTATGAGGTGTTGTACGGGCGACCGTGTCGGAATCCACTCGATTGGTTCGAGGTTGGTGAGCGTGTTATGATGGGACCAGAGTTAGTGCAGCAGTGTGTGAATGTAGTGCACTTGGTCCGTCAGAACATGTTGGCGACGGAGAGTTGGCAAAATGGTTATGCCGATCGGAGAAGGCAGCACCTCAATTTTGTGGTCGGTGACCCTGTATTTTTTAGGGTTTCCCCTGTGAAGGGGGTAATGCGTTTTGGGCGGCGTGGAAAAGTTGAGTCCCCGCTATGTTGGCCATTTTCCCATTGTCGAACGTATTGGTGAAGTTACTTATCGGGTGCAGCTACCTTCGGAGTTGGCTGCGGTACATGATGTGTTACATGTCTCCATGCTGAGAAAATATATGCCCGATGATTCCCATGTTTTGGAGGATTCTGTTTGGCCCGAGGTGACTCCCGATCTGTCTCTACCGGAGTTCCCCATCTGTATTGAGGATTGACGAGAGCAGCACCTACGGAACAAGGTTATTTCCCTGGTTAAGGTGATGTGGCAGCGGCACTCTGGCGGCGAGGCGTCTTGGGAGCGAGAGGATGAGATGCATCAACAGTTCCCTTATCTATTCGAGTAAGCCTCCTTTTCTTTTTCTCGTGCTTTATTTTAAATTTCGAGAATGAAATTTATTTAAGAGGGGAGGGCTGTAATGTCTCAAGTTTTTCGGACACTTTCCGGATCTGGATCCGTGGGTTTCGGATCAGTTTTGGGGGTCCCGGGACGTGTTTTGCGATTTTCACGTGTTTTCCCTGACAGGACCTACGAAACCCTGTATAGGGTAAACTGTTGTGTTCTCCTACTCCGAGATGGTACCAGTGCGACCAACGTGTTCCGAGGATCGCGGAGGTATATTTTTCTATTTTTCTATATTTTTTAAAAAATCCGGATTTTCTATAAATACACATTTCCTTTTCTTTTCTTTTCCCCTTCTTCTTTCTTCTTCTCCTTCTTCCTCCCGTGACCGAACTGGCGCCCCCCTCTCTTTCCCCTCTCCTGTGGACGCGGCAGCGACCCTCTTCCCGGCTGTAGACGGCGGCGAGGTGACGGCGCGGCGGCGACGGTGGTGGCGTGGCGATCGTGGAGGCGTGCGTGGATCATGGGAGCTCGAGGAAGAACGAGGGTTTCAAGCGGTGTTTTGAAGATCGACGACGATCCGTCGCGTTTCGATCTTCCCCGAGGTAGGGTGACGGATCCTTAGCTCGGCGTTTACCTTCCCCGTGATTTGTAGGCCGAGGCGAGGTCGAGAGAGGGCTATTTTGAGCCGGGAAGGGAAAACCATGATTTGGGGTTTGAGCGCCCGATCTAGTGTTTTAATCCGTTATTTCATGGTTTGTGGGCATCATTCGATGCTCTGGGGCATGGGGACGCGTTCCCCTTTTGTTTCCCCTTCGCCCGGGGGTGAATGGGGCGTGGGATGACATTTTTGGGCCATTCCCGCCGTTCTCGGTTTTTCGGAATGAACGCGGTCTTAACAGAGACCGTTTCTTGCTAGAACAGCCCCAGACTGACCGTTTTATGGCCTCCATTATCGGTTGGGCTTAGCGGTCGAGTGATAGACCGCTAAGGCCCTTTGGCGGCCCGTCATTAGACCGTTTTTCCCTGAACCGCCTTAGTTAGACCGTTTTCTGGGCTTAGAGTGTCGGCAGGCTATGCGGTCACGCGATAGACCGTCTAGCCTGAGGCGACCAAGGGGCCGACCGTTTTCCCCGTAGGCCAGCGTGGCCTTCGAGGCATTTTTGACCGTTGGCGTTTTGACCGTTGAAGATTTCTGGGGCTAGGCGGTCATGGGATGACCGTTTTTACCCTCTTAACGATCCCAAGGGAGACCATTTAGATCCCCAGCGGTCACAAGGTGACTGTTTCTTTCCTTGACAGCCTTGTGGCGTTGCAGTCTCAAGGGAGACCGTTTGCCCCGTGATGCAGCCTAGGAATGGACCGTTTTATCCCAAGCGGTCTGAAGAAGACCGTTTTCTCCCTGGGCGACCCATGCGGTCCAGAGAGGACCGTTAGACCTTGTGGTGGTTTAGCAGCAGACCGTTTTCGCCCAGAAGCGGCCCAGAGAGGACTGCTACCCTATGTTCTGTCCGATTGGAGTCGTTTCTTGCCAATCCTAACTCCAGGGGAGTGGACCTCGATCCCCGTGCTGACCGGCGGTCCGACTGATGCTGGGCATCATGTGGGGGCCGTACGTGGGGGCCGTGGGAACCCCAGGGAGTGATGTGGATCCTGTTGTTGTCACTATGAGTCAGTGTCAGTACGAGGAACAGTCCTTGTACTTTGTCCGGTTTAGACGTCATTTTTCGTTGGCTAGGGAGTCTACTCTTTCAGCGACCCTCCACTAGTCGTAGCCTTCCGACACGCGAGTGGTCCCACCAGGGAGTGGTGGCGAGGCTACCCCGAGAGACGATTTTTAGACTGGTTACCGTCGGGCCCCATGTCTTGACGCCAGAGTCTGGTGGAGGGGAAAATCAGTCAGAGGGCCATACCTAGGACGTATGGTCTGTGTGTGCACACGTGGTTGGGGGCGGTTGGACCTGCGCTGACGAGCGCGACCCTAGCTAGTTCTTGTTTGTGGTTACTTGTACGGTTCCCAGTTCCGCCAGGGTGCGTTGAGGGGGATACCTGATGTGCGGTCTAAGATGCTAGTGGCGCATCTGGCCTTGTTTCTGGTGGTTGGTACTCATGTCTGTGTCAGGTAGCGACTCTTGGTGTTTTGTCGGGTTGTCTCAGTTTTCGTGCCGTGTGATCGGTACTTGACGTAGTTGAGCTTTTCCGTTTATTTATTCTGTGGCTCTTCGCTCTACGTCTTGTTAGTTCTAGTTAGCTGCCTCCTACGCAGTTTCTCGTTTTGCGAGGTGGGGGTCCGGGTGACCCCTACTGAGCCTTTTTGTTATGAGGCTCATTCCCTGCGTTTTTCCGTGGTTTCAGGTGAGGCGAGGCTTCATGGGAGCGCTTCTGAGGCTCCACATGGTTCAGGTGCCCAGGGTTAGTTGCCAGTTGCCGGTTCCGGGGTATGCCCCGCGTAGTTGTACCTTTTTCTTCTGGACTGTACTAGTTGTGGACTACTGTTATATTTTAGACTGCTGTTATATTGTGGACCATGTAATTTGTTTAATGTTATTTATTATTTCCTGTCTATTTGTATTAATTGTGTAGTTCTGTAATTATTTTAGATTCTTGTGTATCTCCACACTATCCCTTTAACCCTTCCGAGTTTTCTGGCTCGTGGGTGGCGGTTTGAGATTCGGGTTATCGGGCCTTCCCGGTATTCGGATCTCGAGTCGTTACAATACTAGATGAGGATGAGCCAAGAGATCCAGAATTCAAAAGAGCAACAAAGAGGGCTAAAGAAACTCATGCGCACCAGAGAAGGGACCCAGCTTTGTTTATTCATGACACTGAGGAGCAACCTGAGTTTGAGCCAGCTAGACACTCAGAATCAGATAGCAGGCTAGTCCCTCCTAGAATGGTCAAGCCACCTCCATCCTTAATAAGAAGTACATCAGTGCATGGGATGTTTAAGAAGACTAGTGTTGTTGCTCGAGAGGACCCGACAATTGAGCAGTTGAAGCAGATTTATGTGAGGCACACGCCAAGGGGAAAGGGACTCATGTCAAAGATGACTGAAAAAAGCACACCAAAATAGGAAAAAAACATCCCCAAAGGCTAAAAGGCGACTTGTTTCTTATGGTTATGATGATGATCATCCTAGTGCAGTTGCAAGTGCTACTACTGGCGGTGGCACATATGGTGGTACTTCCTCCTTCCACGCAGACACAAGCAGAGGATACAGTCATAGTGAGCGAGGATATGATTCACAGAGCCAATATGGGCATCCATCAGGTTGTAGAGGTGGCCAACAGGAAGCAACCATTTATGGGTGGGGTCATCAACCAGAATTCCAGTTCCATCCAGTTCCTCTTCTCATCCTCAAGATTCTTATGCTGATTCCGGATTCCAATTAAGCCAACAACCTTACACTCCAAGAGGGATCCAAAGAGGGATGCATGACTTGACTACCCCATTGTTTAGTTATAGTGAATATACAGAATACATGTAATCTTTTTATGGGACTCAACATCAAAAGCCATACGATGAGGGAGAAAGTTCTTCTAGTTATTATCCATATTAATGATCATCATTTAGGTAATGATCATTTAATTTCTGTAACATTTACTGTGTCTAATTAGGTTTATTGTACTACTTGAATCTACTACAAACTTAATATGTACTCAAGAATATTAGTTTAACATGTTCAATACATACTTCATGTTTATTGCACTTAATCCAATTTCTTTACAATCAAATGCATGTCTAATGAATTTTCTATTTTTTATGTAATTATTAATATTTTTCTATTTGTTAATAATTTTTAGATTTATTTTTATTTTTTGAACCTTTTCACTGAGTTTCGATTGGTTTCGGTCGAAGCCGAAATCGAAACCGAAATCGAGGGACTCGGCCAAAACTGAGTCCGAAACCGACACTGCCATCCCTGGGGTAAGGAGGGCGGAGTGCCTAGTAGAGAGCGTGTCGATCGAAGTGGGTGGCGGCGATGTGCTTGTCGATGGCTCGGCGGCTCACGTCCTTCTATCTTTGGGCCTCCCCTTTCATCTCCATCTGCATGGGATTGAAACAGGGGCAAAGGGAAACCAAAGACTTGAGATTGATTCCATGAGGATTGGTAGCAAGCTAATTAATTGTGGCAGTCGCGTGCGCGCGCGCGTCTATGTAAGAGAGAGAGAGGTTGTAGGTTCACCTCCTTGTAGGAAGGATGATGAGGGGGACAAGAATCGCCAGCCATGGACACCATCGAACTGGAGAAGTAGGAGCAAGAGAAGAGCTTCTGGTTCCGTGAGGCGCTGGAGAAGCGTCGTGGAAGAGTGTGTGAGCAAATATGGGAAACCCCTAGAGGCGATATGGTCGCCCGCTTCCTGGAATGTGATGGCCAACAGCTTATGCACCGTGCCCATCTACCCACTCCCCTCAACCTTGGGACAACTGTGTGTCCCCATCAAAGATGGGAGAGGTGCCCTGAGGAGAGGTAGGAGGCCTCAAGTTCCTCTCTCTCTCTCCTTCCATGGTGCCACCGCTACCTCGTGATATGGAAGTCTTGATCTTGGCTGCCACCTCCACCACCACGAGCCTGCTCGACAACAGCCTCACGACGAGCGCCTCCTCCATCAACATCGTGAACACTTTGTTCCAACTCCTCACTGACACGTACCCCCGTCAACAATGGCCCCTACTTCGTCCCCAACGACCCGTCTCTCTCTCTCTCTCTCTCTCTCTCTCTCTCTCTCTCTCTCTCTCTCTCTCTCTCTCTCTCTCTCTCTCTCTCTGAGTATTTTCTAATATAAGGTGGGGGCAAAATAATAATTTCATGTTAATGAGTATTTTTAAGTAGACATAATTTTTAACCTTTTCTTTTAACACGACAATATCGGGTAATTATAATTATAACTGATTTTGAACAATTATACTGTTCAATCTTTCCCAAGGACCATATTTTACCCTGGCATAGGAAAGCTTACTTTCGCACATGCAGCCGGATGTTCAAAAACTACACAAAAAACTTCCAAAGTTTATTATCTTCTCAAATAATACTTGACAGAAATCTGTTGGCACAAAAATTTGTCCAACTATATGCTAAGCTGAAACGCCCTTAGTGAGTATGGACGAATTTGATAACGGAGTAGGTGGGGGCAGGTGATCTACTCGGGATGACCCACCCGACCCCTAATTCTAACTGGGTCGATTAACTCATTCCACCTACTTCTTAAAAATGAGTTAATCTACTTTAACCCTATCCGACCCCGGTTAAAAAAAAAGTCAAACGAGGAATAACTCACCCGACCCGAGTTAACCTATCTTACTCCTACTTAACCCGTTATCAAACAAGGCCCAAGGGTTTCTAAGTTACCCATCGCCGTATATCTAAACCTTGTTTTTCATTTGTTTTGGTCTCCTCAACCTGATGTCGTGTACTATATCCGGATGGATGGGTTTCTGGAGAATTTGAACAAGGCAACATACACACAATGAAAAAGGAAAATCCCAAGTTACATGTAAAAATTCGTAAGCGCATTCGAAGATAGACACTTGGGAGTAGTGAATTTGTAATATCAAACCTTTTGAAGTGGATTTTGGTAACTTCTATCAACATTTTGCCATCAACATAATAACATTGTTTAGGAAGTTTATTGCATTACCGTCGCCTCGGGACAATGCTTCCGAACATTTATGCTTATGCCGCGACCTACTTAAAATCAGTTGCCATTGTGGTGGTGGAGTGGCGTCTCTTGGAACATGATCACAAGGTTCCTACATCATACTAATTGGCTCACATTGTGCCAATTTCTTCTGATCAGAGAGCTGTGTTGGCAAATTGTTTGTGCTTGCACCAATTCAACTACCTAACATATCCTCTCCAACCCAAAAAAAAAAACTACCTTAAAGATCCTGCCACGGTATTATGTACTACCATTTCAATCATGTTTTTCTTTCATTTGCACCACCACCATCTGATCTTGAACTTGGATAGCAGTGTCAACTGCTAGATGGTAGGCTGGGAAGCTGGAACCATCCAATCGGCAACCACAAGAACAATTGAACTTGGATGAGTAAGTAGAGAGCGCCCGGCACCGTAACAATGGTTGGATTTCTTCTGCGTTACTCCTACAATATGAGAAGGAAACTACAGAAACGAATTCCTGTTATCAGCAGGCACATATGCCCTCATATAATATTCCACCTCCGAGTTCTGTGAGCTCATATAGCCATTTTGCTCAAGCAATCCTGGCAACTTGGCAAACGGAGAAAGCACCTTCCTTTTCACAACAATTTCTATCATTCCATAAGCGAGCAACCTGCACCTGACTGCATCCAGGTCCCCAATTTTAGCAGTCTTCATGAGACAAAAATATAAAGTAGCTGAATTAATCAATAAATGAATGGCACGGAGAGAGAAATTATACTTGTATTTTCTTAAGATCCTCTCACCACATCAGACCGACCACTGCTAAGTTGGCTGTGATCGTCCATCTCAATAAGAAAGACATCTCCCACAGGAGATGGAAGACTAGCATCACCCCCAAAAAAATAATATTAACTTTGACAAATTGATAATAAAACTCATCTTAGTTTCAGATGCCAAAATTTGACACGTTTAAGTGTCCCTGATGTACTACTAGACTCTCGAGGGCCAAAATCTAACTTTCCGGATGCATTCCACAACCAACCGGCATTTTCGGCATGCGCTTGGAGAAAAATTCCTCGTGAACGAAGTATACACAGTTGTGGACAAACCAACTGGAAATAATTAACATGACACAAATAAAAAGAGAGAGAACATTCAATAGAACCTCAAATATTTTACATTAAATTCCCAATCAATCTAAAGAAGAAACATGCCAAGAAAATTATGATGGACAAAGCACACGAACTTGCTGAACTACAAGTCAGCAAAAAAACCTGCCCCTGGAGCACTTGATGCTCGGCCCCTCTCCGACTTCTTGGAACCTGCAAAAAATTGTGTGATTAGACAAAAGACTCCAAAATACTGATCCGTCATCAGATTGAACTCACAAAATTTGAAGAAAGTGGCGCCAGAAACTAGTCAGGTTCGTAAGTAAATTACAGCAAAAAAACGTCATATCATTTGGCTCAAGTTTCACTATTGCCCCAAAAGTTTGACGAATCAAACCTATAAGATATTCAACTCCCCTCTTAACTGACCTTACACCAATTCTTTTAGAATTTGGTAATTCATTCTTCAAGATGTTCAAGAGTCATCCACTTTGATGACTAAGAATGGTCTGGACATGAAGGTACAGTAGTATATATAAAGTTATGGCATTTCAAAATGTCTTTATGAAACTAAAGAAAAAATATGTACATGATTTAGATAAACGCATAAAATGGAAGTGCATGATTTAGATATTTTTTCTGGTGACAGCAGTTATTTTTCTTGTAGAAGCTTGTTAAGGGAACAGTGATATAAAGGTATAGTATATATAAAGATATGGTACCAGAGTTAAAAAAATAGATAATAATCCAAAAAATAAATCTGCTGAAACACTCAAACGAGATTCTAAAACTGGATTTTTGTCACTAAAAGGAAAATGTGTATTCTCTCAAAACCTGTCAGACAATCCAAAATTTCCTAAACCAGATGACATTATGTCCAAATGGAACCTTAGGCAAGTCCACAAACATACATTTACAAAAAAAACTTTCTTCAAAGTTCAAAGTGGATGGTTCCACATATTTGTTCAACATATGAATATCTATGCCCAAGAGGAAAAAGGAAAAGAAAATTATCCCAAAGGCCCTCCATACAAACCACCCCAAAAAAAAACCTCCAAGAAAGACCCTCCAAAAATGAATAGCCCGCACCAAGATGGTAAGGGATTTTGCATCTACCTAAACAACTCAAATTGAAAGAATATTGTCTCCCAACCTACCAAAAAGTCTCACCCACTCCAAAACATGATCAGCCGTAATTGACAAAAGAATAAGTTGAATAATGTAACATTTTCAAAATTATTTACTCAGAAGAGCCAAATAGAAATATATAAAAAAATTGATTGAGCAAGAAGTCATTCAATTAGAGACCAAAAAGACACCTCTGTTTTGAGGGTTGCATCCCCACCACGTTTTACTCTTATCTCTTTGAAGCCTGCAGAATCAAGAAAGCCTATAGACACGTTCTACAGATGGTGTGTGGGCCTAAGCTACAGGGATTCTGCATGCGATAAGTAACAAAGTATTTGGTAAGAATTCATGGGGTTCTGTTCTATCATCATTAATTTCCCTGAAGGAAAAAGAACAGGTTTCAACAAGAAAAATAACTGCTGTGACAATTTGATTGAACCCTTGTGAGGTATTATCCACTTTGGACTAAATTCACACAATTTTGTCCCTAAAAGATGCGTCAAAATTTAGGGATTAATCCATTTATTGCTGCCCTAGCCCTCAAACACAGTGGCAGCTTCACGGCATAGCAGCTGCACATTGGCACATTTTGCCTCTTCCACTCCTTTTCCTACGATTATCCCTCTCTTCCTGTAGGGCTCATGACTAAGTTAACTACAGAAAATTCAGAGAAAAAGAAGACTCATAATTAATAATTCTCCTGTTGTTGAAGTTGGCCTGCCAATTTTGAGATAAATGGGAACCTTGTCATGACAAGTAACAATATCCTGTTCTAATGTTCAAGATAACAAAATTTGCATTTCAAGAAAAATATCATGGGACCTGAACATACCCTTTGATGATTTTGGGGGTGGCTTAATGTCCACATCCATCTCATCATCATCACTACTATCTGTTGCCACCACCTGATGATCATTTGGCAGATTTTGCTGACCCTCTAGCAGTTCTTGCAAGTCCCAGAGCTACATAAAACAATGAAGTCAAAAACCAGACAGCTTCGGCTTGCACTATATTGTGTTAATAAGAGGGAAAAACATTGAGCTCTTTAGGTTGGAAACCCCAAATTTTTAATGGGATTACTTGCTTCTACATATCATAGCAACTATCATTGGTCAATGCTAAGCAATGAAACAGCTCTGTTAAGAGGTTACAGGAAATTGGATACTCACTTTCAACATCTGATCATGTGAAATGCTCCCAAGAAACTTTCTATCATGTGAAAAGGCTGCCAAATGGAAAGGTATTTTAAATCTCGCACATGCAACTTGAGAAAAATAACAGAATAATCAAGAAACAAACTCGAAGAACAAAAGTATAGAAGAATGAAGATGAGTACCAAGTCCCTCAACTGGGCACTCTGAGTGTTCTGCAATCGGCTGTATTATTCTGTTCGGTAAAATCCCAACCAACCTACACACCAGCTAAAACATCAGGCTGAAGTATTTAATTATTTAAATTCAGAAAGTAAATCTTGAATGGAATACAAAATAAACCTGATGACTCCATCATCTGCTCCAGATATAAGAGTATCTTCATCAAGCTGCTTATCCACATGCATGTCAAAATGAATCAGTGCAAGCAATAAGTCTTTTATTTTTCATCAGGAATTCAGTAATGTTTTAGCTCACGCACCTTCAGCAGTGTAACTGACATTGGGTGCCCAAGAAATCAATCACTAAAAAATCACAGGAGAAAGGAAATCAGAAACTCGGTAGCAAGTGAAAACTTTAAGTTTGAAGTATTAGAGGTCTAAGAGCTTATATGCAGCACTTTGGATCTGTGTTAAAAAAAATACCAGTATTACCCAGTACCAATAGAAGAATTATCACCATTGATATAAATAGTATATGAAAACTGTAGAAGATCGTTGTACCTCTCATTACTTGAATGCCGCAGAAACAAGTTCAATTAGTCGAGGATTATTAACAGTGATGACTACATCTCTCTTGTCAATCTTTCTAGTATCATGTGCACCCACAAAATTAATCTAATCATGAGTTTTTCACCTTCACCAATCACATGCACTTGTATATTCCTCACTCTTGATGACCTTTTCTTTTCACCACTGAAACATGTAGATTAACATTATATCCTTTGCAACATTCTTAGCATCATGGTTCCATAGGACAGCCAAGATAGAAACCAGCAAGATCAGGCAAAATCAGATGACCCTGGCCCAGTACTACGGCTCCTGGTTTAAAAATATGTGTGAGCGGGTGGGCCACAAAAGGTCAAAACTATTGTGGTTTCATAATTTTCTCTGCCAAAGGGAGGTCCAGTCATCGGTCAGGGGTGGAAAAGATTCAGTATTTTACATCGTTACCTTTATGTTGAATCAATCCTTTAGAGATGACATGTCTGAGCGAGGATGGGAAGAAGACCAGGCATGGAGGTGGAGGGAAAGAGGGCCCCATTCACATGCTACAATTTGTAAAACAGCTGTGAGCCTTTTTTTCTTCCCTCTCATTCTTTTAGGTCTTTCCTCTTCTTCGCTCCTTTTCCACTTTCTTCTTCTCTATCTATCAAGATTCAAACTGTCAGTTATACAACCCTAAGTTCATCCATATTTGAGATATACACTTTATCATCACATTTGCCTCCATACCCCTGAAACCTAACAAAAAAAACCAACCATTATGCACCCCAGCTTAAGAATAAGCACTTTATAGGATAATAGAAAATGGCATTGAAATTTGAACTTTGCACTTGTGACCATAAATCTCCCTCCCTCCCTAAGCAGAAAGACCAATTCAAAAATAGGATGAAAAAAATTGTATAGGCAAGCTGCTTTAATGACCAGCATTAAATGATGCCAAGTCTAATATAAATATAAATGTAAATACCCAACCCACATTAAGTGCATGCTATGTAAAGAAATTAACCAACATCATGCTTAGCGTCAATAATGTCATTACTGAAAGCAAGATTGCGCCCCTGCTGTAGATTCTTTACAGGAGGGGCTGCTTTCTTTAAGAAGATTTTAGATTTTCTTTTTAAAGGAAGAGGAACCCTTCCCCTTCTTCTTCTTGATTGTAGTACCTCTGTTTATTAATAAAATTGGTAGTGCAATGCGCCTTTTTCAAAAAGAATATTGGAAAACCTGAAATTCAGGGCATTGCACTAGCATGATTTCTTTCATCATGAAGAAAAAGATAATAGGATAAATTGTAGATTTTCCTCTCCTTTTGCAGGTAATTAACTCTAACAATGATCTGAAACAGAAAAAGGGTATGTGCAACTGAAGCTGTATGCAGGAATGATAACATACTTGCAATCCTTAAAATAGCCCCAAGAGTATAGCAGTACTGCACCAGTCTGGGTCCCACAAACAACTTTCCTGCCATTCTGATGAAAGAACAATTAATTAGAGACACCGGGGTAAATCACAGGCCATATTATAGTAGGCAAGGTTTTTTTTTGGAAGGTGAAAATATACTCAGGAGTATGGATCCACCCAGGCCCATAACACCTGGTGAATAAAACAGAAAAACAAAATCAAATGTGGAAAGACTGAAAGCTGTGGAGTATGCTTACAGTTAAAGAACCATTCCACAAGATAAAAAGAGACAAAAATTAACCAGGTTCAAGCTTTAAGACATAGATCGACAAATTTAAACTTTTTAACTGCTGTTGAGAGGAATTTTTTTATCTTATCTGACTATTCCATTTTAGTTCCTTATAACAGATTAATAAAAATGTGCCATTCAATTTTTGTGATTCCTTTTCGAATGTTTTCCAGACACTTGTTTCATGTGTCAGGAAACATAGTACAAAACCGGTGTTGGATGAATTCTTGCTGAGGAATATGAATCAAATGACAGAGAAAGCCCAGAATTATTAACATAGTATCTATGAAAGCCAACTAGATCCTATGTAGAGGCGTGAGGCGGCCGAGGCGACGCCTGGCGATGACCTAGGCATTTGAGGCGAGATTTTTTTAAATATGTATATATAATTCAAAAAATAAATTATATGTCTAAATATCACAAAAATACCTATATAAAGTCAATAAATTTTCTACATTCATTCAATCCTATGATTCAAATTATTATGACTCACTAAATTCACATAGAATTTAACAAACCACTGTCAAAAAACAAATTCTATGTGTCTATGTGAGATAGAGAGAGAGAGCGACAAAGTATGGTCAGAGCGAGGCGAGACAGGGCGAGGCGAGGCGAGCAGCCACCGCCTCACCTCTGAGGCGTGCCTAGGCGCGCCTCAGACTACATAGACTGGATCACTTTTGGAGGGAAGATGCATGGCGGGCGAATCCCATTCGTGAGCTTCAGGCTAGGACCTGTTCACTTCTGGTGTGGGAGAGTAGGGTATGTGCGGCAGGTCTGTGCCTAGCAGATCGAAGGGAGGTGGCCGGTGAAACAGGTCCAGGGGATCGGCCGCCGGTGATCTTATGTGGAAGTCCTTAGAGGCTCTCCGGCTGGTAGATGAAGAGGTGTGTATGTGTGGCTCTTCTAGAGGGAAGGGTGACGGAGGTGGAGGTCAAGCGGATGCTGGAGGAAGGGGGGGCAAGGGCGGAAGGATGGGCAGTCTCTCTGGTGCTTCGAGGTGGTTTCCTGGCTGTCGGCCCCACGGCGAGGGCGGCAAAGGCAGATCACAGGTGGGGTTCCTCCTGGCCGATGGCGTTCTTACTTCGGGTGGCTAGGTAGTCCATCCAGAAAGGCTCCTATCCGGACCCCAGGGGATGCAGATGCATGATCCGTCTGGTCGGCACCCCACTGTTGCTCTGTGGTGAGGCCGGCATGGAGTTGATCATCCGGAAGATCGGTTCGGTGGTGCCGAACTCAGTCAGCGTGTGGCCGGAGGGAGACCTCTGTCTTGGAGGCAGTTGTACGGATTAGTGGGGAGAAGGCTATTCCGGCGGTCATCGGTGTCAACATCAGAGACCAACACTTTCTGATCCGTGTCCACCGACATCCAGAGGAGAACAACGGGGGTCCGATCAGTATGGAGGTGGAAGAAGAATACAGAGCCCACCCTCAACTCCATTTAAATTTCAAAAGATCAGGTTGCAGATCCCACGGGGGGCCGGATATCGGGTTGGTCAGGCAGCATAGTTGTCAAGGCGCACGGCGGCGCCTAGGCGTGAAGGTGTTTTTTAGATGGCCAGGCACACAGGAACCTTACTAGGCCTCAAGAAAGCGTGCATGGGCGCCACTTCAGCGGCCCAACGGCTCAAAGCAACGCTTCAGTGGCCTTGCAGCCCGGTTCCGTCGCCCGACCGAGACGGAACCCAATACGACTCTGCAAATGCGGATCTCCTTTAAAACACCCACCCGACGGAAACCCCCCCCCCTGGCATACCCCAAACCCTTCCCCCAACCCCGGATGTTTTCTCTTTGGCTCTCCAGTCTCCCTAGGGTTTGCGTCGGCCGTCCCCACCATCGCCCTCTGACCATTTGAAGCCACTATCACCGTCGGCCGTCGCCACCATCGCCGTCGTTCAACCGTCCGCAGCCAGGATCGTGGTCATCCGCAGCCCCCATCGTCGCCAACGGCCCGTTTGGAGGTTCCTCTCTCCCTCTCCCTCTCTCTCTCAATCTCTTAGACCGACCACTCTCTCTTCTCTGAGTCCCCTCCCTCTATCTATCTCTCTCTTCCCTCACCTGTCAAGCAGTCACCCCGGTCCCCTTCTACCTCCCCCCTCCCGCCCCCCTTCTATCTCCCTCCCAGCCTCTCTCTCTAAATGTCTCATAGTGAGACATCCCCCCCCGCCCCATTTTATCTCTCTCAGTCTCTTTCCCTATGTCTGTCTCTCCGACTCCCTTCTCTTTGTCTCTCTTTCTTCTCTCACCCTGTCCCTTTCTCTCTCTCTCTCCCCCCGCCCCCTTCTATCTCTCTCTCAACCTCTCTCTCTCTGTCTCACAGGGAGACAGAGTCCCCCGCCCCCTTCTCTCTCATTCTCAGTCTATATGTCTCAGTGAAACAGTCCCCCACTCCATTCTCTCTCGCTCTTGCTCTCACTCTCTCTCTTCTCTGCCCCCCCCCCTCTCCGTCTGTCGAACAGTGAGACAGAGTCCCCCCACCCCCTTCTCTATCTCTGCCTCTCTCTGTCTCTCTATCAGTCTCTCTCTCAGTCCCTGTGACGCTGTCTCTCAGTTTGTCTCAATGTTTGAGACAGAGTCGACTCTCTGTCCCACAGTGAGATAGAGAGCTGACTCTCTCTCTTTGTCTCTCTCTAAGTCTAATTTTTGTTGTTCATCTTATCTCAAAATTAATTTTATGTTATTTCAATTACATCATATTAGTATTTGACCATTTTTTATTCTAAAAGTTTATTGTTAATTTTATTTCAAAATTAATTTAGATATTTTATTGCAATGTCATTTCTATTAGTTTTTATTTTTCTGCCTATTACTAGTATTGTTTCCTATATTTTTCATGATCATGATTAATTTTGATATAGAAAATTACATATATATTAGTGACCATGTTTATGACGCCTAAGCGCTTAGATGGTCAAGGATCCCAACCTCGCCTCAGTTGCCTCATCGCCTTGACAATTATATCAGGCAGCGTGCTTTAACGGGGCCGAATGGGTGGTCGAGTAGGAGCCCGGGTCCGGTAAAGGCCGGTGACTTACCCGAATCCGACTGGACTTCACGTATCGGACTCGCAGGTACTGTCACTATTCCTCTTCCTCGCCCATTAAGGCACTCTCATGGCGTTCCGATCCACTGGTCCTCTAGATCGATCATCGATGAGCACCTTTCGGCCGACAAGGGCTTCGATGAGGCACCAACGAGGTATGCCACCAGTGACAGTCTTTCAACAGCCGGGGATTCAACGGGAGTTGTTCCTACGACGGGGGAGGCCATGGTCCCAGTCATCCCGGCAGTTGACAGGGTCAGCGGTCTGCATTCCCTGGCGACAAGGCTGCCGAACGTCATTGCAGTGTTGAGTCAAGGACAGCAGCAAGAAATTTATCTAACATTGCCTCCCTTGTTGTATGAACCAGAGGAAGAGGCTCTCCCATTAGCGCAGCTTCCATTCACTCAATCTGAGGGTGACCTTACGTTGAAGTTGGGAATTCTTGAGAAATCACCTCAGGAGGAGGGGTGTTTTAATGGGGAATGAGAAGGGAGTCTTGGTAAAGAGGAGCTAAAGGATATCACAGTTAGCGTGGAGAGTTTTATGGGGGAGCAGGCTAGAGAGGTGGCTAGTCTGATCAGATTGTCCACTATAGGTGTTGATAAGGATGTGAAGTCTATCTTTTGCAGAATCCAGATAAAATGGCAAGCGGATACAACAAGGAAGGCTAAGGCAAGGAGAACCAATAGAAGAGGGGAAGTGGAGAGGGAAAAGGAAAGAAAGGAACATGCAGAGGGCTAGGAGAAGGAGAGAGGAGCTGATCTAATAGTATGGGAGGAGGATGGTCTAGACCAAAAATGGAGGGGGTGGAGGGTGAATAAGGGCAGTGCAGAGGCCTTTGATGTGGAGGTGAGGAATTGATTGAGAGCTCCAGCACACTCCGCAGCCGTGATGACAAATGATATGGGGAGGTCTATGGTATGCGTGGGTCTCAAGACAGGGCAGAGTAGATAGTTCGGGTGTATGTTTGGCCTTGACGTTCTTTATTTTGAGTTTGGCTGGAGGGTCAGTTCTGATGGAGAGATATTTTGAATTTCTTTTCTTTTCCTTTGCTCCAAGGGCAGAGTGCACCATGCTGCCTTTTTGTACTAGAGAGTTTTGTGGGAGCGCTCCCTCCTTACTTGTAAATTCTTATCTTTTCTTTTATATAATACGTGGTACTATCCATCTTCAAACAAACAAAAAAAAGCAAAGCCTACCGTTGGTGGAATTCCTAACATATATGTCATTATATAGATTTGTTAATGTAATTGTTAAAATATGTCAATCAACACTAATTAAAGAATTGAATATTATCCAGGATAAACTTATTTACCTTCATGGTGACTATGGACAAGGGCTCATCTTCGGAAAACTCAGACTGAGCTTTTACCTGATGTTATGTGGACAATCAGATTCAACTTTTCAGAAAATCAAAAGACAACTTTTTTCTCAGTCCATAGAACATGAGTAAAAAGCTGTTTTGTAACACATCATTGCATGGCTATGAGGATAAATATACACCTTATTTTTCCGAAGATCACAAACAGAAAGTGTACCATCTCCACTGTCAAAATGAAATAGAGTTAGAATCAAATAACCAGCAGCAAAATGAAAGAAAATTATTGCAACAGGCCTGACTCAAGAGTGCAGAAAACATATACACAAGGGCAGCTTAACACTGCCAAAAAAACATCCAGACCTATCAAGAAGTAGCCAGTAAAAGGATTTTGGAAACAATGGTAAGCCTCTGGAAAAAAGTTTCGGCAGTGTCAACAGATATTATTTTATTTATGATAACTTGCTACTGTTCTTAGTTCCTCGGAGTCCACAGATTTATGCCAATCGTTCATCCTGGCCTCATACAAGAGATCTTAGCCTAACCAGCTTGATCCAGAACCCTAAGGTGCTGCTCAAAGGTTATACAACAGCTTGGTTTTTCACTTGTTTCACTTTTTCTTTTTTGTTTTCTAAGGTAAGAACACGATATTCTGGCACAATGCCAAACAAGGCACTAGTTTACAAAGGTAATCTCCAAAAAAAGAGAAAGAAGAAAGATGCACACACGATGTGCAATATCCATATAACACAGCCAATCACAGGGACAAGGAACAACCATATAAAAAAAAAAACAGGGACAAGGAACAGAAAGAAATAGCAAGACAAATTAATATGGTATATCCAATTTTAAAATTGAGAATATGCCAAAATAACCATAGAAAGATGTTAAAAATTCCTCCAAAACAAGAGTGTCACATGGATCATAGTTGTACAAGCCAAAATGCACCGTGAACTACCTTGTAGCCAGCACCTGCATAGAACTGGAGACAAATGTCACATCGGAGATGTAATCTTCATGTGCATCAAAGGAATTGCAGCATGTACGTTCACGAGTATCCCAAACCCGCCAAACGTAAAATGATATGATTCACATAGAACTTAGAGAGAAAGGAAGTTCTGCTACCACAACATCCTAGACTCTCTATTTAGAAGCGCAATCAGAGCCTAACTTAGTCAACTCGGATGAAAAAGAATGTATCTCACCCACCAAATAAATTATATTGTGATGAATCCCCACGTTGTAATTTGTTTCAAAAAAGCACACAGTGAAGACATCACATTTTCCACCTATAATGTCACTTTATTCCTATAAATCCACAAACATGGGGCAGCCTTCTTGCCACTGAAAATGCAGCCAATGCCAATGTATGTAGTCAAAGGCGAGAGGCACCCGACGCGACAAAGGGGTTGCCTTAAGCCTCAAATGCCTAGGTGATGACTTACGGTGTTTGAGGCGACATTTCATTAAAATTACAACCAAGAAAGATATGTAAATATTTCATTAAATATGTCAACAACGCATATAAAACCTATAAGAATGCTTAATTTATACATGTACATGTGTTATAGGAAGGGGTTGGGTTATAGGAATGGGCTGGGTGGCTCAAGTGGACTCGGCCCAAAGGCGCCCATGGCCCTGGCTAATCACCTGGGCGAGATTGGCTGAGGCGAGGCGAACTGTTGGCGCCTCGCCTCGTCTCATCACCTAGGCGAGCGTCTCAAGTGCCTTTGATAACAGAGACGCCAACTGGGGGGGGGGGGGGACCCCTTTTTAGATGTGCAACACGTGCAGAGCAACTAAGACAAAAAACTATTGAAAGGCATGATAGAGAGAGAGTCAAGTATGGTTCTTACTCCCTATATCTCTTTTATAAAAATGGTCGGATGAATGTGGTTAATCCTGACAAGACATATGTAGATATTAGATGAATATCACCCCATGTGTAACAACAGGATTATGGCATGTACAGTAGATAATAGTTATTTCTGGAGCACAAATCATGAAAGCTAACTGGAAATACAGCAAGCTATTGCAAGATTAGAATCTTCATCTATTATAATCACACAAGTGAGAATCACCAATAAGAAAAATAATGTGAAAAGAAATAGACACTTGGCCATTTTTTCCCTGAGCTAAGCCTTTCTAAATACATTATTCCAATAGAACATCCAGATGGGATTCAATAACTAATAAAACTAAGAACAGATGCTTATTTTGTTCCAAGCATAAACTTGAAGTAGACACTAGTGACATCCCTGTTTCATATTCAGTAATATTCTTGTCAGGCACACAAAGGGGATTATCTTCCCAGAAGGAAATTGGAACACCAGTTTTGATGGGGGCATCTCTCGCCCTTCATATTTTTCCCGGTTGTTCACCATCATGGTTCCATTATGTCAGTCACATTTTCCTGATTCAGTTCATGTAATTTTCATATTTTATTTGAGTCATGTCATTGTAATTTTCCTTTTATTTGAGTCAAGTACCTAGGTCATTGAGTCATCTACCTAAGTTTGAGTGTCATTAGGATTGATTAAGTTGTTATTGGGCCCAATTCATTAGGCTAGCCCATGGGCGCCCCCCCCCCACCTTCCTCGGTTATTCGTCATTGAGTCAAATGTCAGGGACTTTTTGTAAAATGTAGGTTGCCTATATATAGGACCTCATTCCCCTCATTTTGAACTAATGAATGATTGAAAGAAAATTTAAAATTCCACTACAATTGTGAGAATATCTCTCTCTCTCTAAGGGGTGGATTCCCCTCTCTCTCTCTTCTCTCTCTCTCTAAAGGGGGCGAACCCCATTCTCTCTCCTCCCCATCCCAATTTCAAAATTTTTCTCTCTCCTCCCTTCCCAACCACCTCCACTCCCCACCTACCCCATTAAAGCCTCTTCCCATTCCCCACAACCCTCATCAATACTCCCCCCCTTCCCAAGACCCCCTCCACCAATCCTCTCCTCACCACCCAACCCCCAACTACCCCTCCCACTTTCCCAAGCACCCTTCCCACTACCCCAAGCACCCCTCCACCTTTCCTAGGCCTTTGAATTTTGAAATCCCCCTTCCTTCCACAGCCCTAGGTCGCCCCCCCCCCCCCCCTCTCTCTCATCTCCTCCACTCTCCCATTGTTCTTCTCCATCACCCCCACCTTCCACCATCTAGACTGGCGACCTGCAGAAGATCACCTGCTAGCAGCGGCCACCCCGACCACCTCCCCACGAATCTGAAGGCCCAAGAGGTACCCACGGAAGCGTCTGCCTGTCTTCTTCGCAACGGCGGTGGTTTCGTTGTCGTCCGAGCACCGAGCTGCCCGGGAGAGCCGTTCTCCCTCGACTGCGCGAAGCTCTCCTGACAGAGCACCTGAACGTGATTGGAAGCTCTGCCACGACAAATCCAGCGTGAATCAGGACAAAACTTCTTCTGCAAAGATCTTCTTTGACCTGTCTACTTTCAGAATCAAGAGGCGGAACTCCAATCGGCATCCGTTCGCAAGAGTTATTAATTTCTTCCTCCAGGCGCTCGGATCTACCTCCACTCAGTCTGCACCGACCCCTCCTCAGTGTTCAGAGCCCACCGGTCGACCCCGACATCAGATGGAATCCCCGTCGGTCTTGCTTCGAAGAGGACTTGTCAACGGTTCCAACGACTCCAGCGGTACCTGATTCTGAGCTAGGGAGCGGTCGTGGCACCATCTTCTTCCTGCTGTTGGGAACCTGAAACTGTCAGATCCGATGGTCTGCCACCCTGTTCAAGCCCCCACCCCGACCAGCAGCGGTGCCTGAAGAAATTTACAAAATTCTGGAGTCACCCTGTTCCAGATACAAAGATTCTCCAAGTGGTTTCGTCCCCAACAAAATTCGGGGGAAGTCACAGCAGCAACATCTTCGACCGACTGTCAGCACTCGCAGAGAGAAGACTGAACCGATCTCGATCTTCATTCGGCATACTTTCCTGTTTCTCCCCTCCCCGCTTGGCCGGCTGAAGGCCCCTCCCTGCGTGGAGGTAGTGTTTGAGTGTAGTCACTGGCTTCCCTTCCCCAAGATTCCCCCCTTGCATGGGGTGTAGTGCATGTAATCTGAAATTTCAGGTTGAAGCTTCTCCGGCGCGGCGTGCGGGTAAGCCCACGCTTCCTCGCTCGCCCTCGTCTCCGGCCGAGATCGGTGTCTTCACACCGATCAGGTGAGCCACTAAACACTCCTCTTTGCTGGATTCCTTTGCTTAAT
This sequence comes from Amorphophallus konjac, assembly GCA_022559845.1. NCBI lineage: Eukaryota > Viridiplantae > Streptophyta > Magnoliopsida > Alismatales > Araceae > Amorphophallus > Amorphophallus konjac. The sequence continues at coordinate 13,183,898 of CM040121.1, forward strand.
TAGTATTGCATTTTAGTGCCGTCGGCGTTAAGAGAGTGCCCGAACCCGAATTATCGTTTAATTGTGTGGCTACCGCGGATGAGTTGTGAGAGTGATCATTCAACCCAAGCCTTCGCCGTGCTGACCGCCCGTGAATTTGGGCAACCCCTGACCCATAGGGGTCCTCCCCAAGTCAACCGTACCCTTGGAAACCTTCGGTCCAACCTCGGACCCTCACCCCATCGCCGGTCCACCTACGGACCCGAGTGTGCCAACGCGAGTGAGTCCGCTTGTGTGACATTGCCAAATTGTTGTGTTGCTTGCAATTTAGGTCCTAGATTGTGTCACATCAAATTGGTATCAGAGCAAGTTCACAACTTTGTCTCTATCAAGTTGGTCCTAGGGCGTGTGTATGCATTTAGGGTCCTCGGTGGCATCTCTTTTGTCCACTAGCATGACCACCTCTTACCGACCTTACCCATCGGCCCTCTCCATAAGTCCAAACCCCCAAGGGATGCCTACCACTAACACACATGACCTCCCTGGCCATGTCAACTACCTCATGAAGGCCTTGACCCATGCCAATGAGCGGCTTGATAACCTATCGGGTCGACTCGACCAAATAGGAGAAAATGGGCCCACCCCATGGGCGGATGATAGTAGGGCTCCTCCCCCACCTCCCATCTTTGATGGAACTCAACCTAGTGACTATTTAGATTGGGAAGTCTCGATGGACCATTACTTCACTTGGTATCCCATGACCGAGGATGAGAAAGTCCGATTTGCGAAATTGCAACTTACCAAACGGGCCCAAACTCATTGGTTGAAATTTGAAGGCTTAAGAATAATTAGAAGGGAAGCTCCCCTCACAACATGGGGGGACATGAAGGAACAACTTAGGGCTAGATATATTTTCCCCTCCCATTCCAAACACCGAAGCCCAAAGAGCATTTCAACTCCTTCATTTCCCCTTGGCCAACCCAAGACCCTAATCACACATTCCCCACCATTTTCCACCTCTCCTACCCCAACCACCACATCTACACCCTACCTCCAAGTCCTCACCACAACCATATGTCCACATACCCAATTGGACCCTATGTCCACCCCTCCATCGAAGCCCATGATGGCCACCACCCTCCAACCCAAAATCCCTCACCAAACCCATACCCCACAAAACCCCTTGGCCCCCACCACTACCCCTCCATCGCCCCCTAAAAGGGACCCACCTCCCAAAACAAATCAAACCAAGCCTCCGCACCCACCCCACCTTCCTCTTCCAACCCCAATCTTACCCCAACCTAGGCCACCACTACTTCCACTTCCAACCTCAATCCAAGTCCGACCTCGTTCACCACCCCGGATGCACCATGTGCCGATCATCATCACCCCACCCACAAAGTACCTACCCACCTCCTTGGTAGAAGAACCCATAATCCTGACACCCTACCCCATAGTGGTGAACACCCCGAATCCAACCCCCACTTTGAAAGAAACACATGCCCAAGATGAGGACAAAGCCTTGCATCTTCACTCTATGCCCTCTCCCCTAGTAGGGAGTGAACTCATCATAATTGGGTCCTTGGCTAGATGGTTAAAAGAGAGCCTAGTTCACCTGATCATGGCCTACCCTCCCTTGGAGCGACACCTCCCCATAGTGCCCTTGAACTCCTATCGCACCACCATCCAATCATCTTATCAAGTGGAGACACTAGGGGACCTTCTCAAGGGCTTAGCTTGGCAATTTGAGTTGACCGGTTTGTTGACCCCCATGGCCCACCAATCTAAGAGCCTTGACCTCCTACACCTTTGTGTCGGGTCTATCACCTCGGTTTGCACCATTAGTTGCTACACTAGCGACCTCCTCCTATTCCTCCCTACACCCGATGAGCCCGACCTTCTCCTTAATTTGGAGTTTATTATATCGGGTAGAAAGCCAAAACCTCCCTTCATAGCCGATCCACCCGCTAAGAACTTCGGCCCAATCATTTCATTGGAGGAGGATGATCCAACACCATATTGTGAGGACCTTGAGGATGTTGAGATGAACTTAGAGCTCCTTTCCCCCGGGTACACTTATGTTGATCCTTTTGACCCCTCCCAATGGGAACCCGGGAACCCATGTGATCCACCCACATCACTTATCACCCACTCCTTCCTACCCTCACCCACCATGTTGGGCCAAGCCCACCTCTCCCAAGTCCCAGGCGACACAAGGGTAGCTATGACCAAGGAAGATCTACACCTAAGGAACAAGGAGGTGCCTCTCCCCATGATGTCCACCTTCCTTGACCCCTTCGACCCTTTTGAATGGAAACTCCGATGCCAAACCATACCCCAACACATCAAAGTCATTTTCAGGTTAGGAAAACATATGACTTGGCACCTCAAACCACTTGGCATGATTCATAAGTCGGGTACATTCATTCATATCACCCACATGTTAAGTCGGAAACATGAGAGGTCCATATTCGGATGTAATGGTCCGCCTTCATTCATCATGAGTCTTAAGCATGTTAGGATCGTTCATGGATGTCCGGATCCTCCGGCACTCATCACACCCACGCATGAGAGGGACACCTATGGATGCCCCGGCCCTCCCACACCCTTCAAAGTCTCCATGGCATCACTGTATGATTGGTCTACGTATGGTTGTCCTGGCCCCCCTTTGCATATCATGCATCTCCCACTCACACCGCATCATAGTACTTGGCATGAGCATTTAAGCAAGCAAACCACAACGAGCGGTGAGGTTCATAATGAGCGGGCAAAAACTCACGAGTGCCACTTTGGATTCCAAGTAGGCAACCCTACGATGGTGGCTTTGGAATGGCTCTATCTTACGGTCACCTCCAAATCGAGGGCACGAGGACTTGGACCTTCCATGTTCCGAGTGGCTTTGGCAACCTGGCTTACGGGTTGGATTTACCGATGGATCTTGGGATATACCTCACTTTTTACGTGGCGGATCTAGCACCCCCTAAGAGCACCGCGGTGGATCCCAGTGAGCAGTTTGAGCCTACCCTCACCTTTATGAGTGACACCCTCGGAGAGCCTCCTCATATCAGCTTGAGAGTCCGACGTGTGCACACGGAGGCAATACTAAGCAAGCAGGGTACCATCGCCAGCAAGAGGGTGTGCCCGAGCCACCTTGAGAGGATGAAGAGCAGTCCCCGGCTAAGGACACGAGGTTGAGTTTGGAGGTTGTGGCTCACCCGGAGCTGCATTGGAGGACCTCTTCCCCGGCGGACCTATACTCGACGGAGTCGAGTTCTTCGCACCCCGGGGGTATGATGGGGGCATCTCTCGCCCTTCACATTTTTCCCGATTGTTCACCAGCATGGTTCCATTATGTCAGTCACATTTTCCTGATTCAGTTCATGTAATTTTCATATTTTATTTGAGTCATGTCATTGTAATTTTCCTTTTATTTGAGTCAAGTACCTAGGTCATTGAGTCATCTACCTAAGTTTGAGTGTCATTAGGATTGATTAGGTTGTTATTGGGCCCAATTCATTAGGCTGGCCCATGGGCGCCCCCCCCCCACCTTCCTCGGTTATTCGTCATTGAGTCAAATGTCAGGGACTTTTTGTAAAATGTGGGTTGCCTATATATAGGACCCCATTCCCCTCATTTTGAACTAATGAATGATTGAAAGAAAATTTGAAATTCCACTACAATTGTGAGAATCTCTCTCTCTCTCTAAGGGGTGGATTCCCCTCTCTCTCTCTTCTCTCTCTCTCTAAAGGGGGCGAACCCCATTCTCTCTCCTCCCCATCCCAATTTCAAAATTTTTCTCTCTCCTCCCTTCCCAACCACCTCCACTCCCCACCTACCCCATTAAAGCCTCTTCCCATTCCCCACAACCCTCATCAATACTCCCCCCTTCCCAAGACCCCCTCCACCAATCCTCTCCTCACCACCCAACCCCCAACTACCCCTCCCACTTTCCCAAGCACCCTTCCCACTACCCCAAGCACCCCTCCACCTTCCTAGGCCGTTGAATTTTGAAATCCCCCTTCCTCCACAGCCCTAGGTCGCCCCCCCCCCCTCTCTCTCATCTCCTCCACTCTCCCATTGTTCTTCTCCATCACCCCCACCTTCCACCATCTAGACTGGCGACCTGCAGAAGATCACCTGCTAGCAGCGGCCACCCCGACCACCTCCCCACGAATCTGAAGGCCCAAGAGGTACCCACGGAAGCGTCTGCATGTCTTCTTCGCAACGGCGGTGGTTTCGTTGTCGTCCGAGCACCGAGCTGCTCGGGAGAGCCGTTCTCCCTCGACTGGGCGAAGCTCTCCTGACAGAGCACCTGAACGTGATTGGAAGCTCTGCCACGACAAATCCAGCGTGAATCAGGACAAAAGTTCTTCTGCAAAGATCTTCTTCGACCAGTCTACTTTCAGAATCAAGAGGCGGAACTCCAATCGGCATCCGTTCGCAAGAGTTATTAATTTCTTCCTCCAGGCGCTCGGATCTACCTCCACTCAGTCTGCACCGACCCCTCCTCAGTGTTCAGAGCCCACCGGTCGACCCCGACATCAGATGGCATCCCCGTCGGTCTTGCTTCGAAGAGGACTTGTCAACGGTTCCAACGACTCCAGCGGTACCTGATTCTGAGCTCGGGAGCGGTCGTGGTACCATCTTCTTCCTGCTGTTGGAAACCTGAAACTGTCAGATCCGATGGTCTGCCACCCTGTTCAAACCCCCACCCCGACCAGCAGCGGTGCCTGAAGAAATTTACAAAATTCTAGAGTCACCATGTTCCAGATACAAAGATTCTCCAAGTGGTTTCGTCCCCAACAAAATTCGGGGGAAGTCACAGCAGCAACATCTTCGACCGACTGCCAGCACTCGCAGAGAGAAGACTGAACCGATCTCAATCTTCATTCGGCATACTTTCCCGTTTCTCCCCTCCCCGCTTGGCCGGCTGAAGGCCCCTCCCTGCGTGGAGGTAGTGTTTGAGTGTAGTCATTGGCTTCCCTTCCCCAAGATCCCCCCCTTGCATGGGGTGTAGTGCATGTAATCTGAAATTTCAGGTTGAAACTTCTCCGGCGCGGCGTGCGGGTAAGCCCACGCTTCCTCGCTCGCCCTCGTCTCCGGCCGGGATCGGTGTCTTCACACCGATCAGGTGAGCCACTAAACACTCCTCTTTGCTGGATTCCTTTGCTTAATTAGTATTGCATTTTAGTGCCGTCGGCGTTAAGAGAGTGCACGAACCCGAATTATCGTTTAATTGTGTGGCTACCGCGGGTGAGTTGTGAGAGTGATCATTCAACCCAAGCCTTCGGCGTGCTGACCGCCCGTGAATTTGGGCAACCCCTGACCCATAGGGGTCCTCCCCAAGCCAGCCGTACCCTTGGAAACCTTCGGTCCAACCTCGGACCCTCACCCCATCGCCGGTCCACCTACGGACCCGAGTGTGCCAACGCGAGTGAGTCCGCTTGTGTGACATTACCAAATTATTGTGTTGCTTGCAATTTAGATCCTAGGTTGTGTCACATCAAGTTTCCACATGATTAGCCAATTGGCCATGCCTCCCAAAAAGGCACTTGGCATGAGATTCCACCTCAAGGAGGAAGTCCCGAGTTCAATTCACATGGAAGCATAGAGAAGGGGGTACCAGCAGCTCTCACGATGAAGCCTTATTCAAAGACATATACAATATTGTGATCTTACAACTGGTTTTTCCATGAGCCGCATACATTTCACCATTCGTAGTTAAAGGAGGGGGGAGAAAAAAATCTTTTTTACATTTTTCCCACTTTCAATTCCAATTTTCTTTTTAGATACATTTGTAATTTAATTATGGGATGCATATAGATGACATGCCTGATCTACTAGTTTACTCAAAGGAAAATGAACTCAAAAGAAAATAAAGGTTAACCAAGAGAGAAGCAACCTGCAAAGAAGTTAAGGCTTCTTAATTGATGGCCATTAAGGATAAAGGAAGTCGGGACACAGAGACAACCAAATGGTTATGCCTATAAACAGCCAACACTGAAAGAGAGCCTAGTGCTCACTCATTAAAAGTCTGAATGGCATGCCACAGCCGTAACATAAAGGAAACTGTATTATTGGGGAGTGTTGTGTCTTATGTTGAAACATCCATGCAAGAAGAGTATAGAAATTATTCATGAGCCAACGCCATAAAGACGGAGCAAGAATATAAGCATGTGACAGCCAAACAACAGACTCCGTCCTAATCTTTGTGGGATCATTGATATTATGCATTAGATTTAGCACGTATATGAACTAGATATAGTTATATAAAAGACTCCATCACATCTTTGAAGCTGCAGCGGTCAGCAGATTAGATGTCAACATCATATAAGAAGAAATAGATGCATGAAGGAGAATGAACCTTTATGCATCCTTCGTCATCCCCCGTTGCAACAGTACTCTCCGTCAAATTGACCAGGTGATTCACTGGATCCCTACATCACAACAAAAATGATGTAGCTGGTTCTAGGCGGCTACAAGTAGACATAACGCGATTTAGAATCCAAAAAATAAGAACTAACTCATGGGCATCTTCCAGGCGAATAATAGGATTTCCAGTCTCCACGTCAGTGGCAAGAATTGAGCAATCCGCAGACGCCGTCAAAATCACTGAAACGATATCAAAACACCTGAAACGTAAGTCCAAGGAATGTGAAAACGTAGGCTGCTGGACTGTCTAACAAATATCACCTCGACCAGAATCAACAAAACGGGCAGCTCTACAAGATTCGTCATGAGCACCAATTTCAAACAACCTGGTACAATTATCGAAATCAAAACCTAATTTTGGTTCACAAATAGAAAGAACAAATAGTAACGCTACAATAGCTCGTGTAACCCAAAGAAGAGCATGTTGGTGCTACCTCTGGGGCTGGGAATCGGCGGAATACTGGTACCTGACCAATAAATCTAACTACTTCAGCACATATATCAATCAAATCATTCTAAATTCAGTCCAAAAAACAGAAAAATAATGAAATCAAGGTGCAACAACTGATGCTGTCATTGATCTTCGAAAGGGCTTACAGGTGGAGATCGCCGTTGATGAGACCGGTCGCGACGACAGGAGAAGATGGGTGGAAGACGAGGTCAAAGGGAATCTTCCCGAGGTTGACCTCCATCTCCTCCAAGCTCCGTTCGCGGAGAGCTCGACCAGACCGTCCGCAGGCGGGAGGGGGAGGAACCGCGGGGAAACAACTAGGCCAAGTTTGATAATCAATTATTAGGATGCGTCTACCCGGTGTCAGATGGGCTGTTCGAGTGCTTTCACTCGAACCAGCTAGCAGCCGAATAGACGGAACAAGCTAACCGGTGCACCGAATGGGCCGAACAACTCACCCTAACCCGGAGGTACTCGGTCATCAAAGTCGGGCCTAGGGTTTTGGGGTTGCAAGGGGGGGCGCCAAGTACGAATCGGTCCAGTCGGGTTTTACCCGGTCCAGTACCGAACTGGTGCGCCAATCACAGATTTGACGTGGATCCGAATTCCAACCTACCTGTATTCGTTCGGAGCGCACCGGATGGACGGATCGTGAGCGAGGTTTGATGCTTGCTTTCAAGTTTTTTTAGATCGTGAGCAAGGTTTGACAGATTTCTTTGCACCTATTATATTGGTCATTTGTCGATATTATACGATATGATTTAATATTATTATATATTAAAATAAAAATATAATACATGTAAAAAAATTTAAAAAGATTATAACTCAGTTGATCAGATGATCTACACTTTTTTTATAACATGTCTTAGGTTCGAATTTTGAGAATGTTTTTAAAATTTTAAATTTTTTTAATTAAGAATGTTAAAAAGAAATAAAAATTTATGAAGTTAGTGAGTTCCCCAGTGAACTCACGCTTAAACATAAGATCTTTAAGTAACTCACTTACAAAAAAATTTTATTATAAAATAAAATATATAATATTTAAAATATATGAGAGTGTATCGATTTCGTATCACGCATCGGTCGTACCGATCATCTATTAATATAATTTAATATATATGAAATAGGTTGTACCGTATCAATTTATCAAACCCTGACCGTGAGAACCTTGGACGGTGATGCACAGGTTGACACTTGACAGTGCGTGCGTGTGCGAGAGAGAGGGACTTCGACTTCGTGACATCTTAACTCAAAGCATTTTTCTACCCGAAGACTAATAAATCTCAGGTTTAAATCCCAATTTACTTTATAATACTTACGTAAACACTAGAAAAAAACCCCTCTAGTGTTTACGTTAACACTTATAATTTATCATATTTATAGATAACATCTAGATATCTATTTATCAACTTTTACGCATGGTTTGCTGACCCGGTGCGTCTCGCACCGACTCGCACGACCCGACCCGACCCAGGCCGGGACCGGGTCGACCGAGCCGTGGGTCGCCACCGGGTCGGTCTATTATTTTAATATTATATTATATGATATTTTATATATAATGTGTGTTTTTCTATTTTATTATATTATTTGATATATTATACATATATATAAAGTGGTGTTTTAGAACGAGACGGACCGAGTCGGACCGAGACGGGACCGACCCGACCCGACTCAGGCCGAGACCGGGTCGGCCGGGTCGACCGGGCCGTCAAACCATGCTTTCACGATTATATATTTGTTTGTTAAACACCCTTCTCAAGGGGGTTTCTTCGAAAATATACGAGGGACTTTTTCATAACGACACGAGGTATTTTATTAAAGAACTCGAAGTTTTAAAGAATAATATCTAGACGGGAAAGACTAATCGATAAATAAAGATTCATCATCATCATCAGAGCCTTATCCCAATTAATTGGGGTCGGCTACATGAATCCTGTTCCGCCAAAGATTTCTGTCAAGTGCAATAATCATATTTAAACTCAAGGAACTAATGTCCTTCCTAATAACATCGCACCATCTCATTTTAGGCCTTCCTCGAGCTCTTTTACTAGCATCTACTAAGATTTGATCACATCTTTTAACCGGCGCTGAGTTAGAGCGACGAAACACATGTCCAAACCACCTGAGTCTATTTTCTCTCATTTTACTATCAATTGGAGCTATCCCTAAGTCCTTACGGATGCGCTCATTCTTAATCTTGTCTTTCTTAGTCTTGCCACACACCCATAATAAATAAAGATTATGAGGGTTAAAAGTTAAACATCTTTTATTGTAATAATTGTATAAACTTTCACTGTTACACATTTATTTGATAAAGTACCCTTTTCTTAAGGATTTTATTTTGTAGAGGGGCTTCTTCGTAATGATAGGAGGTGCTTCACAGCCTTCACTACATAACTTTGAGGTTTTTACTTTTTAGTAGATAGATACAAGTAAATATCTAGATTGTAGGGACTAATCTATAGATATAAAATATTATAGGAGTTGAAAAATAAAAATCTAAAAGATAAAAATAAATATAAATATAAATGCTTAAAAATAGATAAGTAAATCTTTTCTATCCAAAAAGTAAGATATAATAAATAGAAAAGCATAAAAATAGAGAAGTAAATATTTTCTATAAGTAATTGGATTAGAGATCGAGTTAGCAGATAAGTTTTGGTGACCAATCACAAACTTTGATAATCAGACTGATGATGTAATCTAGTCACCAAATGTGATCTCTCTTACGGTGCCTTTGGTTGCTTGTAAGTAACTCACTTACATTGGAGGTGAAATCATCGAGGTGAGTTATATACACGTAACTCAAGCTCAAATTGTGATACTTTGATTATAATTTGATTGTGTTGCAGACCCTCGTTCCGTTTCACCGTAGTGTGTAATAAATAAATTTATTTTTAAAAAAAAATTTATGACATGAAAATCAAATCACTCTAATTTGTGATACAAGACTACAAGTCACAGTTCATCAAATAACTTTAAAAATTAAAAAATATATATTCGATAAATTATGTTAGACTTAATTTATCTTGAAACGTCTCTTTTTATTTTAAATTTTTAAGAATTTTTTAAGTCATCATATGAAAGTGTAAATTATATCACGAGTTAGAGTTACTTAAATGGATCGACACCGTGATAATCAAATAAGCAACATTGAAAAGTTGGAAGTTATGACCATGGTTGTTCTAAAGAAAATTATTTGCGTTTGACTTCGACAGTTTAAGGAATGCAAGTATGGTTACTTAAAGAAAGGGATAAAGCAACTACCTAACTGGAAGAATGTATCCTTCAGGATCTCTTCCAATAGCAAATACGAATGCTCTGTTAGCAACCATTCCACCCATCAAGTGACCTTCTTGCATCTCTACCTGCGGCAGAAACATCACATAACATCTGGAATGTCTACCACCCACCAAGGGTTGGCCGTCCCCGACGGGTAAGATCAACTCGGACTCAACCTGATACCATATGATGTCGACTTAACTTGGATCTGATTGCTCAGACTTATTTGTCAACTGAAACTGACCCGTATCAACTCGGCCCATTCAAATTAACCCAAGATTTTTGCAGCAACCAACCCTACCACCACCTAGTTTCAGACTCAGTGGCAGATGAAACAGGGATGCCCATTCCCACACTCATTAAGATAAAGAGTCCAATAAAGTAGTCTATTATTAAAAGCTCATTCCATGTATATCGTCCTCAATGTAAGAATGAAAAATAATGATTAACTTCTAACAAAGCATATCAAACACTGCTAAGGCTAAGGAACATTTTTAGTATTTTATAAGATAACACTTTATCTCTTCTCATAGGTGGTAAAAGATAAGAAAACAGAACTTATGAACCTCTAATTATGTCTAATCTTAAATCAAATAGTAGTTTACATATGCCTTTAAAAAAACCCAGCAACTTCCATCTTCCAAGTTTCTTCGAGCGCACTCGGCTGACATAAAGTCCTCCATACAGTAATCACAATTGTGGATTTCAAGTTTCAATGAAAAAAAAGAACTGCTTTCATAGCTCATCTGGCAAGAGCAGCAGTCTCGTAAGTGGGAGATCTTGAGTTCAAGCCCCCAAGAGCCAGGCTATTTTCCACTTTCAAAGGCAAAAACGTGAAAATAATTTAGGGCATATGATTTCACTGTAACAAACTATTTTTGTCTGTTCGACAATTTTCAAAGACAAGAAAAGATCCATTAAAGAGACATGGGCCCACCAAGCTCTGCAGCAGCAAGTATCACACGACTGAAATTTGCGAACCCTATTCGTCTTAAGAGAAATACAACGATTATCTACATTATTCCCCACGAGATTACTGAGGAATATCCTTGTTATAGAGAATTCGGTTCCACAGAAAACATCCTGCAAACATCTATAAGATCTTTGAAAACGCATGAACCAAATCCAGCAAGCCCGCATCCTTTTAATACCACTACCTTATGCAGATCACTGTGAAAGATACAACGATTTGCTACATTATTTCTACTAGATTACCGAGGCAATTCATCGCTGTAAGAAATAAGGTTCCACAAAAGACATTTTGCAAACATCTCTTGGGAATGCATGAAGCAAACCCAACAAGCCGGCGTCCTTTTCATACCACTAACTTATCCATGCAGATCAGCCATGACGAATAGGCCAAGCCTACAGGCTAGAGGTCGCCTTCAGGTGCTTGTTGAACCAGTCCAGCAAGTCTCGGTGGGCCTCTTCCGCCGCCTTCACTGCAAATTCATCATCAGTCTTGTACCTCACAGTCCATCCATGAGCTACACCAGGGAATATCTTCACGAAACTCTCCAACTGCAGAGGAGACCAGCATGTCAGCTTTGAACTTAAAGAAAAACACTAAATGATGTCTAATATAAAGGAATTTTGATTACTGACACAACTGCGAACTGTTGCAAAAAAATTGTCGCCCCCAAGTGATATTATCCCTAGAGTAGAGGTGGGGTTTCCTGCTTCTGAGTAAAGAGGCGAAGACCAGCCCCTTATAAGCACATGATTGTTTTCTTAACAACCGATGTGGTATTAATCTTGAGGTCCATTTTGCTTCATGCATTCAGACCGGCATTCCCACGGATGTTCAAGCTGTTGTACCGGTATTCAGACCGGCATTCCCACGGATTTCTTAAGAGACGAATAAGTTTCTCTAGAAGTTGTACCTAATTTGCAACTGTTTTCAAGCTGGCATTATCAGTCATTTGATGTTCAGCACTGACGCCAACCAGACCAAGTTTGAAATAGAGACTAAGTAATCTTCCGTTAATAATCAACATCTTATAGCTGAGATGCATAAGGATATGATCTCAGTTCTTATGGAAACAGGGAAACAGCGCCAATCACCTATTGCCTTGTTGCTTAGGTAAGGTGAGGCATTCATGAGTCAGCATCTTATGCAATGTGTAGTCCTTTTCATGCTGATTGGCTGGTTGCACGGCCATCGTTTACTTCCGTACATTTTCATCTTTTATTAGGAGTATAAAGAACTACATGTACTGAAATGTGCAACTTCCAGCTGTACTTAGAAAGGATTTTTTTCCCCAGGATAGGCAACCTGTTAAACAAGGCATTAAGGATATCAAAGTGTGCCAAAATGAGCACCCCTCCATTCATGCTTGCCTTGGAAGTTGGAACCTTCATTGCCTGGACCATCTACAACGCCTCATCAACCTCGGTGATGCCTTGAAAACAAAGGTTAAAGACATGCATCTGCGGATCCTGTTGGATTTTTTTTTTTGCATTTTAGGATTTCATTCTCACTCATTATAATCATACTCTTCAACAGTTCCCATGATTATACCTATCAATTACAGTAGTGAGCATTGGCCCAGCTCAGTGGGCTTGGTAATATCCAATGACAACAAATAAATAAATGTCAAGCTCATGCCACAAAAGCCCACTCCAAAGCTTGAAGTCCAGCCTAAGCCTGAGAACTGTCTGGCTTTCAAGCTTCGGCTTAATAAGAAACTCTTTTATTTCATCTACAGACCATCGGAACTCTGATGTAATCATGTTGATTTACATGTGCTTAAAGTATCTAAACACACCATACAATTATACATACATTCAACATTCAAAATAAAAAAGTTACGTGAAGGGATTTTAGTTTTAGCCCCTACAAACTTGTGTATTAAGTATTTAATACACAAGTTTGTAGGGGATCATCATCATCATCATCATCATCAGAGCCTTATCCCAATTAATTGAGGTCGACTACATGAATCCTGTTCCGCCAAAGATTTCTATCAAGTGCAATATTTGTATTTAAACCCAAGAAACTAATGTTCTTCCTAATAACATCGCACCATCTCATTTTAGGCCTTCCCCGAGCTCTTTTACTAGCATCCACTAAGATTTGGTCACATCTTTTAACCGGCGCTGAGTTAGGGCGACGACACACATGCCCAAACCACCTGAGTCTATTTTCTCTCATTTTACTATCAATTGGAGCTATCCCTAAGTCCTTACGGATACGCTCATTCCTAATCTTGTCTTTCTTAGTCTTGCCACACATCCATCTCAACATCCTCATCTCTGCTACACACATTTTGTGGATGTGTTCCTTTCGTACTGCCCAGCACTCGGTACCATATAACAAAGCAGGTCTCACAGCCGTTCTATAAAATCTCCCTTTGAGTTTCACAGACATACGACGATCACAAAAGACACCTGATGCACTTCTCCATCTTAACCAGCCTACCTTAATCCTATGTGTAACGTCATCATAAATCTCCCCATTCTCTTGTATGATAGACCTTAAGTATCGAAAGCTACTATTCTTCTGAATGTTATGTCCATCAATTAGAACCATGTCTTCCTGAACCACTCTCCCATTACTAAAATTACAGTGCATAAACTCTGACTTACTCCTACTAATTTTAAAACCTTTAGACTCCAAGGCAAGTCTCCAACGCTCTAACTTAGCATTTAGAGCATCAATACTCTCATCAATTAAAACAATATCATCTGCAAAAAGCATACACCAAGAGATATCCTCATGCAATTGTTTAGTTACTTCATCCATAACTAAGGCAAAGAGATACGGACTTAGTGCAGAACCTTGATGCAAACCTATAGAAACGGGAAATTCACCAGTCTCCCCAACAATAGTTCGAACACTAGTAATAGCGCCGTCGTACATATCCTTAATCAAATCAACATATCCTTGAGAGATTCCTTTCTTTCTTAATGTCCACCAAATCAATTCTCTCGGTACTCGATCGTACGCCTTCTCTAAATCAAGAAAAACTATATACAAATCTTTTCTCATCTCTCTATACTTCTCCATTAGCTGCCGTAGTAAGAAAATAGCTTCTGTAGTAGATCTATTTGGCATAAAACCAAACTGATTTTCCGATACAGTAGTCATACATCGGAGGCGTTTTTCAATTACTATTTCCCAAAGTTTCATAGTATGACTCATAAGCTTAATTCCACGATAATTGTTACAACTTTGAATATCTCCTTTGTTTTTATAGAAAGGAACTACAACACTTTTTCTCCAAACTTCTGGTATTCTCCGTTCCTTTAAAATTTTATTAAAAAATTTAGTTAGCCACTGAATACCAATATTTCCTAGGCCTTTCCAAACTTCAATAGGTAAGCCATCTAGTCCTAAGGCCTTACCCACTTTCATTTTTCTTAAAGCATCCTCCACTTCTGACATCTTAATACGCCTGAAATATTGATATTTATCAAATATTGTGGACTCTTGGGTACCTTCTAAAGATAAATCATTGACGGAATCTCCATTAAATAACTGCTAAAAATAGCTATGCCACCTCCCTTTAATCTCAAGATCCTTAGTTAAAACCCTTTGATCTTCACCTTTGATGCACCGAACATGATCTAAATCTCTAGTTTTCCTTTCTCTTAATTTAGCAAGTTTAAATATGTCCTTTTCACCCTCTCGGGTTCCTAATTTATTATATAAATCTTCAAATGCCTTTGATTTAGCTTCGCTAACTATTTTCTTAGCTCTCTTTTTAGCGATTTTATAGGCTTCTAGGGTTTAATCATTTTTGTTAGTTTGCCAAACTTTAAAGCATTCCTTTTTTACTCTAATGATATTTTGGATTTCCTCACTCCACCACCAAGTCTCTTTTTCTAAATTCTTTTTACCTTTAAATTCGCCTAAGAGTTGTTTTGCAACCCTCGTTATACAATTTGTAACATTATTCACATTAGTTTCTTGTTCTAAATTCCAAATATTTTCCTTTAATAGATGATTTTTAAATGTTTCCAAACTTTTACCTTTTAAATTCCACCATTTAATCTTGGAATAATTATTTATAATGATCTTTCTTTTGAATTTAGGGATAGTGACATCCATTACTAACAATCTATGTTGAGGAGCTAGACTCTCACCAGGAATAACTTTGCAATCTTTACATAAAACTCTATCGACCTTCCTAATGAGAAAATAATCAATTTGACTTATATGTGTTCCACTCTTGTACGTTATTAAGTGTTCGTCCCTCTTCTTAAAGAAGGTATTAGTAATTGCTAGATCATAGGCCATAGCAAAATCAAGAATAGTGTTACCCATATCATTTCTATTGCCAAAACCAAGCCCTCCATGAATCCTCTCATAACCTCTATTATCTTTACCCACATGACCATTAAGATCCCCTCCAATAAAGATTCTCTCTTCACTAGGGATATTTTGGATCAAACTATCAATAGCCTCCCAAAATTACTTTTTAATGCTCTCTTCTAATCCTACTTGAGGTGCATATGTACTAATTATATTCAAAGTATCCTCACCTAAGATAAGTTTAATTAACATTAGTCTATCCCCCAATCTATTTACTTCCACAACTCTGTCTTTTAAGTTTTTATCTATTATTATAGCAACACCATTTCTAGAATTATTATTACCCGTATACCAAATTTTATATCCATCAATGTCTTTAGCTTTATGTCCTTTCCACCTAGTTTCTTGTAGGCAAGCTATGTTAATCCTCCTGTCCTTCGTTAACTTAACTAATTCTAAACTCTTACCCGTTAAAGTTCCTATATTCCAAGTAACTAGACAAGTTTGTAGGGGATAGAAATTAAAAATCTCAAATGACGATAGACTTCACTTGCTTGACTGTAAGAACTGAATTCTCAGAGATAAACATCAAGGTTTCCACGTCAGACAGGTAAAATGTTGATAAAGAAGAATATAAGATGAGAGGAAGTCTTTAAAGGGAGTAGGAAGATTAAGTCATCAACTAGCACAACCCTGAGAAGATGAGACTCAGACAAACATGATTCACCTAACAACATGCAATTGGCTCTTAGATTAGGAATTTTTTTACTTTCATCTGTTCACATAATGTGTTCAGCTTAAAAGCATACGAAAAGACCACTTAAAACTTCAAATCAAAAACTGAAATTCTCTTTCAGTAGCCTACCTGAGAATTTGAAGCTAAAGCCTCCTCAAATTGTTTTAGTAATGCAGGTGGAGAAAGATGGTCGTTTTCAGCTCCAAGTATAGCAAGGTGGGACTTGACCACTGATAGAAACAGGAAGAAAAGTAATTATTTGATTGGGACAAGAAAATGGCAAAATTATCGCTGAAAGATAAAACAGATCAATACCTTTGATATCATCTAGGGTAACAAAAGAAGGATGTAGTAGCACACCAGCCTGGATTTCACCAGCCTTAGCTAATTCTGTGACTACCTTGGCTGATAATAACATAAAAAATGTAGAGGTAAGTATGGTGATATATATTGATACATGTCTTATTTCCTGACTAATATCTCGAAAGCATATCTTACAAAACGGGGACACCAGCATGTGACCCCATCCTTTCTCAGGTCAAGTGCAGATCATAGTCATAACATGAATAGTGACAGTAATGTTGAATGCAGTATTTATAAAATTGGTAGTTAGAGAAAGGACATTTTATTGGGGTCATAACTCGGACAAGAGCAACCGCATTGTTGATTCCAACTGAACACCTGACTGATTAGTTGAAAGTGACACGTGAAGTTTCAACTCCAATGGACCATTGAGCTATATTAGTGGATCGTGGGGTACAAATCAAGGCAGGCAGACTCGGGGATCAGGCTCGGATCAGCCATCCCAAAACCGATCCGGATCGGTGGGATTGGTCAATCCCGAGCTGATCCCAAACCGAGTCGGCCGAGTCAGGTCAGCCACCTATCAGATTGGAGAAAACATTAAAAAAGACCAAAAAAAACCTAAAAAAATTGTTCCAATAATGGAGACATACAACTTTGGATGAGAAATCCATAATAATCACACATTGGATAATATTTACTGAAGTTGTACATTGGGCAACTTCCAGCTGCCCTTCTCAGTTGAAGAGTTGTTAGCCCCCCTCCCCCCCCCCCATTCAAAAAGAAAAAAAAACAGTTTGGAATTTTAAAGAAAAAAGGCCCGGGTTCAAGGATCAGCCAAGATCGGACAATCCCAGTCAGGATCAGCCGATCCCCTGAAGAGGATCAGGGGATCGGAGTTGGATCGGTTCGACCCAAAACCGATCGGATTGGGATCCGATCCTGCACAATGAATGAAAGTTGCTCGGTGGACTAAAGATATCTGAAACAAACAAGACTGTTGTGTTAGATGGAAGCACTCTGTCACCACGAAGTGTGGATCTAGAGGGGGGTGAATAGATCAATGGCCTAATTTAACAGTTCAATGAGGCTCTAATGCGGAAATTAAATTGATCTACTAGATCACTAGCTAGAGTGTTTGAACTGAGCAGAAATAAAGCGATCTGAGAATAGAATCACGAAAAGCAATCGCACATCAGATCATAAGCAATCACACAAACACATGACACACCAGATTTTAGGTGGTTCGGTCAACAGACCTACGTCCACCCCACACTCAACCCAAGTGTGGCTTACTGCTGTTACTGATGCGCAACACAGCTTGCGTCCACTGCGCAATACAACTTAGCCTACAACCGCTGAGCTTCACAGCTTGCTGTCCGAGACCAAGTCTCGCCCACTGAGGAATTACAGCTTCACCTGTCCAGAGGCTACACCTCTGCAAACCGCTGGGGACTACAGCTTACCCGTCCAGTGGAATCCTCCACTGCAAACCGCTGACGCACAGCTTGAAGACAAAGTTTCGGAAAGCAAAATAGAATCAAACGAAAACAAGAAATCTCAAAAGAGAATATAGTTCGCAATGAGCAAACTCAGCTCTGGTATCTGAACCAAGAGACTGAGGAACATTCAGACAAGCTCTCTCAACTCCTCTCTCTCAATCTTCTCTTCTCTCTCTTTTTCTTCTCTGCTCTCGGTGGCTCTCTGCTACTTCACTTTCTCTACTCGAGCTTCACCATTTTCTTCTCCAGATGAAGAAGTGTTCCTTTTATACCAACAGCAATTAGGAGGGCGTGTCTTCCACATTTCCCGCCCAACATTTTGATCACGTGGCAGCATCCAGACTTGCTGCTTTACACGTGTCACGATCCTGAGCATCCCCTTATCCTCGGATCACGTGCCTTCATTAAGCTCCTCGAGTATAAGTCCTGTCAGGTTAAATTTGATGTCAGTTTGAATCAACTCTGATGGAAAAGAAAAGAATGCATCGAGTAAGTCTGAAGTTTGAACAGGCGGCAATGTATAGACTTGACAAGTGATACAAGCACAGGCGGCAATGTATAGACTTGGCAAGTGATACAAGCACAGGCGGCAATGTATAGACTTGGCCGATGCAATGTTCACACGGGATGTGCATACTTGGTAGCATGCAATGTATAGACTTGGCCGATGTAAAGTTCAAACGTTGCATTGATACGCCACTAAAGGATGTACAGACTTTAGAAATGATGCATGAACAAGCAACGATGTATAGACTTGATGCAGCATCAAAGCAACCATGTGCAGACTTGCTAGCATGCAGATGTATAGACTTGTGCAGACTTGCTAGCATGCGGATGTATAGACTTGTGCAGACAGACGATGTACATACTTGCATGAGACATAACATGAGACGCTAAGTGAGACGCAACATGAGACGCAGAACTGCAAAGAATGTATAGACTTGTGTGTGCGGACAGACGATGTACAGACTTTAAATCAAAGGATGCACTGGCTGTACAGACTTTGCATATGCATGTGAATGTATAGACTTGTGCAGACAGACGATGTACATACTTGCATAAGACACAACATGAGACGCTAAGTGAGACGGATCTTATCATGCACTGACTTATCATTGAAGCAAATACTGAATGCTCAGGCATGTCGTCCACGGATGTACAGACTTTGAACGTGTGTAATGTGCAAACGTTGTACAGACTTGCTGATGTGTAATGCAGTGTGCACAAGGTGAAGTATGCACAACAAAAATGAATGCACTGACATGCCGTCAACCATTGTACAGACTTTATGTTCACTATGCAGACGTTGCACAGATTTGCTAAGTCTGGAGTTAAGCATGAACGCACAATGCACAGACTATGCGTGTGCATGTATGGACTTTGAGTACATGACATTGCCTTACGTCTATATGCAACGGAGTGTATAGACTTTATATGCATGAATGCTCCATGTATAGACTTTGCGTGCAAGACACTGTATATGCATGAACAATGTACAGACCTTGCTACCTATCGATGATGCGCGAATGCATCATGTATAGACTTTATTAACTGACACAGCAAAGGATGTGTAGACTTGTGACTCATAGTGTTTGCTATCATCAAAACTACAGGGGCACAACAATCTCCCCCTTTTTGATGATGGCAACACTATGGGTTACACTGACTCCGAATGCATGCTATGAGATGAAATAACTAATGCAAGTTCTAACAAGATCTCCCCCTTTGCCATAACATGATGCATACACTCCCCCTTTGTAATAACAATGTATACACTCCCCCTGGAATTCATCAAACAGACAATATATTCTCCCCCTTTGCCATCAACAAAGAGGAGGGAAGGAAAGTGTAAGGGAAGAAGGACATCTGACTGGCATTCTGAGCAAGTAGTTCAGGAATTAAGCATTCTAAAGCACAGAGCCTTCAGTCATATGAATTTAGAAACTGCTTAGAGATTGAATTCTGATTTGAAGGTTATAAAAATTAGAGTTCATGCACTACAATCATTGAATGAGTTTGTTGTGCATGATAATAGCAATAAACCAGAATCACATTTGCGCATGAGAGATTCAGTTTCAAAGTATCTTACAGTCTTAGACTCAGTAAAATTTGTTAAGAGATACCAAGTCATGTATTGAAATTAAACAATTTGACATACCTGAGTTTTCTTTTTGAAGGAACATCATTTTCAATTTTATTTCATTAAAGGCATTCAGGTACCATTTGTCTTTTTGCGTAAGGGTACACATTTATCAGACGCCAGTACCCCTAGATACTCAACATGATGGACCATTCTGCCTATGATCTCTTCTTTGGTCCAGACATCCTCGTTCGGGGACAGCTCAAAAGGTCTCTTACTCACCACCTTCCAAGTCTCATAATCCTTCGCCCTCAAGAAGACTTGCATACGGTTCTTCCAGTATGCATAATTTGATCCATCAAAGTAAGGGGACTTGGTGGTAGAATGTCCTTCAACGATCAACCCTCTTGCATCCATCTGTACCTTCCTCTTCGGGCTGTAAGTCCCTGTAGAAGAGTTAGGCTCTGATACCAACTGTTGTGTTAGATGGAAGCACTCTGTCACCACGAAGTGTGGATCTAGAGGGGGGCGAATAGATCAATGGCCTAATTTAACAGTTCAATGAGGCTCTAATGCGGAAATTAAATTGATCTACTAGATCACTAGCTAGAGTGTTTGAACTGAGCAGAAATAAAGCGATCTGAGAATAGAATCACGAAAAGCAATCGCACATCAGATCATAAGCAATCACACAAACACATGACACACCAGATTTTAGGTGGTTCGGTCAACAGACCTACGTCCACCCCACACTCAACCCAAGTGTGGCTTACTGCTACGCAACACAGCTTGCGTCCGCTGGGCAATACAGCTTAGCCTACAACCGCTGAGCTTCACAGCTTGCTGTCCGAGACCAAGTCTCGCCCGCTGAGGAATTACAGCTTCACCTGTCCAGAGGCTACACCTCTGCAAACCGCTGGGGACTACAGCTTACCCGTCCAGTGGAATCCTCCACTGCAAACCGCTGACGCACAGCTTGAAGATAAAGTTTCGGAAAGCAAAATAGAATCAAACGAAAACAAGAAATCTCAAAAGAGAATATAGCTCGCAATGAGTAAACTCAGCTCTGGTATCTGAACCAAGAGACTGAGGAACATTCAGACAAGCTCTCTCAACTCCTCTCTCTCAATCTTCTCTTCTCTCTCTTTTTCTTCTCTGCTCTCGGTGGCTCTCTGCTGCTTCACTGGACTAAAGATATCTGAAACAAACAAGACAACTTATCTGAAACCCAACCTGAGTTAGCCATAGATGATGTCATGCAGCCTATGTGTATCAGATTCAGGTGAAAATGTGAGGAACAAATATATACTGGTTATAGATCTACAGGCATAGGAGTAACTCACCACCCCAGCAAAAGCCAGCAGCCCCAATTGCAGAAATGCCCTTATTCTTTACAGCTGCAATCACCTGTCTTGCATCTTCACTTCCCTTCTCCTGAAGGTAAAATGGCAGGGATAAGTTCTCAGCATCATGAAACAGCTTAAAAACGTAGCTGATCATATTCTAGAGTATGGAAGAAAAGCATTAATATGAATTAAGTAAGTAGACTATGAGCAGGCGAGTAGAATCACTTGAAGCAAACTTCAGAAATATGAAACATGAAAAGCAACGGTGTCCTGCAAAATGTCAGACATGGAGATACCTCTCATAAGAGCACTGCATGCTTAAAAATCAATAGCACCAGATAACTGAATTACCTTTTCTAACTCCACATACCCTCAATGAGCATCAATGTGCTTTTTACTGAATACATCCACATCAGAAGTTAAATTCTTTGAGAGTTTTTACAAATACATCCCCTTATGGAATTGCCATTCTTAAAATGCACTTTTGTATATAAACCCCTTGAAAAAATAGAGCCATAGTAACCCCTGAGACCAACCTCCATTTAATATACTATGAATATTTTATCATTGTCTCATAATTTGTATATTTGGACAAAAGATGCCCTTTATAAGAGGGAGAGGAGAAGGTAAGGGAGGGAAGGAAGGGGCTGCAATTGTTCCATCATCTAAACCCATGGCTCTTGCCCACCCCCGCAGCGCTGCAACCATGACCTGCATATCACCATTGACAACATTTTCTGCCAGAAGCCCATTTCTGGGGATGTGGCAAGTCCACTCAAGGAATAACCCAGGTGCTACTTCTGGGTGGTGGTTGCGGCTTCACCCACCTCCCAACTGCTGTGCTGGGGGCTGCCATCACCTCCCCCACAAACGTCTAGCCCCATTCTTTCATATGAAGGAAGGGGCATGAAGCCTCTCTCCCACACTCTTCCAAATTGGGTTCGGGGCTGTACCCACCCACCCACCCCTAAAGAAAACTCCCAGGGTTGAGTTCAGGAAGCAATCGTAAACTGCCAGTGCTGAGGAAGGGGTTGTGGGTTCCTCTTCTTGAGGGAAGGAGGATTATTATTTTTTCTTATTAACAAATGAAACATGGTATTGTGAGACACGGAAAAAATCTAATCGATTTTTTTATCGTAGATGAGATATAGATTTTGTTCTTTTTGAAAAGAAACATCCCCCCCATCTGAGTAGAGGGTGATTCCGTGAGTGCGCATCGTATCAGACAATTTGGGTTCGAGTGCTGGACCTTTCTCTACTGACCGGAGTCAGTGTTGATTTACATTGGCCTAACGTCCGAACACCTTTGTTTGACTATCAAAGAAATCCCAAAAGTCTTCTATGGAGGTTCTGATGTTGAGGGCAAACTCTCTTAGAGGGCTCACAATGTCTACTCACTCACCACCGACCAACAAAAACAATTAAGTTAGGGTTTCAACTGAGGCCATGTTTGGGAAAAACCCTAAGATTTGGGAATATGAAGATGATTTGATTGAAGCCATAGGCATTTTTGAAGTAAAAGAAGACTTTCTGGACCCCAAAGGTATTTTGGTAATTTTTTCAGGTCATGGGTATTTCTGAAATTTCTGGGCTAGAACGGAAGTAGGATCGGGTCCCTGACTTCCCAAGGCGCTGAGGCTCTTTCTGGAGGGTTTTAAGGGCTCTGAGGCCATTTCTGGGTCAAAAGGGTAGTTCGGTAATTTTACCACACCCTATGCAGACTTAGGTTTGAGGTGGCACCCAGGTGTCGGACTGCGCTGACAACGTTTTCGGACCAAAGGAATGACAAAGGGCTTCGTAGAAGACACAAAATGTCAATTTGGTCGAAGGAGGGGTTTATATGCAATTTTGACAAGTCGGGGGTTTTCTTGTAATTTTCCCCGGCCAATGCATAAAGAAGACATTTGAAGTCATAGATTACATTTATGGCCTAAATGGGTACAAGGATTGTCGGCGAATTGTCGACTGTACAAAGATCCGCACCAACGAGGGAAGTAGGGGCGTAGCCCGAATTACAAAAGATTGCAGGGTATAACTGTAAATTACAGGACTTTTGTCTCTTACGGTACCGGGGATGACATTTTTGTAATTCCGTCATTATAAGGACAGAACCACATAACTTAGTCGTCCCGGGACGTAAAGACTTACAAAACACGACCCGCTGAGGGGCATAATTGTCAACATGGCCCACTGAGGGGCATAATTACAAAAATACCCCGTAGGGGCATAAGTACAAGACCCGGGGACTTACCCCTCGCAGGCCAAGACAAACAAAACAAACTCCTCCGAATGCTTGGTGGCTTCGTAGGTTGTAGATCGTTGTTCTTCTCCACTTGGACCCATGGGAGTCTATTTATAGAAGGCGGGAGGGCCCAGAGGGGTCAAATGAACGAATTTGCCCCGATTCTGTCAAAGTGGGGTGACAAAAAGCCATTTTGACCCCTCTGGATGCCAAAAGAGACTAAATGACCCCGCTGGGGTGGCCAAAATTCCTCCTTTTTTTGAACACCGGAGAGAGAGAGGGGGGTCGAGCGGCCCCGGAGATCCCTGGCGGGGTCGCGCGGCCCCTCTGGGATGCCAGCGGGATCGCGCGACCCCTCTGGGATGCCAACGGGGTCGCGCGACCCCCGTCGACCCCGGCGGGGTGGCCGCGGCCCCCTCTCGCGTCCGAGAGGGGTCGTTTGACCCTCGGGCATGCGTTTTGGCCCCTCTTCGCGCCGTTTTGCTCCTTTATGTCAACCTGAGTTGACAAGAAGCCGTGGTGGCGCTGCGTGGGGAGGAATCTTCGCGCCCGTCCGTGCCGTGTGATACACTTGCTCGGCCGCTTTGACAGGCGTGCATGCATGTCTTCCTCTTAACTTCCATTGCCGCGATGCCACTTGTGATAATATGATCGGGTCAATATACCCTAAATCACGGAGGTGTTCCGCGGTCCGACGACATCGACACTACACCGTATCTTTTCCGTCGGTTGTCTCAGAATAAAATTTTCGAAATATTTCGAGAAAATTACGGGTGCAACAAATGCCCCCCACGAAACGTTCGTCGAGGCCGGAGGCAGAGGCGGACTGTCCGTGCCCTTTGTAGTATTTTTGGGTATCTCCTGAGTCTTCATGACATGGGAAGATTGTTGTAGGACTGCACCTCACTGCTTCATTGCTTTGCAGAAAGTTGAGTTGATGCAGGCTTGTCTCAGTGAAACCCACCAATCTAGAGGTGACCTAAGTCTACCTCGGCGAGACAATTTGACCTGAAGTTGATGTCGACCAACCCTTAGGGTATACTGGCCAAAGCTAATGTACACCTCCCCCTAGGACATATTGGCCTGAAGTCAGATGCTGGCCAATCATTGGGGGTGCATTAGCCAAAGTTGATGCGGACCAGTTCTTAGGGCATATTGGCCCAGTGTTGATGCAGGCCTGCCTCGGAGAGGCTTGCTGGCCTGGAGTTGCTGTGGACCTGCCTCGGCGAGGCTTGTTGGCCCAAAATTGATGTAGGCCTGCTTCTGAGAGACTTCTTGGCCTGAAAGTTGCTGTAGACCTGCTTCTGAGAGACTTGTTGACCTAGAATTGATGTGGACCTGCCTCGACGAGGCTTGTTGGTCCAGAGTTGATGTAAACCTATCTCGGAGGGACATATCTGTCTAAGACGTCGTTGATTGACTATTGAGTTGCAATAGCTGGAAATCAACATTGGCCGACCCTTGGGGGTGCGTTGGCCAAAAGTCATGGTGCTGGCTGACCACTGAGATGCCACTGAAGACGTGTCGGGTAACCGCTGAGATGTGTAGCCGCAAGTTAAAGCTGGCTAACTGCTGAGGTGTCGCCAAAGATGTACCGGCTAACATCTGAGGTGTAGCCGAACATGTTGATGTGTCGGCTGACCGCTGAGGTATGTCGCCGAATGTTGAAGGTGGCTAATTGCTGACTTGTGATAGCCAAGGTTGATGTAGACCAGCCCTTAGGGCACGTTGGTCTGAGTAAATGTCGGTCGTACACAGCCAGAGGCAACTCCTTTCTTTGTTTTGGCTTCAGCTAGTGAGGCTTCAAAGCTGCTTCAGAGTTTCCTGGCCTCTTGGGATGGAGTGGCCGAATGGTCCTCAACTCGGTGTAGCATTGCCAGATGCATGCATTTGGTCTCCCTCAGGACGCCTGGATGACTGAGCTTGCGTCTTTATGGGAGGAGTTCGCCCGCTTTCGTGTTATTCAGGAGCGGAGGCAGAGGACTCAGCTGATCATTCAGCAGGATGAGCAACTTTGCAGACTTCAGAGAGCCCAGGCTGAGGTGGGCGCCCAAGTCAAGGCCACTTATGAGCGCGAGCAGATGGCCTCCCACAGAGTGGGGGGGCTTTTGTGAGAGGTCCGGGGGACCGAGAAGGAGCGCAGTCTTGCGCGTGCCAATGTAGACTCTTCGCCGTAGGCTTGAGGGGCTCCAGGAGGAAGCTCTTTAGAGTGAGACTCGCCTTGCTAAGCTGAGGAGGAGCGAGTCTGATGCTTGATAAGTCTTTTCTCTCTTTTTTTTCACTTTACCAGCCCTACCGCCCTTTCGGGTTTTCGCCAGGACTGGCCCCCTTTAGCTTTTTCCAGTGCGCCCTTACGGGTTTTCACACTGAGAGGTACCCATTTTTGCCTAAGGCGCCCTTTCGGATTTTCACCTTAGCCGGGTTAAAGCCTTTTTGCCCTTGATTGCTCTTCTAACAGAAACAACCAAGTCCGCCGGGGCCTCAATATTTTTAACCCGGTTTTTTCTCTTTTTTTTTGACCCTATAATGCCAAAAGACGAGGAGAAGGTGGCACTCCCGTAGGGACGTGTGTGCCGCAAAGGTGGGACAAGTGAGTAGATTTGATTGTCCGGGTGGAACGAATGAATCAAATCTGTGAGCCAAAAGGCGAAACGGGTTGGTAGCCTGAGAGGGCGTACTGAGACCAAACCCAAGAGGATAGAAACGAGCCGAAAGGCGTAATGGGTTGGCAGCCCAAAAGAGCATACTGAGACCGAACCCGGTGGGATAGAAAGGAGCCGAAAGGCATAGTGGGTTGGCAGCCCGAGAGAGCATATTGAGGCCGAACCCGGTGTGACAAGATGGGTGGATTCGACTGTCCTAGTGGGACGCAATTAGCCAAATCCAAAACCGAAGGTTGACCGGGTTAGCAACCCGAAAAGGGTGTGCATATGCCAAGCCCGGTTGGAACAGCAAAGGAGTTGGTTTAACAGTACGAAAGGGACATGAGTGTTAAACCTGGAGGCCGATAGGCGGGATAGGTTGGCAGCCTGAGAGGGCATACATAGGCCAGACCCGAAGCGATGAAACGAGGGGATTTGACATCCCGGGTGAGACGTACGAGTCAAATCCGTGAGCCGATAGGCAAATACGGTTGACAGCCCGACGAGGACATGCAGAGGCCAAGCCCGTGGGGACAAAGGAATAGACTTGGCGATCTCGGTGGGATATATGAGTCAAGTCTGAAGTCAAGAGACGAGATGGGTTGACAGCCCGAAAGGGGCATGCAGAGGCCAGACCCAGAAAAAAGAAAAATGGTGGATTTGACAGCCCTAGTGGGACATGAGAGTCAAACCCGAAGTCGATAGGCGAGATGGATTGGCAGCCCGAGACGGCATACTGAGGCCATTCCCGATGGGACAAAGATAGGTTTGACAGCCCTAGTGGGACGTGAGAGTCAAACCCGAAAGCCGATAGGCAAGCAGGTGGGTTGGCAGCCCGAGAGGACATGCTGAGGGCAGACCCGGTGGGACATGTGCCAGAAGACATGATGGATTGGTAGCCCGAGAGAGCATACTGAGGCCAATTCCAAAAGGAAATGTGAGCCGAAGGCATGGTGGGTTGGCAGCCCGAGAGGGCATACTCAGACCAATCCCAGAAGGAAAAGTGAGCCAAAAGGCATGATGGGTTGGCAGCCCGAGAGGACATACTGAGACCAATCCCAAGAGGAAAAACGAGCCGAAAGGCATGATGGGTTGGCAGCCCGAGAAGGCATACTGAGACCAATCCCAAGAGGAAAAATGAGCCGAAAGGCATGATGGGTTGGCAGCCCGAGAGGGCATACTGAGACCAATCCCAAGAAGGTTAGATGAGCCGGAAGGTTAGATGAGCCGAAAGCCAAGATAGGTTGGCAACCCGAGAGGGCATACTGAGGCCAAACCCTAGAAAGTAAAATGAGCCGAAGGGCATGATGAGCTGGCAGCCCGAGAGAGCATACTGAGGCCAATCCCAGTGGGACAAAAAAGTAAGTGGGTTTAACTGCTCGGAAGAGACACATGAGCTAAACCCGGAAGCCGATAGGCGGAATGGGTCGGCAGCCCGAAAGGGGCATGCATAGGCCAAGCCCGATGGGACAAAGTATGACAATACCAAAACGTCAGTGGGACTAACTGTCATGGGACGACATGTAAGGCGTAGCCATGGCATCAATATGATGTTTTGGTCATGACGGGGTGGAGTCATTGACTTAGAACCACCCTTAGAATGAGCAGAGAGAGGATTTTTTTTTTCGCATTACCAACCTCACCGCCCTTTCGGGTTTTCGCCGAGGCTGGCCCCCTTTAACTTTTTCCGGTGCGCCCTTGCAGGTTTTCACACCGAGGGGTTGCCCATTTTTGCCCGAGACGCCCTTTCGGGTTTTCACCTCGGCCTGGTCTGTGGCCTTTTTGCCCTCAGCCAACCGTTGAAGGCTGACTGAGTCCGCCGGGGTATCAGTATTTTTAACCCCTTTTCTTTTTTCTTTTTTTTTTTGAACCTTCACTGAAGAGAGGTATTGTCCTGTGCGGACTGCTGTAGAAACTCCTGCGGTGGCGCATGGTAGAGCTTCATATGCTTGCCGTTGAGAGGAGGGAAGGGATTGTCCCCCTTATGGTCAAAGACCGTATAGGCCCCTCCTTCGTAGACCTTCTGGATGACGTAAGGCCCACGCCAATTAGGCTGGAGTTTGCCGCTAGATCTTCCCGCGAGAACCTCCTTTTCTTTGACCATGACAAGGTCGCCTTTCTTGAACGCCCGTTGCTTGACCAGCTTATCATAGGCACGTGTCATGCGGGCTTGATACACTTGTAAGTGTTTGTAGGCTTTGAGTCTTCAACCTTCAAGGCTGGACAACTCTTCAAGCCTCCTTTCTATCTCGGACTGGTCTTGGCCTGGCAATCCAGCGTGCACAGCAACACGGTATGATGCCAGCTCGATCTCCACAGGGATCACTGCTTCAACTCCGTAGACCAAGAGAATGGGGAGCAACCCGTGGGGGTTTTGTAAATAGTCCGATAGGCCCATAGGGCTTCGTGGACCTTCTCGCCCCAATCCCGTTTGCGGCCACCTACTATCTTGGACAGCAGCTTGCAGAGGGTTTTGTTTAAGGCCTCGGCTAACCCATTGGCCTGGGGATTGTAGACCGACAACGCTCTCCAGTCAATATGGAACTTGGCCGCCAGCGCATAAACAGTCTTGTTCTTGAACGGCGTGCCATTATCGGATATAATCCGACTGGGGGTGCCGAACTTGTATATGATATAGTGCCGCACAAAACGAGCAACTATCTCCCCTGTAACTCCCGTAGTGGAACGGCTTCCGCCCATCTGGAGAAGTAATCGGTGGCAGCGAGTATGAACTTGTGCCCCTGGGACGATGGTGGGAATGGTCCCATAATATCCATACCCCACTCTGCAAATGGCCAAGTAGGCGCTGTTGGATGGAGCGGGTTAGGTGGCCGCCGAGGGACTGGGCCGAACGCTTGGCCTTGATGACATGTACGAGCATATTGATTACAATCTTCGTACATGGTAGGCCAATAGAACCCTTTAAGCTTGATCCTATTTTTCATCTTAGCTCATGTCTGGTGAGCTCCACACAATCCGGAGTGGACCTCGTGCATGACGATCTTCGCTTCCTTGGACGAAAGGCACCGCAGGAGGACCGATCGGTCTTTTTCATGGACGAGCCTAAAGAGCAGACCGTCAATCAGCTGGTAGGATGTCGCCCTGCGTAGCAGTTGCACCCTCTGAGCCCGATCAGGAGGGAGCCAGCCGTTCTTTAGCTTTATGATCGGCTCACGCCAATCTTCTTCTTCGGGAACATTCTCCTCTTGAATGTTGTCGACCTCATAAACAGTGAGGTCGGATTCTTCGTCGAGCACACTTGGCATGAGCCTTCGGTGTCTGACAGTAATATTTAATTCTCCCTCAGGCGGGAGTTTTAGGGCTGCTGCCAACTTTGCAAGAGCATCAGCCTGGGAGTTGCTGCCTCTGGGGACATGGCATATTTCAAATAGGTAAAATATTTCTTTGAGCCTCATGACGGCTGCATGATAGGGGACAAGCTCCTTCTTCCGGACATCATAGACGCCCAGTACTTATCGGATGACGAGCTAAGAATCCCCGTACACTTTGATGCACTTGATGTCCATCTCCAGTGCCAGTTGAAGCCCAATGATTAGCGCTTCATATTCGGCCTCATTATTAGTCAGGGACTTCATGAGAGCGCAAGAGTTGTGGAGGATGCCGCCTTGTGGGGATACAAAGACTACCCCCGCGCCCGAGACATAGTCTGTGTGGCTGCCGGCCCTTTTGATTGTCCGAGAGGCACCATCAAAATATAACTCCCAATGTGGGAGATCAAGGGTGAGGACGCCTGGCTCCATCTGTGGTGGGACTTTTTCAGAATGCTCCCCAATGGCTTGAGAAGGCACCAACACCTCTTCATTGGGCAGCTCGAAGTTGAGTGGCGAATCTTCCGGCACATGGTGCGCTGCTAAGAACTCCGTCATCGCTTGTCCCTTGATCGCCTTGCGTGGGACGAAGGTGATGTCGAACTCCATGAGGATAAGTGCCCATTTACCAAGCCTACCAGAAAGGACAGGCTGGCTGAGCAGAAACTTGAGTGGGTCACATTTTGAGATGAGCTCCACCCGGTGGGCTAGAAGATAATGCCTCAGCTTCTTGACAGCAAACACCAGAGCTAGGCACACCTTTTCCATGGGGGCGTACCGGTGCTCAGGCCCGATCAGCTTCCGACTGAGGTAGTGCAACGGCTGCTCTTTGCCCTCGTCATTGACCTGGGCTAGCAGAGCCCCCAAAGAGGCCTCCATGGTAGCAATATATAAGACAAGGGGCTTCCCTCTGACAGGTGCCCCTAAGACAGGAGGAGTCAGCAGATACTCCTTGATTTGCTCGAAGGCCTTCTGACAGTCTTCGTCCCATATGAAGGGTGCTCCTTTCTTCGTCAATTTGCCGAAAGGTAGGCATCTCCCCAGAGAGATTAGAAATAAATCGCCTAATATAGGCGAGTCTACCTTGCAGAGATGAGAGATGAGAGATCTGAGCTCTGTCAAGCTCTTGGGCGGAGGCAGTCCTCTTATGGCCTTGATTTTGTCAGGATCAATTTCTATACCTCGGTACCTGACAATGAAGCCGAGGAACTTGCCGCTGGAGACACTGAAGGCGCACTTCATCGGGTTCATCTTGAGTTGAAATTGTCGAAGCCTTTCAAAGACTCGACGCAGGTCAGCTAAGTGATCCTCCCGCTTCTTTGTCTTGACGACCAGATCATCGACATAGCATTCGACAAGGTCATGTAGCATCTCGTCGAAGATCTTGGTCATTGCCCTTTGGTAGGTTGCGCCGGCATTCTTGAGACCGAACGGCATCCTTTTGTAGTTGAAGATCCCGTTAGGAGATCGGAAAGCCGTATGGTCTTTGTCTTTGACGGCCATGCAAACTTGATTATAGCCCGACGATCCATCCATGAAAGACAAGGCTTCATGACCAGTGGTCATATCAACCATTGTCTCAGTGATTGGGACAGGGAAGTCGTCCTTTGGGCATGCTTTGTTCAAATCCCTGAAGTCGATGAAGACTCGGACTTGGCCATTCTTCTTCTTGACAGGGACTATATTGGCGAGCCATATAGAGTACATGCAAGGTTCTATGAAGTCCACGTTGAGCATCTTGTCAACCTCAACATTGACCGTTAGCTCCAGCTCATGGCGCATACGCCTTTGAGCTTGCTTGACTGGCTTGACTGTTGAAAGTATTGCCAGCTCATGTTCAGTCACAGAAGGGTCGAGCCCGGTCATTTCTTTGTAAGTCCAGGCGAAACAATCCCTGAACTCTTCTAGGAGCTGTCGATACGACTGCCTTTCTTTCTCGCTGAGGAGAGCACTTATGAAGATGGGACGGTGGTCATTTTTGCTTCTGAGATTGATTTCAATCAACTCGTCCACAGTTGCTTGACCACCGTCTTCAAGCTCTGGTGGAGCTGGTTGGAGGTCGACGAAGTCTCCCTCATCATCAATGTTGGCTTCATAGAAATCAAATTCTTCGAAGCACTCTTGCTCGTGGCTTGAAGCCGAAGGGCTTGCTTCTTCTTGCTGATGGTTAGCAGGCTGAGCTGCTCCTTCCTCTGAGGGGTGGTCGCTGTTCGACTCCTAATGAAGGTGATGGTGTGGCAGACACATCACCGGATGCCCTTACAGAGTCATCAATCTTAGGCTCAGCTTCTGCTTGCCCGTGATGGAGAGGTAGTAGTCCTATGGTGTTGACTGCAAAGTGGACCTCGAAGTCCGTCTCCTGGTCATAGCCAAGGCCCCGTGTATCTTTGCGGGAGAAGGGAGGTTGCCCACGGACCTGCGGAGGGTTCCACAGTTGATGGAAATACGCCGCTCGTGCAGGGTCCAGAGTTTGCGGGATGTGCTGCTTTTTGCAAATTTTCCCTGATGTATTTCAGCATATCGTCCATCTCCTGGACTAGCTCTGGCACCACATCGGCGGGAGTATCCCAGCCAAAATTATCTTCAGGAGGGCACGGTGGGACTAAATCACCTTTGTAAAAGATGATCGGCTTGTCCCTCTTGCCTTTGTTGCGTCTCCTTCTCCGTTGATAAGAGACTGTAAAGGTCTTCAACTGTTCCACTTCATGTTCTTCCCATTGGGACGAGAGTTGAAGGCACTTAGGCGGTAAGGAGATACTCCCGTCAATGACCCAGCTGATGAGGTTGGCTTCAAAGTCAACACTTCGCCTCTCTGGTTGAGTCGGCTTGGAGGCAACACTGAGGCTCAGCCTGTGCAGCTTTACCATATCTTGGTTGACAGTGAAGAGCTGCCCTTCCTCAACTTCATGGTTCACCTTTTGCTACCCTTTGTCTTTTAAAGACTCGGGGATTGTTAAAGTGGGCTTCCCAAAATATAGTGAAGCATCGACCAGATGGCACTCATTGGGGTGGAACGGGGACTGGTCTGCGAAGACCGTATGTTGCTCCCCTTCCTTGGCATATTTAATGCATTGATGCAGAGTTGAAGGAACAACCCAGTTCTCATGAAGCCAGGGTCTTCCAAGTAGCATCTTGTAAGATGTGTCGGAGTTGATGATATAGAATGTCGCTTGGGTGACAAAATCGCCCAAAGTTAGCTTGACCACAACCCGACCAAGCGCCTCCTCGGAACCCTGATTGAATCCCGAGATCTTGACATCGGTCACCTTTTGTAAATAAGGTGCCAAGTATAGAGACTTGAAAGTCTTCAAAGGCATGATGTTGACGGCTGCTCCGGCGTCAACTAGGATGCGATTCACATCATGCCCATTGATCGTCCCCCTTATATATAAGGGGCGATTGTGACACGGAGAGGACAACAACATGTCTTTGTCCGTGAAGGAGATGTTGGCTGTGAGTGCTTCATATGCCTGAGCTTGCAACTCTGCAACATGGGCTTCATATGCCTCTAGGTCTTGAAGTATCTTGACAAGAGCCTCTCTGAGATCTTTGCTCTAGGCGATGGCCTCCCAAATGGTGACATTTGTTGGGAACCGCTTCATATGATGAATGATTTTGCGATCTGCCTGGCATGGGTCTTGTCAAATGGCGGAATGATCTCCGCCAGGGTCTTCGGCACCTGGCGAGGCTTCTCCCGTTTAGAAGGACGCTCCCTGTCCAGCTGGCCTTCTGCATCTTCCTGGAATAGCGGAGCCAAAGACACTTCCGGAGGTGGCAAGGGTTCCTCAGGCTGATCTTCATTAGAAGGACCTGCTGGGCTTGTGGTCTTGACTCTGTTGGAGGGGTCGGCTTGCTCTGACGCCTCCTCGCGCACTGGCGACTTGGCTGACTCCTCTTCTTCATTAGAGGATGTGATTATAAAAGGGACGCCACCCGACTTAGCCGTTGAAACGGGGCCTGAACCCTCTGAGGGGCTGAGGATGAAAGGGATTCCCCGAGCTTGAGTTTCCGGGACAGGACCCGACTTTTCCCCTCTAAATATTATGACCCGGTCCAGAGTCAAGGGACCTTCACGTCCTCGGCCACGACCTCGGCCACGTCCCCGGCCATTTCTTGCCGAGCGACGCTGATATGTTACCATAGGAGCCTTGCCTCCAGTGCTATCAGCCGCAGGACAGTAAATGTTGTCAGGTGGCGGAATCGCCACCATATTGCAAGAGAGCTCTTGCAACATTTCCTCGAGCATCTCGACAGTGAGCTCCTCATCTTTATAGAATAATGAGAGCTCCTCTGGGATTGGAAAATCTTCACCTTTTTCAAGACGGTGGACCATTTCCCGGAGCCATTGAAGGAGCCGGACTTTTCGCCCAAGCTTGTCCCAAGGAATATATTCGTCCAGAGTGACGATCCTGGTAGGACGAGAGGGAGTGTACTCCTCTAGCTCATCTATGAGCTTTTGCAGTCTTTGCAGAGGGATTGGCTCCTTAGGAGCCTCCATAGCCGCTGCTTGCTCGGCTTGTTTCTTCAACCTCCTCTTCAAATTCTTCCTGCGATTCTTCTCCTACTTCTTTTGGCGGGCCGCCTCTTGAGAAGAGAGAGGAGTTCGTTTCGGAGGTGGCACTTGCTTGCCCCCAGAATTTTACTTTTTGCTCTGGGCTGGCTCCTTAGGGGCCTTACTGCCGCGGCTTTTTCTGGGGACAACCTTGGTCCAAATGGCCTCCTCCGGCTGAGGCTGGAAGGTGGCATTGATTGCCTGAGCAATTATTTCCGGTCGCAACTCCTGGAACTCTGCCAGTCCACAGTGGAGCCTCTGGGGGCTTTGTAGTTCCACCGACTTTGCTTGGGCTGATGACTTGGCTTGCTTGAGCTACTGAGGCCTTTCCACAATTGGCGGTTGCGCCAGCTTGACAGAAGCTTTAACTGGGGCCTTCACGGGCTCAAGAGGTTGAGTCCTCTCCACGACTAATGGCCTTGCTGACTTGGCAAGAGCTTTGGCTGAAGGCTCTGACGCCTTGGCTTTGCCTTTGTTGTCTGGCCGAGAGTTCTCTCTTA
This sequence comes from Amorphophallus konjac, assembly GCA_022559845.1. Taxonomy (NCBI): domain Eukaryota; kingdom Viridiplantae; phylum Streptophyta; class Magnoliopsida; order Alismatales; family Araceae; genus Amorphophallus; species Amorphophallus konjac. The sequence continues at coordinate 13,218,531 of CM040121.1, forward strand.
TGATGATACCAGGTGGACTCAACCTGGGAAGGACCCTGGGACTCTCTCCCACGGCTTGGCGTCCTGGGTTCTGGACCTTAGGCCCTTTATAGGTGGCCTTGTCTTTAGTGAGTAATGGAAATTCATCATTTTCCGCCGGCTCACTTGGTCTAGCTAATCGGGAGAAAGCTTCAGTTTCTCGCCGAGTCTGCTGGAGAGTCTCCCTGGCGGCCTCTGCAAGACGCAACCTTGTCATGGAGTTCCCCTGAATATCGACAACCCCTCTCTGGATGAGTGCTCCGATGAAGTCCTGAACCTCTGGGCATTGCCGCGTAGGGTGAGACACCCTTGCATGATACTTGCAATAGCGGGGGTGACTCTTGGCCGTCTCATTGTAATAAGACGGCGGGTCATGTGTCAGTACCCAGCCATCCTCCAGAAGTTTGTCAAAAATCTTCTCAGTGTCTTCCTTAGGAAAAGAATACTGATGAGATGGTCGCCACCCTGGATACCATAGTGTGGACTCGGGCGATTGGGAACTGGCTCCCTGGGAACTGACTCCCTCCTCCTGTGACTCGGGGAACTGGAAGGCTGCTGCAGCGTGAATGACATTGACGGAGACATGAAGATTCCTCTGTGTATGCGGCTGCGGTGGGTCGACTAGGAATTCGCCCATATTGACCTTCCCTCGCCTGATTAGGTCCTCGGCGAGGTCCTTGAACGGCTCACAGTTGTGGATAATATGGCCAACAACTTCATGATATGGGCAATAGCCCTCATGAAAAGCAGCACCTGGTGTCTGCTCCATGGGTGACGGGCTTATGAGTCCAGCCCGCTGGCATGCGAAGAAGATGTCTGGAGTCTTCTCGCAAGGGAAGGAGTATGACTTTTCTGGGAGCTCGACTTGAAGTGGAGCCTCCTCGCCTTCCGGTGAGTCATCATCGTCTTTAGATGAATCTGAGGACTCTTCAGAGAGCCAACCCCTGAGTGGAGCCCGGCCGGTAGGTGATACACCCGCCTCCCGTATGTGGGCTGGAGCTAACCCCCTAGCAAATGGGCCAAAGGGGAAAGTGGACAACTGTTGATCAATGCTCTCTAGGAACTGCAGCAGGCGCCTCTGTTCCAATTGCAATTGCCGGATTTCCCCTCGGATTTTCTGAATTGTTCTCCGCAGTGCTAAACACTCAGGGAAGTGAGGGAGGAGTGACTCTGGGACCACCGTTGCGCTGTTGATTTGAAGGCCCAACCTCGGAGGCATTGGAGCTCGAAACCATCGCCCCCATGTGGACGACGTTAGCCTACCGATTCGATCGACCCCAAGCATGCGGCTGTGGTGGGTCGACTGCATGGCCCAGCATGTTTATCAAACCTTTTTGAATGAGCTCTTCTGCTATGTTTTTGAAGACATAGCAATCCCCGATGGTATGACCCAACCTCCGGTGATACACACAATAGGTGGGATCCTCTGTCTTGTCCACCTCTGAGGGCTTCCGCGGATCTGGCAGAGTGACGAGCTGCTCCTTCATACATAGATCAAAGAGCATCTTGGTATGCTCCTTTCTGAAGGAATATGGCGTCTTCATGCGCTCCGCTAAGAGAGACGCATTTGCCTTGGCATCAGGCTTCTTGCCATTGCCCTTAGATTTTCCTTCCCATTTGTCTCCATTCGTCGGGGAGAAGTCCACGACATTCACCTCCTTACCGCTAGCCAGACGGTCTTTGGAGGATTTGCCTTTGGCAGAAGCTTGTGTAGGGTGGTCGGCAAAGAACATCTCAATTTCCGCCACCACCGTGTTCAACTGGTCAAAGCTTCTGATATTGGAGCCCAGAAGCTTTTCGTTGACTTCTGCCGAGAGACCCCTGCGGCAGATGGTGATCGCATCTTCAGGCGTCGGAGGATTATCGCAGCACATACTGACGTCCCTCCATCGCTTGATGAAGTCTAATGCTGTTTCACATTTCTTCTGTCGAAGGGAACAAAGCTCTGCTAAGGAGACTTTGCGTTCGACCATTTGGAAGCGGTCGACAAACTTCTTCTGCATATCAAGCCCAATCAGATACTGAGTTGGGCTTCAACCTTGAATACCACTGGAAGGCGGTGCCAGTCAAGGACGTGGCAAAATACCGCAGCAAATATGCCTCTTCCAGGGCTAATTCACCCATGGCCGTCATGTAATAGGCCAGGTGTTCACGAGGAGAGCCTTGCCCGTTGAACTTCTGGAGCTTCGGGGCTTTTGGGCAGTCAGGCGAAGCTTCTTGAATTGATGAGGAGGGATAAGGCACGCTGTACAAATCAACGGTGGCCACTCCCTCCCCATGTTGAGCAAACTTCGCCTCTACAATGCGTTCAATCATTTGCTTCTGCGCCATGAGGCTTTCTGCAGCATGAGTAGCAGATGACAGCGCATTGGCTTCATGCGGCGGGACTTCGAAGTCCACTGCCAGTGGAAGTCTTGCAGCCGTGACAGAGGCATTGGCTGCCGCTGGAATGGGAGAAGGCTGCTGATCCGCTCCAGCCGGTGTCGCCTGAGGTGGGGTAGGAACCTCCTTTTCGCGCAAAAGCGACTGCAGCAGGTTCTTGAGGTCCTGGTTTTCCCGTCAAAGCTCTTCCAATGTGGGGGCCCGTGGCTCTTCCCCCTACTCTTCTTCGTGCCGGGAGTGATTGTCCTCATCAATACTGTGGACGTCTTCCTGGCGCTCTTCTTGCCGTGCCGGCTCGGGTTGAGATGTACCGACAGTCGGCGCTTGTTGTGTTTGTGCCAGGCCCCGGGACCCGGACCTTGACCTCCTCGAGTATTGAAGAGGCCGATTGAGTTCTCCCGAGGTGCCTTCGGGCTGTTTGTCGCCGGAGGTGGCGTAACATGTGAACACTTTGACGGTGTCATCGGTCACCTGGACCACCCGCTTTTTCTTGGGCGGTTGTCGCTCCGGCTTGGGCGGCCTCCCAAGTCTGTCAAAGACAGACACTCGGGATATAGATGCTTGAAGAGAGCGATCCTCCTCCGTGTACGTGGAACTGGCCCACGGGGAGGTCGGCCGCACCTTCTTGCCGGCTCCTCGGCGCTTTTGCCCCCGTAGGGGTTGAGATGTAAACCTCGCAGACGTCGAGGCCTCAGTGCTTGGCGGACTCCGCATCCACTGAAGCTCCGACATGCGGAAGGGCTCCTCCGCCCTCGCGCGCCTTATGATTCGGGCCTCCTCCTTGGTGACCCAGATCTTCTTCAGATGGAGCTGAAGCTCCTCCACTTTGTTGCCCCTTGTCCTTGACCGGGCAGCACGTGGCTTAGGTCGTTGTAAGGGACCTTGAACTGCCGCCGGTACGGCAGACTTCTTCTTCGCTCCGTCCTCCCGAACTTGCCGGAGGAGCTCGAAGCGGTTGGAGGTAGGAATGGTCGGGACATGACGATCTCGTGGCACGATTGGCTCGCCTCCATCGAACCGGATGCGGATGTCTCCGACAATTACAGTCTTGCCGGAGCGAGAGACAGCCTCTTCGGGCTTTGTACCCTTGCGGCTACGACGTTGCCCCCGTTGAGCAGGGGCAGCAGTGGTGGTGCCTGCCATAGGCATGGCATCATCCTGACGGCGGCGTTGCCCCCGTTGAGTAGGGGCAGCACCTCTGAGGGTGGCAGCATTGGAGTTGGGGCCGTTACGGCGACGGCGTTGCCTCCGTTGAGCAGGGGCAGCGCCAGCAGTGATTTGATTGACTGAGAAGACTCGGCCAGTAGCTGGGACAGAAGGCCTGACACCCTCGGCCGTTGACATGGCAGCCAAGCAAACTCGGCTGGTCATCGGGATGAAGGGCTTGACATCCTTAACAGTTGAGGAGTTGACCGGATGGACCCGGCCAGATGTTGCAGCAGAGGGTCTGACACCCTCAGCGATTGGTTTCTTGGCCAAGTGAACCCGACCAATCGACAGAGACGAGGGCCTGACGCCCTCAGAGACGACCTTGTTGACCGGACTAACCCGGCCAGTTGTTGAGACCGAGGGCCTGACGCCCCCGACGGTTGTCTTCTTAGTCGAGCGGACTCGACCAGCAATTGAGGTGGAGGGCCTGACACCCTCGATGGTGGTCTTGTTGACCGGACTAACCCGGCCAGTTGCTGGAGCCGAGGGCATGACGCCCCCGACAGTCGTCTTCTTGACCGGGCGAACCCGGCCAGTTGCTGGAATAGAGGGCCTGACACCCTCAACGACTGTCGTCACAGCCGTAGCTGAGCTAACCTCAACCACGGGCACAACACCCAAGAAAAAGGGCGAGCCGACGACCGCTGGAAAGTCGCCGAAAACGATCGGAGTTGCCAGGTATCCGCACATGGCATGGTCGGCAACGACTTGGGGGCCGTAGGTGACGACTGCCATCACTGCTGCTGGTATTGGTGGTGGTGGTGCGTAGCACAAACGGAGAAGGGCGCAGAAGCGCGAGTAACTCTCAGATGAATAGAGAGGTATGCCCTCCTCTTCCCGTCCTGTAAGAGGAAGAGGAGCAATCAGAACCTTGAAGAAGGTTTAGGGGACTTTCTTTGACAGAAAGAAGAAAGGCGGAAAAAGTCCCACCGGGCGTGCCAGTCTGAGACACGGAAAAAATCTAATCGATTTTTTTATCGTAGATGAGATATAGATTTTGTTCTTTTTGAAAAGAAACATCCCCCCCATCTGAGTAGAGGGTGATTCCGTGAGTGCGCGTCGTATCAGACAATTTGGGTTCGAGTGCTAGACCTTTCCTCACTGACCGGAGTCAGTGTTGATTTACATTGGTCTAACGTCCGAACACCTTTGTTTGACTGTCAAAGAAATCCCAAAAGTCTTCTATGGGGGTTCTGATGTTGAGGGCAAACTCTCTTAGAGGGCTCACAATGTCTACTCACTCACCACCGACCAACAAAAACAATTGAGCTAGGGTTTCAACTGAGGCCATGTTTGGGCAAAACCCTAGGATTTGGGAATATGAAGATGATTTGGGGGAAGCCATAGGCATTTTTGAAGTAAAGGAAGACTTTCTGGACCCCGAGGGTATTTTGGTAATTTTACCAACTCAGGGGTATTTTGGTAATTTTCCTAGGTCAGGGGTATTTCTGAAATTTCTGGGCTGGAACAGAAGTAGGATCGGGTCCCTGACTCCCCAAGGCGCTGAGGCTCTTTCTGGAGGGTTTTAAGGGCTCTGAGGCCATCTCTGGGTCAAAAGGGTAGTTCGGTAATTTTACCACACCCTATGCAGACTTAGGTTTGAGGTGGCACCCAGGTGTCGGACTGCGCTGACAACGTTTCCGGACCAAAGGAATGACAAAGGGCTTCGTAGAAGACACAAAATGTCAATTTGGTCGAAGGAGGGGTTTATATGCAATTTTGACAAGTCGGGGATTTTCTTGTAATTTTCCCCGGTCAATGCATAAAGAAGACATTTGAAGTCATAGATTACATTTATGGCCCAAATGGGTACAAGGATTGTCGGCGAATTGTCGACTGTACAAAGATCCGCACCAACGCGGGAAGTAGGGGCGTAGCCCGAATTACAAAAGATTGCAGGGTATAACTGCAAATTACAGGACCTTTGTCTCTTACGGTACCGGGGAGGACATTTTTGTAATTCCGTCATTATAAGGACAGAACCACATAACTTAGTCATCCCGGGACGTAAAGACTTACAAAACACGGCCCGCTGAGAAGCATAATTGCCAACATGACCCACTGAGGGGCGTAATTACAAAAATACCCCGTAGGGGCATAAGTACAAGACCCGGGGACTTACCCCTCGCAGGCCAAGACAAACAAAACAAACTCCTCCAGATGCTTGGTGGCTTCGTAGGTTGTAGATCGTTGTTCTTCTCCACTTGGACCCATGGGGGTCTATTTATAGAAGGCGGGAGGGTCCAGAGGGGTCAAATGAACGAATTTGCCCCGATTCTGTCAAAGTGGGGTGACAAAAAGCCATTTTGACCCCTCTGGATGCCAAAAGGGGCTAAATGACCCCGCTGGGGTGGCCAAAATCCCTCCTTTTTTTTGAACACCGGAGAGAGAGAGGGGGGTCGCGAACCCCTCTGGGATGCCAGCGGGGTCGCACGACCCCCGCCGACCCCGGCAGGGTGGCCGCGGCCCCCTCTCGCGTCCGGGAGGGGTCGTTTGACCCTCGGGCATGCGTTTTGGCCCCTCTTCGCGCCGTTTTGCTCCGTTTCTGTCAACCTAAGTTGAGAAGAAGCCGTGGTGGCGCTGCGTGGGGAGGAATCTTCGCGCCCGTCCGTGCCGTGTGATACACTTGCTCGGCCGCTTTGACAGGCGTGCATGCATGTCTTCCTCTTAACTTCCATTGCCGCGATGCCACTTGTGATAATATGATCGGGTCGATATACCCTAAATCACGGAGGTACTCCGCGGTCCGACGACATCGGCGCTACACCGTTTCTTTTCCGTCGGTTGTCTCGGAATAAAATTTTCGAAGTATTTCGAGAAAATTACAGGTGCAACAGGTTTCTTTGCCATTTAACTTGAAAAGCTAACATAGATGGAATACTCTAACAAATATTCAAGGAATATTCTTCTTCAGGGTCCGGGTTTATGACAAGGTTTTATTTTTGAACTCGTAAGAGACTAGAGGGTTTAGGGCGAAAGGTGATAGCTAGAGTGGAGAGGTTTATGGGGGAGCAGGCCAGGGAGGTGGCAGCCCTGATTGGAGTGTCTTGTGAGGATATTGACAAAGATGTCATATCGGTATTCAGTAAAATCAAAAAAAGGTGGTTGCTGGGTTTAGCTAGGAATGCCAAAGCGGGAAGACTTGCTAAAAGAGGGGAGGTGGAGAGGGAAGAGGAAGGGAAGGAGTCAGAAGGCAGATAGGTGGAGGGGAGAGGGGATGTTTAGGATTTAACTTCCATACAGAATTGTCACATGATGGAATGTGAGAGGGGTGTGCAAGCCGAGAAAAGGAGGGCGGTAAGGGAGTTTGTGTGGAGGTGCAAAATAGATATCCTGTGTATACAGGAGTACAAATTGGAGGGTGATGGGGAAAGTGTTATGAGAGAAATAGGAGGTAGGAGGCTGTCTAAAGGGGTGGTGTCCCCGGCAGTGTGTGTCTCTAGGAGCATCATGGTTCTGTGGAATGACTTTGTGGTGGAGGTGTGGTGAAAAGAAGGAATGTGGGTCGGTCTGCTATTTCCTTCACTTTCCACAATCTCTGTGACAACATCACTTGGGATTTCTTTGGTGTGTATGGACTCCAAAGGAGGGAAGGAAAAGAAGGCTTTGTGGGAGGAGCTTCATCAACACCATCAGCTCTCTGAAAGACCATGGTGCATTGAAAGTGACTTCAATGCCATTGCTGCAATGGGAGAAAGGTCGGGCACCTATTTGGCGACAAGGGAGATGGAGGACTTTAAGGAGTTCATTGAAGAAGGTGGCCTTATTGATGTCCACACACCGAACGCCCTCTTCACTTGGTGTCATCTCAGAGCAAACCCGATTTGCTCAAGGATGGACAGCTTTTTGGTGTTCGTTGATTGAGAGGATCATTTCCCTCACCTCCAAGCTGAGTGCTTGGCCCACCCCGTATCTGATCATAAGCTCATTCACTTGAAGACCAACAGACATCACACATTCAAGATGGAAAAGTACCGCCTAAAGGAGGAGGACTTCCTCCAAGTGGTCGTCAGAAGCTGGTCAGCACCAAGAGTGGAAGTATCAGCTATGGCAAGGATGGTTATCAAGCAAAAGGACCTACCCCAGGAGCTATCCTTTTGGGGGAAATCTAAAACTATACCAAGGAGACATGCAAAGGACAATCTGATAGAGCAACTTCAGGCATTCAATGCATTGGAAGAGACTAACCTATTAGATGAGCAAGACAGAGCCATTCGAGAGGTAACAAAGAAGCAGTTGGGTGACTTGTTCCTCAAGGAGGAGATGTACCAGAAGCAAAGATCCAAAGAGAGATGGTTGAAAGAGAGAAACAGGAATACTACATATTTCAAGAAGATTGCAGCTTGAAGATGGAGAATGAACTCCATCAAGAGCCTGAGACAGGGGGACAGAATACTATCCAGCATGACTAAGATTAGGCAGCATGTGGTGGACTTCAACTCTTCCCTCCTAATCAGAGGAAAATGGCTGGCTCCCTTCTTTTGTGGATCCCCAGTGGCCAGTCATGTCAGAGGAGGACAGGAATATGCTCTCTTCTCCCCTTTTCTGTTCAAGAAATCAGAGCAGCGGTGTTCGACTTGGCTGGGAACAAAGTCCCAGGACCAGATGGATTCCCCATGTTCTTCTTTCAACATTGTTCAGATATCATTCGATCTGACTTAGTGGAAGCAATGCTAGAATTCCAAGAGGGCAAAGTTGAACTCAACGGCATAAATAAGACTTCCATTGTCCATGTCCCAAAGAGGGCAGGGGCGGATTGTCTCAAGGACTACAAACCCATAAATCTGCTAAACAGCATCTACAAGATTATATGCAAATTGTTGGCCTCCTCCTGGTTGGGAAGGGTGGTGGACAAAGTGGTCAATAGCAACCAAGGTACTGTTATGAAAGGGAGGCAGATCCAGGAATTTTTTGTTGGCTCGGGAAGTCCTCCACTCCTTCAAGGCCCTTAAGAAAAAAGGACCAGTACTAAACTAAATTTTGAGAAGGCTTATGATAGGGTTAACTGGCAGTGCCTACTGGGTGTGCTTCAGTGTATGGGTTTTGGTGAGAAGTTGATTGGATGGATCAAACCTTGTGTCACCTCAGCCTCCTTCAAGGTGATTGTCAATGGGGAGCCCACCTCCTCTTTTCACAGTGGGAGGGGCCTGTGACAGAGAGACCCACTTTCTCCCCTCCTTTTCCTTCTGGTATCCCATATCTTAAGTAGAGTTTGGCTGAGAGTAGATAAGGAAGGACTCATTACAGGTTTCTGAGTAAGAAATTGGAGTAGTCACATCTCACACCTTTAATATGCAGATGATACTATCCTCTTCTTCTCGAAGGATGAGAAACAGCTACTTACCGCCAGATTTCTGCTCGAATTGCTGGAGGAGGTTAGTGGCTTAAAAGTCAACTTCCACAAGAGCCAACTTCTTGGGATTCGAATGGACAAGCATTCCTTGTAGAGGGCAGGCCTCATTCTCGAATGCCAAATCGGGCAGTTCCCCATCACATATTTGGGCCTTCCGTTGGTTGACAAAGCCATTCAGTGTAGAGATTGGCAGTCAGTTATTCAGAAATTTGAGACATGGCTGACCGGATGGAAGGGAAGACTTCTCTCTTATGGGGGAAGGGCAGTCCTATGTAACTAGGTACTAGAAAGTCTTCCTGTATACTTCATGTCTATGTTCTGGATTCCTATTTCGGTGGTGGCGAAACTGCAGAGTATCCAAAGCAGTTTCTTTTGGCACGGTAGTGCAGAAAGGGTGAGAGGTTGGCATGATGTCAATTGGGGCCGAGTGTGTCAAGCCAAGAGGTGTGGAGGCACAAACTTCTAAGATATCAGGACGTTTAATCTTGCTCTTCTCGCTAAATGGCTGTGGAAGATAGGGACCGCAGAGACTGGCCTCTGGACTCAAGTCATAAAAGTTAAATACTATCTTAGAGGCCGAACATGAGACCTGACTTACTCACAGACTTACCTATTGTCACCAGCATGGAAGGGTATCTTGCAAGCAGCTGATGTTATTCAGGCCTCTGTGCAAACTAAAGTTGGGGATGGACAAGTGTCTTTTTTGGCTAGACAGATGGTGTGAAGGCACTCCCTTCGCAAGCAAGTTTCCCAAGCTCTTCCAGATTCCATCCGACAAGCAAATGGTGGTAAGACAGGCATATGATTCGACAAATGGCTGGTGTTCTAGATTTAGAAGGAGACTGAAGGATGATGAGATTACGGAGGTGATTGACCTCTTAGCACTACTCTATATGATGAGATTTCGGAGGTGAATGACCTCTCAGCACTACTCTAAGGCGTCAATTTGGATCCTACCCCAGAGATAAGTGGGTTTGGAGATGGACCCCTCGAGAGTGTTCTATGTTCGGTCAGCATATTCCTTTATGGATAATTTGGGGGGGGGGGGGGGGGGGGGGGTAAGACACCCTCTGTTCCATCATGTCTGGAAACCACCCAACCCCCTTAAGGTGAAGGTGCTCACGTGGAGTATATCCATGTCCCAATTACCTACAAGGGATAGATTGGCCAGGTTCATAGCGGGGGTGGATACTATGTATAGCGTGTATGCAAAGGAGGAGGAATCTCCGGATCATCTATTTCTTCATTGTAAGTCTGTAACTTTGCTACCGAAATTTGGCAACACATCCTTACTAAGTTTAGACGTGTCAAACCAGTCGAGGACCCAGTGGAAAGGTTCATCACAAATTGGCATGTGCAATGGGGAACCAAGATTGACTGTCACTTGAGTGGCTCATCTTACATGCTACCTTCTGGATCATTTGGAGAGAAAGGAATGGAAGAATCTTCATAAGAGAATCCCACGATCATGCAAAATGTCTGGATCTGATTTTTTTTTTTGTGAAAAGTTGGGTAGACACTTTTTAGAGAGTGGACAATTGTAATTCTATTATTTCACCCTTGCTTCAAGGGTAGCAAGGCTTCTGCCTTTTTGTATAAGGGAGTTTTTGGGAGTACTCCCTTCTTACTTGTAAATTCTTCACTTTTATATACAATGTGGTACCATCCATTTTCCAAAAAAAAAAAAGGAGACTGGAGGGGGTTAAGGACTCAAGGGTAACCAGTTGAGTTGGAGAGATTAATCTTTAAACATGAAGGATTTTAGGGTGGGCATTCCTAAAACCCTAAACTACTAACCAGCAAGGGTTACAAAATGAACTAGATATACAACACGCCAACAAATAAACAGTTATCATGATATTACAATATCCTCTACATAGTTTTTCTCATAAGATTTCTCTATCATAACATAACTGAGCAAGATGTGTGGTAAACTTCTAACAAGTTAGAAGTTAGGACTGAAAACATGAAAATCAATCATAAAATGGGCCTTCTGATGTGAGCCATCATGGCAATCTTGCAATAGTAGCCTATGCTCATGGGATGGTGATGTAGAAGATTTTTGGAAGAATCTTAGCAACATTATGATAAAGATCTCATTCCATAGTAGAATCAACGAAAAGCAATCTACAATCATTCCTCAAAAAGTAGTCACTAAGGTCCTTGAGATCGTAATAACCCAAGAATCATGCATATCACCACGTCACATTTGGCTTCACATATAATGATTTCTAGAAATTCATAACTCGTTTCTGCCCTTGTCATGAGTTAATAGAATTTTTTGTGCCCACAGAAGCCTTGAAGATCTCCCATTTTATCTACACATCATACTGCTCTAAACTGCAGAGACTCCCACTTTCGCAAATTTTATTCCACAATTTGAAACCAAATATTTACAAGGACCACTATGAAGGCACATGATATTGGAGACAAACCAAATTCAAGAATGATTTTATTTAATTATTCATTCAAGTTAAACTATAATATTTTTTTATCTTCCAAAAAAGTTGAATCATGCTTCTAAGAAACATGAAATACCATAGTGAATCCGACAGAACTAACTGGAATTTCAGGAATAAAAGTAGACGAGTAGACCTTCAAAGCAAATTTGATGAGAATGGTTTTTATTTCCCAGAAAACATAGAAATTCTCTAATTAGAAACTAACCGGTGAATGAGATTTTAGCCAAACTTGAATAGGTGTATCAGGTGTATATGGATCCCCATACATGAAATCAGGCACCACAGTATAGAATCCAGAAGCTGCAATCTTGTCAGCAATTTTCCTTTACAGCAACATAGAGAAGGCATTAATATGCAGCATAAAATAACACACATAAATTTTTAAAACTCAAACTATCAAAGATCGTCCGGCTTAAGAGGAAGGAGAATGCTGCTGAAATGTCAAACTTTTGAAGCATAATGTCTGTACTTTTGAGGTTTTAGTGCTCAGTTACAATGTAACAGTTCTGATATTAAGCCTTATGTCGTGACTTCGCTGTTCCACATGTGCGGGGAATTTCACCCTTTCAGATCATTATATTGGGGTCTCTACAGTCCATATGACAACCTTCTGAAAAGCTTAATTATTACGACAATTTGCTGACATCATTAAGAGAGGCTTTGACATTAATTGCAAGATGGAAGACAGTGAAGCCTTGGTTACTTTGCGAAGAAGTATGAAAATAAATATGAGAATAATCATGGGTTACTGTTGAACCCTCAAAATAACACAAGAACAAAAAAGTAAGGAAGGAGAGAGAGTGAACCTACCCGGGCCCACCCCCCCTCGCATTTTCTTCAATCTGGCCTGGATAGGTTGGAACCTACTCGGGGCCAGTCCCTCTCTCTCCCTCCAGCCTTGTTGGGACTGCATAGGTCCCCCTTTAGCCCAATGGAACCAGATAGGTCCCCCCATGTGGGGAACGGGACCGGAGAGGTCCCCCTATGTGCCTAATGGGACCGGAGAGGTCCTCCATGTGGGGTTCACAACTCACTTCTCTCAATCCATCTATTTGAACATATCCGGTCCGGATGGGTCTCCCTTGGGGCCTATCCGGACCGAATAGGCCTCTTTGAGACATATCTGGTCCCATTCCTCTCTCTCTCTAATAAACATAAAAAAGAAGAGAAAAGAAAGAAGGTGTTTGGGCCCGAATAGATCTCCAAAAGGACCTATTCGGACCAGATAGTCCCCCCAAGGGACCTATCAAATCTCATTCTCGTTCTCTCTCTCCCTCAAGCCTTGTTGGACTGGATAGGTGCCCAAAGGGACCCATCCGGGCCAGATAGGTCTCCCCAATAACCTATCCAGTCCGAATAGGTCCTTCATGGGGGTAACCGCCCCCCAATACTTATAAATAGACCTCGTTGCCCCCATTTCAAGAGACAAACAAAGACAGATCGAAGCCCAAGGCGGATGGAAGCCTAAGGAGAAGCAATCTCCCAGGCATTTTGTACTTTGCATGCCTCCACCAAGGAGGGTGTGCGCCCAACAAGGGTTGCACATGTGCCCTCGGGGTTTGCAAATATATCCATGTGGTTGTGCCTTGTGTAATTCCTTAGTTTGCATATATGCCTCCGTGATGTCGCTATGCTCCTTGTGTCATTTCTTAGAGAGAGATCATATTGTAATTTTTTTCTGAGAGGCTCTGCCTCCCTGAAAAACCCCCGCAAGGGACGCTGCCTCTTTGACCCACGCGACTTGAGCGCGCAAGTCGACCCGCGGCGTTGCACTGACAACATAGTTGTTAAGGCGCCCGCCTAGGCGCCGCTTAAGCGGCGCCTAGGCGGGCAGGCGATTTTTTGGGAGCAAGGCGCCCCCACACCTTGTTGCCCCTGAAAAAGGCGCCGCCTAGGCGCCCCCCTGCTACCTTCGTCTCCCTCTTCTCCCCTGTTATAAATAGAAATTTTCTTCCCTTGACCCCCGCGACCTGACCGCGCAGGTCGATCCACGTGCGAGGGCGCACAATGACGAGTTCGGGCTTCACACTCTAACACACTTTCTCTATTTCTCTCTAACACTCACAGTGAGACCCACCCTCTCTCTCTCCTACCCCCTCTCTCTGTCTGTCTATCTCTTCTCTACCCTTGCCCCCTTCTCTCTCTTTCCTCCACCCTTCCTCCTCCTCTCTCTCTCTCTCACACACAGTTCGCAACTATCTCTCTCAGTCCCTCTCTCTCTATCCTGCCTTCCCCCCTTTCAATTAATAATGGGGTTAATTTGTTAATAAAGTATTTTAACTTTTAATTAGAATTTTGTATGTCTTAATTGTTAATTTTATCTCAAAATAAATTTTGATATTTTATTGCAATGTCATTTCTATTAATTTTTATTTCTATATTCATACTAGTGTTGTTTCCCATATTTGTAATAATCATGATTAATTTATATATAAAAATTATGTGTATATTAATGATACTATTTTTTATGAACTTGACGCCTAAGCGCCGCTTAAGCAGGCGCCTAAGCACTTAGGCACTCGAGGACCCCAAGCTCGCCTTGGTCGCCTTGACAACTATGACTGACAAACGCATAGAGATTGATTGCAGGTCATGAGAACTCAAGAAGAAAAAATAATCTCCTAAGTGTTCTTTGCCTTGTGTATCCCCACCAAGGAGGTACTTGTGCTTTATGTCAAAATTACACAAATACCCATGTTCAGTCTAGATATTACGAATATATCTCTGGCTGTCCAAAATTATAGAAAGTTCATGTTCGGTCTAGAAATTACAAAAATGTCTTGGCCTGCCCAGAAATGAAATAGAAACCCCTATGTTGTCTAAAAATTACACAAATATCCTTGTGTTATTTAAAAATTACACAAATATCCCTATACCTTCTAGAAATTCTTAAAATGCTCCTTGGAGTTCAAAAATTGCATAAATAGCTTTGTTCAGTCCCGACATTATCAAAAATACCCATGAGCTTCCCAAAAAGGACAAACAATCCCTGACTCATCCAAAAATTGCATAAAAAATTTGAACTTTGCAGAAATTGAACAAAGCTCTTGTTCTGCTCCGAAGTTCTCAAAATACCCTTGTCTAGGGTCATGCCTTCTACACGACTTAGTGAAGTGGGACCATGTCACTTCCCTTAAGCGGTGTGCGCTCTCGTTAACTTTACTTAAGACTGACCAGGAACTGTCAAACCCAAGAACCCTGAGCTCAAAAAAATTACAAGAATACTCCTACTAGCGGGAAATTACAAAACAAACCCTAAAAAGTCAAGAAATGACAGATAAACCTAGGGAAACCCAAAAACTACAAATAAACAGTGGAAAGCAAGAAATGGCAAATAAGTCTAGGGACCCTGGACAGCCAAGAAATGAAAGGAATGTCCAAAAAATGTCAAAAAATTACAAATGTACCCTGAAAAGTCAACAAATGACAAAAAGATCCAAGGAAGCCAAAAAAACTACAGAAATATTCTGGGAAGTCAAAAAATGACCTAGGAGAGTCGAGAAACTGCAATTGTACTCCAAAAAGTCAAGAAATGACAGAAATGCTCCGAAATGTCAAGAAATGAAAGAAATGCCCTAGAAAATCAAGAAATGACTGGATTATCCTAAAATGTCAATAAATGATAAGAATACCCAAAGAATGGCAAGAAATGACGAAAATATCCTAAGAAGTCAATAAATGACAGATAAATTTAGGAGAACCAGAAAACTACAAAAATACCGTGAAAGGGGTCAAAACTGTAGAAATACCCAGGAAGGGTCAAAAATTGCAAAAACACCCAGAAAGGGATCAAAAGTTATAGATGTACCCAAAAAGGGTCCGATCATGATGAAATTCAAATTCAACGGTCATATCATGACCAGAATTAAATTCAACGGTCAGATCATGATCAGAATCAAATTCAACAGTCCGATCATGGCTGGGAGTAAATCTCCGTCTAATTGAGGACAAAAGCAAATTCAACGGTTCGGTAAAGACCAGGAGCAAATCCAATAATATGATAGTGACCAGAAGCAAATTCAACAGTCTAGTCGTCAATAGAAGCAATCCAAAGATTCAAGTGCAAGCAGAGGCCTACTCAATGATCAAATGGCGACCAGATCTAAATCCAAAGACCCGATTACATAATCGGGATCAAATGTAAAGATCTCAAGAGACTAATTTTAATACAAATTTTATATATTCAAGAAATGCAAGTCATTCGAGTTTACTACAAGAGTATGCTTCTAATGGATGAACATCAAAGATCATATCCACTAGAAAAAACCCATAATATCACAACAAATATTATAAAGGTTAAAGGTGTTCTTTGACAGTTAATCTAGTGTATTCGGACTTTATGCCAATGTAAATAAACACCGATTCCAATCGGTGGGGAAATGTCCAGTAACCGAACGCTAAATCATCTAATAAACCAAATCCACAGAATTAAAACTGTGCATACTTTTTGAATAGCTAACAAATGTACATTGATGTTCAACAAATGAACAATTCTTTAAAAAAAAAATTGTGTTCAACGGTTACAAAGCAAATGAAAATGAAGAAGAGCCCTGAAAGTGAAGTAGCATACCTTAAATTTGGAGCTTCAAAACCTACAATAATTTGACAATACAGGTGTTAGATGAAGAAACAAGAATCCTTCCATAGCATTACAAACTTTTTTTTTGGTTGGGGGTGTGGGCTAGAATGAATCAAGATTGAGTTGATGATGATGAAATAAAAAAAATGAAAAACTAAACCGAAAGCCACATAAAATTAAACTATTACCAACGTTGCACAAACCGGCACTAGCTGCAAAATCCTTTTTTTAAGTGGTTGGTATCACAAATATATTAAAAAAAAGGATATACGAGTATAATCCGTGAGCTCTCAAAAAATCCAAGCACATAGTGACCACGCCAAGCATAGTTTAAAAAGGCACAAGGCATATGCGCTCCAAAACAGCCTCAAGGCTAGCGCCTCGAAGAAGTCCGAGGTGTGTGTTTTATTTTGGGTGAGGCACTGAGAGGCGGTGAGGCGTTGGGGCGTCTGGGAGGCGCAAGATTCATGCTAGATTTTGATGGACGGTGTGGATTGATGCATCCCATAAAATATTAAAATAAGATCTTTAAACATTTGGTCCCACACTCCCATCTCTATCGTGCTCGAGGTTTCCCAATTGCAAGAGGAAGAGGAACACGAAGAGTCCCCTCCTCCGCGCTTCCTCTTGCAACCTGACGTTCTCGTCGGCTAGTGTTAGCAAGCAACACCAACGATCCAACGAGGGGTCCAGACTTCTGCAAGCGGCAAGCGGTGGTCCTAACGAGTGATGACGGTGATCCAGCGAGCAGTCCACTAGCAAGTGGCACTGGTGATCCAACGAGCAGTCCAAACTTCTGCCAGTGGCGAGCGAGGCGCTGGCGATCAAGCGAGCGTTTTAGACTCCTGCCAGTGGCGAGCGATGGTGCATGCGAAGTGCGAACGGTCCAAACTGGTCTTGTCGGCGGCGAATGCTCCAGGTCCTGCCTACGGCGAATGGTCCGGCCAACTGCGAGCAGTTCGGCTAGCAGCAAGCGGCGGCGCTTGCGAACGGTCCAGATCCTTCAACCGCTCGCTATAGGTAACGTTTTGTAACTTTTGTCAGATTTACAGTTGTTATTCTTGTCCTTTATTTTTCTTCTTCCCCCACTCCAGCCGAACCTTGGGACTCCAACGAGAGACCGACCATTTATCTCTCCTTTTTTTTCTTCTTCTTCCTGCTCCTACTCTCTGCCGGTCCTCGTTTCAAACTGTTGCGAATACACATCTACTTCTTCCTGCTCTTGCTCTCCGCCGATTCTCATTTCAAATTGTTGCGACTTGTGAGTACGTACTGTACATCCCCATATGGAATGTATACCGTGTATGCATCTTTATTTTAAAAGTTACATCCCTCATTCCCCATATTGCATGTCTACCATGTATGCATCATTAGTTTAAAAGTTCAGATTCTTCGGACTTTACAGAATCAAATTCTTTTTTATTAGTATTCTTTTACTGTTACCTGATTACTCCTTTTCCTCCTGTTCTGCTAGTTTTCTGTTTATTATTTCTTTGTAAATCCTAACAGCTATTGCAAAACATAGTCACGGAGCATTAGTTCTTCAACATTTTGAATATTTTATTTTCTCTTAGATGTTATTTTAATAGTTTTAGCTAAAAGATCATGTGCTGCGATTTGAATATTTAAACCAACAATTTTGTAGTTGACTTATGACAACCACACCCTAGACCATTGAGGTAAAGCCAATATTTTTAGATAAAAATGATTAGTTTATTTTATTAATATAAAGGGATTTTTTATTTTAAGCTCCTAAATTCTTTCAAAATTAAGAAAAAGTCCCCCTAATCCATCTATTTAGTCAAAATCCCCCAAAATCTTCAAAACCTTAATAAAAAGTCCCTCAGGTTATCATCTGTCCAAAAAAGGAGAATATTCCCTAAAATATTCCTTCACCACCCCGTTAATTTGTGTATTCTCAATTTTACCCTTTGATATTCTCTCTCTATGGGCACTCTCTCTCTCTCTCTCTTTCCCCAAGAAAGACACAACGGCGGCCGGGGAGGAACATGATGGGGAGGACAATGTCAGAAGCATGGTCATGGGTGCTCTCGATCCCTGGCAGTTCCACCATGACATCATAGATGAGGCCGAACACCACCATGAAGTAGGTGAGGAGGAGGAGAGAAGACGGTCATGGCAGAGGGGAGGACGACACTCTCTCTCGAGGTGGAGGTCGCAGCGCTGGTGTGGGGCAACGTCGGCGAGGCAACGGAAGGAGAAGGCGAGTGTGGAGACTTCGTCGATGGCGTGGAAGAAGGGGTGGGTTGATGAGGTCCGGGGATGGGAAGCCGTAGGGGAGGAGGGCCTCGGGGCAGACATAGGGGGCCGCCACAACGGCCTAGAGGGACTTGGTGCAAAGGTTGGAGGAGCAACGGAGGTGGTTGCCAAGTTCTTGGGTAGGGTTGCAAGAGTGGCCGTGGCGAGAGGGGTTGTGGTGGTGCGGGGGCTTGTCCTGCCCGGCTGCAGAGGAGGTGTTCACGGCATAGACCTAGCTATTGCTAACGCCCTTGCAACCATCAATCAACTTCAGGCTCAGGATGTTGGCCACTCCCTCTAGCACTCTTTCTCTCACCCCCCTCTCTCTCTTGCACTCTCTCCCCTCTCTCTCTCTCTCTCTCTCTCTCTCTCTCTGCGACCCAAGGGTGTGCGGCCGGCGCCGAAGGGGGAGGCCCCATCCAGTGCCCCACTCCCTCTAGCACTCTTTCTCTCACTCTCCCCCTCTTTCTCGCACTCTCTCTCACTCTCCCCCTCTCTCTCTCTCTGTGACCCAGTGGTGTGCGGCCGGCGTCGGAGGGGGAGACCCCCCCAGGCCCCCTCTCTCTCTCTCCCCCTTTCTGTCTCTCTTTCTCTCTCCTCCCCTCTCTCTCTACGACCCAATGGGGTGCGGCCGGTGCTAGAGACGTAAGAGAGATTATCGATACCGAGAGTGAGGGGTTCCTCCTCTAGTGCTCTCTCTCTCTCTCCCCCCCCCCCCATATGAGCTGGGGGTATTAAGATCTTTTCTCTCCCCTACTTAGACTACACCATGGTTAAGTTACCCCCCCCCATATGAGCTGGGGGTATTATGATCTTTTCTCTCCCCTACTTAGACTACACCATGGTTAAGTTAGCTTAACCAGACTGTACCTCACGGTGAGAGACAGCAAGGGCTTTTTCCTGTAATGTTGAAGATTTTAAGGGCTTTTGACTAAATAGATGGATTAGGGGAGCTTCTTCCTAATTTTGAAATAATTTAGGGACTTAAAACTAAAAATCCCTTTTGAAATTTTTTAAGCTTACGCCTCGTTATTCTTTGACAAAATGCCTCACGAGCGTCTCAAGTCTTTAAAAACCTTGACGCCAAGGCAGTGTGGCACCCATTAGCCCCCTAACAAAGCATAAAAGGAGTTCTATGAGTTCACATTACATAAGGTCAAAGCCCATTCCCTCACTCTCTCCCAAACAAAAGACACAAATATGTCCACTTCTCTAACTTTCCTCTAAAAGATCCTATTGTTTCTTTCTCCCCATACAACCCAGAAGTAACAAGTAGGATGAGCCACCAAATGTGGCGATCACCCTTCAACTGCCACCACCTGTACCACAACTTGATGAGAAGATATACTATGTCCTGTATATCCCGGCACCTGGAAATCTGCTCATCACCTCGGTCCATAACTCCAGAGAGAGGTGGCATCCTACAAAGAGATGATCCAGGGACTCCTCATCCCCACACAGAACACACATGCTGAGAATATCAACCCTGAAGGAAGCCAAACTATCAGAAGTAGGAAGCTTGTCACGTGAAATCCTCCAAATCAACACTCTCCCTTCAAGTGGGTTCTTAGGGTTCCAAATGTGTAATGCCAACTCAAGTTTTGCACCTCCATCAGAAATAAGGTCATACACTAACCTAAATGAAAATTTTCTATCCTTCTCCAATCTCCACCTCCAATTGTCGGCACAATTGGCTATCAGTGTAAGGTCTAGAAGGAAGGAGAGAAGAACCTAAATTTGATCAATCTCCTCCACCCGCAGATTTCTTCTAAAGGTTGGAGCCCAAGTGTCCCCTGAAAGTTGTGGCTCAAAGACTTGGGACACTAGCGCTGTCGGAGAAGATGCAATGGCGAAGAGTTGAGGGAACCTCTCCTGAATGGTGAAATCCCCACACAACCTATCCACCCAGAACAAACACCTCTATTTATTTCCAAGGCAAATGCGAGCATTGACCCTCAGGATATATGTACACTGTAATATACCCCTCTAGATCGGAGAGATATTACATAAGGAGGCAGGGGCCATGTCCCAGTCCCTCACCCTCCAGTCATATTTGTGTTTAATGACTTGCAGCCATAGCCCATTCTCAACAAATACCAACTTCCATAGCCACTTGCATAGGAGAGCCATGTTGAAATCTCTCAAATTTCTGATGCCCAAGCCCCCCCTCCTTTTTACAAATTATGCCCCATGCTACATCGTGCCACCCCTACCTCCGATCTCCACTGCCATGCCAAAAAAATCTAACTTAAATGGAATCAAGCTTTCGCACTATTGTCATCTAAATCTAGAAGATCGAGAGGTAGTAGATGGGGAGGCAGTTTAAAACTGATTTGCATAGCACCAGGCACCAGCCTGCCTACATAAGAGAGAAACCTCGCCTTCCACTCTGTCAGTCTGATCTCATACCTCTAGATCACACTGTCCCAATCTCTGCAATGTATGGTCCCTGGAGAGAGCGGAAAGCCCAAATAAGACATAGGAAAAACCCCTATCTAACAGCCTAATATAACCACAGCTCTCCACAGGTCTCTGTCCTCCAAGTTGATCCCCATGATCTGACTCTTATAACCCACTGACAATCTCCAGCAGCTCCAGCATAAGTCTAGTGATGTAGAGATGTCTCTCTCCCTCTGCTAAAAAAAGGATAGTATCATCAGCATACAACAAGCGGGTGATATAAGGGCTATCCTCTGTGACCTAGAATCCTTGATCAACCTATGTGGCTCTACTCTCATCCACATCATACTAAGAACATGTACCACCAAAACAAAAACTAGGGGGGATGGGGTCTCCCTGTCTGAGACCCCTGCCACTATGAAAATATGATGAGGGCTGCCCATTGACTAAGACTACAAACCCGGCTGAAGAAACACAAGCCCGGACCCGAGCAATCCACCAATTACGAAAGCCCATCTTCCTTAGAACATCAAATACAGCTCCAATTGACTCTATCATATGTTTTCTCAAAGTCCAACTTGAGAATCATTCCCTTCTTCCTCTAGGTCCTCATGCCATGTAGGCGTTCATGAGCAATCAAAAAATTCTCATGTATGTGGCGGCCTCTGATGAAGGCTTATTGATATCCACTCAACGACCCATCAATCACACTATCCAATCTCATGGTCAATAGCTTGGAGATAATTTTATATGCTCCATTCAAGAGGCTGATCGGTCTAAAAGCCCAAAATCCCTACGCACCTCGCTTCTTCGGAATGAGAACTAGTATGGTCTTGTTGAAACCCCATAAATGCACCCTCCCCTCCTAGAACTCCTACATTGCACTAAGAAGATCTACTTTTAAATATATCCTAGCATTGCTAAAATAAGGATATAGGAAAATCGTCTGGTCTTAGAGTTTTGTCACCTGCAAGAGAGAAGACAGCCTTACGAACCTCTTCCTCCAAGAAAAGTTGGACAAGAGCCATACTCTCCACATCTGAGATACGTGGGAGCATATCATCAGCAACACAAGACCTAACCATATCTTCCTCTACGAAAAGATTGGAGAAGTACACTCTAGCCTACCACCTGATATCCCTGTTGAACAACTGATCCCCAACCCTGATGCATCTACTAGAGTTAACTCTTCTCCTCCCTGAAGCTAATAAAGCTATACGCTAAAAGTATGAAGTGCTCATGTCCCCTTCTTTGAACCATTTGTCCCCAGACCTTTGCTTCTTATAGATCTCCTCCCTGATAAGTATCTCCTCAAATTCTACCCTGAGAGTGTCCCTAAGTTATTTGTCTGCTTCATCTAGCAATCCAGTCCCTTCGACTGCTCTAGAATTCTGTCTTTGACAGCTTTCCCCGATAGCACTTTGGATGCCCCCCGTTGCTTGAGAACCTACACTAAGTGCTTCATTTTGCATATAAATGTAGCCATTGCCGACTACTCGTCTTAGAGTATTCCATGCCTGGCTGACAGTGTTCATGAAATCTATTTCCCTGTATCAATATCTTTCCAACCTGAACTTGTGCTTCCCTTCATTCAACTAGAAGTCCTCAGCAACAATAGCTTATGGTTGGCAACTGGCCTAGCCAAGCAACAAAAGTAAGCATGGGAATAGTGGTCCTCATAATCAATAGACACCGAGAACATGTCTAGACGAGAGCAAATAAGGTCATCCCTCATATTAGATGATGTAAATAAGGCATTAGATGGTTTAATATCTATCAATGCCACATCTGCGATAAAAGCAGTAAAATCCTCCACTTCCACTGTGTGATGTTTTCTCATGATCTCTCCCACTTTGCAGTGACTGTATTGAAAGCACCTCCCACACACCACAGCTTACCTGAAAGGTTATGGTGTTGCAGCAACTCCTCCCAAAGAATTCTTTTTCCTTCTCTGCTCTGTGGCCCATATACACTAGTAAAGGCCCATGAGAAGCCATCACTGATATTATGAAAGTGAAGAGAGATAGCCCCACTGCCAATTTGTCTACCCTCCTCCACTTCCTCTACCTCAAATTGGTTCCAAAGAACCATTATGCTTCCTGCCCTCCCCACAGCTCGAGAGGCCAACCCCTTTGTCAACCTTGTTCCTCCAATCTCCCTCATGATAGAGTCCCCATCTTCCTCACACTTGGACTCTTGAACGCATAAAATATCAATTTTACAGCTACGGACCAACTCCCTCATCACCCTTCTCTTCTCTCCCCCACAAATCCCCCTCACATTCTATGAGACAATCCTCATAAGGACACAAGAAGAGTCCTTCCCCCCCTCCTCCAACCCCTCACCCCTTCCTTCTCCTCCCTCTATCTGCCCCTCCACCCTCTTTTGTGATTTCCATAACCTAGCCTCCCTCGCTAAATTAATAAGTCGTTTCTTCTGTATCTTGGTGAACACCCCTCTCAACTCCTTCTCCATCCTCAAAAGAAACCCACATCCTCTCCACTAGCTCCCTCGCATTACTCTCCATTAGTCTCTTCACCTCCCCCACCAACTCCTTAATCTCCCCACTACTCAGTCTACTCCTCCCCTCCCAATCCTCCCCCTCTGCTTCCTTCACCACCTTTCCTACATCAGCAGTCAATGTTTCCAGCACATCATCAGCCTCCAGTAGATGGTGCGGGGGGGGGGGGGGGGGGGGCTGAAAAAGGGTCAACCCGCCAGTATCCCCTCTGATTGCCTCCGGCATAGAGGCTGCATGGATATCTTCAACACCTTCTGGGTCCTGCTTCTGCTCCTTGTATGGATCCATCTGGCTGCCGCGTTGTTCCTCCTCAGCCCCAGATGGTCAAGGCTCCAACTATCCTAGCCCTACCTCCATGCTATGCCCCACAACTACCACCACCTGGGCTAGAGATGTAGCCACCACCCTGGGCTACAGCTGCTCGTCCCTTGCGGAGACAATGATCGGATGGCTCGCCCCCTACGACAAGGGGCGCCGCATGGGGCTAAGTGATAGTTTCCCAACTGCTAACATTTTCCCCAAGACAAGAGAGCCGTCGATGCCGTCGCCTCCGATAGTCGGACTCCAAACTGAGTCGTTGCCACGTTGAAGGCGTCGACCTGCACCCCCGTCTAGTCCCCTGAACCACCGCAGATGTCGAGCGACAAGGGAGACCGTTAGTGGGTCCTTGCAGACCCGTTACCCCAATAAACCCAGATTCGGGTAAGTTATGAGCTAATATGTCAGCTACCAAGTCCTTTCCTCGCCCCACTCCGATACTATAGTAGTGGGCCGAGCTGTCCATGCCTCCTGTAGTAGGTGGGCAGGCCGACTTGAAGGGTGCGGATGACCCACCCAACGTTTCCCACCGAGGGTGCAGACGGCCCGCCCAACATAGCCCACCGAGCCGACTCAGCGCTCGGCCCAACCCGCCGCACAGTTCAATTCAAATTCGAATCAACCGCCCAAACTTTGTCTTTAACTTCCAGCCCACTCGACGGTTGCCCTAGCTCCAATGACGGTGTCCACCGATCCTGCATTGCCGACCGGGACCAAGACTCGGACGACTAACTTAACCCCTCCGACGACGAAGATAATGACCAGAGGGACTGCTTGTGGGGACTGCTACCTCTAGTAGATCCTTGACGTAGTGCACTCTCCCTCTGGTACCAGCCTAAGGGTGCCGGCCTTCACTCTTCCAAATGCCCTCGCTAGGGATCCCAATCTTGATTCACTGCAGAGGAGGATCGGCACCCCCGCAAACTTGA
Source organism: Amorphophallus konjac (assembly GCA_022559845.1). Classification (NCBI taxonomy): domain Eukaryota; kingdom Viridiplantae; phylum Streptophyta; class Magnoliopsida; order Alismatales; family Araceae; genus Amorphophallus; species Amorphophallus konjac. The sequence continues at coordinate 13,242,961 of CM040121.1, forward strand.
TCCAGAGCTCCATCCTTCCCAAGTTGGGATAAGTACCTCTCTATAGGGTCGATGCTTGAACTCGAAGAATCAATCCACCGCACATCAGGACCCTGACTTCCGCCACGGCCTTTGCTCCTTCCGCACAAGAGCCGACGACTACTAGGCCATCCCTGTGTCGCCTGACTCACGGCCCGCCTCAAGCCCACCTCTCATTAATCAGACCTTTCACTGCCTCCGCATCCATTCCTCGTTGTATAGAGGAGATCCATAAGCATTTACTGAGCCATTCCATTGGGCTAATCAGGCAATCCAGAGGAATATCCCCGGCATGCAGGATCTGCCCGCCGACCACCTGAGGTTTTGGGACTGGCCTCCCTTGCTTCACAGCCTCCACATAGGAGACTCTCCTCTGGCATTCATCTTTTCTTCGGTGCCTTGCAGACACGCTGAAGATGACCTCTCCTCCCACGTCAATAGCAGACCGGACCCAGGGATCCCCGAAGCTCTGCTGGGGGCGTCTCTAGTCTTCTACCCATGCTTCAACGCCGAGACGAAGGGCTGTCGGAGGGGTTCCAACGAGGGCTGCCTCTAGGGTTGGGGGGATTCCTCAGAGCTTCTCTCTCTAGAAATAGCTAGAGGCACCAGTCACAGAATCAATCCACAACTCACAAAAACTGAACCAAAATCGTCTCACTTTCATACAACAGCTCGAAATAAAAGGAATCCTGAACCAGCAATTACCATCGCATTTAGCAAACAGAACAACCCGAAGAAGGAAAGAAAGAAAGAAAAAACAAACGAACGAACAAGTAAAAAACAAAATGCATGAAGAAAAAAACAGAAAGAAAGTAACACTCTTAGTTCGGAACTCCGATATCAGATGTAACACGAGCTCCGGTCTTCCAGAAGAAAACACGTGGGGATATAAACGATGTTGAGAACAAGGGCGTGCGCCGGACTGGGGGCGTGGCTCACCGTAGACGTCGGACACGAGGATGACGGCGAGGCCGGCGTCGGGGGACCCGGCAATGTAGGCGCGGAGCCCGGCGAGGTCCTCCACGACGGAGCCCTCCCCGCTGGCGGGGTTCAGGGCCGGCGGGTTCGCACAGCACTGCGGGCTCGCCATCGCGCCTTCCTGGTGAGAGCGGGGCAGTGGGAGGAAGCGGCGGAAGTGCCGAAGAGGACCAGAGAATAAGTGGGATCGGACAGATGGGGAGGTCAGCGGCCTATCTTCTCCCCACACCGACTTTATAAAGGGACTGGACGGTGACGTGGCATGGCAGGGCCATTGCGACCCTCTGGTGAAACTAGCGACGCAAGAGAGTGGCTCCATATGACGTCAGCGTTCATTTGGCTCTTAAAAAAATCAACCTTTTAGACAAAACTCTCTAAGCCGCAAGTTGATAACGAGTTAGATTTTTATGCTGCGTTTGATCTCCCGTTCAATTTCGAGATAAAAGTATTCGATAATCTTTAATTTTTATCAAATGAGTAAATAGATTCTAAATTTTCGTGCAAATAAAATTTTAAGAAGGAAAGAGAATCAAACATAAAAGTGCACGATTCTCTTAATCCATGGAAGATGTCTCGGGATGAATTCTTTGAATTTTAAATAATTACAAAATCACCCTCACACTGTCCATTAGTACAGCTACAAGATTTTTTTTTTAAGTGCTTTGACCATATGATTTTCAAACGCAGTCTTAGAGTGGACTAACTCGATCTACTTAAGTTAGTCCAAAGTTAATTCATTTTTGATTTGATAAGAGGGGAGTTAGCCCGGGTATAAGGAGGTGGGTTAAACTATCTTTAATTTAATGTGATTTGATAGGTAGTGGGTTAAACTATAGATAATTCAAACTCAAATGTCATATTTACCCCTCCCTTTAACATTTTTTAATCTCTCTCTCACACACACATGTTAACTTATTATATTATTTCTTACCATTTAAATTATAATTAGTATTAATATTGATATTTGTATAAAAAATATTATTTGGATGGTATATTAAATTAATAGAATCTATTAATCATTCTTAATAAATTTCTAACATTTAAATCATTTGCCATGGAATATATGCATATATAATAAGCAGATAAACACTCACATAGTAAAATCTTATGTCACCATTAAAATATAATTAGTAAATCTAATGATATTTTCATGAAAGATTTTAATACTTTAATAATATATTAATTATTGACAATATATTTTCCTCATCTCTATTAACACCTTACTAAGCTCATCTCTCTCATCTCCCTTGCCTCTCTCGTTTGTCTGTCATGCTCTCACTCTCTCGTCTGATTGTTTCAGTGAAAGTTTTTTAAAAAAATTTATTTATCAAATCTTATGAAATTTTAAAACATTAATAATAGTATTAGTGTACGTTCTGATACACGGAAAAAATATGCAATATATGTTGAAAAAACATGCTGGAAACTAGTAGCTACTCATATAGAAGACTGCAACTGGATCTGGCAGTGCAACCGCGGGAGCAGAAGAGAGGGGAAGAAAGAAGGCTTGGGAGTGGGGAATGGGTCAGCTGATACATACATAATACACTCCAGTTATAGAATTTCACAATTATGCAAGAACTACTATACTTTTTAGGGCAATTCTGAGATATGAACATAACATGTTATATGCATCCCCGGAAATAGAAAGATCAACAAAACGCCGTTGAATAAAAGATACCATAGGCATTAAACATCAACTAATAATGTTTACACATACAACACTTTCATAATGTGCACTATGATCTTGTAGCCAAAACAATTGGAGCTAATACATAAACCACTCGACCACAAAAATCTTCTGATCGATCTGAGTGAATTCTTCAAAATAGACCTTGAAGGTAGTGTAAGAATGTCTCACGTCATCCACCGCACACATTTCTCTTATGCTATGCATAGACAACTGAGGAGCACCAACATCAACAGTCCGAATCCCAACACCACTAGCAAGTATAGGACCAATTGTCGATCCACGGGCTTGTCATTCCGAACTACTAAATCCTGCAAGAAACATCCCCAACAAAAAAATGAAACAGGTCATTAGAAATTTTGTTTGTTAGAGTAGATACTAATGCCGAGATGGGCAGCACATGACAACGACACTCCATGAATAACTAAAAAAGAGCAGTGATATAAGAAAGGTAGAAGTCCATGATTTACCCACATCTGCCAGTCCACAGCTAATAAGTAGCAGCCAAGTAGAAGCCCGTCATTGCACATTTTAAAACATTAAAATCCACAATTAATTACAAAAGCTGAAGCATGTAAACTGTATATGCATAACGTCGATGCCGCGTGTGCTAGTGCACATCTACATGTACGAGCTACACAAGCATATTTTGGTTCCAGAATTATTGAAACCTTTACAGGCAATTTATGATGTCTGACATATAAATGAAGTGACAGGCAAGTTATGTTGTCCTGCAATCTCTCGGAATATAAATGAAGTGACAACAAGATATGAAAATCAGTCGACCAAGTTATGCCTCACCTGTGACATATATACTAACCTGCAGTGGATTAATCAAAGAAGACAAATACCTTCATCAGTCATAAAAATTTCAACAGACCTGTTTATGTTTCATTTCAACAGATCAGATGCTATTCTCACAGTCAACAGAAGTTCTGGGGAAGCTAAGAAAAAACTAGTGGACTAAGTTTCAGATGTCAAAACAGAACTCTAATCTGTAGGAAGATCCCAAAATAGGACTCCATTCTCTAATAACATGAACTCCAATATGTAGGAAGATTTCATAGAGGAGCTAAACAAGATATATACTTTGGATGATTAAAGTTTCAAATGCAAATTACCATGAAAAGGAGAAATTTCATATGCCAAAACAGAACCACTGTGTCATGCAACTCTGGCTCTTATAACATGAACTCCTTACCAAATGAATGCAGTGAGGGTCGACCCATCCCTAGTCTGGTAAAAAACTAACTTAAACCCTGCAAAACCATAAAATAAACCACATTAGTATGAGGATGTTAAATTAGATAACCTTCTCCTTTGTAACCACATTAGTATATAAACACTGGTACATAGTTAATAAAGATTGATTCCAGGTTCCACTTGTACATTCCACGCACTCAGACTGTATGAGGTAATAGCAGTAAGAAATAGCCATGTCCAATTAATATAAGATGCATGCTTAGAAGACAGACTGTAAATAGCATTACTTCAACACATATGGGCAAGTTGTTCATATAGCAAGGAGAGCTAGTTCCATCAGAACAATAACAATCATATTATACATTCAACTAGTAGCAATCATATTATACAGTACTTGTGAAATCGGAATAAATTATACATTAATCAACATATGCACAACATAATGGCATGTGGGGAATAGACGGTATGGAAGAAGTAAAATGCATCTTACTGTGGGATGTTCAACTAGTATTCAGACCTAAGTTTTTCGTGTCACTAACCTTTCCGAGTGGCATTATATTATCCAAGTCCTTATCCATAGCAAAGTTCCATAAAAACGGCACCCATGAACCAGCTGCTCATTAGACCCTTTTGAACATTGCCAGATGTCAGAAAATGAAAGAAGAAGGCATACAAAAGGCAGATAAATAGCTGCAAAGGAACCTGAAGAATGGGGAAAAACTCACCAGCTAAATCCCACATGTTGCCTTCCTCTATAACACCCATCCACCTAATAAAATGCATAATATTAGTACGAGATTCTGAAATTATATTGAAGGAAATTGTAAGATAATTAGACAACATTTTACCTACGCATAAATGGTTTCCAATGACCTCGGCACCCTACAATCCAATGTTGGGTAATAGTAAAGAATCTACGATAGTGGGGTAGGCTCATTATGAATTTCGGGGGTATGTGTGGTCATTTTTCATGTTGGGGTGTCACAAGTGCCCATCCGACCCCAACATGAAATCATAAAACCCATTCCTCATTGCCCCAACCCTTATTCGGTGCACACATGATGACGCCTCATCCGGAGCAATGAACCAAATAGCACAAGTGACATGATTGTGGTGGAGTTGCATTGCTATGACGTCTACGACACCCATACATACACACGCATGACAACTTAGGCATGCACCGGGGGCAACAAACATGGAGACCTACTAAGGGCTATTTTAAAAGAACACCTGCCACACGATATTAAAAGAGATGACACATAGAGGAAACCAAATATATCTACTGAGTCAAATCAAGTAAAATATAATTCACGGCATATGGGTACATGGACAAAATATTCCCTGAGAACGAAAATGCATAGTAAAATAGATCAATTTCGCAGCCAGAGTTATGTAGCAATAGTGTCCCTAAAATGCTCTCCTTCCGTAATGTCTCGAGATGCCACAGGGACGTTGAGATCCACATCCTCGTCACCCGCATCTTCAACATCAAGCGGTGCATGTTGAAAGTAGAAGTCGTCCCATTACTCCCGACGTATGAAGTTGTGGACGACACAACATGCAATCACAATTAGTATTTGCGTGCGGATTGGGTACATGTTCCCCTCTTTCAACGTTTGAAACCGCATCTTTACTATCCCGAATGCGTGCTCCACAACATTTCTTAGTTGAGCGTGGCGGTGGCTAAACTTGTCTCGTAAATTTTGATACCCTCTACCACCACGGCCTTGATATTCAGATATGTGATAACGCTCTCCCTGGTAAGGACATAGGAAACTACTAGTGTTTGCATACCCGAGATCGGCAAGATAATATTTATTTGAAGTAATAGGTGCCGAAGAGGTGAAATCTCGCGTTGTTCCTGAGCGGGCTGATAATCACCAGATTGTGATCTGCAAGATAGGGAAACGGATCAGAGGGCCCAGGGGTAGTCCCTGCGGTAAACCCTCCGATGCTTAAGTCAGTAGAGCTATGGCGAGAGCAGTACTGGGGAGGGGCTAGTTTATGCGCGAGATCCCTCTCCACCAAAGGGGTGAAGCGGTTCGTGCTCAGGAGTTTTGGGCGTATGATTGCCTTTTTGACTTATCTTTCACCGGAGGGTGTCCCCGGTTTAAATAGTGCGCCGTCCCCAGGAGTCCTGCAAGCCGAGGGGTTTCAGGTAGAGGTTACGTCCTCATCGTGGGCTTTTATTGCCTTATCGTGGGAGCGTTATCCTCGCGGGGAAGAAGGAGTCCCCTGTCTCCCCGGATTCTCGCATGTTGCGGACTCTTAACGGCTGCAAAGATAAGTATTCGTCGGTCGTTCCGAGCTTTGGAGAGGCCGGCCCTATCTGGGCTGTAGGCTTAGCTCGGTAAAAGATGGGTCGGATAGGCCGGCTTATGCCTTCTTCTCCCAGGCAGAGGGATGGCTCGGGCGCGGACCTTCCAATGACCTGACCGATGCTCGGGCCCTCCGAGCCTTGAGGCCACCTAGGAGGGTTGTTTCCTCGAGCGCTGTAAATTGGGCTTTCTCCCCTAAGTGGGCCTTGTGGGCTGTCACTTGGGTGAGCTGAGCCTCGTTGGGCCCTGCCGGGCCTAGTTGGGCTGCTCCATTGGGCTGCAGAAATCCCCCTCTCCACTTGTCCCCCTCCTACTCCCCAGCCAAATGAGGCTCGGTTGAGTAGTGTTCGAGGGCGTTGGACCGGCATGGCTCAGGTGGGTGGAGATCTGACGGTGTTAAGTAGCCACGTGCCGTGGTCACCTGGGCCCGTAGTAATAATGATCCTGACGGATTTGAAATGAAGGGGGCCCCTTTTTTCTCGGGGGTCGGAACAGCGCACCGCCTTCCACGAGGGTTTATAGGCGTTGGGCGCTGGTTGTCATTCCGGACTCTCTAGGGTTTTGGCTTTCCGTCGCTTCTTTGCTTTTTGGGGCTCCTTGATGCACCGTGATATCACAGCGGAGGAGCGAAGCCTTGCGGCGGCGTTCGAGGAGTTGGAGAGGATAACCGCGGAGGCGGTCCGGCAGCTGTCTTCTCCCCCAGAGTCTTCGAGGTCTTGTGAGGGCTCTTCTTCCGGTTCCTCCTCGAAACCCATGGCGGACCAGCGCTCGGGAGATGAGTTGGAGGTGAGGGCGCCAGTCCCGAACTGCAGCGAGCTGGGGGAAGCCGAGGTGAAGAAGCTGGAGCACCGGTTTTGGTTGCCTTATAAGTACAGTTTCGCCGATGCTGCTCCATACGAGACGAGTCTGGACGACCGCACGGGCCATATCTGCTCCTTTCTTTTGGCTTGGAAGAGCGGGTTTCGCCTCCCCTTCGAGCCTTTTGTCCTTAAGCTCCTTAATTTTTTCAAGTTGGCGCCTATTCAGTTGGTGGCCAACTCGTATCTCCTTCTCTCTGCTTTTCGAATCCTCTGCCGTCAGTGCGGGGTTCGCCCTTCCTTGGATCTTTTTCATTATTTCTTTGAGTTGAAGGTGCACCCGTCGGCGGGGAAAGGCTTCTACTACATCCAGGCGAGGAGGAACATGAGCTGCATTTCGCTAGCAGCGAAGGATTCCTCGCATAAAGGGTGGAAGACCTAATTTTTATGGGTGAAGATGGAATCGGTAGAGGACACTTGGAGGTGTGAGGTGATGCCCAACTTCCACCCGAACATCCCTCCCCGCCAGGAGGAGTTTCCTTCAGAGGTGGAGGAGAACGCCGCTCGACTGCTGAAGAATCACCGATCTACCGAGGAGCTGGTGACGCTGGAGAATGTCGAGCGGTGTCTCCTTACGCGGTTGAAACCGTCAGGTATCACCACTCGAGTTTCTCTCCGGGGGCGAGGGTCATCTTTCTTTTTTTTTCCTAACCATGCCTTCTTCTCTGCTGTAGACACTAGGCGGGAGCCTCTGGAGGAGGCTGCTGAGGTCATCGATCTCGGAGATGACTCGGCGGCTGAGGAGCCTGACGCTCCTGTGGGTCGCTCCCAAGCCCGGGACAAGGGCAAGGGGGCGGCTTCCGAGGGAACTTCCCGGCCGGGCGGTGCAAAGCGCAAGGATCCTATAGAGGGAAGGTTGCGGGAAGCCGCGAAGGCCAAGAAGCAGACCAAGAAGGCCGGCCTTCTCACCACTGTCGGGGGCGACTCTAGCTCGGCGGCGCTCCCCTCTCAGGGGCAATATGGGGCCGACCCTATCGGGCCGGCTCCCCCATCCACCGGGCGAGAGGGGGCCGAGGAGACCAGGGACCCCTCAGAGGGTGGTGATGGCGGGTCGGCTCTCCCCTCGGTGGGGACAGAGGGGGCCGGAGTCGAAGCAGCCGATGTCGAGGCCGGGGGACCGGTCGAGGTCGGCGATGTCTCGGGCGGCGAAGTGCGGGCCGAGATGGTTGAGGTTGGGGGTTCGCCTACGGAGGCGTCGCAACCCCAAGCGTCGGTGGTGTCTGGAGCGACCGGGCTGGCTACGTCGATCGAGGTTGGGGGTTCGCCTGCAGAGGCGTCGCAACCCCAAGCGCCGGTGGTATCTGGAGCGACCGGGCTGGCTGCGTCGATCGAGGTTGGGGGTTCGCCAGCGGAGGCGTTACAACCCCAAGCGCCGGTGGTATCTGGAGTGACCGGGCTGGCTGCGCCGATCGAGGTTGGGGGTTCGCCTACGGAGGCGTCGCAACCCCAAGCGCCCTTGGTGCGCGGGGCGGTGGACCCCGCAACCCGAGCTGAGCCTTCCGACAGGGAGCGGATTCCTATGTCGGAGGCCTGTTGTGCCCCTATGGTCATTTGAGTTCACTTGGGTAATTCGACATCATCCTACGGTCATTTGAGTTCTGTCGTATTCTTGGTTTTGATAATGGCTAAACACTATTAGTCATTGATATTTCCCACTCTCATGTGACTGACATACGTGATGGTTCGATCATGACAGGTACACCATTACATGGACAAGAAAGACAGTGGAGTCGACAAAGTGAAAGCTCGTGGATCGCGCCCAAGCAAGGATGCGAAAACAAGCACAAGTCGACACGCGATATTCGGCTCGTCATCCATATAAGGTCAATGCACAAAGAAGCATAGCCAAGAGAATCCAAGGCCATAAACTCCGTTGATATCTTTTAGACTATCAAGGGAGATGCCACTGACATGCACGGGCTGCTAATGGAGTTGAACGACGGAGCTAGAACGAAAATTGGACCGACCCGGGATAAGCCGGGTTCTGCCCAGCTGGCGGTCGACCGCCAGCACAGGGGCGGTCGACCGCCCCAGCCAGGGATTGCCAGGCTATGTGTGTTTCATCTGGCGGTCGACCGCCAGCCAGTAGCGGTCGACCGGATTTCCCAGGGACCATCCGTTTGCAGGTGTTTCAGTAGCGGTCGACCGCCAGGAGCTACAGGTCGACCGCCAACCCCGAGCCTTCAATGTTGACTTTGTTTCCAACTTCGAAAAGGGCCATTCAACATGGATTTCTTTAATCCAAAAGTTACCTAATCACCCACAAATTGTGGATCTGGTCTGAGGCTTGTCTATAGACCATTCAAGGTCTATAAAACCAATACAAGAGGGTTGGAAACCCCAAGGCTTCAAGGGAGATCAAGGGAGCTCATTTTCGAGGCACTGTAGCACATCCGTGAATAGTGTTTTGGGAAGGAGTTCTTCATCCATTCCAAGGCATTCAAGTCTAGATCTGAAGCCATCTCAACCTCCAAGGAAGAAGAAGGAATCAAGGCTCTCAAGGGTGATCTAAGCTGCATCCTACATCTTCTACATCCTCTTCATCGACTCAAGAAGATCAAAAGGAAGATTGAAGCTACATCCATCGTCTTCTTCATCAACTAGAAGAGGTTCAAGGAAGATCATCCCGCAAGAAAGAAGACACCGTCAAAGCATCCGATTCAAGCTTCTGCAACTCAGACAATATTCTTTTCTTTGAGCATACTCTATATCTTGTTTGAGTGATTTCATATTTGTTCTCTTTTTCATTTCATACAAACAATTGAATCTGAGAATCGTCCCTACCGGTGGTTAGTAGGAGGGCAATCGGAGGTTGTCTGATCTGCGCTGTTGACGTCCCTACCAGGTGGTTAGTAGGAAGGCAATCGGTGGTCTTTCCGATTTGCGGTTCAGTGCGTGGCACTAGTGGAGCCTCACCGGATTTGGTGAGGGGTGGACGTAGGACTGGGGATTCAGTCCGAACCACCTTAAAATCTCGTGTGTTGTGGTTTGTTTGTGTGATTGTTTCGTTCTAAATGCATGCTTAGGTTCGAATCGATATATTAGTAATCATCTTGCTAAGCAAATCGTTGTGTCCTTCATTTAACTAGTTATATTTCGCTGTAATTTAATTCATCTAGCTATATAGAGGGTTACATTGCGAAAAGAGGGACAGATCTATTCACCCCTCCCTTCTAGATCCGTTGTCCACTACACAACAAGTGGTATCAGAGCCTAATCTCTCATTATGGGGTCCAATGACCTTGAGGGAAATGGTGGATCAGCATCTAAGGGTTATTTACCTGAAGGACACTATGTGAACAGACCTCCTTATTTCACTGGATCTAACTATCCTTACTGAAAACATCGCATGTAGGTGTTCATTCGCGCCCAAGACTACGAACTTTGGCGTGTGATCAGCAAAGATCCGTATGAGCTTACGGATAATGAGGATTTGTGGACCAAAGAACAAATACGGCAATCCACCGTCAACCGGAGTGCTAAACATATCATGCAATGCTCACTCCATCCAGTTGAATTCTCAAGAGTAGTCACCTGCGCAACTGCGAAATTGATGTGGGATAAGCTACAGGTAATCTACGAAGGAACCTCTCAGGTACGAGAAACAAAAGCCAATATTTTAGTTTCTGAATATGAAATGTTCCGCATGAAGCATGATGAGTCAATTCAAGATATGTATGCTCGCTTAACTGTGCTTACTAATAGTTTAACTGATTTGGGAAAGAAATATACAGAGCAAGAACTTGTAAGAAAAATTCTCAGATCATTAACTCCAGCATGGCACACGAAGGCAACCGTTGTTGAAGAATCAAGAGATCTCGCAACCACCAAGGTAGATGAACTCATTGGGTCATTAATGACCTATGAGATCAACCTCAAGAACAAAGAGGCTGAGGCACATAAGAAGAAGTCCCTAGCTCTTAAAGCTGGACCCAGTCGTCAAGATACTTCTGATGAAGGTGAGGATTCGACAAGTGAGCGAGAAGAGGATGACGTAGCCATGCTTACACGTAAGTTCAAAAAATTCCTGAGAAAGGAAGGTAAGAGCTTCATGAGAGGAAGGTCAAAGGTAAGAAATGGTTTCAAATCTAATTCTGAAAACTCTAAGAAATCTGACAAAATCATTTGTTATTCTTGCAACAAACCAGGGCATTTCAAGAATGACTGTCCCGATAGATTCAGAAAAGCTGACAAGTGGAAGGGCAAGAAGAAGAACAAGGCCATGGTGTCCACATGGAGCGATGAAGAGGAAAGTGATGATGGAACCAGTTCATCGAACAAAGAAAAATAAGATCTTTGCCTTATGGCCAAAGGTGATGAAGAAACTGAGGTAAATTATCCATTTAAAGATTATACAATTGATGATTGGGAGGATGCAGATGCATATATACAACTCATGAAAAAATATGAAATATACAAAAAGGAAAATAAATCATTGAAAAAGAAAATCAATTCGTTTGTGCATGATCATGCCAAGGATGATAAGAATGCTCTATTTGAAACTGAAATTGAATATCTCAAGAAAATGATTGAGAACTTGGAGGAAGGAAAAAAAGAAATGACTGACTTGGAAATTGAAACTAAAAATTTGAGAAATGAGATTGATAGCATTAAGCTAAAAATGTAAACCTATGAAAAGAACAACAAATTGAGTATTGAAAAATATGAAGCCGTCAAACATGTCAACACTCAACTCTTGCAAAACATTGAAAACTTACAAAAAGAATTGAAGGATAAACAACAATCCTTGGAAAATTTTGTTGATGGAAAAGAAAACCTACATGCTTTGCTAGGTACTATGATGAATTTTAACAATGAAGGGTTGGGTTTTGAACCAACAAACAAAAGGTAAATTGGGCTAAAAACAGTCACATTTGTCTCATCTTCCGAAGCCTCCACCTCAAACATAACTCCCACACAAAATCAGCAAAAACAAAAGGAGAAAGAAAAAAGAAAGATTGAAGAGGAAGTCACCAACATTCCCATAAAGCCTGTCCAAAAATCTGAGAAATGTCGACCTTCCCCACAACATAGGCCAACACTTCCTAGGCCATTGCATGCTCAACCTTCCAGATTTCACCACAATTGGATTGCACACTCATATAGGCCAGCATCACCATATCTTGGAGAAAATTGTGATTTCTGTGTTCATCAATCCCATAGGTGGCAAAACAATCAGTTTCAACCCAAAACCAACCAACGGCCTCAATGGTTTAAGAAGCAAACCTCCTCAAACTTCCACAAAATCCAACAAAGAGCTTCTAAACAAAAAATGAATGTCAAGATGGAAAAGAAAAATCAAATCCCTGCTCTAAGCAAACAAAGCATGAATGTTAAGAAGGTTTGGATTCCAAAAGAAATGGTTTCATGTTTTGAAATTCTGAAAAGCTTGAAGGGACCCAAATTTGGTTGGGTTCCAAACACCATTGCTTAATTGCTTGTGCAGGAATGTCTTGCAGCCATGCATAACAGGTGGTACCTTGATAGCTGCTGTTCAAGACACATGACTGGAGACAAATCAAAATTTTATCTCTTGGAGGAAAAGGAAGGAGGATATGTCACATTTAGAGGAAATAATAAAGGAAAATCATTGGAACAGGTAATGTAGGTAAGAACCTCTCCAACTCCATTTGTAACGTGTTGTTAGTTGAAGGATTGAAATATAACATGCTTAGTATAAGTCAATTGTGTGATAAGGGTCACAAAGTGTTGTTTGACTCTCATGAATGCAGAATTCTTCAACCAAAATCTGACAAAGTAAATTTTTCTGGTAAGAGAGTTAACAATGTTTACATGATTGACTTAGATGATTCTGCTCATTTAAATCTTTGTCTTGCTGCACCAAATTCTGAACTTGCATGGATATGGCATCGTAGACTAGGACATGCTAACTACAATGTCTTGCATAAACTCTTGAAGCATTCAATGGTGAAAGGTTTGCCTGAACTATCCTTTAAACAAGAAAATAAATTGTGTGATGCATGTGCCCTAGGTAAACAAACTAGAAAATCATTCAAATGAAGATCTGAAAATACATCATCCAAACCACTCGAGCTAATTCATATGGACCTATTTGGCCAAACCAGAACTGCTAGCTTAAGTGGTAGAAGATATGGATAAGTCTTGGTGGGTGATTTTTCTATGTTCACATGGGTTTTCTTTCTCACACACAAAAATGATGCTTTTGATGAGTTTCATGCACTCTACATGAAGATAAAGCAGGACGGTGAGTTTAAAATTTCCAAGATTCAATCTGATCACGGTGGTGAATTTGAAAATGCTAACTTCTATAACCTTTGCAGGGCCGAAAGGATTTCACACCGATTTTCTTCACCAAGAACGCCGGAGCAAAACGGTGTGGTTGAAAGGAGAAACCTGACACTTGTAGAGATGGGAAGAACCATGCTTGCAGAACGGCAACTTCCAAGGAGGTTTTGGGCTGAAGCGGTAAACTCGGCATGTTACATTATCAACCGCTCTATGGTAAGGCCACACACCAAAAAGACTCCTTATGAGTTGCTAAAAGGTAAAAAGCCATCTCTCTCACATATGAAAGTGTTTGGATCGAAATGCTTCATTCACAACAATGACAAAAGAGACTTAGATAAATTCGAGCCCAAGAGCGATGAAGGTATATTCATTGGATATTCTGATAGATCTAGGGCTTATAGAATTTACAATATCAAAAATCAAACTGTGGAAGAATCACCCCATATTTCCTTTGATGAATATCATGATTCTAACAATGATAACTCTTGCAGGAAAAACGATGAAGATGGAGAATTCCTAAACATGAAGGACAAGAGCGATCCTCCACAAGAAGAAATAAAAGAAGATGATGACCTAGTTGAATCAAACAATGCAAGGGATCAAGCTCCAATGGAAGGTAATGATTCTACAAATATTATAATTCTTAAGGATCATCCCTTGGAAAATGTCATTGGGAGCTTGAATGACCCACCTAGAACTAGATCACATTTTAAAATTGTGGAAGAATTAGATCAACTTGCTCTTGTCTCGCAGCATGAACCCAAAAATATTGATGATGCTTTAAAAGATGAAAACTGGATAAATTCCATGCAAGAAGAGCTAAATCAGTTTGAGAGAAATAAAGTTTGGCATCTAGTTCCTAGACCTTCATCACAATCTGTCATAGGCACTAAATGGGTCTTTAGGAACAAACTAAATGAGGATGGCAAGATAATAAGAAATAAGGCTAGATTGGTGGCTCAAGGGTATAATCAAGAGTTTGGGGTAGACTTTGATGAATCTTATGTCCCAGTTGCTAGACTCGAAGCCATCAGAATTTTACTTGCCTTTGCATGCTCCCTTAGAATAAAGCTGTATCAAATGGATGTCAAAAGTGCTTTCTTGAATGGGTTGATCGAAGAAGAAGTCTATGTTGAGCAGCCCCCTGACTTTCAGAATTCTAACAATGCAGATTTTGTATACAAGCTAGACAGGGCGCTTTATGGACTTAAGCAAGCACCAAGAGCTTGGTATGAGAGACTAAGCTCGTTCCTCATTGAAAAAGGGTACACACGAGGTAAGGTAGATCAAACACTTTTTACCAAGAAGCAAGGTAAGAACATCTTGATTGTTCAAATTTATGTTGATGATATTGTGTTTGGTTCTACAAAATCTGAAATGTGTGAGGAATTTACTAACCTCATGACTAGCGAATTTGAGATGAGCCTAATGGGAGAACTTCAATTCCTTCTCGGTTTGCAGGTCAACCAAGGAGAAGATGGTTGCTTCATAAGCCAAGCCAAATACATCAAGGAGGTGCTGAAAAGATTTGACATGGCTAACAGCAAAATCATTGCAACTCCTATGAGCACCACAACATCACTGGATTCGGATGAAAATGGTAAATTAGTGGATGCAAAGATCTATAGAGGTATGATTGTCTCTTTACTTTATTTGACTGCATCCTGACCAGATATCCAGTTTAGTGTATGTCTTTGTGCTAGATTTTAAGCCAGTCCTAGAGAATCTCATTTGACTACCGTCAAACGTATCCTTCGATATCTTGCCGGCACTCAAGATTTGGGATTGTGGTATCCGTCATCATGTGATTTATCTTTTATATCTTATTCTGATGCGGATTACGCTGGATGCAAGCTGGATCGTAAGAGTACTAGTGGCTATTGCCAATTTTTAGGCGGGTGTTTAGTTTCTTGGGCCTCCAAGAAACAACACTCGGTTGCCCTCTCAACCACGGAGGCAGAATATGTTGCTACGGGGAGCTGTGGCACCCAAGTGTTGTGGATTAAACACCAACTCTAAGACTACTTGGTGGATCTTGGTTGTGTCCCGATTCTGTGTGATAACACTAGTGCTATCAACCTTGCAAAAAATCCAGTCCAGCACTCTAGAACTAAGCATATTGAGATTAGGCATCACTTCATTAGAGATGAGGTCGGTAAGAAAAATTTTGAACTGCATTTTGTTGATACTCTAAATCAAATTGCTGATATTTTCACCAAGCCCGTGTGTAATGACAGGTTTCCAACACTCAAAAGGGAGCTTGGTCTTTGCCGACCTCAGGCCACTAAAAATTGAAATAATGATCTTGTTCAATTTAGTGTGTGCTTTTACAGATTGATGTTTCATGCATTGTTGATATGTCAATAAGTCATTTTGCCATGTGTCGCATTGCATATAGATGCATAATCATAAATTGAGTTCATGTTCATAATACATTACATGATTTGTGTTGAGAAGCATCATTCTTGCATGGCCATGGTATATCAAATGTTGATGTATGGATGGGCAGGTTATGTTTGCCTAGAAGCACTCAATATGCGTGAGGTTTCACCTCCGTCAAGTACCATGCGTCACTGTCGCATATAGGCCATATAGTAAGAGGGAGTTATCTTTTTGCAGCATTCATACATACGTTTCATCTTTATTCTGTTGCATTAATTAAGTGTACAACCATGTATTGGGTCATGCATCTCATGTCTGTCACATTCATGTCAACCCCTGCATGTTTCAGGTCATTCTCCTCTTGACACTTCTCATTACACTTGCTTACACACATAACTCCTTGCGTGCATTCACTGCATATCCTTAGGGGGAGTCTTGCTACCTTTCTTAATCTCTTACAATCTGTGCTTCCATGGCTTACAGTCTGCATATGAGATCACGAGACTAACGAACAGATAGTGTGAGAGCTTTCTATTATATGAACTGATGATTATCTATTCAATAAAAATGGTTCTGATTTAATGATTTCTTTGTAGTTCTGAAATATTTGTTCTGAACTCATCTATGTTCTTGGCTTTCATAGACATTACCTAGAGATTGCATATTATGCTTTGAATGACTATCTTGCCATCTGACAATCCAAATTTCATGACATTCTTGGTAATACTCTAAAGCTTAGTATTGCTTCAAAACATCTTGATGAGCTGGAATTCTTGAAACTAAATTTGACAGAGCGATGATATTGCTGCACGGAGAAATATCTCACGTCATCCAATCAAGTGACGAATGATATGTCATGATGTGCCTCTGTTATCTCTGTCTCAATTCATTTGGACTCTAGGCAGAGCAATGGCATAATTGCTGAGAAATATATCCTCTCATCAAAGAAATGAGATTGGGTATGTCATGACGTGACTTTGCTATCTCTGTTCATTTTGAAGCATAACCGTTAGTCTTGCCAAATACCTAGGAATACTGGCGTCTAAACAACGTGTATTCTTACGGCTAGGAGGCGTGTACTAGACTTGATTGCTCGTAAAATATGAGTAATATGCCTTCAAATTCAAAAGAGATTGAAATTCAAAGTTATTGCACTCATAACACTTCCATGCTCTAATCATGATTGTTTAGCTTCAATACTAGTTTTTGTGTTATTTCCTTTGTCGTTATTGAATATTGATATATAAGACAAGGGAAAGTTTAACACTACCATGCTATGCGCCTTTGGTTCATTTCTATTAAATCTTCAATGTATCTCCTTTTCGAACCCTGTTGATGAACTCGGACTTCATTAGCTTTGAACCACATATATATATTGTTCGCGGCATGCTTTCAATTTCCATATAATGACTTGCTCTTCCACTATAATTCCACTCTGATCTCTAGACCATTTATCACATGTTATCTCGTATCCCTCCTTTTTGCTGTTGGCAAAGGGGGAGAACGTCTTTGTGAGTCTTTGCATATGATCATGGTAATGGTCTTGGGAGAGTCAAAAAGGGGGGGGGAGCCTTCATCTGTGATAAGGGTTTGTGCATAGCATTCACATGTAGCATTCACATACCTTGATCATCCATGCATACATATCCGCATTTATATGTTTCACTAGAATGGATCTTGAGCTGCACACAGGTTGCATATGTCATAATCTTTACCATATTTGTCATATTGGATATTTCTGCCATATAATGACTCACAGTGTTGCCATCATAAAAAAGGGGGAGAATGTTGTGCCCCTATGGTCATTTGAGTTCACTTGGGTAATTCGACATCATCCTACGGTCATTTGAGTTCTATCGTATTCTTGGTTTTGATAATGGCTAAACACTATTAGTCATTGATATTTCGCACTCTCATGTGACTGACATACGTGATGGTTCGATCATGACAGGTACACCATTACATGGACAAGAAAGACAGTGGAGTCGGCAAAGTGAAAGCTCGTGGATCGCGCCCAAGCAAGGATGCGAAAACAAGCACAAGTCGACATGCGATATTCGGCTCGTCATCCATATAAGGTCAATACACAGAGAAGCATAGCCAAGAGAATCCAAGGCCATAAACTCCGTTGATATCTTTTAGACTATCAAGGGAGATGACGCCGACATGCACGGGCTGCTAATGGAGTTGAACGACGGAGCTAGAACGGAAATTGGACCGACCCAGGATAAGTCGGGTTCTGCCCAGCTAGCGGTCGACCGCCAGCACAGGGGCGGTCGACCGCCCCAGCCAGGGATCGCCAGGCTATGTGTGTTTCATCTGGCGGTCGACCGCCAACCAGTAGCGGTCGACCGGATTTCCCAGGGACCATCCTTTTGCAGGTGTTTCAGTAGCGGTCGACCGCCAGGAGCTGCAGGTCGACCGCCAGCCCCGAGCCTTCAATGTTGACTTTGTTTCCAACTTCGAAAAGGGCCATTCAACATGGATTTCTTTAATCCAAAAGTCACCTAATCACCCACAAATTGTGGATCTGGTCTGAGGCTTGTATATAGACCATTCAAGGTCTATAAAACCAATACAAGAGGGTTGGAAACCCCAAGGGTTCAAGGCTTCAAGGGAGATCAAGGGAGCTCATTTTTGAGGCACTGTAGCACCTCCGTGAACAGTGTCTCGGGAAGGAGTTCTTCATCCATTCCAAGGCATTCAAGTCCAGATCTGAAGCCATCTCAACCTCCAAGGAAGAAGAAGGAATCAAGACTCTCAAGGGTGATCTAAGCTGCATCCTACATCTTCTACATCTTCTTCATCGACTCAAGAAGATCAAAAGGAAGATTGAAGCTACATCCATCGTCTTCTTCATCAACTAGAAGAGGTTCAAGAAAGATCATCCCGCAAGAAAGAAGACACCGTCAAAGCATCCGATTCAAGCTTCTGCAACTCAGACAAGATTCTTTTCTTTGAGCATACTCTATATCTTGTTTGAGTGATTTCATATTTGTTCTTTTTTTCATTTCATACAAACAATTGAATCTGAGAATCGTCCCTACCGATGGTTAGTAGGAGTGCAATCGGAGGTTGTCCGATCTGTGTTGTTGACGTCCCTACCAGGTGGTTAGTAGGAAGGCGATCGGTGGTCTTTCCGATTTGCGGTTCAGTGCGTGGCACTAGTGGAGCCTCACCGGTTTGGTGAGGGGTGGACGTAGGACTGGGGATTCAGTCCGAACCACCTTAAAATCTTGTGTGTTGTGGTTTGTTTGTGTGATTGTTTCGTTCTAAATGCATGTTTAGGTTCGAATCGATATATTAGTAATCATCTTGCTAAGTAAATCGTTGTGTCCTTCGTTTAGCTAGTTATATTCCGCTGCAATTTAATTCATCTAGCTATATAGAGGGTTACATTGCGAAAAGAGGGGCAGATCTATTCACCCCTCCCCTCTACACAACAAGGCCTTGGAGAGGCTCGGAATCTCGAGCAATCTGTATCGGCTCTGCTGCGAGGTGTCCGCGAGGATGAAAAGAGGAGATATGCGCCATTCTCCTTCCGGGGTCCTCGATGTCATCATGGAGGGTGGCCTTATCATGGCCCAGATGGGGGCCACAATGGCGGAGACCTACGCCCGGACGGAGTCAGAGCGGTCGAATCTCGCTTGGACCCTCGGGGGGTGCGAGAGGA
The DNA here is from genome assembly GCA_022559845.1 of Amorphophallus konjac. Lineage (NCBI taxonomy): Eukaryota > Viridiplantae > Streptophyta > Magnoliopsida > Alismatales > Araceae > Amorphophallus > Amorphophallus konjac. The sequence goes on from CM040121.1 coordinate 13,262,350, forward strand.
AGCTAGCCCGACTCACTGAGGCGCACGAGGGGCTCCAACGGGAGTTCTCCGCGATCAGGGACTTGGCGCGGTCGAGCTGGCTGGAGGCTGGAGCGTTGACCGAGCAGCAGGCCAAGGCTCGGGAGTCGCTCGAGAGAAAGGACAAACTCCTTGAGGAGGAGCGCCTTTGCCATCTCGAGTTGGATGGCCATTGGGAGGCGGAGCGTGCCGAGCTGTTGGATCGAGCGGAAGCAGCCGAGCGCCTTCGTTCGGAGGCGCAGGCAGACCGAGCTGAGGCGGAGAAGTGATCGGTCGGGGCCTTAGGAGTGGGCGGCTGAGGCCGAACGGAAGTCGATAGAGCTCGAGGAGCGGGCGTCCGAGGTCGCGCGGAAGTCGATCGAGCTCGAGGAGCGGGCAACCGAGGCCGAGCAAAAGTCGATCAAGCTCGAGGAGCGGGCGACCGAGGCTGAGCGAAAATCGACCGAGGCGGAGAGGCGAGTGGCGGAGGCAGAGGAGCGAGCGTCCGAGGCGGAGTGGAAGTTGGCCGAACTTGCTGAAAGGATGGGGCAGGTCAGGGCGGAGGCGATCGAGCAGTACAGGGGCTCAGAGGCCTATCGAGCCGACGTTCAGGAAGCCGCCCTTCCCTACTATGAGATAGCACTTCGCCGAGGCGCCCGCAAGGGGTTCAAGTAGGGTTATCATCGGGTAGTGGACTACGCCGACGAGCAAGACTGGGGTTGATTTCCCCTCGGGCCAGCAATATGACTCGGATGAGTCGGCTTCTAGCTCCTCTGCGTCGGGTGGGGAAGATCCAGAGGGTTCTCCTCCGACGGGGTTGCCAACTCCGGATGCCTCGGGAGGGCTTGCGACCGGGGCAGTTCTCGCACATGCGAGGTCAGTGCCTGGGTCGGCCGTCACCGAGGGTGCCGGGGGCGACTCACTCACTTCCGCCGTTCCCGAGCTTCAAAGTGGGCCCGAGGCCTGATGTATTTTGCCTTGTTTTGCTTTTTTCTCTGTTTGTCTCTTATCCTTTTCCGAAAAAAAGGAAAGATTTTCTTTTTATAAGGTAATAAATGACTTACTTGCCTCTTGCGATCCTTGCCGTGATTTGGTTAGCGTATCTGAAGTAGTTGGAAAGTGCCGATACGTCCTGCGTGGTTTTCGCATGCTGATTGGGCAGGCTCCTGACGGGGCGTCTCTCTGTTTTCTGATGCTTTGAATTCCAGGCTGCTTCGTGTATCCCGCTAAGGCGAGAAACGAGGAGTTGGAGGTGACCGTTCGGGGGAGAATTCCTTTGGCGTGTTTTCGAGGGGGGAGTCATTTAAGGCAAGTAGCCTCCCTTGGCCTATAAGAAGGACCGAAGGGCGCCCCTTCCTCTTCACCGCTTGGGACTTTCTCTAACAGTCTTTCCTCATCCCTTCCTCGCGTTGCGCGGTGCCATTGCATTCGGGGTATGGAGGATCCTTCGGAAGATGACGCTACCGATGATGGGGAGCGGGGAGTTCTTGCTGCTTCGGACGGTCGAGCAGGTCCGACGGTCGCCGCGCGGGTTCGAGACGGGTCTAACGGTCGCCGCGCGGATCTGGGGAGGACTTCGACGTGCGGGAGCATGCCGTTCCTCCTCCATCAGTTCTGGCGAGGCTTCCGGGTGGGCGCCGGGATGGAGGACGGATGGGGGCATCCGTGATGCCTTCCCCTACCTCCCCATCCAGCTCTGCTGGATTTCTTTGCAGCCTCTTTTTCCCTCTTCTGCTCTTCATTTCTTTCACTCTTCGGAGGCTGCTTGCTCTCTGTTCCCTTCCAAGGGGTTGGTAGGTTGGAAGAGAGGAGGCCTTCACAGGCGTTCTTTCTCCCTGGCTTCTACCAACTTGGAAGGTAGCCTTCCTCATCGTGGAAGGTAGTCTTCGTCAACGCAATCCTTCTGTCACCTTTGTCATGGGCCACCCGGGCTAACTGGATCGACCTCCTTTTATCCGAGCCAGTTTCTACGCAAGGCAGAGTCAGTGGCTAGACGCGAGGGGATCAAGATCGAGTCGGTCGAGCGATGGCCTCTTGCAGTGGTGCTAGATGGATTTTTTACTTTTTGTCGTGCAGTGTAATGGCTTTTGCCTATCTGATGTACCAACAATTATTTGAATGAATAGAAGAGAATTTTATTTCATCCAACTTGTTTGCACAATTTCAAAAGTAGAATTTACGTAGTGTGGCTGCGTTCCATGTCCGAGAGATGGGTTCCCCTTCCATTGTAGTTAGCCTATACGCATCTTTCCCGAGCGTCTCGACCACTCGGTAGGGGCCTTCCCAGTTAGGGGATAGCTTGCCCACCGCCTCTAATGGTCGAGAGGCTTCGGCTTTTCTGAGGACGAAGTCTCCCGGTTGGAAGTGTCTATTTCGGACTTTGGCGTTGTAGTACCGAGTGAGGCGGCGCTGGTACTCCGTGGCTCGGATGCTGGCGATCTCTCGGAGTTCATCTGCTAGGTCGAGGTTCTTGAGTAGCTTTTGCTCGTTTGCCTCGGGCGAGTAGCGGATGACTCGGAGAGACGAGTTGGCAACCTCTAACGGAATGACGGCCTCAGTGCCATACACCAGCTGGAAGGGACTTTCACCGGTTGCCGTTCTGGGAGTCGTTCGGTGTGACCAAAGTACGCTGGGCAGTTCCTCGAGCCAGCTACCCTTGGCCTTGCCGAGTCTGGTCTTTATGCCTTTTAAGATAGTCTTATTGGCATTTTCGACCAGCCCATTGGCCTGAGGGTGGGCGACCGAAGTGAAGTGGTTGCGAATGTTTAGGTCGGCGCATCTGTCTCGGAAATAGCGAGAATCGAATTGCCGACCGTTGTCGCTCACTATCACCCCGGGGATGCCGAAGCGACAAATGATCGACTTCCATACTAAACTCCAGACGACTGTCTCGGTGATCCTCGCCGTGGCTTCGGCCTCGATCCATTTGGTGAAGTAGTCGATGGCGACGATGATGAACTTCTTCTGGGACTGAGCCATAGGGAACGGCCCGAGAATGTCAATCCCCCACCGAGCGAAGGGATAGGGCTCGGTAAGGGTGATGAGCTCCGTGGCCGGCTGGTGGACCAAGTGGTCGAATCGCTTGCACCGGTCGCACTGCTGTACGTGAGCCGTGCAGTCGCGCTGCAGGGTAGGCCACCTGTACCCCTGCCGTAGCAGGATCCTGGCCAGCGACCTTCCTTCTGAATGTGCTCCGTACAGGCCTTCATGAGTCTCTTAGATGGCTCGGCTGGCCTCGTCGGGCCCGAGACACTTCAGGAGAGGACCGGAGAAAGATCTTCGGTAGAGAGTGTCGTCGACAAAGCGCCGGGCTCGATACTTCATTCGGCGGGCTTCTCGAGGGTCGGAGGGCTCTCGGGAGTCCCAGAGCCAATACAGGTAGGGGGAGCGCCAGTCGCTTGGAAGAGCCGAGTCAACGGCTAGGAGCTCCGAGTCGATGCTTGGGCGCTCTAGCTCTTCAAGGAGGACCGATCGGGTACCTTTAGGGTCGAGGGAGGAGGCCAATCGAGAGAGGGCGTCCGCTCGGGAGTTTTCCTCCCGAGCTATTCGGACTACCTCGAATCCCTCGAACTGTTGGGCCAGACCTCTGACCAGCTGGAGGTATTTGATCATTGGTGCCTCTCGAGCTTCGTATTCACCGTTGACTTGGCTAGCGACCAGCTGGGAGTCGGTGTGGATTTTGACTCGCTCAGCCCCCAACCGTCGGGCCATGAGTGCTCCCGAGATAAGGGCCTCGTATTTGGAAGCGTTGTTGGACGCCTGAAAGTTGAATTTCAAGGCGTACTGCAGCTCTACTCCTTCGGGGGACCTCAGGAGGATCCCTGCGCCGCTACCGACCGAGTTGGAAGATCCGTCAACGAACAGTTCCCAGGTTGGCCCGGGCGCGGACGGAGATCTCTCCTCAGTCGGGATGGTGCTTTCGACGATGAAGTCGGCGAGCGCTTGGCCTTTCATAGCTGAGCGCGGGCGGTACGAGATATCGTAGGCCCCAAGCATGATTGCCCATTTGACGAGTCGCCCCGAGGCTTTGGGGTGGGCCAGAATCTTCTTTAATGGTTCGCCGGTCAGCACGGTGACGGGGTGCCCCTGGAAGTAGGGTCGGAGGCGCTTGGCGGAGGTAACCAACGCTAGCACGAGTCTCTCGGTTGCGGGGTACCTCTTCTCAGCCTCGTTGAGCACCTTGCTGGTGTAGTAGACCGGCCTCTCGATTCTCGAGTCATTTCTGACTAGGACTGAGCTAACAGTTGACAGCGTTGCCGAGAGATAGAGCAGCAGGACCTCGCCCGGCACGGGCTTGGAGAGCACCGGGGGCGAGGCTAAGAACTCCTTGAGCTCGGCGAACGCTTGTTGGCATTCCTCATCCCATGCGAACGTGGCAAATGCCAGCTTGGGTCCCCTCAACAGTTTGAAGAAGGGTAAGCATCGTTCGGCCGCACGGGACATGAATCGACTGAGAGCGGCGACACGCCCAGTTAGGCGCTGGACGTCCTTGACGCAGGTGGGCGGACGCATGTCTAGGATGGCCTGGACCTTGTCGGGGTTGGCTTCGATCCCGCGTTGAGTGACCAAGAAACCCAGGAATTTCCCAGATCTCACTCCGAAGGGGCACTTGGCAGTATTGAGCTTCATGTTGTACTTCAGGATGGTGCCGAAAGTTTCAGCGAGGTCGACGAAGTGGTCTTGGGCTTTGGGGGTCTTGACGAGCATGTCGTCAATGTAAGCCTCGATGTTCCGACCTAGTTGCTCCTCGAACATGTGATTGACCAGCCTCTGGTAAGTAGCTCTAGCGTTCTTCAACCCGAAAGGCATCCGGGTGTAGCAGTACATGCCGTAGTCGGTGATGAAGGCGGTCTTCTCCATGTCTTCTGGATTCATTCTGATCTGATGATAACCCGAATAGGCATCTAGGAAACTGAGTATCTCGTTGCCCGAGGTAGAGTCAACTAATTGGTCGATGCTCGGTAACGAATAGCAGTCATTGGGGGTGGCCTTATTTAGGTCGGTGAAGTCCACGCACATCCGCCACTTGCCCGAAGCTTTTGGCACTAGGATGACGTTGGCTAGCCACGTCGGGTACATGACTGGTCTAAAAAGGCCAGTCTCTTGTCCCTTGGTGACATGCGCCTTGATGATCGCATGCTTCTCTGGTGCATGCTTCCTTCTGCGTTGCTGTACGGGTCTCATGGCGGGGTCGAGGTTGAGCTTGTGCATCACGGTTTCCTCTAGTATCCCGGGGAGTTGATCATCGGACCAAGCAAAGACTCGAATGTACTCAGAAAGGAATTTCTTATATTGCTACTGTTCCTTGGGCGGTAGGTCGGCTCCGATCCTTACTCCTAGGGTCGGGTTATCGTTTAGGAAAATCGTCAGTAATTCGCCACCAGGCTCGGCGGTTGCGGTTTTATCCTCGACTCCCCGAGGACCCTTATCTTTCCCGTCCGGCCTTGTGGCTTCCACAGAGATATTGTAGCACCTTCTGGCCGTGGCCTGGTTACCTCGGACTTCCCCCAACCCATTTATGGTGGGGAACTTCATTTTTTGGTGATAGGTAGATGGTACGGTCTTTATTCGGCTGAGGATTCCCCAGCCGAAGATAGCGTTGTACGCTATCATACCCTTGATCACTATGAAGTCCACGATGACCGTAACGGTCCTGGGTGGGGTGCCGAGGGTAACCGGCAGGCTTAGGACTCCCTCGGGTAGGTGGCCAGGCCATTAAACCCACAGAGGGGGGTTCGGACCGGGCGGAGTTTGGATGGATCTTCCCCCATCTTAAGGAAACAGTCGTAAGATAATACATCAGGGGCACTCCCATTGTCAACTAGAATCCTATCTACGTTACAATGGTTTATTGTGGCCGAGATTACGAGGGCGTCGTCATGCGGGGTGTTCAGCCCTTCTAGGTCTCGGTCGGAGAAGACTATGACCTGGGGCTCACTCGGCGGGGCCTTAGGGGGCTCTATGGTTCGGCTCGCCCGCTCGGCATGACGCTTCCTTCCTCGGCTGCTGTCGTCCCTCCGGAGATGACGTTGATGTCGACCCCTCGAGCGCCTCGGTCTTCTTTGCGCTCGGTCGTGAACCGAGCCAGATGCCCCTGACGGATGAGGCGCTCGATCTCGTCCTGGAGCTGGTGGCAGTCACCGGTGTGGTGCCCGTGATCGATGTGGAACAAGCAATGCCTGTCGCGATTACGGTTCTTCGACCTCATCGGCTCGGGCTGGCGGAGAAGTCCCGAGTCTTTGATGTCTTCATAGATATCGTAGACCGGTGCCGCTAACGGGGTGTACCGCTCGTACTTCCGCTTGCGCTCTCCTTCACGGTCTCGCTTCTTTCCTGAGCCAGGAGTTGGCTCGGAAGTCCGCTTCTTGTCCCACTCCCGACCCGAGCCGGTTGCGTCTCGACAAGCACTGAGTACTTCTTCGCACTCGGCGTGACGCAATGCCAGAGTCACTAGCTCGGCAAGGGTCGAGGGAGGGTGGAGGACAAGCTCGCGGCGGAGATTCTCGTCCCTGGTGCCCCCAGTCAGTGCGGTTGTGGCTGAGGCTACGTCCAGGCGGGGGATTCTCAGGGCTTCTAATTTAAATCGGTGAATATAAGTCCGGAGTCTTTCCCCTTGCGCTTGCTTAAGGGCCAGGAGCCCCGCTACTGACCTTGAGGGGGCACTTCCGGTGAAACTCTCTTTGAAGACTCGCCCAAATTGCTTGAAATCTCGGATGGACTCGGGGGCGAGGGCCCGGAACCATGCTTGAGCGCCTTGGACCAGAGTGGTCACGAAGGCTCGGCACTTGATGGCGTCGGACACTCCGTGCAGAGTCATCAGAGCGTCGAAGCTGTCGTAATGATCGGCCGGGTTGCCCTGGCCGTCGTAAAGCTTGAAGGTCGGAATGGAGGTTCTTGGAGATACCTCTGCCTTCAGAATGTACTCGGAGAACGGGGATTTCTCCTCGTCCTCCAAGAAAGAGGTCTTCTGCAGAGCGCGGAGGGCGCGCTCCTGTTATGCAAAACGCCTCTCGAAATCCCGCAGCCGGAGGGATAGTTCCGGTTGCTGTCATGTCGTGGGGCTAGGGGGAGCGTCTTGGTGATCCCCGGGGATATCAGCTTCCGGGTTCTGGTGGCGCGACCCCAGTTTTCCCCTTCTTGGCGTGGAGGAAGCCTCTTGCTCCAGAGGTGGAGCCTGCGAGGGTCCTCCAATCCGATTCCGGATGAGTTGTTGGCCGCGGAGGGTGAAGCGATCCCCGACGGTGTGCTGGGACGTGTTCCCACGGGGAGGGCTCCCTGACGGAGTGCGGGACCTTCCATCCCTAGCCGCCTGGGCCCTCATGAGTTCCACAAGGACATCCAGTTTCACGTTGAGGGCTTGGAAGGCTTCGGCGCCACCGTTGGGGGAGGGCCCTACCGCCGCAGGGGGGGTGGTGGGTCGTCGGCGGGGACGCTGGCGTTGGAGGGAGGGTTCTGTGAGGCCCGAGAGGGGCCGTCCCCTGCCGCTACCATGGCCTTACCCCTTTCACCGGCGGACCTCCTCCCTGAGCTCCTTCGCACTATACTGGCTCTTTGTACGTTTCCCACAGACGGCGCCAGATGAAGAGGCGAAATCTCGCGCTGTTCCTGAGCGGGCTGATAATCACCAGATTGTGATCTGCAAGATAGGGAAACAGATCAGAGGGCCCAGGGGTAGTCCCTGGGGCAAACCCTCCGATGCTTAAGTCAGTAGAGCTATGGCGGGAGCAGTACTGGGGAGGGGCTAATTTATGCGCGAGATGTTAGTGTTGGTGTGCTACAGGCCAATTTCGGGTCAGGTAGGCCCAATAGTTGTACGATCTTGTTCATTATTAATAAAGTGGTGTTTGAGCGTAAATATGCGATTGTGTTACTTTACGTTGTCCCTAGGATATGTGGTTGTAAAGTCAGCTCGAGATGGGATCTCGAACATGAGATTGACTTTACATGTACACATACCTTAAACTGTTCCTGGTTGGAGGATAATCACTCGGGGACTTTGATTACCTATTAAACCAGTACACATGATGTGTCAGTGACCTATCTCATGGTCATTGGTGCGGGGCACCAACACATATATGTAGGTGTATGTCCTTGGAAGATGTACACTGAACTGATCCGCTATTGGATCTTCAGATGGTTGATTATACCTAATGTCAACTGAAGATCTAACTGTCTCAGTAGCATCGTTGGTCCTTTGACCTGAGACATTGATCGGATCTTACACGCGGATTGGAATGGTTTAATTACTTAGCTAAGTGACTTTAACCATAAGTCATGAGTTGCCGAGTCATTAACCACTCCAGGATACGTGTGAAGATCATCAATGGTCAAGAGGGGATCACTCACTGTCGGGTATATATCAGACAGTTAATGGGTCATGATATTGACGCTCCGTTAAATCCCTGGTCAGGGTCGTGTGAGTTCGTTTAGAACGGACGTCATACACTTTAAGGAGGTCATAGTCAAATGGCACGATCATGGGGTTTGACAGAAACCATACACTCGATCGTACCAGACTCATAGAAGGAGTGAGGGATTATATCGATGCGGTAACTGTGGACTTACAGGTACCAGACAGGCTGGTTTAAACCCGACGTCCTCTAGGATCACGCGGATTTGCTTGACCCAACGTGATCGAAGGTTCGGAATGAATTAAACTTTTATTCGACTCTTGTAGAAGCGAATAATACGTTTAATTTACTTCTAATTAGGAATTAGAAGTTAATGGGCCTTAAACTAGAGTGACTAAGGGCCTAGAGGATCACACACAATGGATTCTTGGGTGACGGATTATTATTATACAAATGTATGTATTATTTTCATTTAATTCCTTTTGGAAAGGAGTGTAAACGGAGTTTAATACATATGTTTAATATGAGATAGGACATATATACAGTTTCGGTCTTTTGAAACCCTTTTCTAATAAACCTAAACTCTATATATAGCATCCTACGTGAGTTCATTCGAACTTCTTCTTCTTCTCTTCCAACATCTTAAGCTTAAGCAAGCACGTAAGCTTAAGAGAGGAGGATTAGCCTCCCCCCTGCTCTCTCTCTCTCCAGAAGGTGATAGAGTCGGGAAAAATTGCGTCGGGGAGGTACCGTCGCTGCGCAAGGATCCGTGTGGATCTGCTCTAGAGGCCGTACAGCTGTGCGGCTCGTTTTCTCTGCATCGGGCTTAGCGGACAGCGTCGTTCCGCGCAAGGTGAAACACGCAACCCGTAATTAGGGTCTTAGAAACACCGATTAGAGCACAGATTAAACTTTTCATAACACCGGGATCGGGCAAATGAAATTTTTGTTATCCGCTGCGTCGCCCGTAGGTGCTGTGCGAAACCTTACAGTGGTATCAGAGCCAGGTTTGCACTCTGGTCGGTGTTTCATCGCCCTTTAGAACAGTATTTTAGGGGCATTCTTAAATCTTCAATTATTATTTGGAGACAGGAGTGTTAGGCATTTCTATTTTTCATGGATGCTGGGCATCAGGAGAGCAATTTTTTTTGTTAAAAAAAAATTGTTGCCCGATTTGGGCGCAGTGCGCCCTGGGCGCGGTGCGCCCTGGGCACAATGCGCCCGAGCGGCGAGCGCGCTGCGTGGCGGGCGCCACCCGCCACGCGGCAGGCGTCGCAGGCGGCGCCAGCACGCGGGGGAGCACCGTGGCGGGCGTGCAGGCCCGCCACGGGCGGGTCAGCGCCCGCGCGCGTGGGCGCCGCCAACGCGCGCGGGGCAGACCCCCCCCCCCCCCCCCCCCCCCCCGGCGCCGTAATTTTTTTTCATTAAAAATTTTTTACAATTTTTTATATTTAATTTATTGTGTGTTTGAATAATAATATATATATTAGATATATATATATATATATATCAAAATGCACAGTAAATTAATTCAAATTTTATCTAGTAGGTTAATTGTATTGTCTCGATAGTAAATGTCAAATGTGAATTTTTATTTAACCGTGTTGAATTTACCGAGGTGAGATAATTACTATTTACCTTTAGATAAAATGGTAATAATTGAAGTTACTTCATTAAAATTTAAGTTTTTGATTTTTTAATTATTAGATAATTAAAAAATTCAAATTTTAAATTTTATTGAAGTTAAATATGGAAAATTCAATTTTTTGAACTTTAATTATTAGATAATTGTTAAATTCAAATTTTGAATTTTAGAAAATTACTAATTGAGGATAATTACATTATTTTAAATTTATTTTCAAAAAAAATTTATTAGATAATTAGTTTGAATTTAAATTTAAATTATTGACATGTTTAAATTTTAAATTTAAATTTAATTATTAGATAATTAAATTTAAATTTAAATTTAATTAATTATCTCAATTAGATGTCCCTGTAGAAAATGATGGTTCTTTACGTGCTTTACTTTATTTACCTTGTATTGGCCTGCTTGTGTGTTTAATTTTAGTTAATCATGCTTTGATTTTTAAAATTAAACAAAGCTGGCATGTTTTTGTTTGCACATCCCATTTTTAAATTCAAAAGTAAGGATTATTTTCAGAAAATAACCCTGGATTGATTTTATTTGAATGGGTTGGCAAGTGAGCATGGATTTGGATTAATGTAATTAATTGGGGTCTGCGAACCTCCTTTCGCTCTCTGTTAAAATTCCAATGTACTTCTATCTTCCTCCGTTGTTGTACTCGCCCTGAGGGCTGCTGGAATTTGAGTCACATGTAATTTAATTTTTCCAGCCTGCGTGCCGTGTAAAAGTTGTAATTGATGCGGCGTCGGAGTTTGAAAGCGCGGAGCACACCCGACGAGGATGATCCAGCTACTTCGGAAGCGGGCCGGATGTCTTAGTTACATTAGGGATTAAGTCCATGATCACTTGCGTTTTATTTTTGCATTGTATGCATTTATTTTGTGCAAACTAGTAGGTATGATAAATATATTGGATATATTTATATTACCACCTAGGGTGAGATCAAGATAAAATTAAATTTCCTCGTGATTAAATTTTAGATCTGGTAAGCGTGGCTCTAGGAGTCGTCGTGGCCCTCCATCATTATGGAGTGAATGAACGTCTTCATTTCATAGATTTGTTGTGCTTTCCACAAGGTCCATGATTTTGGGGGCGGGATTAAACTCCAATACTCGGCCTCAATGGGGTGAGGAATTAAACTCGGCCTTGTTGTACTTTCCACAAGGGTCGGGTCATGAACTCATTGCTATGTAGTACTGATGGTTAGATCTAACCGATAATATCCTTTGTTGTGCTTTTCACAAAGTGATGATTTCTCGGGGGCCGTATATCGGATATTGCATTAGATGCAAGTGCCTGTTGACTGTCCTTGAGATGGTGTATGGCTTGTTGTGCTTTCCACAAGGTCGTACATCAGTCTCGTTGGGATTCCGACCCACTAGGTTGATCTCGTTGATCTCCCGTTCTATATACTGAGGGTTATATAGTTCGATCGAAAAATAGTGGGACTAAGTAAGATAGAAAATCACATCTAAGTTAGAATTTGAACACATGCTAAGTTATCTTTTATTTCTTATCCAGATTACAATGTCGTCGTCCAACCCCCTCCGTGGCATCTTGGATGCAAATCGCTTAACTGGACCGAACTACTCGGATTGGCTGCGTAACCTACGCATAGTCCTTACCGCCGAAAAGATTGCATATGTGTTGGACACGGTTCATTCTGAGTCAGCTCCTGATACCGACGAGGGCGAGTTACTGGCTTATGCCAAGTGGCCTGAGGACTCCTCCCTTGCCCAATGTTACATGTTGGCCTTTATGGCTCCCGAGTTACAGAGGCAATTTGAAAAGACTGATTGTAGAAGTATACTTCTCAATCTACGCCAGCTCTTCGGGGAGCAGGGTAGGATTGAGAGGTATGACATCTCCAAAAAGGCTTTTCAGGACACGGATGTCTGAGGGTTCATCAGTACAGGCTCATGTACTGAAAATGATGGAGTGGATTGAAAGACTCAATGCATTGGGGTTCAAGTTGGATTTTGAACTATGCATTGATCTTATACTCCAGTCATTGCCCGATTCCTTTTCTTCCTTCATCATGAACTTTAACATGAATAGGATTGAAGCAACTCTCCCAGAGCTGCTCAATATGTTAAAGAGTTCTGAAGGAACCATGCAGAAAGATAAACCATCTTCGTCTGTAATGATTGTTGACCGGGCCAACAAGAAAAGGAAGGTCTCTCAAATATCCACCACGAGTAACAAATGGAAGGGAAAGAAAAAGGCCACAGGTAAGCAACTCGCCAAAGTTGACAAAGGGAAGGGCAAGAAGAATGAAAAGGAAGATAAATGTTTTCGATGCGGGGAATCTGGGCATTGGAAAGGGAATTGCAAGGTAATTCTAAATGAAGGTATTTTTGTCATAGACCTTAATTTGTCATATATGGAATCCACATCATGGGTATTGGATACTGGATGTGCATCTCATATCTGCAATTCTGTGCAGGTGCTGGCGAATGAAGGCGATTGGGCAAAAAGGAGATTGAACTGAGGATGGGCAATCTCTGGCTTGTATAACATTGGATATATATTGACTTTTAATAGCATTGGGTGCTCTATAATGAATAATGGTTTGATTATAGCTAATAGTTCATTAGTCAATGGTCTTTATGTATTAGATACACGTTCTAATGTTATGCAAATTTTCAATGCTGATGAAGTGAATTCTGCATATCTATGGCAACAGACTTGGTCATGTAGGTGAGAAAAGAGTCTATCTATTACACTCAAATGGGTATTTGAATTCGTTCGAATACAAGCCATTTGATACCTGTGAGTCGTGTCTCATGGGAAAAATGACCAAGGCTCCCTTTGGTGGACATGGTGAGAGGGCCGTTGACCTTCTCAAGCTCATACACTCGGATGTGTGTGGACCCATGTCCATAGAAGTAAAAGGAGGTTATCTCTATTTCATTTCTTTTATTGATGACTTCTCTAGATATGGCTATGTGTATTTAATGAGACATAAGTCACAAGCCTTTGAGAAGTTTAAGGAATACAAGAATGAAGTAGAGAAACAGACATGCAAAAATATTAAGGCTCTTCGATCGGATCGAGGAGGTGAATACTTAAGCCATGAATTCACTTCTTATCTTAAAGACCATGGAATAGTTTCTCAGTGGACTCCACCGTATACACCACAGCACAATGGTGTATCCGAGAGGAGAAACATGACCTTGTTAGACATGGTCTGATCCATGATGTCTATGTCAGGACTACCATTATCTCTCTGGGACTATGCATTAGAGGCTGCAGCATATTTATTGAATAGGATCTCAAGTAAATCAGTTCCTTCTATACCATATGAGATATGGAAGGACAGGAAACCAAATTTTAATCACATTAAAATTTGGGGGTGTCCTTCTCATGTAAAGAAGAACGAGAGTGATAAGCTTGAGTCGATGACCGATATGTGTAGGTTTGTGGGATATCCAAAGGAGACGTTTGGATATTATTTCTATCACCCTTCTGAGCAAAGGGTCTTGGTGGCCAAGAGAGTTGTATTTCTGGAAAGAGAATATCTACTCCAGAAAAATAGTGGGAGCCAGATAGAATTGGACGAGGTCCAAGAACCACAACTCATAGACACAAACTCATCAGATGAGACTGTATCGGTTGATCCTATTCAAAGTGAAACACTGACACTACGGAGATCTGGTAGACTACCGAGAGAACCTGAGAGATATGTTGGACATGTCTCAGAGTGGTCCTCTAAGGTATGTATCGATGAGGATGATGATCCTCAGTCGTACCAAGAGGCGATCCGAAGTGTAGACTCCGAGAAATGACAAGAGGTAATGGATTCAGAAATCCGGTCCATGTACACCAACAAAGTTTGGAACTTAGTTGATGTACCCGAAGGGAAGGTCCCTATCAGCTGTAAATGAATTTTCAAAAGGAAAATCGGTGCAGATGGACAGATTGACACATACAAGGCTAGACTAGTGACGAAAGGATATCGTCAAAGGCAAGGCATTGACTATGATGAGACGTTTTCGCCGGTAGCCATGGTTAAGTCAACCAGAATCCTCCTTGCCATTGTTGCATACATGGATTATGAGATCTGGAAAATGGATGTGAACACAGCTTTTCTTAAAAGAAATCTGTCAGAAGACGTGTACATGGTACAGCTTGAAGGATTCACCTCCAAGCTGCATCCTAATGAGGTATGTAAACTTCAAAGGTCCATTTATGGATTAAAGCAGGTATCTAGAAGCTGGAACTTAAGATTTGACGAGGCTGTCAAATCTTTCAACTTCATTCGGAATGAAGATGAACCATGTGTTTACAAGAAGGTCAGTGGGAGCTCTGTGACCTTCTTGGTCCTTTATGTTGATGACATCTTACTCATTGGGAATGATGTAGATATGTTGACATCAACCAAGTCTTGGTTGTCCAAGACTTTCTCCATGAAGGATTTGGGAGAAGCATCCTATGTGCTGGGCATAAGGATCTATCGAGATAGATCTAAAAGGATGCTAGGATTATCCCAATCCATGTACATAGACACTATCCTCAAAAGGTTTAGGATGGAAAATTTCAAGAGAGATCTCATTCCCATGAGACATGGAATTTGCCTATCCAAAGGGATGAGTCCTAAAACTTCTGAGGATGTGGCACACATGAATAAGGTACTCTATGCTTCGGCGATAGGGTCAATCATGTATGCAATGATATGTACACGGCCTGATGTTGCCAATGCTTTAAGCATTGTCAGTAGATATCAGGCAAATCCAGGCGAAGAGCACTGGAAGGCAGTAAAGGGCATCCTTAAGTACCTGCGAAGGATTAAGGATCTTTTTCTGCTTTATGGAGGAGATGACCTATAGCTTAGAGCTTACACAGATTCTAGTTTCCAGTCAGATACAGATAACTGCAAATCCATGTCTGAATTTGTATTCATGTTGAATGGAGGGGCAGTCAGTTGGAGAAGCCGTCTGGATGAAGAAATTCATCTTGGAACTTGGCGTAGTTCCCAAGATAACAGCTCCCATCCCATTATTTTGTGATAATAATGGGGCCATCACCCATGCAAAGGAACCGATATCTCACCAAAGGTCAAAGCATATTCTCAGGCGCTTTCACCTTATTCGGGAGATTGTTGATCGTGGAGATGTGGCGGTAGAGCGTGTACCGTCAGAAGACAACATAGCAGATCCACTGACTAAGTCTTTGACACAGACTGTGTTTGAGCGTCATCGGGATAAGATGGGCCTCAAAGTTGTGGGCAATTGGCTGTAGTTCAAGTGGGAGACTGTTAGTGTTGGTGTGCTACAGGCCAATTTCAGGTCAGGTAGGCCCAATAGTTGTACGGTCTTGTTCATTATTAATAAAGTGGTGTTTGAGCGTAAATATGCGATTGTGTTACTTTACGTTGTCTCTAGGATATGTGGTTGTAAAGTCAGCTCGAGATGGGATCTCGAACATGAGATTGGATCTCGAACATGAGATTGACTTTACATCTACACATACCTTAAACTGTTCCTCGTTGGAGGATAATCACTCGGGGACTTTGATTACATATTAAACCAGTACACATGATGTGTCAGTGACCTATCTCATGGTCATTGGTGCGGGGCACCAACACATATGTGTAGGTGTATGTCCTTGGAAGATGTACACTGAACTGATCCGCTATTGGATCTTCAGATGGTTGATTATACCTAATGTCAACTGAAGATCTAACTGTCTCAGTAGCATCGTTGGTCCTTTGACCTGAGACATTGATCGGATCTTACACGCTGATTGGAATGGTTTAATTACTTAGCTAAGTGACTTTAACCATAAGTCATGAGTTGCCGAGTCATTAACCACTCCAGGATACGTGTGAAGATCATCAATGGTCAAGAGGGGATCGCTCACTGTCGGGTATATATCAGACAGTTAATGGGTCATGATATTGACGCTCCGTTAAATCCCTGGTCAGGGTCGTGTGAGTTCGTTTAGAACGGACGTCATACACTTTAAGGAGGTCATAGTCAAATGGCACGATCATGGGGTTTGACAGAAACCATACCCTCGATCGTACCAGACTCATAGAAGTAGTGAGGGATTATATCGATGCGGTAACTGTGGACTTACAGGTACCAGACATGCTGGTTTAAACCCGGCGTCCTCTAGGATCACGCGGATTTGCTTGACCCAACGTGATCGAATGTTTGGAATGAATTAAACTTTTATTCGGCTCTTGTAGAAGCGAATAATACGTTTAATTTACTTCTAATTAGGAACTAGAAGTTAATGGGCCTTAAACTAGAGTGACTAAGGGCCTAGAAGATCACACACAATGGATTCTTGGGTGACGGATTATTATTATACAAATGTATGTATTATTTCCATTTAATTCCTTTTGGAAAGGAGTGTAAACGGAGTTTAATACATATGTATAATATGAGATAGGACATATATACAGTTCCGGTCTTTGGGAACCCTTTTCTAATAAGCCTAAACTCTATATATAGCATCCTACGTGAGTTCATTCGAACTTCTTCTTCTTCTCTTCCAACCTCTTAAGCTTAAGCAAGCACATAAGCTTAAGAGAGGAGGATTAGCCTCCCCCTTTCTCCCCCTTGCTCTCTCTCTCTCCAGAAGGTGATAGAGTTGGGGAATGTTGCGCCGGGGAGGTACCGTCGCTGCGCAAGGATCCGTGTGGATCTGCTCTAGAGGCCGTACAACTGTGTGGCTCGGTTTCTCTGCATCAGGCTTAACGGACAGCGTCGTTCCGCGCAAGGTGAAACACGCAACCCGTAATTAGGGTCTTAGAAACACCGATTAGAGCACAGATTAAGCTTTCCATAACACCGGGATCGGACAAATGAAATTTTTGTTATCCGTTGCGTCGCCCGTAGGTGCTGTGCGAAACCTTACACGAGATCCCTCTCCACCAAAGGGGTGAAGCGGTTCGTGCTCAGGAGTTTTGGGCGTATGATTGCCTTTTTGGCTTACCTTTCACCGGAGGGTGTCCCCGGTTTAAATAGTGCGCCGTCCCCAGGAGTCCTGCAAGCCGAGAGATTTCAGGTAGAGGTTACGTCCTCATCGTGAGCTTTTATTGCCTTATCGTGGGAGCGTTATCCTCGCGGGGAAGACGGAGTCCCCTGTCTCCCCGGATTCTTGCCTATTGCGGACTCTTAACGGCTGCAAAGATAAGTATTCCTCGGTCGTTCCGAGCTTTGGAGAGGCCGGCCCTATCCGGGCGATAGGCTTAGCTCGGTAAAAGATGGGTCGGATAGGCCGGCTTATGCCTTCTTCTCCCAGGCGGAGGGATGGCTCGGGCGCGGACCTTCCAGTGACCTGACCGATGCTCGGGCCCTCTGAGCCTTGAGGCCGCCTAGGAGGGTTGTTTCCTCGAGCGCTGTAAATTGGGCTTTCTCCCCTAAGTGGGCCTTGTGGGCTGTCACTTGGGTGAGCTGAGCCTCGTTGGGCCCTGCCGGGCCTAGTTGGGCTGCTCCATTGGGCTGCAGAAATTCCCCTCTCCAGGTGCTAAATTAGACAGTGTGCATATTAATCATAAAGTCAAATTAGACAGTGTGGTAAATTAGACAGTGTGTATATCTCCCCAAAACTGCCTTTGTGACAAGTCATTGTCCATTGTGCTTCCAAATTATAAACATCCCCTGGACATGGTATTAGCGCAGAGAATGTCCATTTCTACCTTGTACTCATATGGCTTCCCTAGGAGCTTCTTGTATTCATTGTTGGCCTGTGAAATAAGAACACAAGCTAAGTACCATCTAGTGGACCTATAAGAGGAACATGACATTTAATAAGTGTGTTCAAATAACAGCTTACATACCATAATTGCCTCCGCCCAAGCACCCTCCTCAGGTGGCGTAGACATATTTGTGATGTCATTCCATCTCCAACCATTTAGTGATAGCAGTTGTTCGAGTGTATGGTATTATGTGTTCAAATTCTTCCACATGGTTTGCAAATTATTTTTGTCAACCCTTTTTTTAGTCTGATCATTGAAGGGTCCTATAATATCATTTCATACATGTTGTTTGAATGTGCCTTGGTTGCATGTGTTCTTGTGATATTGGTTGATCAAAAGGTTTAATAACAACTTATCTTCCTTAGTTGTTTAGTTGGTTACTCGCGGTTTCCCCTTAATGTCCGCCATGAACTTCTCTACAAATAAGGCAAGGAAGATAATTTTGCTCACAGAACAGATTTTGTACCGTGGCAAGGACACATGTAGCAAGGACATATGTAGTTCACAGAACATATTTCCTTTACTTCTCTTGCCAGCCTCAAAAAAATCCAAAGCTAACACATGTAGCAAGGACATAAATATTTTCACATAATTATAAAGAGACAAAAATTCATCTACATATTTCCATACATTATGCAAAGATATGAATAATAAAACAATAAACCAACATTTACACCTAATCCAACCCCTCCCCACACTTAAACGAAAACAAAATAAATCTATTGTTCATTTTGAGTAAGAGAATATTGAAAAATGAGGTACATATATGATTACTCCAATATGGTCATGGTCACCACGGCGGCTTAGGATGAGATATTGACATGGAGATAATTTGTTTAATTGGGGTGTCACAAGGTGAAGGTACACATATCATCTCTGTGCAAGCAATTCTCATTCTCAACTACACATGAACAAATAAACCTATTTACCTACCAATTTTTTGTGGAGCATCTCCAACAAGAAAAAGCTTATGGGTAGCAGTGAAGGTTGATAGCAACGACAGCACAAATGGATTCGGCACATCAGCCCGAACAACACCGATCCACACACAACCAGCATAGAACGACGATTGCCAGAGACAACAACGGTACCATCACCAGAAATCAACCACAGAAGGTGAAGAGAGAATGGGGAGGGATCGACAAGACGGGGCCAAGAGCAGCTGAGAAGGGGGCGAGGGCGACAGATGTGCTTAAAAGAATAGAAAAGTTAGTTGTTCACTCACGAGAAAGGTGTCGACTGCAACAACCTACGCGTAGCAGGCGGAAGGGATTCCCTCCCACTTCCCGTCTCAAGAAGACGATCGCGAGAAGCATTCTCCTTGAAACCCTAGGACAACCACAAAGTCCCAATCTACCGCGTGGCTCGCACATACGTCATGGACGAGCGAGGACAAACGACATCGATCGCTCGAGGACGAACGGCTTTGATCACTTCTGGAGCAACCACGGCACAAATGGAACGACGTGGGTCGCAGCAAGGAGAAGGGTTTTGCACCTGGGGAGGAGGGATGGGGAAGGTCAAAGGTAGCTCGGTGCTCAGAGGAGGGTTTCGTAGGGGGGAATGGGTATGCAGGAGGAACGACGTGGGTCACAGTAAGGAGAAGGATTTCGCATATGGGGAGGAGGGATGGGGAAGGTCGAAGGTAGCTCGGTGCTCAGGGGAGGGTTTCGCAGGAGGAACGGAGGGGTCGAAGCAGGGAGAAGGGTTTCGCGAGGTCCCGAGGCGGTGCGACGTCACTGGCGAGGGCAGAAAGGGCACATGGCCAGACCCGATCAACGAAACCCACCTCAGACGGTGGATTTCAAAATCGGGGGTTAACACGGGTTTAATACCCGCTTAATCCTAATCCACTGGACTTACCAATCAAATCAAAAAATTGGTTAGTCCTGGGTTAACATTGAGCTAACCCAGGACTAAACCGTTACCAAATCGGAGCCTAAGGTTTGTCGTGCCGCCTTGTTCCTGGGTGGCATGGGCATACAACAGTATGCCCATGCCATGCCCTTTAATTTTTTTGCCCTCTCGAGTTGATTGTTTGGTTACATCACTTACATGTAGTTACTAAGATAGAAGTAGTATTTTAGATTTAGTAAAGGGAGGTAAGTTTACATGGAATTGTCTTCCAATTTTTTTTTTAGAAGTCACTAAAGTTTTTTTTTGAGTACTATGTTGTTTTAGTTCATTTTAAGAGGTCAGTTTCAGCTTTTAAAAATATTCTAAAAATCAAAATATCGCAAGTGGGGCAAAGTAAGTGAGTGTCGTGTGATTCACTTATCTTGCGGCCCCACCTTCGAGCAACGAGGGGGGGCCCTTAGGGCCTGTTTGAGAGCGAGTTAAGGTGGGAGAGCAGATGAGAGAGAGTCGGTGAGTTCCACCGCTCTCCTCACACACAAGGAGATTACCCGGGTCGATTAACACAATCAACCTCCAGGGGTCGTTTACGTAAACCATGTCTGGTTAACAAAGCGGCCCTTAATGAGTTTGAATGTACTAAACTCAATCAATGTCATCTTGGTAGAAAAGAATAGCTGTATAAAAAATAAATAAATAAATAAAACGTTTGACCAAGTTGATTATACTTAACTCAGACATCTGAATTAATCTCCAGTTTAAATCTCTTTCTCATCACTAGACACAAATTTAAAATTATTTTTTCTCTATAGAACCCTTTGATAACGTAAGAAGGGTGAGGTAAAGGTCCTTAATTTTGAGAATAAGTGAAAATATAATAGGATAAGATGGATACTTTGTTCACTTTTAATTTCAGTTTTTATGGAATAAACCGTAATGACAAAAAAGTATAATAAATTATTCCACCTATAGATTTCAAAATAATAAAAATAATTTATGTAAATTTAAATTAACCCATTTTTTATTATAATATCAAAGAGGGCCTATAAATATCTTATAGCGTAGATATAACAGTTAATTATTATATCTAAGAACAAATACATATACCTGTTTGACTGAGGTTTATTATCAAAACAACTCTATTCAAAACGAAAGTTCAGGTCAGCACTTTAACGTCATTTTTTATTTATTGTCAAAACTTTTGACAATTTCCTAAGGACATCTTTGACTGGCGGTTAAGATAGGGAGCGGATGAGAGAGAGTGGTGAATCTTGTCTCTCCCTCACACACAACGTCGTTAACTGGAGTTAGCGCACTCAACCCGATTTATTGTTCATCCCTCTTCCATATCTACACGTTCCATCATTAATTATTTTATTCAAACACTAAGGAGTTTAATTTAACACGACGTACTATTGGGGGGTAAAGGAGCGATGGAAAGAAAATCAGCTCTATAAAAATGGGATTTTGAAGTTTGCCAATTTGATACGAGGGAGAAAATTAATAACGGGAGCTATCGAAAGATCTAATTAAAATTGCTTATTCAAAATCACCTCTTAATGTTCTACGAGAGGATTATCGGTACATTATGGGACAATTATCTTTCAAAATATAAACCTATCAATATCAAAAAGAAATCTCACCAGATATATCATATATCTATAACATATATATATAATAGAATTGTGAGTTTTTTGGTAGCCGATTCAGAAGAATCTCATCCGACTGGTTCGATTTTGGATACGGTTTGAGCTCGTTTCTTCTTCTCCCACATTGTTTTCAACCCACTTTTACAGTTGGAGACTCACCCGGAAACTTGAAATTTTCTAAAATTATAGACATACTATGATCATACATTTACTCTTAAACGTGTAATTTTATTATAATTATGCATCAAATTCTCTCTCAAGGCTATTTTAATGAAATGTAGCATATATATAAATCAGCACACTTATTATAATAAAAATTATTTTCATATATTCTTTCATGTAATTTTATTGAAATTACCAATCAAATTATATTATAAAGTTGTTTCAATAAAATTTAAGATGATAAATCAGCACAATTATTACAATGAAAGCTACTTTCATGTATTCTATCATATATTTCATATAAAATTAAATTAAATATGTAAGGAATTGCTCCGGCTTAACCTCGTATCTCAGGTTCACGTATACTGTCTCATTTACATGACGTCTTGTTTCCTTAATTAAATAATAATAATTCCATATAGTCTCTAAAACCTGCACGTAGTTAACCTCCATTTGGGATACAAAGAAGATTCAGTTTTCATTCACATACTTAAAATTTTATCAGAGAATTGAGGATTTGTTGGTCTCCGATTTTGAAAATCAGATGTGAACTGTGTTCGGTTTTGAGAATCCTTAACACAAACCTTTGCCCCCTTAATTACGAAAATCGCGTTTGCGTGTCAACACAAGACATCCTGGACACAACATCTACCACTGTCTTTTAGATGCAACATTTCTCTTTGCTTTCTAATACAGTTCTCTATTGCTAGATTTAATTTAGATCGAATAATAATTGTTGATTTGATCTAAGCTTACAAAAAAATCAGTAAAAATAAATCAAACTTTGATCACTTTTAACTCTCCTAAATGCATGTGGCCATAAGTTTATCTTAAAAAGCTCGTGTTATTCCCTGTACCAGGGGAGGCTATATCGATCGCATCCGATTTTTTGATCGTCGGTTCAAGTTCATGTTTATATGCTTTTGAGAATCACGGGTGAACCATGTCTTTTTCATATGTATGTAATGCTAGATCTAATTAGCTCGTCAACATGCAAGACTAAAATCATTGACTACTCACGTCAACAAGACCTATTAACATGTAGCTATTATCCGGAGTCTTATATATGTAGCATTAATTAATTGAACTTATGGGAATGTGAGTACGACCATGATTTCAAATCACTATACATATATTGTTTTCGAAGTAGGCATATTTACATATTTATTTATTAAGATAAAATTATTTTTAAAATTTCTCTTATTTTATAGTCGACTTATTGAGAAATTAAACAATCGCCTATTCTAATAGATAACCAGACAAACATTGACTATCTAAGTGTTCCAAAGTAAAATTAAATTGTCCATTCGATTATCATAATAAATTTTAAATACATTAAATGCAGTCATACCATATTTATTGACTTTGGGCGGGCGAGACACCCTTTCTCTCTGTTGATGATGTGGAGTCATTTGAAGAATAAAAATCAGCATCTAGGTGAAGACAGATTAGTCATACACAAATCTTATGGCTTGACCTCTCAAAGCCCGATGGGTCAACCCAACGAAGGGGAAGGGCTTTACAAACACCTCTTAACTCAACTCCAAACCACTACCAACATAGGAGAGGGGGTACCCGAGTCCATATTCAAAAGGGCATTCAGGTTTGGCACGCTTTTGGTTCAAGCCGCAATCTCACTCTCGTTGTAAAAGAAGTACATCAATCAAAATTCTAAAAGCATCACTTGATAATAGATGGACTATATTAATGCCTTATGTCTAACATACCAGGCCCAAATGAACCCAACCTAAGGTAAAGAAGGGAAGAGATTGAGATGAACTTGTCAAATGATGGCAAGCCTAAATTAAGATAAGGTGAAGAGTGAAATCGGAGCAATTTTTCCTATAACTATAAAGTAGAGGAGGG
Source organism: Amorphophallus konjac (assembly GCA_022559845.1). Taxonomy (NCBI): domain Eukaryota; kingdom Viridiplantae; phylum Streptophyta; class Magnoliopsida; order Alismatales; family Araceae; genus Amorphophallus; species Amorphophallus konjac. Next base: position 13,285,585 of record CM040121.1, read on the forward strand.
CCTCGGTGAATTCTTGCTTCTATCATAGAATTGAGAGTTTTTTTGTTGCTTTTATCTTTCTGGATGTTGTTGACCTTGAACATTTACCAGAACTAAATTTTATGTATTTTTAAGGACAGTGGTGGGAACGTTTTTATAGATTCTTAAGGGTAATGATGAGAATGTAAATTTTATCATCATAAATTATGAATCATTTGGTACCATTAGATTTCATATTATTAAAGCATATTCAAAATATATAAACTATATCTAATATTTTATAGTTATGTTTGTCAAGATTTTCAAGTTTTAAAATTTGCCTAATTTGAGAGTGTAATTTTTTTGAGTTTGTCGACATTAAAAATTAAATTCACATTCATTTCAATCGTCTTCAAATACTTTTATTTTGAAAAATAATTTTATTTTTAACTTTAAAAATAATATGATTAATATATTAACAAAATTTGACCACGTATTATTGTTTTTATTTTTATTATGCACATAAGACCTTCCTTTGAGCAGTGATATCAATATGTCCCACCCAAATTAGAACTTCCCCTCGTACGGATTACTCTACCCTACGAAGATACCGGAGATTCTGTTCCCCCAAATCCCACGTCGACCCCGCATTCCACGGCTGGCCTTCCTAACAAGAAGACCTCCGAGTCCGAAGAGGACTCCGACGAGGGAACCTCCATATGTAACGGATTGGAGGGAGCTTTTTGTTCTCTGTGAGAGATCATCGTAACTTCAAAAAGGGGCACGTCCCTACTCTTCCTTCGTTGTTCTCATGTTCTTATGTTATATCACACACACACACACACACACACACACACACACACATATATATATATATATATATATATATATATATAATCTCATGTTCTTCTCACTGTTTGTTTGATTGATCTATGCATGGCATGTTCAGTTTGTAAGAGAGAAGGCGTTTCATATCAAGTAAGAGAATAAGCCTTGCCATCATTGGGTTCATATAGAAGTTCTATATATAGGTTGGGATAGCAAGCTATGTATATGCAAAGATAAGGTCCCCCTTCACGCGAAGACAAATCGTCTTTAGTGGGGGGGAACAGAGAGATCATCCTCGACTTTGGAGATTGTTGGAGGTTAACACAAGAGAAGCACCACTTCGTTGTGGAAGGCCATGGGAACTTGTTGCACTCTGTTTGGCAGTGAAAAGCTCGACGGGAAGAACTACCACCATTGGAAGGTGCACATGGAATCATACCTGCAGTGGCAGGAACTTTGGGATGTGGTGTGTGGTGGAGAGGCTGCCCAAACTGCATGTGGTACTGAGACTCACGATTGGAGGACAAGGGCAGAGAGGGTGATTCATATACTGAGGTCTTCGGTTCAAGATGATTTGTTGGAATATATAGACAATGCAAAGACACCTAGGCATGCATGGGATGCTTTGGCGATGTTAAGTACGACAAAGTCGAAGCCTTCGGAGGAAAAGAAGTCGAGCAGCTCTGAAGTTCATAAGAACTCGCCCAAATGTTCTGGTAAAGCATCATTTCGTGGTACTGTTTTTCGATTCCTTTTCGGATCTTTGCATTAGATATAATGACGATGATATTGCACTCCCTGCGTCCTATATAAGATATCGGTGAACTTTATTGATTTTTCATGTCTATTTTTTAATTTAGAAATGAATCGGAATAATGGGATGGGAATTTCTTCTTATCCAACATCTTTATATTTACTCCATGATTGTGATGAGCTACAGAGTAATTGTGTGGAACATGCATGGTGTTTATACACGACCTTATGACTATACGGTGTAAGGTAATCATTTGTAGAATGAAAGTTATGTGAAACATGGTGATTTGGTCACGACGAGTCTTCTTTCTCGTCGCTTCACGTTACCATCATAACTTTAGACTTCTTCATCTTTTCTTTTATATATTAGATCAAATTTCACACATCTCATGATATTATGGGATGTCTCACCTTCTGATTTTGATAACGACAATGGTCATCTATCGACACCTTTGCAGAAATTTGTGACCTATCAATTGCACCCAATACATTTTAATCACAAAGAAAATAAAAAATACTAACACTTAACGAACAACTAAGTGAGAATTAATCAATGCATATATTTATGATTACATTTATCCGGTACATCATTTCGAACAAGGGGTAGAATTTTGGATCATGTTAAATTTTTTGATGCACTTGATTTTCAATGGTGAGCATTTTGATGTAATCATGACGTATGGATAAGACTGTCACGAGAACATTGTTAAAAGTGTTGACTTATTGTCTCTCTTTAATGTTTGAATTATTCTTTGAATAATTTATTGCCAACTCCGTGACCAATCTCAAGAAGAAAAATAGTCAATTACTCATTGATATACAATCCTTGTGCCATTTAGTACATCTCTTTCTATCAGTTTATCACTTAACCTTCAGAATATGTAAGGATGCACTTGAAACCTTGAGTATGCCATCCCCACATTACCATATATCTATTAATTGTTTAACCCACCTATGATCTCGACCAACATATGTATGCATTAGGGTCCTAAGGATAGGTCTACAAGATGGCAACATTTGAAGGACTACTATATGTTCAACCTCCTCCCAATACTTCTTCTCCTCATCATAAATAGGGATGTCAACTGGTCGAATACGATGCGGATAGTGGACTATCCGCATCCGTATTTGATAACGAAGAACCGTATCCATTTGATGTTCGCTAAGTATTCGAAAAATAGTGTACCTGAAACCGTTTTCTAGTATCTGAAAAAATACAGTTAACAAATGGTTAGCGGATAGTTACCGGTCATAATAATACATACAAACTTAAAATTTAAGTTGTAAGTTAACCCAATTAGAATAAAATTTAAATTGAAAAAATAATCCATATGATAAACGGACATATTTCAATTTAGTTCTCGTATCATCATCATCCATGAGTCCACATATAATGACATTAAAAGTATAAAAATATATAATATTACAATATCCCTAAAGATAAGATGAAACAAGTGAAAATGAGAAAGTAAACTATCTCTCTTACACTTTAATATCCGTCAACTTCTCATTCTTTGCATATCTTGCATGAAAATAAAGAATATATTAAATTAAGAATTTTAAAAAATATTTTAAAAAGTTTATAATTTAAAAATATTTTACTATGATGAAAGTAGAAATGACTTAGATTATGCATCTATTTCATCTTTAACGTCATTTTCTTCAAAACACTCAACTATTTGAGTCAAATCCAAACTTGTTTAACGTTAACGGACGGATACATGTCTGGAATGAGGTGTATCTATTTTCGTATCCGCTAATAAACCAGATATTTTCGTATTCGTATCCGTTAATTTATTGAAGGGGGGAATAATGTAACGACTCGGAATCCAAGTACCGGAAAGTAACCGGTGCGGCCCGAATCCCGACTCGCCACCCACGAGCAACGAAACTCTGAAGGGTTAGAATTAGTGTCATGGGAGTGTGGGAATCTACAATGAACGCAGTAAATAAAATGTAGAAATTAGAACTTATATTTATAAATAGATTTATATAATTTTTACACATATTATAATCCAGATGTACAAGTCTAGAAGGTACATGTCAACAAAAGAAAAGTGTAAAGCCTTGGGACATACCCCGACTAGGGAAGACTGGCGGCACTAGGACTTTGCAAGCGCTGCTCAAGGCCTCCGGGCCACGCGGAGGCACTCCGAACTTGAAAGGAAAAAAAGGGTGAGCCTCATCTCATTGGCTCAATAGGGCTCCCGCAGATCCCCATCACAACAACTACAATAAATAAGCACAACAACAATATGAAAAGCAAGCCATGACAAACAACAATAAATAAACACAACTAAGCTACTGATCGTGTAAACCTTATACAGACTACAGGATGCCTCGAGTATTGGAAGAATCACCCTCATGTAAACGCTAAACCATAACACATCTATAACTCACGGGGTAACTCTATCCAAGTGTTGAAGGGAATATCACCTAGACTGTCGAAAGTAACGTGACCTCACTATCGAAAACCAAGCTCTCGAAAGACAGGAGAAACTATGTCTCGAGTGACAGGAGAACTACCCACTAGAAGCAAGGCCGGATGCGTCTACTGACGACTTAGTCCGCAGTCTCAGGTGTCTCCCTACTCACCCAAGGTGGAAACTGAGACACCATACAAGTAATCAAGGACAAGGGTCTAGTCAAGGTCATGGTCGTTAGCACGCGTTCGAAGTCCCCGATCACGTGTGCACACACTGATTGACTGCGCTACGTCAGGCCCTTTAGTTGATTTTCCTCCCGGCCCGGACTCGAGCCGTCACAGTGGGAGACCCTACAGCAACCAGCCTAAAACAGTCTCTCTCAGGTCTAGCTCTCCACCACTCCCAGGTGGGTTGGCACACGCATGCCCAGGCAAGTTACGACTAGTGTGGGAAGTCACTCGACATGAGAATCACTGTAGAGAGAAGAAACTGTCGAAATATCGTCGGGTTACACACACGCACCCATCGCATGAACTTCGAGACACAAGACGGCTCGGTACTGACTAAACCCTGAATGGCTATCTTTAAGGCTAAACTATCGGCTATCTAGTCAGGCAACACGTCCAGAGACTGCTATACGACATGGCCCAATGACGTTAAACCATCCTAGATCGGTAAGATGGGAACTACTAGTGTCGGCCACTAACCTGTGCAGGAAAATCCTTCACGAGAACCACAAGACTCCGCACATGGGGAAACCAATTCTTGGGCCGCTACCCATGCGAGGCCAAAATGGCCCAATTTCCATGTGTTTTTATGAATATAATATTAATTTACGTGTTCCAAGGTGAAGACCCCGCCAAAGGGATCAAACGGGCCAACCAACCCATGAATCGGCCGACCAGCGCAGTTGGTCGATCGACCAACACAGGGTACAAGTCAACAGGTCATCTAGGTCTTTCGACCTACTGGGCATTTCGGTCGACTGGCCCTTCCTGGGTCGGTCAGCCGTTTTTCCAAGTAACGATCTGTTCAGACTGACCCGATCAGTCGATCGGATCAGGGGATCGGTTGACCGATTCCAGTCAGTTCACAGCGAGAGCCCCACTGTGGGGTCCCGTTTCACGTCTTGCTCGCTCCGCACGAGGGAAAAAATAATGGGAAACCCTTCCCCAACCTCCTACATACCGGGAGGACCCATTTAAACCCTAAAAAATTACTCGAATCGGCAAAATCGTTCTCACCACGAAAACAGACATAAACCTCCCCGAAACATGAACGAAACCCATTCTCGGCCTCGTCTCGGCCCCAAATGGCACGGAAACATGGGAAAATCAAAGGGAAAATATTCCCCATCCTCCATTCCATTAATATTTCAAGTATAACTAAGAAACACCGTTCGAAACGACAAGAATCGTCAGTCGCCTCCAAAATATGCATTTTCACGTAACATAAAGGAAACTCGCTCTTTCTCACCAAAATTGACTTAAAATCACAGGGGAATCACGCAAGAAGGGTAGGAATCCATCCCCCTACCTTTCACGAAGAAACCACGAAGAACTGACGCCGTTCTATGACAAAAATGCCGCTTCTACGACCGGTTCTTCGTGAAAACGTGAACCGTCTCACCACACTGCCACTCTCGATCGAGCCCCCGATCCTCGCCATCACCGTCGCCGCCGCCTTCGCTCCGACTGTCTCACCCACCCCACCACCCACTCTATCAGCCGCCAGTCGTGTGAGGGAGAGGAAGGGAGAGAAACGGAGGGGAGAGAGAGAGAGAAACATGCGAATGAGAGAGGGGGTGAGGATTAGGATTATTTATAGGAATTTTTGGGGTTTAAAAATTATAGCATTTAGAAAATTACCAAAAATTAGTCACATGATCTGCAAAAACCGCGTAATTCACCCGTCACGTTACGGCACCTGAAAATATTTTATTTTCTCTTATTTGGGGATCCAAAGATCCAATAATCAGACAATTCTATTGTAATTATAAACTATGATCCGAGACCCACGGATCCGTTTCGAAACTCACGGATACTAGATCTAAAAATTTGGGTCATGACAAATACTATATGTTAGTTGTTCATTAAGCTAACGAAATTGACGATTACGAGGTTATCGATTATCATTGACATCCCTAACCTAAACTTGATGAAGAATTACGGTGAGGGTCCAATTTCAGCAATTTGATAATTCATCGTGAATGCAAAAGTTGAAAAATTTATATCATAGAAATAAGCAAAATTAAATGGTCAACGAGCATTTCATCAAGCAAGCATGTAAATGAAGCATTTGCATTGCATGATGACATGTAATTAAATAACTAAATATAAATATGCACATGTAATTATTGAACACTTCAAAAGGATATGCCCTATTTTGAGAAGTAGCCTACATAACTTAATATCTATCTAACTTTCAACTCTTCTCGAAGGGCTAAGCAGATGGAATGATCCTCCACAGACTGAAAAATGTCAATAGCTTTGTGGATATCTTACGGAGGAAATCTAGACAACTTGATGTGCATATCAAATCCATTGGCGGGATAGCTTTTTCTTTTTTTTGCATTTGCATCATCTCTCTTCCTTAAGTCATTCTTTCATGACCTAGAGTTACCAACTCTTCAATTAAATCATCATTACTCTCCGAAACTTGCTTCCTCTTCTGATTGACATTATTGGAAGATGGTATGTTTCTAGGAGCAAGGGAAGCACCCTCGTTCGGATGATTATTAACATTGGGAGTTTCCATTTATGACTATTGCTAATTATTGTTAGGTGTTTCGGAGTCACTGAGGAGACTACCTATATTGAAATCGACGCCTGCCTCATTCTTCATAGTCTACTTTTCATCACCATTGTCACTGCACGTGTCAAGATAGGAGGTACCTTCATTACATATAGCGACATCCCTTATGGATATAGAGCAAATGATCTCTATCTCATCATAAACAAGAAATGCTTCCCTTAAATTGATCTAAAAATTGAACCCCGCATGTTATTCATTAATGAAAAGCTACAAATAGCAATTAATTTAGTAATACGCATCTTACACACTACTATGAGATCCTTCTAATTTTCGTCTGTGCCTGCGATTATCATTTTTTTCTCGTTATCCCAACCACATCTTGATCGGTTCTTTACATTCAAAATTAAATCGGTTCTTTACATTCAAAATTAAGTAGTATTTTTTCTTCATATTCTTTAAATGATTCTTCAAAATTTTCATTGAGTAGCCCAACTTTATCTTCTCATTGAAAAGTTTTATTGTATCTCCATGCATCTTTTGTGAAAATTCTCTTGACAAAGTCGTCATTGTTTACACAATGTTCTACCAATAGGTCTACAAAAAATCGATCGAACTTTATCGCTCTAATTTGCCACCTTACTCTTATATTTGAATGCACTCATAATTTCTTAATTCATAACTTGTTAGCACAAAAGAGATTAGACCAATCCATGTAATGCAAGATGCATGATTAATTTATTTTGATGCCAATCATGAATTTCTATTTATAAACATGAAAGGAGACATTAGACATAAGTACAAAACATCCACACATGCAATGTGTACAATGTAATATAATAATTAGACTAACAATAGCATGGTCCATAACATGGGACAAACAAACCAAGTTAATACACTAAAATAACATGGCCTATACAAAACTTCCATACTATGCATGCTAAAAAACACAGGCACGAGAACATTAACTTTAATCATGCTCAGAAATGAAGATTAAGTATCATACTAACAAAACAATGAAATAGCAATCCACATAATGACGAGGGAGAAGGAGCAATGAAGTAGCCACACACACATTGATGAGGGGGAAGGAGCAACCACGAGGGAAGGAACAATTAAGAATAGGCTTACACGAGGGAAGGAGTAGCACACACATTGACAAGGGAGAAGGAGCAATGAAGCAACAACCCAATGACTGAAGGAGAAGCAGCAGCCACACCATCAATGTCTCCCAACAATAAAGCAACCCATAGAGGGAAGGTGAAGGAGCAGTCCACACACAGATGAAAGGGAAGGAGCGGCCCACACACTGTGCAAAAAACAAAAAATGGACAAGAAACCACATAATACCATTATAGCCAAATAAGTGAATGACTCCAAATACAACTGTAACGCCATCACCTTTCAATTGAGAATCAACATATGAACCCCCGAGTAGGGAAGGAAGGATGGCTACGGATCGTCGCTGGTGGGGACACCGGGTCCACCACTGGACCCACTACTCAGAGCCGACGCCGCATTGCCCCGACACCGAGCTTATGGCTCGGAGGAGATCCTTCTTGAAGACTCGGCCTACTGCTATGGTGTTATACTACGTATCGAGTATGTGTGTATGTATACATGTATCTCTACATGTATTGTTCTTTTCGTTTTATTAGGCTAGTCTAAGTCAAATAAACACATGTGTAATTTTTATATTTTATTTGGTTAAAACCCACAAGTCAAATATTGGTTGGTGGGTTTGTCTTGTTAGGCTAGGATATATAGACAAATAAGTAAGGTGTGAAGGTATTCATGTAATAGGGCCTTTCCTATATAAAGAGCCCAAATGGTGTGTTACGTATAATGAGTCTTATGAATGAGAAAGCTTGCTTAAGGTGTTTTGCCTTATTCTTCCCTTCCCTCTCTTCTCCATTTGTGAGATCTGAGTGTCGCCCGGTGTGAGACCGTCCGGCGTGAGGCCGAGCTGCGTGAGGTAGCAACCTATCCGTCCCGTCCGTGTCCTGGAGCTGCCGACGATCCGTCTTCCACGTCGCCGCCGCGTCAGTCGCCAGACAAAAGAGAGATGAAGACGTCATCGCCACCGGAGACTACCTACCCTCCTCGGAGAAAATGACCTCCCAAGGTCACGTCAAATGATGGGCGGAGACGATAGGTACCCAGGACAGGAAAGTGGAGCCTAGGGTTTGATGGATTTGACAGTAGGAAATACAATGTAAGGGAGGAGAAATCAGCTCAAAGAAAGAGAGTGCAGATACTACGAGAAGACATTGTCATCGGAGGAGAGGACAGAGTTGACTACCAACGGCACACAATGATTGGAGAGAAAAGGGGTGATAGATGGAAGAGCGCGTAGAAAGACCCCCGATGAAGACGTCATCGCCGGAGGAGGAGTGTTGTCAACGACTAATTGGGGCTAGGGTTCAATCGAGGATGGAGGCCTTCTGAGCATGAAATGATTGGAGGAGCTAGGGTTCGTTTGGGGGTTGAGAGCTAGTCGCGGGAGGACGAAGGGTAGGATCCGACGAAATGAGGTAGTTTTGAGAGAAAAATAGGGTTGTGAGATAGTGGACAAGTCATTCCATCACTTTGGTGGGAAAAAGTATCCCGATTCCTAACCACATTTTAAGATATAATCTTGTTCTACTTAATCTCTCTTATTCTAGCCCAAATTATCCATATCAAATATAAAGAATTGGGTCCGTCGAGGATATCATCACTTTATGTCCGAATCAAATGGGAAGTGTTAAACTAGTCCACGTTCCCTCTTTTATTAGCTGACTTAATATTAATATTTATGCAACAAGAAATTAAAATGTTAAGTTTGCCACTTTGTGTGAGTTCCTTGTCCACTTGATCCTATTTTTATTAGCACACTTAGTGTGAATGTTACATAATATGTTAACATTTTAACGTCAACATATTTAACGTAGTGAGGAATTAAGATATCAATATATCAACATAATAATATAGTAATATATAAATATTAAGATGTTGATATAATTATATACTAATGTGGTGGGGCATTTAATGTATTAACATATAAACGAAATAATCTGTCAATAAATTAACGTGGGACTATGTTAATTTTTCTATGTTAATGTGTTCTTGCTTTGTTGGATTGTCGGTGCATTGTTATTAAGCTAATGCATTTAATAAGGAGAGAGAAAGGGCGGTCGGTCTTCTGCTACACTCCCCTGTTCCGCATGGGATCTCCCACAATAGATGGGGTCGCGGGGCCCACGACCACGACTGGACACGATCAACCGCCGGATCCGAAGCGGGGATGGTGGCAATCTCGCGATTCCGCCGAAAAGCTGAAGGCAAATGTGCGAACTGTACATGCAATGCCGTAACCAGTGGCCGCTACAAAGCATTTAAAGTGGCCGCCTTCACTGTTTAACGACTGACCTTTCAAAAAATTTTACCCGGCGAACGCGAGACGTCCCGTCCGTTATCTTCGAGGTCACCTGTTTGCTTCTCCTCTTTCCTCCCCACACCCTTTCCCTCTCGGGAAGGTTTCCCGATCAACTCGTGTTCTTCAGCGAGGGTTGTGGAAAGCCGATTCTTCTCTGCACTTCCTTCGTTTCTTTCCTCCTCCTTTTTCTTCTTCTTTTCTTGTTTGGGAAAATCTACAGTGTAGGATAGTGTAGGGTTTCTTTTGGCGTGGAGATTTTGTCCATCTCCACTTGGTGCAAGTGTGATTTAGCAAATCCGATGCGCTTTCTTTTCTTTCTCTTTTTTCTTCTGGTAGTGGATCACTGAATTGTTACTTCGTGCGCGGAATTTGCTTTACGCTCTCTGGTTCGTTCTTGCAGGTGGCGATATGGGGAAGAGCCTTGAGCTGGACTTGAATGAGCCCCCCGTCGAGTGTAAGAAGCAAGCGAGCTTTCGCTGTTTCTGTTTTTTTTTTGTTTATCTTGGATTTGTAGGAATGGTTGTGTGTGGCCCGTTCTTTTTTTGGATGTTCTTTATGTGTATGAGTTGCTCTCGTGGTTTTTGATTTCACACTCATCGTTGAACGGCAGATGGATGCGCGGTTTCTGTGTTGCTGGAGAAGGACCACAAGCCTATTTGCCGAGCCAAATGTCCGTATCTGCCATGCGAAGTGTAAGTTCAGTGGAAGGGTATTATCCTTTTTATGCCTATTTTACGTCAGTCTGGCGTTTGTCGACCACCACTGTTCGGTGCTTAGGTGTTGAGGTGTTGTGTTGTTGTGTGCTAAGTACGGCTACGTTGTGTTTCATACTGCCCGTTTGCGCAAGTAATGACTTTGTGCACGTGTTCAATTACTTCGTTAGCGGGAAAAAATTCATGAAGAAATACTTGCAATCACCACACAATACCTGCGATGGATCCATGCATTCATTCAAACATCATTCATGCCTATGTGAGAAAAGAAAAAAGATAGGATTTAGGATGGAAGACCATGTTACATATGCAAAACTGCAAAACTAATGTGCAAATAGGGAGTTTGATTTGTAGGTAGAAAGGACATGACTATTCTCGGTTTGACTATGAATCGGTGGGACATGATTCATGCAGCTGACCCTAGAAATAAGCAGAGAATAAGGCTTTGATTATGTTGATGGTTTTGTAGTTTCACTGCAAAATCTGATGCTTGAGTTTGTGGTTTGAATGGTGGTAAAAGACATTGGGACACTGAAACCTCTATATTGCATGAAGTATTTTATTACAGCATTTGGATTCCCGTATGTTAGTATAATAAATGTTACATTTTTTGTCAAGAAGCCTCCTCCAGGCTTTAGTTTGATCTATCTCTGACTGGTTATCTTACTAGAATGTTTCTTTCTTTGCTGATGGTAGTCTTTTTTGCAGTCCTTCTTTGTGGACAATATGTGAGATACGGCCACTTGCAAAATATGGACGATTGGAGTACCCTTATTGTTGCTTGTATCCAGAACCTGAAAATTCTCACCAGACAAAAGAGTGGGGTACATTTCTTAATTTTCTTCGGAAGTATAACACGGTAATTTTTTTAAAAAACTCTGGGCAATCATTTGGCATGTTACTATTGTTTTTTTGAAAGTGGTTGGTACCACGATATTGTATTAAAATAAAAATAGGTGGGGCATACAAGTATAATCAAAGTGTTCTCCAAGGCTTCCTATACAAAAAATTCCCCACACCCAGATGATGTGGCACTCACTAACCTTCCAACGAAAACAAAAAGAAAGAATTGTGAGACCCCACATTACATATAGCCGAAGCTCATTCTCTCATTTTATCCAGAATAAAAGAAACAACCTTATTTGAGACTCTAGTTTTCCTTTCGAAGACTCTATTGTTCCTTTCTCCCCATAAGACCTAAAAGGTAGTATGAAGGATGAGCCACCACAAGAGTCTGTCACCCTTAAGAGTCCATCGCCTATGCCACCTTCCTATCAAAAGTTGCACACTATCAGGTAACTAGATGATGTCTGGGAACTTGCTCAAAAGCTGTGTCCAAATCTCCTTAGAGAAGAGCAGTCTACAGAAAGATGATCGAGCGTCTCCTCATCTTCTCCATAGAGAGGACATAGTGTAGGACTATTCACGATGAAAGGAGTTAGCCTATCACACGTTGGTAGGCATTCGTGTGATATCCTCCGTATAAGTAGCTTCACTTTCAAATGGCTTTTAGGGGTCCAAATATGCGATGCCCATGCTTTACTCCTCCATCTGCGATAAGATTGTATGTCGATCTGACTGAGAATCTTCATTATCTCACCTTCACCACCATCTATCAATGTTGTTGGGCACTGGCGCGAACCTAGGAGCAATGGTAGAAGTTTCTCTAGTTGATCAATCTCCTTCACCCCGAGGTTTCTTATGAAGGATGAAGTCCAAGTGCCTCTTGATAGTTGTACCTTAAAAAATTGGGAAATTGAATCTCTTCTACCCTGAGGTTTCTTCTGAAGGATGGAGTCCAAGTGCCTCCTAATAGTTGTACCTCAAAAAATTGGGAAATTGATGTTGCTGGTGTAGAGGTGATCACAAAGAGCTACAGAAAGGAGTCCTCTAGTGTAAAGTTATCACACCACCTATCTTTCTAGAACAAACAATTCTGCCCACTCCCCACCTGGACCCGCACACTGGCCATCATTATGTCCTTGCAACTCAAGATCCCCCTCCAGAAGGGAGTGATATTGTCTTGACAAGTTGAGGTCATGTTCTAGTCCTTTACTCTTCGATCGTACCTCTATCAGATCACCTACAACCATACCCCGTTGTTTTCAGAGCCAAGTTTCTACAACCATTTACATAGCAAGGCTTGATTGAAGTCCCTGACATTTTTGAAGTCCACTCCTCCCATTTCCTTGCTCTTGCACACTCTGCCTCATGTAATATCATGTCATCCCCTGCTCCTGCCACCATTACCGTGTTAGATTAACTTAGATTGAATAGACTCTAGCTTCTTTGCCACTGTCCTCGAGATCTGGAAGACGGAGAGGTAATACATAGGGTGGCTATTCAACATTGATTTACAAAGCACCATCCTTCCCCCATATGAGAGAAGTCTCTCCTTCTATCTAGTTAGTCTTAACTCATACCCTTGTATGACATTGTGCCAATCATTGCAATGTAGGGTCATAGGAGACAGCAGTAGACCCAAGTAAGAGATGGAAACTATCTTATTTGGCAACCTAGAATGAAAGCTGCTCTTCGTAGAGATACCTCTCTTCCAAATAAATCCTTACTATCTAGTTCTTGCTGAAATTCACTTTAAGGCCACTTCTTCTAGCAACTCCAACACGAGTCTCGTGTCATATAATTGCTCCTCATCCTCTGTTAGCAAAAGAATGGTATCGTCAGCATACTGTAAGTGAGTGATGTGCACACTGTTTGGCCCACCCTGGAAACCTTTGATCAATCCTTGTGTTTCAACTCTCAACCACATCTTACTAAGAACATGTGCAACTAGAACAAAGAGTAGGGGAGACATGGGGTCTCCCTACGAAAGCCCTTTTCCATTGTGAAAATAGGTGGCAGGCTTTCCATTATTTAACATTGCAAATTTGGCTGATGTGACACAAGTTCGGATCCACGCAATCCACCTTTATCCCATATTCTCGAGCATTGCAAATAGACAATTCTACTTGACCCAATCATAGGCTTTCTCAAAACTCAACTTGAGGATTGTTTCTTTTTTCCCCCTTGGATCTTCATGCCATGTAGGCATTCGTGAGCTGCCAAGAAATTCTTCTGTATATGGTGCCTCTTGATAAAAGCCCCTTGCTAGCTACTAACCATCCTGTCAAGCACTGTGTCAAGTCTCATGGCCAGAAGCTTGTCTATGATTTTCTAAGTTCCATTCAGTAGGCTAACAGATTTGAAATCCCTAAGGCTCTGTGCCCCTGGCTTTTTAGGGATGAGAACTAAAATATTGTTATTGATACCCCTTATATGTGCCCTGTCTTCCTGGAACTCTTGCACTGCAAGGGATTAGTCTTCCCTAATGATGTCCCAACACTTTTGGAAGAAAGCGAAGGGGAAACCATCGGGCCTGGGTGCTTTGTCACTTGTTGGAGAAAAGACCGTCTTATGAACTTCTTCCTCCGAGAAAGGGAGAGATAGAGCTTCTTTTTCCTCCATGGAGATGCATGGCAGGAGATCTTCATCTATGAAAGACCTAGCTGAGTCCTCCTCTGTGAAGAGGTGAGAGAAGAAATCCTTTGCTTGACATATGATATTCTTACCTCTTGAAAGTAGTTGGTCACCAACCCCAATACATTTGATTGCGTTGACCATTCTTCTAGAGACTACCCGCTGAAAGTAGGTAGTGTTCATGTCACCCTCCTTGAGCCACTTCTTCCTGGATATCTACTCCAATATATGTCTTAGCTGACAAGAATCTCCTCAAATTCTACTCTTGAGACTATAATTGAGATGTCTGTCTATGACATCCATGAGCTTGGCATCCTCCAAGGAGTCTAAGCCCCCTACCTGACCTAGAATTCTATCTTTTGCAGTTTCGTCTTGTAAGACCTTGGTTGCACCCGATTTCTTAAGGGTCACTTTGATAATGGAATAAGGTGGGTTAGGATGACTTATTCGCGGGTAGGTGAGGTATTACAGCATTCAAGTTTGGGAGCTGGAATATACCACTCAGGGTCGGATAGGGTTAAGGCCCTTAATCTGGGGTTAATTCATTCTACCTCTCTCACAAGAATATCTTATCTGACCCTGGGTATGATAGGTACTAAACTAAAAATACGAAAATTCAGGAATAGTCCATCACGGGCCCACCCAGGTTAGTTTATCCTAACCTATTATCAAAGTGGCCCCAGTTATCTGTGCCACATGCTTCAATTTACATGCAAGTCTAGTCATGGCAGATTGTTTTGGCCTTTGGGCATTCCATGCTTGTCTTACAATATCCATGGAATCCCTATCTCTGAACCAGTATCTTTCAATTTTGAAAGGTTATTCCCCCTACGATCTGCAAGTAAGTCTTCGGCAAGATGGGCGTATGATTAAATAGGGATCTTGCTAAGCAATAAGATTGCACATTGGGGAATCAACAAACACCAGGAATCTTTCCAGGTGAGAACAAGAAGGATCAACCCTCATATTAGACCACATGAACTAAGCATTGCACATCCTGATGTCAATCATATCAACCTCAACAATAAAGTCAAGAAAATCTTCCATTCTTGCTTGGGGATTATCACGTATTTTCTCCCAAGTGACAACAACTACATTGAAATCACCTCCTACACATGATGGGCGGTCGGAAGAGGGATGATAGCGAAGCAGGTTGTCCAAAAGGAGGCTCTTTCCTTCTCTGATATGTGCTTTATAGACCCCAGAGAAGTCCCATGAGGAGCCATTCCAGACATTCAAAAGTGAAGGGAGATTGCCCGTCTCTTCACCTCATGGATGGCAGTATCGGCCGAAACGTATCGGTTTCGACCTATGTCGAAACCGAAACGGGCCTTGTCACTGTAGCAAGTCCGATATCAAAAAAATTTATTTTTTAATGGTTTCGGTCCGAAATCGGACTTTTTTGATGGTTTCGGACCGAAACCGTCCGGTTTCGGACCGAAACCGGACCGAAACCGTCCGATTTCGGACCGAAACCGACCGAAACCGGACCGAAACCGTCCGATTTCGGCCGAAACTGAACCTGCTCAATACAATTTTTGCCTTTTCTGACTGTTTTGAACCGGTTTCGGCCGAAACCGGACCTGCTCAATACAATTTTTGCCTTTTCTGACTGTTTTGAACCGGTTTCGGCCGAAACTGAAATCGATACCGAAACCGATACGTATCGGTTTCGGTACCGGCCGAAACCGATATCGAAACCGATACTGCCATCCTTGCTTCACCTGTCTGTTCTCCTTTACATTCTCTACCTCAAGTTGATTCCAAAGAATCGCAATGTCTCTTGCCCTCCTTGTCAAAGAGGCTACTCCTTCGACAGCCTAGCTCCTCTAATCTCCCTCATAATGGATTCTCCATCTCCCTCACACTTGGACTCTTGAAGGCACAATGTGTCAATTTTACATCTTCTGACTAACTCCCTCACCGCCCGCCTCTTCTTTCTTATACAAATCCCCCTCACATTCTATGAAACAATCCTTATTAGGATGAGGAAATATTCCAACCTCCCTCCACCCTCCTCTTCTCTTCCTCTTCTTCCCTCTTTATAACCACCTTTTTATGGGGCTTTCCTTCTTTTGTCTCTCTGGCCATGTTCATCAACCATCACTTTTAAACTTTATTGAATACACCTTTTAGGTCCCTTTCCAACCCCACAAATGATATACCCACTTTTCGGCTAACTCCCTCACTTGGGCTTTTGTTAGTCTTCCCACTATCTCGATCATCTCCTTCATATCCTTTCTTCCACCCCATCAATCCGTTTCAGAGCCTTCCTCCTCTTCCTCCGACTGTCCCTCTATTGGGGTTTTTCTAGAATTACACTATCCCCCTCTTGGTCGTGCTCTTCCATCACCGAGGCTCGAGTGGACCCTGTCTCTTGTGGCACCCCGTCATAGGAAAGAAGATGATGCTAAGTATTCTCCGATTTTTGGTGACTCCTCTCCACTTTGGTGCATATCATAGACTGCCAGCATGTCCTGCATTTCCCCTCCATGTAGAGAAGCTCGGCCAGCCAGTGGTAGTGGCGGCCCCGGCCCCTGTTGCTCCGCCTACAGGCCACCACCCTCTGATGAGGGAGAGGGTACAATGTCGATCTCTGCCGACTGACGTAGGAGCACTTGCCCCGCCTGGGAGCTCAGACAGGACTGTACCATGTAGTGCCAGAGATTGTGTGCCGGTGATGCCCTTGGTCCACTGTTCTCTGTGTCTTCCGGTGATTGTCGAGTGCTTGAGGGGAGGCCTGTTGGGCTCCGGCGTTGCAATCATCGGGGGGAGGTTTGCTAGCCCGCCGACATTGCATTGGCCGACGCGGGTATCTCCGTGTCACAGACAGGGAGAGGTCGGCAGTAAGGGAGAAGATTGGCCGGGGGTGGTGGTGGACAGTCTCGTGCCTTTCTGGCCCGTTACGCTCGTGACTCTCATATTCAGGTAAATTACGGGCTAACGGGTAGAGATTGGTTCCACTTCGGGTGGGAATTAGGATCCCAAATCTACTGTCGGTTTTGGTTGCGGGCTCCCCTTTGGCTGCTTAAAGGGCCCAGACCCAGCGGATCCATCCTGAGAAATCCTCGGGCGATTCGAATTTGAATTCGCCCGGATCTCCTCCCTCCTGCCATGACCCCCAGGCCGTTCGTATTGTTCTTCTTCCTCTGTCCTAGTGGTCGGCTGCACATCCGGCCGTGGAAGCGCCCTCACTGGGAATGCCTTTTCGCCGGCGTCTACCATCACATGAGTTCCTCTAGGCTGGTGACATGTACCAGAAGCCGGAGCACCGTTCGGTCTTCCCTCGCCACCATTCACACTGATCTAGACACAATCATTCCAAATCCACCCACGATGAAGGATGCATTAATCTGATCATAGTAGATAAGGGGTACTCTAGGGTTTGCTCTACCGCGGCAAATAGCTAGTTAGCTACATACTACACGTGCCGGATCGTACTTGGCCAATTGCGGTATGCCTGGCACTAGGCACGCATTAGGCATGCAGCGGAGAGTGCTCGGAGAGGGGGGGTCGGGAGGGGTGGGGGGTGCTTGTTGGAGGGGGAGAGGGGGGGGGGAGTGCTCGCCGGAGGGAAGAGGGGGGCCGGGAGGGGTTGGGGGGGGGAGCTGCGAGTGCCGGAGGGGAAGAGGGGGTCTAGGAGGGGCGGGGCCGCTTGCAAGCACCGGATGGGGAGAGGGGGTCTGGGAGGGGCGGTTTGCAGGGATTTCTAAAAAAAAACTCGATCTAGCAGCAACAGCACGCCGACATACTGTGCAGTGCCGGACTGTACCTGGTTAGGAGTGGTACGGCTGGTATGCCTGGCACGGCAAACCCTGGGATACTCTGACGAGGCAAATGGACAGCCGAAGCTCTCTAGGATGTGGGAAGGTCCTATGGCTGAGCTCCCATTTGGAGATCTTGAGCGGGCTAACCTCTTCCCATAGCAATCCCGCCGATGCCATTGCCTTTGCCTGCTCTTCACTCGGGCCGACGGCCAGAGTCCCTTCCCATTCTGCCTTTTTTGCCGCCTTCTCTGCACTGTAAGGATTTAAACCTTTGCTCGTCGATTGCTCTCTCTACCGAGGTGATCCACAAGCAGTGATTGAGCCATACCAGCCGGCTTTGGAGCAGCTCGGCTGCCATCTGTTCTGCCCTCTGACAGCACCGGTCATCTTCCCCAATGTACTGCTTGACTGACCACCCCGGAGAACATCTGCGTTAGGACTGCCTAAGAGGCTTTCTCTGTCCCCCATGACGATTCCCTCTTGCTCCCCACACTCGACCTACCACCGCCGGCATGCCGCAGTCCCTCTGCAGGTGGCCTTCCAGGCCACACCGAAAACATCGTGTCCCCGAGTGACGGAAACGACGAGGAGGTGTTCGGTTGTGAGTTCCCAGGTGACCCATCGGCGGGCTCCGGCGATGGCGAACATCGAGTCCCTCTCCTAGGGGGACCTTGTTCGCGCCTGTGGCGAATGCCGGAGCACCCTTCATTGGAACTCACCTCTCCCCTCCCCAGAGCTTCTCTCTGTAGAAATCCGTAGAGAGAGAGAGACCTCCTTTTACTTTTTGGTCTGGGGCATATCACAATTGTTAATACAGCCATTCCAAATTTGTGTCCTAATTTCAGCTTGAGGTCACTGAAGATGAACACGATCTACTTGGTTGAATAGGCACAGTTTAGGTTCTCTGATGCCATTATATTTGAAAATGAATACCTACTATTCTATCTGTCACAATCTGGTGAATGCTTTTAACATCTTTTGTGTTTGTGAAGGCTGCACTTGTAAAGTCTGAGTCATGTGATTTCTATATATGTGCGTCTGATGGGGAGAAAGGTTTCGACCATGCTGTACTGCTGTATAAAATTAAAAAGCACAATGTCCATGACCAGGAGCCCCGGAGATCCGGTGAGTCATCTCTATCTTAAGAATATTTTTCTTTTATTTTCCGGTCTTGCATGTTTGCCTATTTTTACCTGGTCTGAGATGATCTTTTTGCAATGGTAAGAGCTCGAAAATCTATTCTCCCCTCCTGACATTTGATATTCTATGTTATTTGAAACAAGTGAAAATGTTGGAAAGGTAGCCTGGTAGAGTGATGTAAGCTTGAAACTGTTTTAGGTTTTATCTGTGACACGCTGATTTTTGATTGAATATATGATCAAACCCCCAGGCTAGTGGATTTTGTTATTTGAAACAAGTGAAAATGTTGGGAAGGTAGCCTGGTAGAGTGATGTAAGCTTGAAACTGTTTTAGGTTTTATGTGTGACACGCTGATTTTTGATTGAATATATGATCAAATACCCAGGCTAGTGGTTTTACACTTCTTTTTTGGTTTCCAATAATGTATTTGAACTTTTACGACTGGATGTCCAGCTATTCAGCAATTGAAACCTGCTTAATAAGTTCATTCAGTGGGTTACTAAATCTTATGAACCAATTATATTTTAACAGTGGTTGTTTTTAAAATAATGAAACTGCAGTTGAAATAAAAGTCTTCTTCTGTCTCATTATCTAAAAGAGTGCAAATTGATGTTTGCTGATAGTAATTGTGTGATTCATAGGTTGACAGGTATCGGAGCTTTTTTTATATATATTTCTGTTGCAAGTCACTTTTAGCCCAAGGAGGCATTAATTTTGAGTGGGGACGGTGCTGCAGTCAAGTAATGGCAGGTCCATGGGTGCAGAGCAGGGCCAGTACACTTTGTTCGAGGGCAGACTCTTGAAAACCAGTAGAAAGGACAACCCAATTACAGTGACCGTTGTGATATTAATTGTGCGATTCATAGGTTGAAAACCAGTCAATGCTTCTGGTTGTCACTGGAAACCATCTGTGAAGTGTTTGTTTTTTCAGCCTGGCCGTTGGGATACCCAATTACGGTGACCGTTGTGCCTTAAGAGGCAATGCATCTGGTTGTCACTGGAAACCATCTGTGAAGTATTTGTTTTTTCAGCCTGGCTGTTGCGATTTGAATGCCCTTGAGCATGCACTTTTGTAAACCTTTGCCCATAAATTTACCATTCACCATGGTTTGCTGCCCCAGAGTGACTAGACCTGACTCATGCAAGTCATTTTCTAGACTCCTTAGTCTCTAGTTGGTCATTGATATGATATGATTCTACTTAATATAAATAGTTAACATTCTAGATCTTGGCTCCTTATGAGTCTTTGTGACTTGGCTCAGTCATGATATGAATCAGATCAATACATAACCGTTTTTTAGGATTCGGATACTGTTCCCAGACTGATATGGTAAACCTTGTTATCCACTTTGTCTAATAAAAGTTTCAATGATTTGGCATTTGTCCTACCAGCTGCCTTGTAAATATTCAGGAGCATCGAAAAGTGATGCGAGCCGCACTAGTGCCTCTGTGCAAGGTGGTTCCAAACTTCCAATTAACCTGGTCAAAGAAGCTTACGACAGTAGATGGCCTTTGAGAAATCCCACAGAACTGGTCGATGGAAATAAAGTCCATTAAAGTGCTCATATATGTGAAGCCACTTGAGTCAGATTTGGGCTAAAATCGAATGATCCAAGTTAATCAATACTTTGGAATGTCACACTGGTAAAGCATACATAAATTTACTTTATATTTACACTTGTAATTTTTTGAATATGAAACTTCTAGATTATACTTGGAAGCAGAACTGTAAGTGCATCTATAAAAACTACATGGCATAAAGAAAACTAGAAATCATATGGATAGATACAAAAATGCATACAGGGGCCTGTGCTCATAATAACAAATCCCTACAAATCCAGTATCATCAGTAGGTAGGTAAAGACAAATTAATTCGTTAAATAAAAAATAAAAAATAGTTATATGTTCCCAATAAAGCTGGCTTGCAAGCCGAACGAGCCCAGTGAGGCTTGAGCTTGAACCTTTCTTGAGACTGGCTTGTTTAACAAAGCGAGCCGAGCTGGCTCAGCTCATTGCCAGCTATACCCAAACGATCAGTGATGACAATGATACAAATCATATATATAATTATCAAGTGTTTGAAGGGGGGCATATGTACATACAAACAATGACTGTGTTGTTTACATATAGCCATGGTGTTTTATTATAAAGTGCACTGTGGATTTTTCTTTTTTAATTTTCATTAATAATCTTGAAGGCTACTGCAGTGTTGATGCGCCATTTTTTCCCTTAAATTTTCTCCAGTCATTTGGTTATGATTGATTAGCTCTACAGGGCAGGTATATATGACATTACAGCGTGTATTTTTCCTTAACTGTCTTTTGACAGTTGGATCTGTTGGTTTCCTTTTCCTGGATAACCATTCGGCCACATTCAGCCTGCATCAGATAACTGCTGTTTTGGTCATCTTACTTTGGCATTATCATTGTCATGCGTTAACCCGGGTTCAGCCTATCAATTCAGCTTATATCCCATGGGATTTGAGCAATTTTTATGGCCTGCTGTCAATCTGACATACTATCTGCAAGATCCATGTCATGTACATTTCATGACATTGTTGACATCTAGTTATATTCTTAGATGCAGAATTCACATGTTTGCCATTGAGCGAAGGACTATTTTCTGCTATTTGCCGAAAAGGTTGTAAACTTATGAACTCTGTGCTTCCTGTCCCAACTCGTTGCCACTTGCTTTTGTTCCTTCTCCAAACTTCTACAGTTGTAAGGTAACCTTACACTTGGTTCTCTCAAATTTTTAAGCCCTGGTTCAGTAAAAGGAATAATGTGTTATTAGAAGGAATACATATTCAATGTGGAACATGTATTCCATTCATATTTGTTTCATTACATTGGATAATGGATTCTTATTCAACAACAATATTTACTTTGGATGGGAAGTGAACAAGAGGTAACATAGGTGGGTAAAATGTCACCTTTATTTTAATGTGATCAAGGTCTGCAGGCCGTACTCTTGCAATATACTTGAACACAGATCCCAACCTTCTTCCTATTCAAGTTGAGTCCAGATCTTATTCCATTCCATATTAAGTAAAACATGGAATCCAGAATCTCTCCCACATCTTATCCATGTTTATTCTGTTATCAGGCCTACACTCTGTGTGGCTGGTTGTAAGGAAATGCTGTATCGGATCTCAGCTGTATCTTGAGAGGGGCAGAGGGAAGAGATCTCCAAGAAATCTCAGGAGATCTGGAATGGTACTTGTATTTTTCAGTGACAAGTTTATAATGCCATTCACTTTAACTAGCCAATAATGCAAAAAGACATAATAAAAGGGTCATAGCAGGTTGAGAGGGGGAGGGTGGGGACTGGGAGGTGGGAGGCGCTGATCCTCCTATCTAGCTTGCAGGTGGTCTCTGGTCAATGGGCAGGTTGCCCATGGCCAGGAGACTGCCTCCTCCTTCCTCTTTCTTTTTCTTCTTCTTTCCTCCTTCTTGTTTGGCTTGCAGATCAACGACATGTGATAGGTTGACAGTAGCAGGCCAACAAGGGTAGGTGGCTCAATGCCGATTACATACCAGTTGTAGGTGTTCATAGCATTGTGGTGTGGGGGGGTGGAGGGAATGAAGTGGATTTTAATGCCTTCAAGCTTTGATGAGCCAAAAGCTAGCTGGCTGATCCAAGCACACTATACTCATGGGACTTGCACAAACTTTTTGTATGTTTGGCTAGGCACTTCGGGCATTTCAGATCTTGGAAAATCCGAAAGAGATATTCTCCAGAGATCTCGAGAGATTCCAAACCATGGCCGGTTCATAGGAAATGTTATATCCCTCCAACTATATTTTTTATTCTATACGGGCCACTGTGATAATAGGTTAGGATAAATCATCCCAGATGGGTCCCGGTGAGTTATTCCTTGAGTTTTCTCTTTTTGAGTTTGATAATTTACTCTTACCCTGGGAATAACTCATTCCATGTGAAATGATAGAATGAGTTATTCCTAGAATAAGAGCCTTAACTCAAACCGACCCCAGATAACTTAACCCTGCTATCAAACTCGGTTAAGGATGAGTAG
Organism: Amorphophallus konjac; assembly: GCA_022559845.1. Taxonomy (NCBI): domain Eukaryota; kingdom Viridiplantae; phylum Streptophyta; class Magnoliopsida; order Alismatales; family Araceae; genus Amorphophallus; species Amorphophallus konjac. Next base: position 13,308,852 of record CM040121.1, read on the forward strand.
ACAGAATAACTCATCCTATTCGCCCCTTATTCTGTTATCAAAGTCGCCTTACTTGTATATTCCTGTTGGAACTAAAAATTTGGATGAAAAAAAGAGTTAGAAAGAAGAAAAAAAAAGAGACAAAAAGGTCTGCCCCCCTTCCCTCATTTCAAGGGTTTGGATCGGATAAACTTCCATTTTTGGGATTTGGACCGGTTAAACCCCCCCCCCCCCCCCCCACACGGGGAGTTTAGACAAGTTAAACCCCCTAATGGGGTGTTTGGTTCGGTTAAAATCTCTTAATGAGGTATTTGGACTAGAGAAACTCCCTAGTGGGGTATTTGGTCTAGTTAAGCACCAATTGGGGCGGTACTTGGTCCGGGTAAACTCCTTCATTTCATTAGTTTGAACCGTTTAAAACTCTAGAGTGGCCACTTTAGAACGCCTAAAACCCTGAGTTGGCCCCTTGAACCGGATAAAGGGTGTAACGGCGCATAACTGTTCCTGGGCTCTATAAATTATGGTTGTCAATGGGCCAACCCGTGCCAGGCTTAGGTCGGCCCGGCCCGGGCTCGACTCATCAGCATTAAAGCTCGAGCTTGGCCCGGGCCCGAGCTATGTCGGACCGGGCCGGGTTGACCCAACACTATTAGAAAAATGTAAAGTTCGATTAAAGCTCGGCCCGACAACTTAAATAAAAAATAATATATTTAACAATATAAAACTTATAATCTCACTAACTTAAGTAGAGTTTTGATGTTTATTACATAATTTGTTTGAAAATAGAGTTTTTAACTTTCTAATTAAATAAAATAACATAATTTAACTAAGTAGTTTTTTAAAATTTGAAGGGAGAAAAAATAAGAGATCGGGCCGGGTTGGTCCGCAGGTTGAACTCAAAGCATGAGCCCGGCCCGTGGTCCTAGTTGGGCTGGGCTTTAACGCCTGACTAAGGGCCCGCGGGTGGAAAAGGACTTGCGGCTTTGCTCGAAATCAGGCCAGGCCTGTTGGGCCAGCCCGACCCATTGACAATCCTACTATAAATACCCCAGTGGGACCCCCGGGCGAGAGACACAGAGAAGAGAGATCGTAGAGAGACAGAGCTCTGAGGATCCTTGTGCTTGCTTTTGAAGGCTTATTTCTTCGAGGGGTTATTTCTTCGAGGGGGCTTGTTTGTGTTATGCTTGTGTTCACAATGAATGTTATAAAACTGTTCCTCCTTGAGTCCTCACATATATGTCATTGTGTTGTGATTAATGTAATCTCATTGTGAATGTTTCGGGAAAATAATGTGATTCTTTGAGCGCCCCTTTAAAATTTGAGTAGGGTGGCGTATTCGTGCCCAGGGGAGCGAATACGCCACCCCACCCCAGGTAGATGCCATTGAGTGTGAGAGAAGTGGGTGGAGCCCACATTTCTCTCTCCTCAGTTTACTTACTCTATTCCATTATCAAATAGGGCCAGAAATAATTAAGAATCCCATAAGTACCCCAACTTTTACAAAAAGAGTATGCATAGAGTTTGAGATGGAGAAGCAATCTCCCAAGAGTTTTTGGCCGACACGTCTCCACCAAGAAGGGAATTGTGTCTCATGCCAACATTACACGAAAACTTTTGTTCAGTCTATAGATGTTATAAAAATATTCTTGGTTTGGACAAACCACACAAATATCCCTGAACTTTTCTAGAAGTTTTAATTAAACCCCTACTCAAGGAAAAATCACAACTCAAGGAAAAATTACAAATAAATTCAGAAAAGGTTCAAAAACTCTAATAAACTCAAAAAATGGTTCACGATTGGAAATAAACCCAGAAAGGGTCTGCGATTGCAAATAAATGCGAGAGGTTTCAAAATCTCAAGTAAACCTAGAAAGGGTTCACAGGTTGCAAAAATACTTGGAAGGGTTCGAAATTGCATAAATACCTAGGAATGCTTCGCAATTGCAGAAATAACTCAAAATGGTCAAAAACTGTAGAAATACTCAAGAAGGGTCAAAATTGCGGATGTTCCCAAAAATGATGTGATGTCTAAGAATCTCGAATCCAACAGTTTGTTCAGGCGGTGGAGTGAAGGCCGATTATAAATCAAATGACCCAACTATATATTCGGAATTTCATATATTTTGTAAAGATGAATCCAAAGAATGAAATATTTAATTTTCTCCTGCAAATGTGGGTCTCTAATGGGTGATCTCTTTAGTCAAGTTTGTTAGATAAAGCCCAAAATATCACAACGGATATTGTAGAGGTGGAAAATAGTATATTTGACACTTAATCAAGGGTATTCAGATTTTACGTCGATGTAAATAAACTTCGACTATGGTTGGTGGGGAAATGTCACGTACCCGAATCCAAATCGTCTAATAAACCTAAATTCGTGGAAGTGATAATGCACATGCTACTTAAATAGTCACAAATGTGCATCTTCTTTTTCAAATAATTATTTATTTATTTTCGTGTTAAACAATTCCATTATTCATAGTTTTTCTTGAGAGAAGATTATCTATATACCCCTAAAATCTTCACGAATTACCCTTATATCTCTACCTTTATGGTATTTACCCCAATACCCTTGAAATCTTTATCGCGAACATCTCGTACCCCTGCCGTTAACGGTCTCTCACATTAGTTAACTATAGGTGGGTCAAGAGGGGAGAAACGACAAACTTATCTGTTGAACCCTGATTTTTTTTTTTAAAAAGAGAACAAAGAAAAAAAGGGGTAGACCCCCCTTTCTGCCCTCTGCTCCTCTCTCAAAACGCGTAGGAGACCGGAGGGGGGATAAACCGGAGGGGCCCCCCCTCCGGTCCTCATGCACCGGAGGGGGGTCCTCTGGTGCTGTTTTGATCGGAGGGCCGTCCCTGTCTAACCGGAGGGGGGATCCCCTCCAGTACTGTTTTGACCAGAGGGATCCCCTCCGGTCCTCATGCACCGAAAGGGGATCCCCTTCGGTACTTGTTTGATCGGAGGGTACCCCCCTCCGGTCACTGTGCAACCGGAGGGGGTACCCCCTCCGGTCCTTCTTTGTGCAAAGGGGGGAGAGGGTCATACCTTGGCCTTTCACCTTCCACCGGAGGTAGCTCTCAACTGGAGCATCACCCCCTCCACTCCACCCTCCAACGTCTATAAAAGGGAGTCTAGAGCTACAAGGAAGGGAGACTTTGAAGCACTTGAATACTTGGAGAGCTTCTAAGAGGCTCAAGCACTTCCAAGACTTGGAGAGCTTCCACAAGGTCCACGTGAAGAAGAAGGCAAGAGCTTGAGGAGAAGAGAAGGGAGCAAGGCAAATAAGAAGCATGCGCAGCCCTCTCTTCCCTCTAAGTTGGAAGAAAAGATACAAATTGCGAAAAGACCCTTCAGAGGTGGAAAATTGCAGAAAAGATCTTGAAAAGTCTAGAAATTATACAAGTACCCCTTGTAGGTGAAAAATTGCAGGAAAGACCTTGAAAGGTCTAGAAATTATGAAATATCCCTTGAAAGGTGGGAAATTGCAGAAAAAATCTACGAAGAGTGAAAAATTATAGAAATACCCTTGGTGGCAGAAATATTGTAGAAATGTCCTTGATGATTGGAAAACTACAGAAACACCCTTGCTGATCAAAAAATTGCAAAAATATCTTTGAGGGTGAGAAAATTATAGAAATACCTCCAAAGGTTGAAAAATTACAGAAATACCCTTGGGGGCAGGAAAATTACAGGAATATGTCCGATGGTGGAGAAAATACAGGAAAACCTTGAAATATAAAATATTACAGAAATACCCCCATTTGTGGGAAAGTCATAATCCTCTGTTTAGTCTATAAATTGCACAAAGTTCTTGGCCTGTTCGAAAATCACCCAAGAATGCTCTTGTTCCGGTTGGCGCCATTTGCACGACTCGGTGGAGCGGGACCATACCCCTTTCCTGAAGCGGTGTGCACTCTCCTGAATTCAGTTTATGGCTAGCCATCCAAATGCATGTATCTTTTTCATGGCCAAGAGTTATGATGTCCGAAAACTCAAAAATAGGTGAAATTGCAAAGAAATCCTAAAAAGTTAAGAAATCAACACGAGGAATACCCAAGAAGTCAAATGGCGGGTTTATTTATGAGAAGTCAAGAAATTATGACGAGGAATGTCCAGGAAGTCAAATGACGGGGTTACTTCCGAGAAGTCAAGAAATGAAGACGAGGAATAGTCAAGAAGTCAAATGACAGGGTTATTTCCGAGAAGTAGTCAAGAAATTATGACGAGGAATGCCTAAGAAGTCAAATAGCGGGGTTGTTTTTCAGAAGTCAATAAATTATGACGAGGAATGTCCAAGAAGTCAAATGGCCGGACTATTTCCAAGAAGTAAAGAAATCAAGATGATGATACCCCAAAAGTGAAATGGCGGGGTTATTTTCGAGAAGTCAAGAAATTATGGCGAGGAATGTTCAGGAAGTCAAGTGATGGGATTATTTCCAAGAAGTCAATGAAGTCATGAGTGCCTTGGAAGTCAAACGACGAGACGATCTCTGAGAAGTCGAGAAATGGCAGATATGTCCAGGAAGTCTAGAAATGTCAAAGCTATCATCGAAAAAATCAAAGAACTATAGAAATATTATGATGGAGAGAAAATTACAAATATACCCTCGTCTTGTGCGAAAATATTTTTTATGGACAAAGTCAACTTAAGGGTCTGATCACAATCAAAAGAGTGATTATGACCATGAAGCAATTTCGACGAACTGGCGGTGATTATTTTGGCGATCTAACGATCCGATCGTGATGGAATTCAAATTCAACCGTTTGAGCAGGGGACAAAAATAAATTCAATGACCCGATCAGGACAAAATCAAATTTGGATGACCAAACGCAGACAGAAGCAAATTCAAAGGCTCTAGTTGCGGCCAGATGTAATCCTGAAGACCCGATCACATAATCGGGACCATATGTAAAGGTCTTGAATTACTGGTTGTAATTCAAATTACATCTGCTCAAGGAAATAAAGTCTTCAAATTTCTTTGCAAGATTATATACTCGTAATGGTCAATCATCAAGATCATTAATGTCACAACATATAGAGGCAAGAGGCGTTCTTTGACAGTTAACCAAAGGTGTTCAGATTATTCCGATGTAAATTAACACTGACTCCGGTCGGTGGGGAAAAGTCTTGTACACGAATCCTAAATTGTTGGATAAACATAAAAAGTGTGGAATTAACAAATATGCCGAAATATACGCATATCTAATTGACAAAATAGATAGAAATTTTTTTTTGCGTGTGAAGCATTATCCCTGGTAATATTCTCTCTGCTAACTCTATTGTAGCTATGTCTCTCGTGTACTCCTCTTCCTCTTCTTGTCGCTCCCCCATTGATGGCGGTGAGAGTGAGGGTGATTTTGGCACCTAGGGCTTGTGGTGGTGGGGAGGGGATTGAAATAGGAAAGGCGATAGCTAGGGCTTTCGATCGTGGGGAGGAGATTGTAATGGGGGAAGGAGGAGTGGAGGGCCCCTGTGCGATGGGGACAACGGGTCGGTGGCTGGCTTCTCTCCCAATCGTAGTGGCGGTGTCCGACGGCAACATCTCTCGTGATCAAAATGTACAACACTCACAATACCAAAACCCCTGGCAAACGTTGCTGCCACTCGACCACAGAAAGTGGCGGCAGTGTGAGCATTGGGAAACATGAATGCGACAGTGGGGCAATGATCTAATCTTGGGGTGCAGTTGAACACACCTCGCCATGCACTCCCTTCGCTTCCATACGGGCTGTCACCCCCCGAAGTCAGCATCCCACCCCAACCACCTCCCCTCAAGTGCACCCACTTGTGCTTCCCCACAAGAGATTTCCTGCCTCTAGTAGAACCCTAGAAGCCCTCCTCCGTGGAGAAGCATGAAGGCGGCAGCTACTCGTGGTTTGGTTGGGTGTGTGCGTTTGGTGATAATAATATCTCTCTCTCTCTCAGATTGGCAGGGGTGGCTGGAGGGCCGGGGGGTGGGTGTGACGTCTTGCTCCACTGCGAGCTCCGCCTGAGAAAGGCTTCCAAATCCAGTGGCCGGCACAATTCCACCTTGTCGTCGTCAAGATTGAAGTGCCCTTCTTGTTTGGTTTCCTCTATGGATGCGGCCCTAGGTCTCGTGGCTCCAACAACAAGAAGGAAGTTGTCGTCAGGTGGCAGTGCCCACTGAGCAGGGGTGGATGACTGCCTGCGGCCGCCGCTCCAGCAGTAGTGTCTACAGTGTGCTGGCGGAGTCTCTTGCTCAATTGCGAGCTCCCTCTACTTGAGACCCTTCCGCAGTGGCTCCTCCGGGAGTGGCGGCAGCCTCCCTTCCCCATCGTCCCCACGTCGGCGTCCACCTCCTCCTTGTCCTCCCCGTGTCGACGATCTCATCGCAATAAGTGCTCTCTTTCTCGGTTGTTGAACCAATTCGATATCCCCTCAAAGTGGTTAGGAAAAAATCCACAAGTGGTTAAACTGTGCAAAGAAATTTGGGATTCCATAAGATGAAATGTGAGTGTGCTTGGTTCAAGGGGAATTCATTGATATGAAAACCCCACCTAGCACAAAATCACCAAACCACCACACACGTTGGAAACATCAATTTCCCTCCCTTCATGTGAAAAATGAACAGTGGAGGAGCATTTATAGGGGGCAGCCACCTTTTTTCCACCCATTTTTGGGGTTTAGGACTGGGTCCACCCCCAAAAGGGGGGGGGGGGGTTTGCCTTGGGTCCACCCCCAAGGGGTGGTTTTTGCCCCAGGTCCACTCCCCCTTTGGGGGATTTGCCTCGGGTCAACCCCCCCAAGGGGGTTTTGCCCCGGTTTTAACCCCACAAGTGGGTATTTTGCCCCGGGTTCACCCTTAAACAGGGTTCGAAGTCTGGTTAAGGTTTAAATAAGGCTGATCATGCCTTAAATAAGTATTTTACCCTAGTGAGCATGCAATGCACTGACTTGGTAATTAAGGATCAGGAAAAATATGCTAACAAAGGTAGCATTAGCAGCTAAGCAGCAGCCTAAGTGTTAAAGTAGTTGCAACATAACAGCAGCATCAACATAATACCAATGGTAGCAGCTCTGCAACAGCAGCAGGAGCACAAGGGCTGCAGCAGCAGCTCAATAGTAGCAGCAACAGCAACACAATAGCAACATCAATAGCTAAGAAGAATAGCTGCAGCAGCAGCCCAATAGCCGCAACAGTAGCCCGACAGCTGCCATAGCAGCATTAGACAGATGCAACAACAGCACACAAATGCTGCAACAGCAGCAAACAAAAGTGTTTGACAGCAAGACCAACAATTGCTGGGAGATCCCATATTGAGATAGCTTGTCTGGCCATTTCAGTAAAGCTCTGGCAGCACAATGGCAACCAAATCAGCTGCAACAGCAGCACAAAATAGCTGTAATAACAACACCGCAACATCTGCAACAGCTGCACAAAGTATCTGCAACAACAGTAGTAACAAAATTGGCTGCCATAGCAGCACACAACAGCTGCAACCGTAGCAGACCAAATTTAGGCAGCAAACAAAATTGTTAGCAGCATCAATAACAACCCTTTAATCAAGGGGAAAGTTAACCCAAATTGAAACAAAAAGGGTAGTGGCAGCATGGGTCTACCCCCATATGGGGGGTTTGGACCGGATCCACCCCCCATATAGGGGTTTTGCCCCTGTTCCACCCCCAATTGGGGGATTTGGACCAGCTCCACCCCCCACATGGGGTTTTGCCCCGGATCCACTCCCAATTTCCCTGGTTTTGCCTAAGATCCACTCTCAAATTCTCTTGTTTTGGCCCGGGGAGAGGGTGTAACTGCTAGAGTCCTTCGAGACTATAAATACCCCCAGTGGGGTCCATTCGAGAGGGGAACAGAAGGAGACACAAAAGAACGCAGACATAGAGAGAGTGTTTGGTGCTTGTGTTTCTTTTGAAGGCCCATCTCCCTCGGTTTTGTGCTCGTGTGGTGGCTATGGTTGTGTTGTGAGCAAAGGGATCATGCACAATCAAAACCCTAATTGCCTGCGAGCAAAGGGTCATGTACCATCAAAACCCTAATCGCCTGTGAGCTAAGGGTCATGTACAATTAAAACCCTGATTGCCTCCGAGCAAAGGGTCATGTACAACTAAAATCTTAATTGTCTATGAACATCGGGTCATGCCACTCCTTGGAGAGGGATCATAACAATTTTTCTTCCGGGGGGCTCTGTCCCCCAGAAATCCCCTACAAGGGGTGTTGCTGGACGTGCGGAGCTGGGCCCCAACTCATGAGAGCTTAAGGAAGGGAAGCAATCTCTTGAGAGTCTGTGGTCAACGGGTCTTCCACACTGAGGGACTTGCACCTATTGCCAAGATTATACAAAAACTCCTGTTCAGTCCAGATGTTACCAAAATATCCTTGGACGGGACAATGACGGGACAATTGCAGAAATGTCCCGAAAGGGGGGACAACTGTAGAAATACCACCAAAAGTGGGGAATTGCAGAGATACCCATGATTGGTTCGAAATTGCCCTGATTGCCTGTGAGCAAAGGGCATGTACAACCAAAATTTTGATTGCCTATGAACGAAGGGTCATGTGTAATCGGAAAAACTTGTCGACAAGTATTGGAAAAATTTGTCGATAAGTCTGTACTCGTGAAATGTATTGGCAATGTCTTGTGCACTTTATAATATTTATGAAATGTACTAGTGGCCATGTGAACATGATTCTACAAAATCTTGTGAACGCTTGAGTCGCGAAATACCATGTTTCGTATCCTGCAAAGATAATTATGGAGTTTCGTGACTCAGTTAATCTCATAAAGGTCAAATGGCCAACACATAGTGGCCTCGAGCTCTGAGGTCTCGAATTTGAGGATCTACCTCGATCCTCGTAACTACGTCGGTTAAGCTCATAGTCCTTCCTGAAATATTCTCAATATTGGGCATCGTTTCACATGACTTAGCGCTCAGGGCAATGCCTTCAGCATCACATCTAACCTTATGTAAATGATGGATTTTCTTTGGCAGCTAATCAAGGGTATTCGGACTCGTATCGATGTAAATAAACACCGACTGCGGTCGGTGGGGAATTGTCTAGTATCCGAACCTTAATCGTCTGATAAACTCAATTCACGGAATATTGCACTTATATGTCGTAACCGGCTCTTATATGCATGCCAATAAACCAACGTGTATGTCTCGAATATTTGTGTCTATTTTATTTCCTCCCCCCGTAAATTAATTATCCATTAAATTCCGTTAGTTAAACATCGCCCCAACAAATTGGGGGTAAAATGGTAATCCCATGCGATATACCACTGTTATCACGGGACATAAACTCGGGAGCATGGCAACTTGGGCTAAGAGATTCGAGGGGTATTAGGGTAAATATTATAAAGGTTGGGGTATAGGGGTAATTCGTGAAGATTTCAGGGTAGATAGGTAATTTTTTTTTCTTTTAATATAACCATGATCCCATTCACTTTAAAAAAACTATATTTTTTACTCTTATTATTTAGAAGAAATGTATGTTGGCTATCTTTTTTGTATCAATATCTTCAAACTAACAGAATTTGCGTCCTTTTATTTGTAGTTTTATGGTTTCTTTTACCTGTACATGGACTGGTCAACTCTTTCCTTCAAAGCATTCCGAATCATAAAAAATATTGAAGAAAATTGCCTTTTGCACCATTGTCATTTACTGGGCATACGTTCTACACCATGGTCCATGTTTTTTTAAGGACCAATTCCTTTCTTTCTTTTTTGGCCTTACCATTTTCCTATCATATGTTTACGGACCCAAGTAATAACCGTCCATCGCGTAATGTTTTTCTCTTCTTGATTGCAGAAGAGATCCCAAGTGCCTCTACTTTTTTGGTTCATCCAGAAAAGTTTACATCAAAACTTAATGGTGGAGTTTTGCACCAAAACGCTTATGCAAACTCTTTAACTTTTTGAGTTCTTTCAGAGTTCAAACTTGCCGTACATCAATTCATCAGGAGGATTTTAGTCGTGTGGGGGGGAAATTGTAAATTTTTTATTAACATGCAGAAATATCTTCTTTAGAGATTGGCAATTGTTCCTCGGATCTTAAGCCTACCTGGGTGCTTGCAGATCCCTGCCAACAGAATCCTGTTGTTGAAGCACCTCACAGATTTCAACCCATGGCAGCACAAAAGGGTCATTCACTTCACAAGAGTTTTGTACGAACCGACCCAAGTTACTTGGTGACACTGAGTCAAGCTCATTCTGGTTGGATCTTTGGAGCGATAGCAGAGCTCATCGACAATGCAAGAGATGCCAATGCATCCAGGTCCATTAAATTGAAATTTTCTCATTTTTACATTCACTTCCAAGCAAATTTTCTTATACTCGCTGACTTTAGAGGGATAATTGCTCCCATATACATCTCATTTTGAACAGCTTTATGATTATTATTTTCTTTGGTCCTGAAATTATTTTCTTTATTTATGAATAGTACAATTGGATATGTATTCACATATTTTTTTTGCAGATTGGATATTTCTATTGAGCTCCTATACTCAAGGATAATGGGACAGAAAATTCCTGTATTATCAGTTGTTGATAATGGCGATGGCATGTGCCATGAGGAGGTCATTAGAATGCTTTCTTTTGGGCACAAGCAAACCGATGTAGATGATATAGACCGCATCGGACAATTTGGCATTGGATTTAAGGTGACTGCATACTTTTATCTTGTATGAAGACATTTTGAAATGATTCATCAACATCTATCTTTTTATGAGTATGATTTTTCACTATGGATCAGAATCTTTGTTTTGAATGTGCTCCTAAGTTTAATGATTGATAATATTTCATGTTTGATGTTGTCAAATTGTCTCTGCAGACAGGAGCTATGAGGCTAGGAAGGGATGCAGTCGTCTTGACACAGACATCATGCTCTAGATCAGTTGCCCTTCTGTCACAATCTTTCAACGAAAACAAAGAAGTGGGTTCACTAAAGGGTATCTTTTGCAAATTGTTATTAATTTTATTTTATTTTGACTATTGAGGATTTTCTTTATTATGCAGAATCTCGAGATACCAATCATTACTTACAGCAAACAAGGGAATTACATGGATCTGGACTTAGGTGTACAGTCACAAACTTCTGCAGATAGTCATTTGCAAGCTATCAAGGATTTTTCACCTTTCAATGAGTATGTTATTGGCCAGAAAATAGGAATGTTTGGTGAAGATGGAACAGGAACACAAATTTATATATGGAACTTAGATCAATGGGGCTCGGATTATAGCCTGCAATGGAACAAAGAAGATATGAGTGGGCAGCGAAGTCCGGGTGATATATTAATCCGCTCAAGAAGAATTAGATCTCGGCCAGGACAAATAAGTCAAAAGGTTGGCCAAATCTCATTAACCAGAATGTGCTTTCTCTGCTAGAGACATTCTTTTGAACTGAGTTGGATTTGTGTTTACTTCTTCTGGTTAGGAATAGATGAGAAAGTTGGGGATATGGTGATATAAAATGGAATAAAGGTTAGGATATAGTTTCATGAGTTTGCATTGTTTCATCCCCAGGATATATCACATTCGCATTATGTGTTCATAGCTGGTTTTATGATACCAACCTTTTGGAAGATTACCGTCCTTCAATCCCTTATAATAATTTCAAGCTTCACGTGCCCAACGCCAACGAAAAATCATCAGAGCACGGCAACAAGCTTATGCCATATGTTGTCCAAATTCCCATTCTCTTCCACAGTTATCCTTTTACCACTCCTTCAATCCCTTATAATAATTTCAAGCTTCATGTGCCCAATGCCAACAAAAAATCATCAGAGCATGGCAACAAGCTACTACCATATGTTGTCCAAATTCCCTATCTCTTCCACAGTTATCCTTTTACCAATCCCAACGAAGTCTTCTGATTCATATTTTTAGTCGGTGTATGTGGATAAGTTCTACATTGCCAATTGCATTTACAGACAGCATGCTGTTAACATTTGATGATGTTAAATGCTAATGATGATCTCCTTGTTTCTACATGGTTTTAGAGTTTATGTTATATTCTTTTGTTGTGGGGCATTGCAGGTACCACTGGATTACTCTCTCCAAGCTTATTTGGAGGTTATTTTCTTAGACCCCCGCATGAAGATATATGTACAAGGTTCATTGGTGTGTATTTACTGTTTCATTTTACCCTTTTGTTTATAGGACGAACATTATATGCTTTAAATTCAACTGAAGGATGAGAGTGGTAAACAAAATTATGGTGGAAAGCAAAATAGGGGATAACTGTATTTGACCCGGGTTTTAATTTGGTCAGGCCAAAATGTGAAATGTTCCAAATATTTATCTCTGAAATTAATCACAAATATTGCTAGGCTTTTCAGGCTTATCCAACTTATGTTTTAGGTTAAAAGCCGGCCTTTGGCGAAGTCATTGAACAAGACTGTGGTAGTGAAAGGAGAAATTATGGGTAATCCTATTCAGTTGACACTTGGCCGTAGTCAGGTTGAGTGGGATCGTATGAATTGTGGAATTTTTCTTTATTGGCGTGGAAGATTAATTGAGGTAAGGTTTTGTTTATCGTTCTCAGTTGAAAATCCTTTTTTACTTCCTGGATTTGATTATGACTTTAATTACACATCTCAGATTATGGGGACACCATATATCCATGATTGAAGTCAAAAATTGTTGATCACTAAGAGGAAGTTCTGAACATTGATATATATTTTTTTAAATTGCCCCTAGAACCATTTGCTGAATAGTTTAGTTTGTCTCCACCAACATGAAAGGGATGATGTAGGTAAGATTTGGATGAGGTGTCATTTACATCTGGAAATCCACATTCTTGTTAAATTCTTTCATCTTTCATTATGTGAGACTAGGTTTTAGAAGTTTTTAAAAGAATTCTTGTATATTCTCATTTGCCAAATTTACTAGCTTACCGATTTTAGTTCTTCTTTTTCCGATAAAGTAAGGAAGGTCTATGTTTAATTGTGTCAGATTTGAGTAGTTTGCAATCTTTGTGGAATGCTTCTGGAAACAATTTTGTGTGGTGCCTTACTATCATTCATGGGTGAAAGGTTCCTATTAACTATAGCAAGCTGGCTAGTGGTCCATTTGAACCATGTCATTAGAAGTGATAAATGTTGTTTTCTTGCCTATTCCATGAGACATGATCTCCTCAAAGTTGTTGACCACCTCTCCTAATCTGACCACTCATCTTTGAAGTATGGTTACATTTACAAGACTTACAGACTTCTGCTGTTAGAAAGATGTGAAGTATGTAATCTCTATCCTCATTGCCGCATGAGATTCAATCATAGATCCCGCTTGGTATGAAATAAGAAAAGGAAAAACTGTTGTGAACTTTAATTTCTATGTGATTTTATGGCTTACAATTGAGATTGGGGTTTGGGTCTTCTTTGGTCTTCTAACCCAAAACTCAAATGAGGGTAGAAAAGTCTGAACTGTAACTGAAATAAAACATCTATTGCAGTGAATGTCCTCTAACAGTTGGTTAGAAATAAATGACTTCGTTGATCTCCACTGACAACTAGGACCATGGTTTTCAATCCCACCCGGTACGTACTGGTACCGGCCTCAGCCGCTCCGGTTCTGCCCTTCTACCGGTACGGCCGGTAACCATATTCATATGACCTTTATTATGTATTTCTATGTTTCAAGCTTTCAAATATCCAATGTATCATGGTGAAGAAATGATGCTTGTTATGGTTTTGAACTTTGAAATCTATGTGTTAAATTATTTATTGTGTTCAATCACATATGATTTTGCATTCTATTATGTTTTCTATTTTTCAGATTTTTTAACATTTTCTTTAATTTTTAAACTTATATATAAACGTATAATTATATATACCTATATAAAGGGGGGCAGGGGGGACCCGTGCTGTACCAGCCGGTACCGGTTTGTGCCCGGACCGGTACTGGCCCTGCCCGGTACCGGGTTTGAAAACCTTGACTAGGACTTTGTTCTTTGTTCACGAATAATCACATCTGATGAATTACTTGTATTGAGTTTTGAAATCATATAAAAAAATAAAAAACAGTCTTCTCTGAAAGCTTTCAAAGGTGCGGTTTCGTAGTCATCCTTGGATGTGAGCTCAAGGGGTCCATTCAGTTTTTATAGGCGTTAAGTATATCTTTCAATTTCGGGGCTGAGCAAGCACAATTCAGCTCCAGCCTACTAGAACTTGTGCAGAATTCAGGTCAAATTGCTAACCACTGTTGAGGAATATGCCATGTGATGCCTGCTGCCATTTGTAAGAATTATGAAAAAAACTGCTTCAAGAATTCTTCATCTGTGTACCCTACGGAGCAAAATTGAGAAGATCTACTTAATGTGTCATGGCATGCACACAGAAAAGTGTCTGTGGGCCTGTGGGTGGTGGGATAGCTAAAAAAGGGTGGAGCTGTGAATTCACAAAACATACAAGCTAGCAGACCTAGGAAGACCTGTAATTCCCTTTTGATGTACCATGTAAGAACCCATGCATATTATAAATTAGCTGTTTGATTAAACTGAAGACCTCTTCTTATACCACAATTTAGAGATGACATTCACATTGTATGACAAACAAACCTCACATCCCTGCAAGTAAATCTTGTACCCCTACGGATGATTTTTGAAAGAATGTGATCTAAGCATTGTCCTTGATGCCTCTCTGGATCAGTGCTTTCTCTATCTTTTTAACTAAAAATCTGCTTGTCTACAAGTTCTTATCTATATTTTTTGTTCTATCGTAGGGATCTTTAAAAAATAACCACCTTACATGTTTATTTGAAGAATTACCTATGATTAAACAAAACAGTTAGCCCTGCTGTCACCAGCTGTTAGCATTCTGTTAAAATAATTTATTTAAACCTGGTTAGCCTTAACCAAATTTGAAAAATGACCAAGATCCCACTAATCTCTCTTAAACTCTTTCTTTCTCTACATCTCTCTCTTTATTTGGCACATTGTGCTGGTCAAAATAACTAATTTCTACAGGAGTATCTTCATCTAAAAGTTTAATTTTATTGGTGAAAACAGAATATTCTTTACATATTGAATGGAAGTTATCCACAGGGTTATTTTTGGCGCTATATCGACAATAGAAGGTTATTGTAAGGAGGTTATTTTTGCAAATCCCTTTATCATATGAATGCTTCATTACTCTTGTGTTCTTCATCCCAGGCTTACAAGCGAGTGGGTGGCATGGTTCATAATGCTGATATGGGGAGAGGAGTTCTTGGAGTTGTAGATGTCACAAATATAATGGTATGACATCTGAAAGTTCTTTTGATCCACCTTTTTTTCTTTTTGGAAAAAATATGAATTAATGTTACCTTGATTTAGACACCACTAAGTGCTTCTTACTTGTCCATAAAATGCATGGTGGACAATTTAGCTATGATGATCCATGTCACAGTTGAACGTAATCTTTCCTTGCTTTTTATTTCTCCTCTTGCCCCATTAATCAAGAGGGACAGGAATGGTCGGGTGTTGGTGCTGAATAACAAGCAAGGATTTCAAGATTGTGAAGCATATGCGAAATTAGAAGAGTGGCTGGGCAGCAGATCAGATGAGTACTGGGATGACAATTTTGATACACTTCACTTGGTATTTTCCTTTTTCTGTATGTGTGTGAAAGACAACATATGTGCTGTATGTGTACTAAACCAAACCAACGTACGTTGACAAGGGAAAACCTGCCGAAGTATATGGAGAGAACTACACGTATACCTCATGCAAGTGGCATTAGACATACACACACTCCAGTCGTGCATGCACATATGCATCCACACCGGCACGTGCACATGTACTGCACTTTCATGCACATACGTAGAAGTCACATGAAGGAATATTTTGGCTTTTAAAAAAATGTACTGACTTATTACTCTACTGTTGAGTATTTTAATATTTGGTGTGTTTCATGTTAATTGTCATTTTGGTACAAGTTTTTCTTTCTGTCGGCTGTCTGAAATTATGAATTCTTTTGTGCTCGACTATCGACCTAAACTCTTCTGATTGGGCTTGTTCTTTCTCATCTCGTTTTAGAAACAAGCGAATGCCAACTGTAAGCCTGATCAGGAATGGGTTCAGTGCAACAAATGCCGCAAGTGGAGAGCACTAAGACATGATTTTGATAGCGAGAGCTTGCCTTCGGAATGGTTATTAAAAATGTCATTTATTGTCTGAGTTTTCTGCTTTTGCAGTATGCTGAACCTGTTGTCCACTTATTTTAATTACTTGTGTCCTTCAACCCCAATATTTGCTTCAGGTTTTGCTATATGCCACCATTCAATGGAAGTTGCGAAATTCCAGAGCAGCAAGTTGCTCGTGGAGTGATCACAGTTTCTGCTAGACGGTCTGGCTGTGATAGTCAGATTAACAAATTTGAGGTTGCTGCTCACAAGGAAGAGAACTGCGTGGAAGAAAAGCATCAACATTCGAAGCAGTCTATAAATGACTCTCAACAGAAGCATGTTCAGAGTGAAGCATCACGTAAGGTTAAAAGCAGCTTGATCACAAAGGATCTAAAGTCACACGGATGTCATGCATCGCAAAGCTGCAGATCTGGAGCTGTTTCGTCAAGGGTCAAGAGCAAGTCTGATTCTATGGGTAAGGCTTAAAAGGTTTAACATTTTTCTTTCTGGAGATCCTGGTCAGCATTACCATCATCACTTCCTCGCCTTGTCTTATCTATCTGGGTAGTCTGTCGAACACATTACTTCTCAAATATTTAGGGGACACCAGCCTGTTGGACTGTTTATCCCCCCCCCCCCCCTATCATGTCATGCACCTTCTCCAAAACGAGCTCAAATATTTAGGGGACACCAGCCTGTTGGACTGTTTATCCCCCCCCCCCCCCCCCTATCATGTCATGCACCTTCTCCAAAACGAGAAATCTCAGACTAATTATTATGGCCTTCACTGTATTGTGATGTATTCTTTTTTTAAATATATAATAGGGTAAACACTAAACAGGTTGGTTTTCCTATTATATATGCTCGTTTGCTTGACTCACGGAATTAAGTGATCACCCAGATGACAGCGACGGGGACTCAACGCAGACGGTAGAAGAGGTTCCACAGCAACCAGTTTTAAAAAGGCTGCGCAGGGGCCCTGCAAGAAGTTGCAAGAAGTCATAAGATTGACAGGTTTGTGCAGGAAATTTACAGCTAAGTTGTTTTTCTTCTTCTTGCTATTTCGTCCTGCAGTCTGATGACTCAAAACTTTTCTTACATGCATTTTCGTTTCTGCCCTCTTTTTAGGGCTGGGAAGTAGCTTTGGGAGGAGTCCTGTTCTAACAATAGCATTAACTGGGCTGTTGTGCTAAGAATTGGAGGGGAACTGAAATTTAAGGCGAGCCCTTGGGGTTGCTCTCCCCTACAACTGTACAAGTGTACATTCTTTTTCGCGCTCACGATATGTATATCCGTAGGTATTTCTCGCCTCTCCAATCTTCGTAAATTCTTAAATCTGGGCTTGCGAGGTCAATTTTTGAGTACAATGCTACTAACATTTTTGTTCGAGGAATGCCCAATACAAACAATGCTCTTGTGATCGAAGAATATAAGTGATTGCTTCCACAAGGTTTAATTATCCTCCGGCGGCTGCTGTTCCGTTTGCTCTTCTGTTGTTCGTCACGCCGAGGGTTCCATCGCCTACGCTTGTACTGCTTCCATAAATACCGATGGGGATGCAAACCACAAAAAGTGTATCCCTTGATTTTTGTTTTGTACGTTCAAGAAAGTGAGGTCATTCCAAGTTAAAATTAAAGTTGGAGATAGAAAAGCTTGTTTTGTATCAGAATATCCCCGTACCCTTAATTACCTTAGCCTCACCTAAATTATCTTTGTACCGAACAATAATAGATTAAAGATAGGCTATTCCCACATTTTTGAGTAAAAATGTCAAGATGAACTACTTGTTAAAATACGTAAGCATTTTAAGTCATTTGCACTTGTGCTTATTAGGCAGCATACATTAGGTGAAATGATTTACCTTCGTGCTCTTAGCCGATGTAATTCTACTTAAAATGTCTAGATATCAAATTAAACGTGGACACTCGCACAAGCTTATTTTCATTCGTATATAAATTATTTTGATAGCGCATATGAGACCTTAGGATGATTTATCTCTATTCTTATTTCATCTTGTATTAAACATGATCAAAGGTGAGGATGATTGGTTGATATCAAAGTTGCAAGGAACATATGTAGTCCATCTCATCCCCATGTTATCTTAATACTCAAAATTTTAAAATAAAAACAAGATAAAATAAAAATTCAGAATAGTATAATTCTATTATCATATTTTAGTGTTAATCTCACATATACAAATTACCTTTCTTATTTTGAGTGTTAATCTCTGCATGCGACATCCAAATTACCTTTCTTATTTATCAAATATCATATATATTATTGTTATTAACAAAAAATTTACAAATGCCACTAGATAACAAAAAAATTACCCTATGATCTGTGTGAAATTTTCGATTAATAACAATTGTATATGTAATTAACAGCAATAATTTTGATATCTTTTACATAATCAGGATATATATAAAATTAACCTTTTTATGCACTATAAGGATGGATGAGTCATTCCCTTGTCCCAATATCAAATTGGTACTCCAACCATAGAAGGTCATGTTTATACTTTATAGGAACAAATAATTAGCATCCTCGGACCTCAAGTAAGGGAGAATTTATTTTTCACCTTATGTCAACCTACCCCCCCTATTTTTTTAGCGATATTTATTTTTCAGTCCCTAGAGTCACATCACCTTTAAACATGTGAAAATACCCAAATGCTCGCGCGTCAAACTCTCCCACCCAGTAAATGCCGAGAACATTACTTATACTAGCGCCAGTTTATTGTGTTATTTTTGATACTGTGTTACTCGTTAGTAATACGAAGGTTTGAGGATCCGATTATACCGGCTGTATTGATATTTTATTGACATGATATAATATGACATTGTACCGTATTATATCGTAATATGTCAAGTATATAATAAATATTTATTATAATAAAATATAAATTAAAATCATATATAGGTTAGTTACTTAGAGAGTGACGCATATAACCGTGAGATTCATAGTTTGAATCTCACAATTGATGTCTTTTATTGACATTTTTTCTTAAAAATAGTAAAAATTCAAAAAAAAGTGTGCCTCACCCGTGTTTCGAACTCTAAGTTCATCGTTAAAAACATCAACCCCTACCAAATAAGCTACCAACATCAATCAAATATAAGATAAAATATATAATATTTAAATAGATATAAATATCATACCGATTACCTATCATGCGTCGATGATACCGATATTCAATAGATACGGCTTAATACGTGCAATATATAACGTACCAGACCAGTAGATCAAACCTCGAGTAATATCATAAAAGCTTTGAACCGGGGAGGAAGTACATGCTCTCGGTTCAAATGAGCAATTGTGTCAGTATATTTTCTCTCTGCTTTGAAAAACACATTATTAATATTGTGTTACTATTAATGCACTATTTGTAACGTATTACTGAGTATAAGTGGAAACTCTTATAGTATTATCTCTAAAATCACTACTGTTAATGTGTTACCTGTTAGTACCTCCCTGGCAATTTCTGAAATGATTAAATCATCAGAAAATTTAAAAAAAGAAGTGACATAAGATGTCTGCCTTTTCTCGATTAAGGTTAATCAAATTGTAAAAAAAATTAGATCAATCATGAGTAAAATGTCACCGTGACTTTACATAAAATATTAGATTAATCAAGAAAGGGAGAGAGAGAGAGAGAATCTAGAGGTTGAAGAGTCCGACGAGAGAGAGAGAGTCGTGACAAGAGATGAAGGGAATACTCGTGTCGGCAAAGGATCGATACTGGAGGGGAGTGATAGTGCCGATAGAGGAGATAATAATGCAGTATCGTAATACAATATAAACAATACGCATAATGTATTAATGATGACCCCGTTACTCACTACACGCATGTTAGGGAACATCTAATCTACTTATATGTAGTATGGTATCAGTAACATATTGTCAATAACCATTGTAGAGAGAGAGAGATGGGTGGTTTGGAACTTTGGATATCTTTAGCCCCTCTTTGATAGAGGGATATCTCTCATTTATTCCGGAGATAAATAATTTTTTATCTCATTTTTATTTTGATTGGATAGTAAAATTAATCATATTACACTGAGGGATATCTCTCGTGTAATCTGGTTAAATTGTCCCACCAAAAATGATGGAACAATTATGGTGGGACAATTTAACCCATCCTTTCTCATATCCATTCTGTAATTTTCTCATCTCACCTCGAAGCGTGCATCATCCTCTCGCATCGTCCTCTCGCCTGCACCTCTCATACCTCACCTTGAATTAGGAAGATGAAGTCCTCCCTCTCATAGGAGGTGCATTCCTTTATCCTCGGTTCAAAAGTTCATACCCTAGCTCCGTCCACCCCGTCGAAGTTGAGGCTGGCATCCTCACATCTACCTCTCGACCCGTCGTTTTTGCCATCGTCCTCCTCCCGAGCTTCCGGATGATCAATCCCCCCTTTTCTTGCGAAAGATCTGTAGCCCTAGCTGATGGACCGTCCTCCTCCTGACCTCTTCAAGCTGACATCATCCTTCCAGACAGTCAAGTGCTCCTTTTACTGTGGCAGGTCCTAAACCCCAGCTTTGTCCCCCTTGTGAGTGAACAACGCTAGTCTTCGCCTAATAAAGAGGCTTACTGTGAGATTGATCCAACCCCCCATCGTTGCTCTCGCAGACGGTGTCCCTCTATTTGACTTGCATTCAAGGTATGACTTTTTATATTTCCAACCAATGCTCTACCTTTTTCTTATTTTGAGATTTTGTTATTGTTGGATTTGTGTCCCTTTTTGGATTTATTTGATCTTCCCAAAGATTTAAACCAACTCTTCTAAGGTAGAGTTTTGTTGGTCTCGTTCACTGCTTTATTTGATCTTCTGATTTTTTAACTCTGTGTGGGGTTTGAGGTAACTAGAACAGAAGCAATAAAACCACATATGTTTCTTTTTTTTCTTTCTTATGTCAAGATAAAAACAGGGGAGAAAGAAGAGGGATGTTATTTACCCTTGTCAACATTGTGATCAATAGTTTTTAATCTTATTCTATCATTTGCATAACTATTTTCTTTTGTCAAGATAGCCTGACGTGAAGACTTAAAAAGAAAAGTTGAAGATTGAGATCTGTGAAAAGAAGTCTCTAAACCTCAAAAAATATTACTTCTGTGATGTTCATATTTCTTGATCTAAATATGTTTCCTTCATATTCATATTCTATGCTAGTGCCAAAATTTTTATTGCGAGATTTGTGAGTTTGTGGCTAATAAGAAGACCAACTCTTATGTGCAAGCCTTTGTTATCTCCCCTAGAGTGCATAAGAGGATGTCACACTCCGGTATGCTATGCCTCCTCCATTTAATTTAATCTCCATATGTTTCATAAGAAATTAATATGAGGGAATACTATCATGTGTGTATAAATTCAGTGGCCGTTTAACTTTTGAGCTACATTCTTTCCTAATTTTGTTGCATCCTATAAAATATATATATATAGATAAATTTGTTTTTACATAAATATATATGTATATATATAGTTTTGTTTTAATAATCTTAAACAAAAAAATTGATAAAAGGTGTCAATATATATATATAACAAATATATAAAAAGAAAAGAAAGACAAACAAAAAGATAAATAATAAACATAAATAAAATAATAATAAATATCTATATCATGATTAACTGTCCCACCTCTGCTAGATTCTAGGATATGGTCCCCCTCCTACTCTATTATTATTAATCCCCATCTCCATATAGCTAACACCACATACCATTAATTCCAGGGGGAAGCCCACCCATAGCCATCTCTCCCTAGCTCTCACGTATCTCTCTCTCTCTCGCCAACTCTCTCTCTCTCACCCGCGACTCTCTCTCTCTCTCTCACCTATGGTTACTCTCTTCGGAAGAGGTATGCTGGTGGGACCTTTTTTCATTTTTTTTAATGCAACCGTGATGATCACGTAAAAATTGGAAATCACTAAGTCAAATACGTAAGTCACTTCGGGACATCATGGTGTAATATGAGATATACTCACGAAAAATGTCAAAATGGCGTGTCTACACATCCACACAAGTATTACCTACTAAAAGCACGAGTTTTAGAATTTACATTATTTTTCTATTTTTTTTTCATGTGAAGGTGACTAAAGCTGGTGTCTACCAATCTTAAGACACCACCGTCCTTAGTAACTTTGCTTTGATTTTTTTTCCAGTTGCATAGTTTGAGGGAGAAAACTTGAATTGTAATGCCCGAGTGAATATTATGAGAGTTGTTCTTTCATATATTTTCATGCACTTGCAAATGGCTGAGTGAATATATAACTTGAATTGTAAATGCCTGAGTGAATCTTGTGAAAGCCCATTGTTGAAAATTCAAACACCTTTTAGAAAAAAATGTAAATACATGCACGAGAGAATCATATCAAAGGTGAGAATATTTCAAGAAACATGATCTGCCTAAATATTAGATGAAAGTATAAAACAATGATCTGTGCTCTTGTTATTGATCTTTGTGAAATGTTCTTCAAAATCTTCACCCTCAAAAGGACTGCTTGCAGAGCAAAAAAATATCTATTGTCCCTTACCTCTTTGTTTGGCATGTTATTTACATCATCATCAGTGCCTGTAAACCTAAATTCTCATTATTGTCCATCCTCTTCTTATTTTATTTTTTTGGTTTTGGAATCTATAGGTTTGTTTTGGAAGATGCAACATCATGGGCTTTGGCTATCTAAACTTGATCATTCGCTTCATTAAATATTACATAGATGCAGAAATGAGAACTCCTTACATAATTGTCTTGTTGGTGTGATTCGTGAATAGGATCCCTGTCAGCTCTGTTATTACAAAGATGTAAAAATGAGAACTTACATAGTCTTTGTTGCATGGAAAAATTTGTCAGTTCAATGTTTATGATTTATATCTGGGAGAAAGTATATAAAGCAAATATGATCACGATCACAATCTATGTTAATTAGATATGCTAATAATTAAGTATAAGCAGTCCACAATAAGTTTAAGCACCTTTGAGCTTTTTTAATGATCCACGCACATACCTTGTTTAGGTAGTTATTTACACCATCATCATTGCTTATAAATGTAAATGCTCATTAATGTTCGTTCTCTTCTTATTACATTTTTTCGATTATGAAATCTATGTTTGTTTTGAAAGATGCAACTCTGTTATTACAGTTTTTCTGATTTATCTTTATTCTTGCAGACATTTTCTGATTTTTATTATTAAAAGTTTAGTCAACATCATTTAGGTCATGCTTATATGCTCTTATGGGAGAGTTAAATATGTTCTGTAAATTAAGTATGCTTGTTTGCAAGGAACACTTGTGGTCTTCATAGTTATTCATAGTCTTTTCAATGTTTATGATTTACAACTAGGAGAAGCTTTATAAAACAAATATCATCATGATCTCAATGGATGTTAATTAGACATGCTACTAATTACGTATAAGCATTCCATAATATGTATAAGTATTCCTCAACAAAGATGAAAACTCCATAATTAGTTGACAATAGATACTTGTAAAAATCCGAAACAAAATAAAAGAACTCTACATACCACATAATCAAAAAATAGGAGATACATATTGTATTCAAAATACAAGATGGGTGACATTTAAATGGTGAAGAAGCTCACCCCATTTTGTTGTGTGTTTCGGAGTAGGTGGTATGTGGACGCCGAAAATGGATACGGTGTTCCTTGAACTTATTATATAAGAGTTGGTTCAGGGAGATTTAGTCCCTCATATGCATATTGTGCGGAAATCGCTCAATGAACAATGTGAAACGAACTTTTCGATCTCTCACTTTAAGCAGACTTGGCTTATACAAAATATTTCATGTCATAACTCAATAATTAATAGTGAGTGGGTGTTTCACATGGAACGAGGACTCTAAGCAACTACTTGGTAGCGATCTAGCATGGGATGCCTATAATGAGGTAGGTAAGAGCATGATCGTAAATAAAATTATTGGGTAAGAGCATACTTTCACATGGTGCGACTTTTTTACAGTTTAATGCGCTCATTATGTGGTTTAAGGGGAGGACATTGCCCTCGTATAAACTTATTGTGCGTGTATTCCGTACGTGGGACAATCTTAGACTGATTTTTTTAGCATGTCTCCTTACTTCACTGGCCAATGACAATGCCAATTAGATGGGATGCCTATAATGAGGTAGGTAAGAGCATGATCGTAAATAAAATTATTGGGTAAGAGCATACTTTCACATGGTGCGACTTTTTTACAGTTTAATGCGCTCATTATGTGGTTTAAGGGGAGGACATTGCCCTCGTATAAACTTATTGTGCGTGTATTCCGTACGTGGGACAATCTTAGACTGATTTTTTTAGCATGTCTCCTTACTTCACTGGCCAATGACAATGCCAATTAGTTTCCAGATGTGGTTTCATTTGGATACCTCATTTATTGTATGCCTCGCAAAATCCATTTGGCCTTTATTCTCATTGTCTTCTTATTTCATCTTATTTACATCTTTTAGATAAAAAATGGTAAGAGTCGTGTGTTCAACTGGAGTGGACGTTCAGACACAATTTTGTGCAATCTTTTGGTGGATGAATATTACAAGAACATGTGTTAACAATACCATTTCAGATCACATGTGTGGAATGAAATCGTCCGCCTATTCAATGAGGCGACAAAATAAAACCTAGACAAGTGTAATTTAATGAACATGTGAAAGAACTTGAAGAAGTTGTATCACTTACTTGAACAATTGCTTGGTCGTACTGGCTGGGGTTGGCACGATGACAAGAAACTTTCAATGTCTCCTGATCAAGGTGCTTGGGCGGAGGCAATAATGGTATGTTAAATTTTATTTGACAATATTCAAACTTGTACAATTTTATCCTTATTCACCTAATTTATGCTCTTCTCTCATTGTCGAATAGCATAACACTGAGTACAATACCTTATTGGGGAAGCCTTTCGAGTGCAAAGAGCAAATGGACATATTGTGTGGGAAGACAATGGCTAGAGGAAGTTTTGTATTTAACACTAATGATCTTGTCGTTGATTTGGATGATCGGAGGTCATTCTGTGACGATGAGTCACCCCTGCAGCAACAAAGGCCCGGGGATCCTAATTGGGGCCACCATACTTCAATGAGCCTTGGTGGTAATGGACCTCCTCTGGATGCTGAGCAGGACTTCAACCCTTTCTTTATGCCAACGTCACAAGATCGTACACAATATGAGGGAACATCTCGATCACACTACGAAGGGCAGCATGCAACCCAGTCCTATTTATCTTCTCAATAATTCTCGAGTGGGACTAGAGAGTATATCCCTTCACCACCCGCTAAGCATCCCACTGATGATGAGGCAACCTCCCCAAATATGGCTAGGGCTTCTGGGAGCCCTGCCTATAGTAGAACGCGGCAAAAGCGCAACAAAAACATGGAGGGAACAATAGACGCATTGGAAATGCTATGTTCATTGAATGATGAAAGGTTTTAATTTCACAAGAGTCTTAGCGTTCCTTCATCCTCTTCAGTAGGCACGGCTGAAGATCCATGCTCAATCAAGATGTGTTTACAGAAGCTGAAGAGTCTTCCTAACTTCACCCATGACATGCTGTACGGGGTAGCCATTCACTTCAAAGATGTAGATTTCAGAACAATCTTTATGGCCCTTGATGATGAAGATAAGTTGGGGTGGATCTACTGTCAAGATCCGTGATGTGGTGCTAGTTATGGATGGTATTATGATTGCTTCTACTTTGTTATATCTATGGATGGCGTTGTACTGGTTATCGACTCATGTTTTGTTTCTACTTTTTGCATGATATTGTATTGTTCCTAATTTTTGTTGTATTTGTTGCATGACTATATTATAGTTTGTCATGCATGTACTTTGCTACTCTATGTATGTTGTCATATTTCTATCAAATTATTGTACTTGTTGTTAACTCATTCTACAAAAGTGTCTATTGTTTGCATCTATCCTATTGCAGTGGAGCAAGTAGTTTGATAATGAGGAAATTGAAGTGTTACGTCGTGTGGGTTGGGCACTCTCCAGGATTGTATTACACTTGGGGACAGTGTTATGGGCAAGTGAATGAATATTAAGGGGCTAAGTATAAGGGATTCATGTCCATTCAAGAGTCCGAGGAGGCATTGAGAAGTCAATTGCATGTAAATGTTGTGCCTCATATGAGGCAATTGACGCATGCGAGGCCATTGATGGGGGGCGGACATGAAGACGTTAATGTGCCAACCCCAATGCAGCATACGCCTACTCTTGTTTCCTTCCAAAACTTGGCCATCATATTGGTTTTACTGATTATCCTCATCTGTGTTCTTTTTGTATTGATGGGGATGATTGTTATCTTATTACGAGGCCGCTAAGTTGGTCGGTTATGTAGACATTTAGTTTACTTTGTGACTCTATGTATCTTGACTTATGGATATCAATCCAATCCTTATCATTGTCAAAAATAGACTACTATTGTATTATGAACCATCATTGTATGTATGTCATGCAAGCTTATGTGACTATGATGTAGCACTTCCTAACATTGGCCTTTGTGTCATTGTAGGAGTATCCCATATAAATGAATCACCGTTGCTTAGGGACTTGATATTGGAGGAGAATGACGTGTTCCGTATAGTTGGTGAAGTAATATATAATGATTTAATGGGAGAAGACGAAGAAGAGGAGGTTCCAGAAAGGGTAAGGAGGCCCATGCATACGTCGCGGTACAGTGGGCTTGTTTGGATCCACGATATTCTTGTTGGTCATGAAAGATAATGTTATAATATGTCCAGACTTAACCCTGAGATATTTACACGGTTACAGAATGTTCTATTAGAAAGGGGCTTGATCAAGGATATCGGTCTGTTAATATCAATGAGCAGCTAGGTATGTTCTTGTATGCCATGGGGCATCGTGTGACAATAGGAGCATTGTGTGAGCACTTCCAACATTCATCACAAACTATAAGCTTTTATGTTAATAACGTGACGAGGGCGCTTGTGGAACTTAGACACACCTACATTCAACTCTCTACAGTAGGTGATGAGGTCCACCCGTTGATACGACACCAGAACAAATTCTACCCGTTCTTCAAGGTAGTTTACTTGAACTGGGATCAATTGTTATTCACGATATAAATTTTCCAATTAGTAAAGCACTTGATAATGGATCTATAGGATGCACTCGGGATAATTGATGGTACCCACATACCTGCGAATGTAGTGCGATCTAAGCACCCATGCTATTGGAATCACAAACAACGAGTCACACAAAATGTCATGGCAGCTGTCTCATTTAATTTACAATTCCAATACCTTTGTATGAGGTGAGAAGGATCGGCCGGTGACCAAAAGATCTTAAGGCAGGCAATAGAGCATGGTGGATTTAGGGTCCCTCCAAGTGAGTTCATTCCTTGGACTTATAATAAGAATTTTTGACATTCTCTATTTATTCTACAACCCTAATGAGTTGCTTTCGTGCAGGCTAATACTATCTGGTTGATCTGAGTTACGCAAATACTGGGAGTTTCATTGCACTGTATCGGAATGAGCGATATCATATATCCCAATATCAAGGCCGTGGTAATACAACATATCGTAGTTTACGAGACAAGTTTAATCATCGCCATGCCCAATTAAGGAATGTAGTGTAACGAGCATTTGGGTTTTGAAGATGCGGTTTGTAACTTTAAAGAAAGGGAACATGTACCCTTTCTGAACTCAAATACTCATGATAGTTGCCTGCTGTGTGGTCCACAACTTCATTCGTTGAGAACATGGTGAAGATTTCTACTTTTTGCATACTCCGAATGACCATAATTGTAACGACCCGAGAATCCGATTACCGGGAAGGCCCGATAACCCGAGACTCGCACCACCGCCCACGAGTCGGGAGGGTTCGGAAGGGCTAAAAGGAGTGTGGAGGCACAAAGAAATAGGAAATAAAGCAGGACAACCAACAACAACAAGCTGAAAGAAAGAACAACTACAGCTACAACAGAGTCCAGTCCAACAGAAAGTACAGTCTAAAGCAGTAAAACGTACCACATGCCAAGTGAACACTCGGCCCGGCAAGCTGGCAACTGAGAACCTCCGCTCCGCACCCTCGAACATCGAGGAAGAACCGCCACACCTGAAAAGTAGGGAATGAGTCTCCAAAACAGAGACTCAGCAGGGATCCCGCGGAACCCCAACCGGAAACAACGACTGTAGCGGAAAGGAAGGCTACGAGAGCAACCACAACAGCAGGAACAGCAAACCCGGTGGCCGGTCGAAACTCAGCACTACAACTACTCCTACTGTACCAAAAACACACCCCGAACTCACAGTCGAGGCTACCGGACTACACTAGTACCGCTTACCGAAGTAAAAATACACGGCAACCATGCCGTAAAGGCCTGTCCCCCGGACACAGTCGACCTGGACACGCTGTCCAAGGTGCAACCTCGACCATCCGATCGCGGGTACCGCACAACAAGACGCAACCTCGGCAAAGCCACTAGCACTAGTCTCACGGCGCGAAAACCAACACACGCGCCACGACGAAACAACCGAACTCAATGGTCAACACGACCGAAAACCCGAAGGTCAAAGTCATGGAAACTGACAGTCTGTCACTCCGTACTCGATAGGAGTACCTCCCACTAGAAGCACAGCCGGTAGCGTCCCCTGACGTCTTACACCGTACCGCAGGTGAACTGCCTGACATAGTAGCGCCTACCAAAGGCACGAACACCGTACAAGTAACCACAAACAAGTGACTAGCTGGGGTCACGCCCGTCGACGTGGGTCCAACCGCCCCCAACCACGTGTGCACACACAGGCCGTCCGCCCCTGGCCTGGCCTCTAACTGGTTTTCCCCTCAGCCGGACTCTGGCTGCTAGACGCAGGGCCCGACGGTAACCAGTCTAAAAACCGTCTCGAAGGGTGAGTGCCCGTACACCACTCCCAGGTGAGACCAGCACCTCGTACTGGTGGGCTACGACTAGTGGAGGGTCACTGAAGGAGTAGACTCTCAAGTCAACGGAAAACAACGTCCGCGTCCGACGACGTACGGGGACCACCCCACGTACCGGCCCCGTCGCACGGTGACCACAGTCGGAGAAGAAACAGGACTCGCAGTCCACGGCCACGCACGCACCCTGCGCGAGAGTCAAGAAAACTCAAGTGGCACTAAGCCAATGGACTCTGGACAGTCCTCTAGACGCACTACACCCAACGGTCCTTGAGTCAAAGACTCGGGGTCAAGACCGTTGTACGCGACAACATAAGGCCGTCAATCTAGTCCAATCTCTAGGTCTAAAACCACGGTAACACGAGTACCGAGACAACTCACGAGCCGCCAAGACCACTCCCTCGGGAAGGGAACGCAAAGGACCAAAGCCACCCACACGGGCCACACGGAAAACACAGAAGCACGATTCCCAGGGCAACACACAAGCCACCTTGTCGATTTCCCATCTCGGAGCAAGCGGGAAACCTCCAACCCCAGGCCGGATAACTGGATTCGCAGTCCAAGGCCAAACACGTGGCCCGCATGGGAATCGCCTTCCAAAGAAACCCACGACATGCGGGGGAGACCCCACCGCACACACACCGATACACTGTGACTCGATCGAGCGTAACACAAAAGTCCGAAACACGTGAGGTCACCCGGACCCACCATACCCACGGGCACGCTAATCAAGGTAACACGGCGCCTCCCGACACCCCAGAAACACGGAACCCACGGGATGCCCGGGACACTCACGAGACCTAAAGTCAACCACTGGGTCACAACCGGGTCGACCGGGGGTCAAAACAACGCAAACGGGAACCGCCACGTAGTCGTGGTCACCTCGGGACCGCGACCACATAGAAGCGGTCGACCGAGGACCGCGACCATGCAGTCACGGTCGGGTCACGACTGCGACTGGCCAGACGTAGCCCGATGGTAGCGGTCGCCCTAGGACCGCAACCAGACAGTCACGGTCGGGTCACGACCGCGACTAGACAAAAATGGTCTATCGCACGTCCGCGACACTTGCCGACGCTCTTGGGCAAACGCGGTTCTCCTAGGACCGCGACCAATGAACGCGGTTACTGGTAGACCGCGACCAGTTCGGAAAACCGAGAACGGCGAGAAAACGCCCAAAAATCCGATCCACGCCCCGATCACCCCCGGGTGATGGGGAAACAAAGGGGAATCCATCCCCAAGCCCCTAGGCATACATCTAAACCCCTGGATCGGCCAAAAACGCCGTAAAACGAGGGATCCGGCTCACTCCCCAAAAACATGCATTTTCCCCAAAACGCCCCAAACGACCCGCTCGGCTCACCACGGCCTACAAAACTCGTGGGAAATGAAGCGCACGAGCTGGGGGGCCATCACCCTACCTCTATAGAAGATTTCGCGCACCGTGGACGTCGATCCACGAAGAAAACGCCGTTGAAGCCTCGCCGTTCCACGAACCCACGGCCGAGCTTCACCGCGCCTCCACCGCCTCGATCCTCACCCATCCTTGCCTGTACCTCACCCGCGCCGTCCCCACCTCGCCCAAGCTCCACCCCGTCGGCCACCGGAGAGAGAGGGAGAGAGGAGAGAGCGCGAGAAGAGAGAGGGAGAGAAGAGAGAAATGAGAGGGGAGAGAGAGAAAATGGGTTATATATAGGAAAATCCGGAAATTCGGAAAAATCCCAAAAAATATAAAATTACACCCTTACGATCCTCGGAACGCACCGATTGCAACGGTACCACACTTGCCTAGGTGAACGGCCCAGTTCACCCGCAACGAGGTTCCGAAGGAATTACCGAAACACACACTGGGAATCGGAAAACACACGCGGAAAAAGTCACGGAACGCCTCCGGGCCTCCGAAACAGCTCCGGATCGCGCCGATCCGAATACGAAAGATGTCCAAAACAAAATTTCAGACACAACGGAGTCGGACACTCCGAGAAACCAGATCCGGGACCCACAAAG
Source organism: Amorphophallus konjac (assembly GCA_022559845.1). Taxonomy (NCBI): domain Eukaryota; kingdom Viridiplantae; phylum Streptophyta; class Magnoliopsida; order Alismatales; family Araceae; genus Amorphophallus; species Amorphophallus konjac. The sequence goes on from CM040121.1 coordinate 13,339,834, forward strand.
AGGGATCCGAAAAACTCGGGGCATTACAGCCCTCAGCCCTCCCCCCTTAAATGAATTTTATCCTCGAAATTCAGGACCTAGCACAAAGTCACAGGGGAAGAACACTGAACCAATTGACACGTTGTCAGAGCCCCAGCACAGAAAACCTCGATTCTCATGAAAACACCGATCCTGAGGGACACAGCCAGACTTACAATCACAAGCAACACCTCGCTCCTTGCGCCGAGCACATTGGCCAACAGAGCAGGCATATGCCAAAGGACACAGTCTGACATCACCTCAGACAATGCGAGAATCCACCATGGCACCGCAGCCACAATCTCGTTCACCGAGGAATCACAACCCTCGTCACGAGAAACAACTACTGATCCATCCAATGGTCAGCAGACAAATCGCACATCACCTTCGCAGCCAGCTGACAGGTCGCGCACCCTCCTCAAGGGAGCAACCAAAATAGAGCCTCCACTAGCTCAAGCAGTCCTCTCGATAGACCGCAACCAGAACATCGGTTCAGCACCAAGAAACACCTCACACATGGCAAGCCGAAAGCCGGATATAACACTATGCCAACTCTTGTCAGAAGATAAACTTCGACAAAGCCCAGATCCCATCCGGAAAGGTACATCACAGAAACGACCACCAAAGGTCTCGCTGGCACACGGCTCTCGCCACGCTCGAGCCCCGACAACCAGCACCTTCTGTATGTGAAAAGACCATCCACTGGTCGCCAGATACACGTCAACGGGAAACCTCCACCGGCCCAACAGGCACGATCCAACTCACAGTAGGCCATCCGTTGACTCACTCACAGACCAATGCCACATCTCGAGCTACACTCCTCTCGGACTCCGCATCCGAGCTCGAACATCGCACCAACTCGACCCTCTCGGGGAGCATGATGAAACCAAATGACAAGATCCTAGTGTCTTCAGTCATCACCTCACTGGACTCAGACTTACAGGGGAACCACCCCTTGCTAATCACCAAACCAGGGATAACCATCGCGACACCGACGTCCCATCAAGGACCACCAAACCGACGCCAATCTCACAAAAAGGCCTCCGCCCTCAGGCGTCACTTTTCCATCTGGTCTCATCGAATCCTTCGATCAATCCAAGTGGACACCTGCCAATCCCGATTCTGCCCTTACCACAGAGCCACGGGACACCACCTGAAAAGTGCTCACGGGTCCCCAAAGCAACAAACATCTCACCATGGTCGGCTAGGAGACTAGCCTTACCAGTCACTCGCAGCTACCAATAGGAACCCACAGCCTGCCAGAGATCACATCTCCAAAAATGATCTCATTCAAGGACACGACTGGGAACACAAGTCGGGCACGAGGCCACCGACTCTGACCAACACGTCCTCGAACTCCGTCAGGCGACATTCTCAACACCCCATCCAGGTCCAACACCGACGCCTGACATGGCTTCCATCACAGGAATAGGGTACTCATGCGGCACACTAGCCAGCACATTCCCCAACACTCCATCCTGCCAGTGCCAAGAATCACGACTTCTCGGGCAACGGCACGGCAACAACACGTTTCGCAAAGAGGAACCAATCCTCTCGTGCTCAACGTAAACTCAGGAATCCGCCCGTAGCAACCAACGCTACGATCCTGAACCAGTGGGTCACAAGCCCACCACGCTTCCGCTGCGCACTCCAATCCGCGCGCACAGTCGAGAAAGCGAACACCGCCCAACCAGCACGTACTCATCCTTCTGGAACAGCGCCAGCACCCTCACACGACAAGGGAATGGGCACGACTTCACACAGGCAACCGCCTTGCCAAGACAAGGAGCACGTCTCGCACAGACTTCATGGCACACGAGGCCAACCAATCCGAACACGCAATGCAAGACGACGAACCTTAGCCCAACACAAACTCTCCAACCAAAGGGGAGACCAAACGCACTTCCGACCAACGGAAGAACTCCACGCTTGACCTGACCTCGAACCTCGCGCATGCTGGAAACAGCACCAAGGAAAGCCATCGCTTCCATCAGGTCAGCACCTCCGACACACTCGGCGAGTGTCACGTTGGACCACAATCACAGCATCTCTCGATGCACCACCGCTGCAATTCCTCGAACTGCAACACGGCATGCCAAGAGCCGCAACACGAGCCATAACGACAACCGTCGGCGCTCATCCTCGAGTCCCGAACTCGCCGTGGAGCCTTCACATCTCAAGCCAACTCCAAGGCGAACACAACCCATTCGCACACAAGAGCGCAGGAGCAAGACTTACTGGGACACCACAGCTCAATCCTGCCTCGAAATCCGTAAAACAACCGGGACCGACACGTCATTTCTGACGCCACAGAGCACGACAAGGACATCAGGCTCGATGAAACAGCAGCTCACCGAGAAGATATTCCGCTCACCCGAGCACACTTCTCGATCAGAACACCCGCTCTGCCACCTTAAACCACGACCTGAACACCTCAGGGGCTGGATAAACCTCAAGCTCGAGTGGCCAAAACTGATAGTAGCTCCCTCAGATCACACTCACGGCCACTTAACCACAAAAAATCCACTCCAGCCACCTGACCACGCTGCAGGTTCCTCGAACGCAGCACCGCAGCAACGCACTCAAGCTCTCAAGCGAGAAACAAAGCAGAAAAACAAGCACAAAACCTTAAGCCAGCTGCCGACTGTACTGGACCTTATGGACTCTGATCACTGCAATATCTCAAATTCCTATGTACGTCCACAACCATCGCTCTCATACTAGCTGTAACGACCCGAGAATTTGATTACCGAGAAGGCCCGATAACCCGAGACTCGCACCATCGCCCACAAGCGGGGAGGACTCGGAAAGGCTAAAAGGAGTGTGGAGGTACAAAGAAATAGGAAATAAAGCAGGACAACCAACAATAACAAGCTGAAAGAAAGAACAACTACAGCTACAACAGAGTCCAGTCCAACAGAATGTACAGTCTAAAGCAGTAAAACGTACCACATGCCAAGTGAACACTCGGCCCGGCAAGCTGGCAACTGAGAACCTCCGCTCCGCACCCTCGAACCTCGAGGAAGAACCACCACACCTGAAAAGCAGGGAATGAGTCTCCAAAACAGAGACTCGGCAGGGATCCCGCGGAACCCCAACCGGAAACAACGACGGTAGCGGAAAGGAAGGCTACGAGAGCAACCGCAACAGCATGAACAGCAAATCCGGTGGCCGGTCGAAACTCGACACTACAACTACTCCTACTGTACCAAAAACACACCCCGAACTCACAATCGAGGCTACTGGACTACACTAGTACTGCTTACCGAAGTAAAAACACACGGCAACCATGCCGTAAAGGCATGTCCCCCGGACACAGCCGACCTGGACACGCTGTCCAAGGTGCAACCCCGACCATCCGATCGCGGGTATCGCACAACAAGACGCAACCTCGGCAAAGCCACTAGCACTAGTCTCACGGCGCGAAAACCAACACACGTGCCACGGCGAAACAACCGAACTCAACGGTCAACACGACCGAAAACCCGAAGGTCAAAGTCACGGAAACTGACAGTCTGTCACTCCGTACTCGACAGGAGTACCTCCCACTAGAAGCACAGCCGGTAGCGTCCCCTGACGTCTTACACCGCACCGCAGGTGAACTGCCTGACATGGTAGCGCCTACCAAAGGCACGAACACCGTACAAGTAACCACAAACAAGTGACTAGCTGGGGTCACGCCCGTCGACGTGGGTCCAACCGCCCCCAACCATGTGTGCACACACAGGCCGTCCACCCCTGGCCTGGCCTCTAACTGGTTTTCCCCTCAGCCGGACTCTGGCTGCTAGACGCAGGGCCCGACGGTAACCAGTCTAAAAACCGTCTCGAAGGGTGAGTGCCCATACACCACTCCCAGGTGAGACCAGCACCTCGTACTGGTGGGCTACGACTAGTGGAGGGTCACTGAAGGAGTAGACTCTCAAGTCAACGGAAAACAACGTCCGCGTCCGACGACGTACGGGGACCACCCCACGTACCGGCCCCGTCGCACGGTGACCACAGTCGGAGAAGAAACAGGACTCGCAGTCCACGGCCACGCACGCACCCTGCGTGAGAGTCGAGAAAACTCAAGTGGCACTAAGCCACTGGACTCTGGACAGTCCTCTAGACGCACTACACCCAACGGTCCTTGAGTCAAAGACTCAGGGTCAAGACCGTTGTACGCAACTGCATTAGGCAGTCAATCTAGTCCAATCTCTAGGTCTAAAACCACGGTAGCACGAGTACTGAGACAACTCACGAGTCGCCAAGACCACTCCCTCGAGAAGGGAACGCAAAGGACCAAAGCCACCCACACGGGTCACACGGAAAACACATAAGCACGATTCCCATGGCAGCACACAAGCCACCTTGTCGATTTCCCATCTCGGAGCAAGCGGGAAACCTCCAACCCCAGGCCGGATAGCTGGACTCGCAGTCCAAGGCCAAACACGTGGCCCGCTTGGGAATCGCCTTCCAAAGAAACCCACGACATGCGGGGGAGACCCCACCGCACACACACCGATACACGGTGACTCGATCGAGTGTAACACGAAAGCCCGGAACACGTGAGGTCACCCGGACCCACCATACCCATGGACACGCTAATCGAGGTAACACGTGTAGACACGCCGTTTTCACGTTTTTCGCGGGTAAATATCATATTACACTACGATGCCTCAAAGTGGCTTACACATTTAATTTATGTGGGTGATTAATCATTTTTCAGGGTTTTACATAAAATATATAATAAAAAATCATAAAAGGTTTGAAAATACAAAAAATGAGAAAAACTTAGAAAAGCTTACAAGAAATTTTAAAATAATAATAATAATAAAAAGATTATAGAAAATATAAAAAAATTGAGAAAAGGTTAAAAAATAATAAAAATATAAACATAAAAACTTAAATATATATGTTTAGAAGGTTGTATATATATGTATAATATAATATATATATATGTGTGTGTGTGTGTATATATATATACGATTGTAAATATATACATAGATGTTTATGTATATTTACTTTTATTTTTAATGCTTCTTAATTAATGCTAATCACTTCACCCCTCTAAATCTCCCGTTCTCTTAAAACCTCCAATCCTTCTCCCATGTCTCTCTATTTGTCCCCCATTCTTATCTCTTTGTCCACCCACTTAAGATATTTCTATTACCATCACTAAACAACACACACTATAATTCTCCCCTTTGTCACCGCCATTCACTAAACACCCATGTTAACAATCTTCTCTCACATCCCTCTCCTTTCGACACTTCCCTTCATACTTCATTGTCCTTCTTTTCCCACCTTGTCTTCTTCTTTCATAATCATCTACATTCATATATTTTCTTCACGTAGTGATCATCTCTCCCTTAATTATTCTCTCCTTATGTCACTTTCACACCCTCCACAACCCAACAACTGTCACATTGACACTCCACCTAACACACTCATTTTCTTCTCAATAATCCTCTTAGCCACCTCGTCACCTCCATCACCTCTGCTATCTTTCTCGATCCCACTCTCTATTTTCTCTCCCTCCTCTCACCTTTCTTTTCTCCCACGGCAGCGACCCTCACCAACCGGCGCGGCCACCCTCGACCTCCACCGTGCGACCACCACAACCGCCAGTGATTCCCCCTCCACCAACCTCCCATCTCCACGTTGTCCTCCTCACTACCATCGCACCACCCCGGCCCTCGTCATCGTCGTCTCCACACAGTCTGCACCGCCGCCGCTGTGAGCCCACCGGCCGCTCCCCACAGCCGCGTCGACGCCGCGAGCCCCCTGCCGTGAAGCCCCCGCCGCCGCACCTCCGGCCACCACAGCCGCGTCGACGCCACCGAGCCTCCTCATCGTCGTCCACCTCCCTGCGCACACCGCTCGCCGCCAGCTCCTTGTCGTGACCTCTCCGCCGGCGTCACTTCCACAAGCCCGCGTCGCCGTAAAGCTTCACCTCCGTCAGCAAGCTCGCCCGCCGCACTCCACCTGCACCACGTCCCGCCGTGAACCTGCCGCACCGCCACCACCTCCGGCCGTCTACCGTGAAGCCCCGGACGTCATCTCCGAACCTCCGGGCGCCCACGGCTGGCGTCCGCGACCACCGCCTTCAGCTGCCGCCGTTCGTCACCACCGGCCGCCCACCGCCGGCCTCTCTCTCTCTCCCTCTCTCCGTTTCTCTCTTCTCTTCCTCCCGCGATCTCTCTCTCTCTCTTTCTCTCTCGCCGCGACGCGACTTTCTCTCTCTCTCTCCCTCGTTCTCTCTTTCTCCCACTGCCGCGCGTCTCTCTTCCCTCTCATCTCTCCCTCTCGATCTCTCTCTCAACTATTTCTCTTTTTTATTATTTTTTCTTATTCTCTCTCATCTCCCCTCTCTCTCTCTCGCTGAATCTCCCTCTCCTCTCTGATCCCTCTCACTCTCTTTTTTATTTTTTTTCTCTCTCCCCTCCTCTCTTTTCTCTCTCTCACAATCTCTCGCGCTCGCCTCTCCCCCTATCTCCCTTTCTCTCTCTATTTTACTATTTTATTTATTTATTTATATCCTGCTCTCTCTCTCTCCCTTTCATTTCTCAGCTTTTCTCTCTCAATCTCTCACTTTCTCTCTTCATTTCTTTGTCTCACGTTGCCCCCCTTTCGCACTGTTCCTCCAGTCACACACAGGTTACATACACAGTCACACAGTCACGTTCAGGCACACACACAACTTCGCTTTCACCTATACACTTAGAGTTTGTATACAATATATACATATTGTATATGTATAAGTGAGAAGAGTTTATATATATACACGTATTACATACAGTATCTATATATATATATATATATATATATTATATGTTTATCTTTTGATAGATAGATATATATATATGTATTATATATGTATATATATGATTATATAATATGTTCGTATATATATACGTGAGTGTATAGTTATATATATATGTAAATGTGTTCTTCGTTCCTATTAATTTGTTATCCTTCTGAAAGTGCAGGAAGAAAAATGAGCCTCCAGCTTAATTAGTACTCCCCGTGTTTTTTGCACACGAGGGAAGCCGTTTCATCCCACCATTCGCTCGCCCCGTGTTTGCATCGCCATCAACGGCTTCGTTTGTTATTTTTATTATTTTATTATATTTTTAGTCTGTTATTACGTTATTAGTGTTTTATCCCATGAATTACTATTATATCAGTTTTCTGACTTAATTTTATTTTGTGTTTGTTCATTTTGCAAGGTAACCACTGAAAAGCCCTCTTCTTCGGCCAGTCGAATGAAGAGGAAGAAGGAACCCACGCCATCCCGCGTCAAAGACAAAAGCGATCAACCAGTTCGAGGCTCACGGTCCCTGGCGATCACTCCACCAAACACGTGCTTGTAGTAAATTTTACTTTATGTCTATAATACCCGCGGATAGCTAAATCCCGGGTCTGTTTGTACTATAATCGGCCGCGGTGAGTCATTTCACCGTGGTCATTTACTTTCGGCATCTTTCTTTCTGCACTTTATTATATTGTTGTTAAAACCCCGCAAGGATCAATGTCCTGCGGTGGTCTGTTTACTGTTTATATTCATGTTATTATAATTGTGTGAGGAGTGATATACCGTTCCAAATTTCGAGTCCACGTGTGTCTTTGTGTCCGCCAATTTCTACTACGTAGAGTCCCAGGCTCGCATCCGGTATATAAAAAACTGCTCTCGAAATGGTAGGTCACGTCTACCGGGAAGGGGTTCAGTTTGCGTGAGAGGATCTTCGGATCCCTATCTTCGCAATTTACCGGAGTTCGGTAAGTCTAGGTCCTCAGTGTTCTCGCTAGAAAGTGCCCGTTCGGCTCATACTCTTTACCTCCTTTCTATTTCACCCCCCCTTTTTACGCACGCGTTTGTTTCATCATTTTTATTTTTTCTTTCACTCAGAGAGGGAGAAACCCCATCTCTCTCTCTCAGTCCACCACGTGACGCGTTCACATCTCTGGCGATCACGGTGGGACCAGCTTTTTACTTTTTTGGTTACCCACAAATTTTCGGCACCCACGTGTGCCCTTTCCTTTTGACACCCACGTGTGTCCCTCCTTTCGGCACCCACGTGTGCCCTTCCCTATTGCGCCCACGTGCGCCCACTCCCCTCGTGCACCTCGTGCACTCCCTACGGTCTTTTGTGATTACTTGAGAGGTCGACGTTGTCTCGTGCACCTCGTGCACTCTCCATTCGGCACCCACGTGTGCCCCCCTCTACATTCGGCACCCACGTGTGCTCCCTCCATTCGGCACCCACGTGTGCCCCCACCATTTGGCACCCACGTGTGCCCCCTTCACATCGGTACCCACGTGTGCCCTCCTTTACTTGGCACCCACGTGTGCCCTTCCTTATTGCGCCCGCGTGCGCTACGTCCCCCTTGTGCACCACGTGCACTCCCATAGTCCTTTTCTGTTTTTCCATGTGGTCTACGTGTCTCGGAAAGAAGAATGGTTATATCCTACTCTATCTGTTTATTGCTGTTATATCTTTGTTATATCACTGTTATCTCTGTTATATTTGTGTGTTTATCCCTGCTATATCTGTGTTACATATCTTTCATTCAGTACTGCACTTCATGCATCTACGTACCCCTTTATTTTATTTTTCTAAGGATTAACCTTTCTCGGTGAAGGAATGACTCTCCGTCGGGAATTCCTCTCGACGGACTAGGATCTCCTCCATCGGGACCTCCGTAAGTCCCCGACATCGAAGGATTCTCTCTTCGTTCACTGGGCATGTTGTACCACTGAAGTACCCCGGAGTTATTTACCTATCCGTAGTGAGATGAGTGTCCCTAGTTCACACGACGGTAAAACAAAGGTGTAACTAGGTTTTTTTATAAATTTTGTGTGAATTTTTACATTTGTTTAAAAAAGACAAAAAAAAGAGTTAAAACTAAAACCAAAAAATGGCGTAAGATCATCCACTTGTCTGCTAATCTTTGACATTTGTTTGCTGGTGTATGCGTTTACGTTCTGGAAAAATAAAAATGGCTCACGACTCTTTCGAAGAGAACCAATCAGGCAGTGGTCAGTCAGTTGACCCACGCGTCCATGCAATGGACTCGGGCCCTTCCCGTGAGACCTCACAAGAGGTCCCCATTGTTCCACGGGAAATTTCCCCACCCCAGGACATATTTTCCCTGTTGGGTGCCCTCGCCAGAACACAGCTCAGCCCTGAGCAACTTCTGGCCTTTCAGGCCATTTTAAAGGGGAAATCTGTTTCTCCCCCTCCTCAGGAGTCAACTCTGGCTCCTACATCCTACAAACAGCCGCTCCATGCTACTGCATCTCCATCACATGCATATGTCGCTCCCTCTTCTTCGCTTCAAGGACAGGCGAGTCAACAGCCCGTCTCTTACCAATTTCCCCCTCTACAATCTCAAATCCCTGCCATCCTTCATACGGTACCCCAAACGGGTCCGTCCACTGGTGGGCCACCATACCCTTCTGGTTCAGGGTTCCCTTCTCAGGTCCCTGTGAGGCCTTCACAGCCTCAGTGGCAGGCCCCGCTTTCACCTGCCGAGGAGCTCACCCAGTCCCTCTTCAACAAATACAACGAAATGAACGAGGAGTTTCGAAATTTCAAGAAAGAGGCACATGGGAAGTCTGCCCCTGACATTTCCCTGCCAAATCTTCCTACATTTCATCTCCCTCCCTCCAAAATGCCTACATATCGTAGGTATAATGGCACGGGTAATCCTTCCATTCACATCAAGGATTTCATGTATGAATCTTCCCCATGGCAGAACGATCCAAAATCCCTGGCTTACCTTTTTCGGAAATCATTGGATGGTCCCGCTCTAGAATGGTTCTATTCACTAGAGCTGAGTGAGGCTGAGGATTTTAACGTTGTCAAAGCCAAATTCATACAGAAGTATCGGGATAGGGTCGGTCCCTCTCTTTCTATCACCGACCTAGTTGCTGAGAAAATGAGGCTGGACGAAGATTTTGTCCAGTATGCTGATAGATGGAGGTCTCTAGCCGATAAGGTAAAGGATACCCTTTCAGAACCCGAGCAAGTGAAAATGATCGTGTCTAATGCAACCCCGCAGTTTAGACACATTTTAGCCATGAATAAGCTTACCATGATGGAGGAACTTTATGAGAGGGCCCGATATATCCAAACCCAATTAAAAGATTCCCCCATCATGCATATGTTTGAACCTCCAAAGCCGAGAGTGTTTAAGAAGACGGGTACCGGTGTCCAAGGGGGAACAACAGAAGGGGTCGTCATAAACGAGCAAGTGAGTGTGCTTGGCAGCCCCAACCAGCCGGCCGACCCCAGGCCTCGTCAAATGTCACGACCACCCTTTCAGCAGGGTCTACCACCCTTTCAGCAGGGTCCACCTCCCTATCATCCTCTACCTCATAATAGCTTCCCCCAAAACAACATGCCTCAACCCTTCCATCCTCAGCAACAACAACAACAACCACAACCTCAATACCATCAAGTTCCACCCCCAGGAAATAATGGCCCACCACAACAACGAATGAGGCCCATTGGTTCCAAAAGAGCCTATTATCCACCATTGCCTGAAGCTCTACCGGATATTTTCAACGCCCTTATGGCTGCCAATGCACTTACTTTGCCCAAAGAAAATCTCGCATGGCCCCCGAATGCTGATACCTCTAGGTACTGTGTTTACCACAGGCAGCCGGGACATACGGTGGAGAATTGTTTCAACTTTAAAGATTACGTTTATGATATGAATGATCATGGTGAAATTGATTGGGATGAAATGAGGCGATACATCGCCGTCTTGAAAGCCAGGGGACCTCCGCCTAGGTCACAATTACCACAACAACAACAATAGCCTCAGCAGGCCTCACAACAGCAGCCTAATATGGGCATCATCCATAATCCGCTTCCGGAGCACCAACATCCCAACTACCAGGTTAATCCAATTTCTTCCTTCCCGGAAGTTGGAAGAGAGCAAACCTGGCATTTGGAAAGCACCTCTGTTCTTGCTACCAGCCATGCTACTAATCAACCTCCTCGTCTTCTTCGAACAACATCTTCTCACCACTCAACCCTTTCACAACCCCTATTTGGTCCTTCTTCCTTTCTACAACCATCACGCCCTCTTACTCGTACCCATGCCGTCAATTCACCATCAGTCTACCACCAAATACCATCTACAACATCTCCTTTACCCCCAAACCCTCTCGTCACTTCTTATCCCTCCAATTTACCACCTACCTCTGTCGCATCTCTACCCCAACCTTCTAACCTTTTTACCGCCCATTACCCGTATGACACGCCATCCACCTCTATCCCCATTAAACCTCCTCCTCCACCATCTAAACCTCTTATCATTCACCGTTCATCCGAGGTCCCCTCTACTTCCACTATACGCCCTCCACCTTCTAAACCCCTTATCATCCACCATTCACCCGAGATTTCCTCTACTTCCTCTACTCCTCCACCATCTAAATCCCTTATCATTCACCATCCACCTGAAGTTATCTCTACTTCTAATCTATCTTTACCTTTCAAACCTCTTATCATCCACCATTCTCCCGAAGTCCCTTCTACCTCTACTTCCGTTTCTTCTCTACCTTCTAAACCTCTTATTATCCACCATTCACCCGAGGTCCCTTCTACCTCTACTATACCTCCACCTGATAAACCTCTAATCAAAACCCCTACACCCGTCATCACCCCTATACCACCAACTATTCCTCCACCACTACCCCTCAAACCCTTGCTAAAATCCACATCCAATACCATAGAGGTGCAGCAAGACCCACAAGCAATGGTGCTTCGGAGTGGAAGGATGTTCCACCGAGTATTTCCCCAGAATAGTCAGGCCCCTGAACAGTCTCAGTCGGAGAAAGATAAGGAAGAGCAGTGAGAAGAGTCCATCCCTAGGACCTAGTATGACTTGCTAAAACATCTGGATAAGATGCCTGCCCGGATCTCCATCCTTGAGTTGATCAAAAGATCCACATCTCACCAAGAAGCTTTAAGGGACTATCTTCAAAAAGTCATGGTGAATGAGGATCTTCCTGTGGAGAAAATCTCGGCAGTCCTGACGCCCATGGATACACAACCGCCCATCATGTTCCACAATCACGAGCTTGCCCCCAAGGAAGCTCGAAAATATGCATTGTGCATTGCAGTGAAAATCAATGGCGTGTCTGTGGACCCGTGCTCGGTGGACACAGGCGCATCTATAAACGTGATTTCCCTGAGTACTCTCCAAGCATGTGGGGTTGATGAAGAACAAGTCATACCCTCCTCGATCACAGTTACGGCCTATGACAACAGTAAAAGGTCGCCAATGGGCATGATTACCCTGAATGTAGAACTCGGCCCTGTATCAGTCTGTACGGAATTCCATATCCTTGATATGGATCTCACTTTCAAGGCTATACTAGGCCGTACCTACATTGAAGCTATGAATGCTGTACCATCCACCAACCATCAGTGTTTGAAGTTTCCATATAAAGGATGGGTTATCAAGGTAATGAGCATGCCCCTCTGTTCGACGGTGGATGCTATCACCACCTCTTTGCCCTCGGTTTGGCCGACTCATCGGCCCATACTATCCTTGTGGGATGTGTATGATCCCTGTCATGCCCCCTTCACACAACAAGAGCCATTTCTTGTACCAAACTCATGTCTCCCCTTCCGTTCCAAAGGATGGGAGATTATGAGAAATATTGGCTACCAAGATGGCAAAGGTCTAGGGGCACAACTGCAAGGAATGCTGAGACCATTGAAGAAGACAAAGCCAACCCGTAGAGCTGGCTTGGGTTTTAAGGGCCCGTTCGAATCAGAGGGGAAACCCCTCACTTGGACTTTGTCCTCACATTTCAAGAAGGGGCCCGTCGTCCAGATGGGAGATCCTCCATCAGAATCACATGGGGGGCTACGGGACGTGTTTTTAGCTGAGGGATGTTCAAGGATCCTGAAAAGAGGAAAGATTGTCCACTTGGATTGTGAATGGTATAAATGGTTTGACATACCAGATATATCCATTGCACTGGAAAGAATGTTTTCGCCTCCACGTCTAGAAGGGCCACCTTCGATCTCCGAAACGCCAGGGGATACCACTTCCATTGCCAGAATTCTGCGTCCTCCTCGCCAAGAGGATGTTGTCATCGACGGGTCATCACCCGTCACCAATATTGTCACCGACGGCTCACTAGCCGTCATTTTCTCTACCCACCTATCACAGCCTTTGCTGCTGTCTCTTTCCTGGGCCAGACGGTTGTCTGATGATCTTCCCAGGTCCCCTTCTTTACTTATATATCTGCGTGGGTTTCTTAACCTGCGCCAGGTTTTCAATCACGATCTGCTCTACGAGCTACACAACCCCCTAGCTGTAATTCCCTTTTCACCTCCTCCAATTTCTTTTCACTGTTTTGTTATTAAAAATGAAAATTAAAAAAATGCCAATTCCCCAACTCCTCAACAACGCATCGTCTTTGAGGAAACCTCCTATATCTCCCACGAGTGTACCCCGACTTACGGGCCACTCATTCAAGGTCCCCTGAGTGACCTTCTCTTCCCCTCGTCTGAGGGGTCCTTCCCTGTACATTCTTTACCATCTTCTTCAGTTTCTTCTTCTTCTTCTGTAAATAATGTCAGTCAAGTTAGGAATAATGAGTCAATGGTAGTGCCCAAGAAGAAATCTAAGGGTATGCAGATTCCCCGTCGGTTCCTTTTGGATCTAGCCACCAGGTGTCAAGCCCTTCTAGCCATCCATCAATTGTTAGAAAATCCAATCCAACTGCCAGAAATAGAATGTGAAAATGATTGCACGATTGATGAAGGATATGGGGTTTATGAAATCACTGATGAGGAATACCCCATTGAAGAAGAGGATGAAGAATATGAGGACGCGGCTGACGCCTATGCTAGTAGAATGAGCAGATTTGACGAGCCGTCAGTCGCTGTAGAAGAATCCACCAAAGAGAGAAACTTGGGAACTGAGGAAGACCCTAGGATTGTCCTCATAAGTGATAATTTATCATCATTTGAAGAAGAGGCATTAGTTAAGGTCCTTAAGGATTATAATGACACGTTCGCATGGAGTTACGAGGATATGCCGGGTTTGGATTCCACCTTGGTTGAACATCGTCTTACTCTAAAACCAGGGTCCGTCTCGGTAAAACAACGGTTAAGACGTTTCCGCCCACAAATGGCTTTGAAAATGAAGGAAGATGTCGATAAGCTCCACAAAGCTAGGTTCATAAGAGTCGTCCTTTATCCTCAGTGGGTGGTAAATATTATCCCGGTCATGAAGAAGGATGGTAAGGTGAGAATTTGTATTGACTTTCGGGATCTTAACCGCGCGTGTCCGAATGATGATTTCCCTTTGCCTCATATTGACGTGTTGATTGATAATACGGCAGGATATGAAACCCTTTCATTCATGGACGGATTTTCTGGATACAATCAAATCCGTTTGGTAGAAGAAGACCATGAGAAAACGTCATTCACTACTCCCTGGGGAACTTACTGTTATGTGGTCATGCCATTTGGACTGAAGAATGCTGGAGCCACTTACCAAAGGGCTATGATGGCGATATTTCATGACATGATGCACATATATTTGGAGGTCTATGTGGATGATTTATTGGTAAAATCCAAATCTAGGGCAGAACATCTCGAGGTCCTTGCAAAGGTGTTGCAAAGATCGCGTGAATTCAATTTGAAAATGAATCTGAAGAAATGCGTGTTTGGTGTATCATCGGGCAAGTTACTTGGTTTCATTGTGAGCAAAAGGGGCATTGAGATAGATCCCAACAAGGCCAAGGAAATTAGGGATATGCCACCCCCGAAAAATTAGAGAGAAGTTCGAGGATTAATTGGGAGATTGCAGTTTATCCGTCGCTTTGTGTCTCAACACTCGCAAAGGTGTAGACCTTTCTATGAGTTGACCAAAGCAGGGACCAAATTTTGTTGGGATTCCAAGTGTCAGAATGCTTTTGATGAATTAAAGGAATACCTGGCCAACCCACCTGTCCTCACTCCACCTATTCCAGATAAGCCTTTGATCCTATATATCTCAGTCCTAGACGACTCTGTGGGAGCCGTTCTGGCACAAATCAATGAGGAAGGCAAGGAACAGGCAACCTATTACTTGTCTAAACTCCTCAACCCCAGTGAACGAAAGTACACGGCCATGGAGAAGACATGTGCCGCCCTTGTGTGGGTGGTACAGAAATTGAAACATTACTTTCTGGCTCACGAAGTCCACTTGATTGCTCGGATGAATCCTATCAAATTTCTCTTGGAAAAGTCTGTCCTTACTGATAGGCTAGCACGCTGGCAAAGTTTTCTATCTCAGTTTGACATCATCTACATCTAGCAAAAGATAATTAAAGGCTATGCCATAGCTGAGCATCTTGCTCACCACCCTCTCCCCAAGTTCGATCTTGTTCAATCAGAGTTTCTAGATGAGGAACTAATGTCCATTACTCAATCAGATGACCCCATGTGGACATTATATTTTGATGGAGCTTTGAATTCCCAGGGGAGAGGTATTGGAATTGTCCTTATGTCGCCCGAAGGCGTCACTATTCCAGAGGCATTTCAGCTCTCATTTCCAGTCACCAATAACGTGGCTGAATACGAGGCTCTTCTAGCAGGTCTGAATCTTGCCTATTCCTTCTGGGTCACTGAATTGCGTGTCATAGGTGATAGTCAACTTATTCTTCGCTAGGTGCTTACCAAATATCGCACACGCGATCCCAAGCTTAAGCCATATCAAGAGCTCACTGTTGCTTTTGCCAAACTATTCACCAAGTTGGTCTTTGTTCATGTCCCTCGCAATCAGAATATTCTGGCCGACGCTATTGCATCATTGGCATCATCATTGAGGTTCCCTCTGGGTAGAAGGGCTCAATCTATTTCTATCTACAAACATCACCTCCCTGCTATTCACAATCCTTCCTATTTAAAGGTTAAGGAAAAAATGTCAAGGATGGCCCAAGGTGGGGAAGTTGTTGAGAAGAGGGAAATTATGTTGGTTGAATTAGAGGAAGAGCCGGCTGATGAGGAAAAACCATGGTTCTATGAAATTGTTAAATATTACAAAGACCAGTCTTACCCTGAAGAGGCAACAGCAGAAGATAAGAGGGCCATAAGAAGAGTAGCCCAGAGGTACACACTTGTTGGAGGATTGCTATATAAAAGAAGCCTCACTGGTGTTCTTCTATGGTGTCTTGATGATGATGAGTCCTGGAAGTGTGTAGAGGAAGCACACTCAGGCGTGTGCGGTGGCCATGTAAACAGCCAAATGCTTGCTAAGAAGATCCTTCGGCAAGGCTTTTACTGGCCCACCATGGAGGAAGATTGTGTTGTCTATGTCCGTAGGTGTGTCAAGTGTCAGCTTCACGCTGATAAGATCCATTCCCCATCTTCCTCTCTCCATCCAATGTCTTCCCCATGGCCTTTCTCCATGTGGGCGTTTGACATCATCGGTCCTCTTGGTGATCCTAACTCCCTCACTAAACAAAAATCCTTCATCCTCACTACAATGGAGTACTTCACCAAATGGGCCGAAGCCGAAGCCTACGCGGAAATCAAGGCATCCACAGTCTGCAAGTTCATCATGAAGAACATCATCGCCAGGTTCGGCATTCCAAGAACTATCATCACCGACAACGGGCCACAATTCATTTCTCAGGATCTTCAAGATCTCTGCAAAAGGTATAAAATTGCATTGCATCATTCATCACCATATTATCCGCAAGGCAATGGTCAAGCAGAGGCCACCAATAAAACACTGATTAAAATCATAAAGAAAACTTGTGAGTCTAGCGGATTCTCGGATTGGCCAGAGAAGCTTATCGAAGCTCTATGGGCCTATCGCACTTCAATCCGTACCCCCACTGGGCAAACTCCGTTCGCCCTTACTTATGGGATGGAGGCAGTAGTTCCGTACGAGATCTTAGTTCCCTCTCTTATAGTACAATTGGATAAGGAACTTCCCCTCGACGAACGTCGTGACTCTCTCCTTGCCCAATTAGAACTCTTAGACGAGAAGCGCTTGGTCGCTGCCGAGCATGCTCGTGTATACCAAAATAGACTCTCACGTTTTTACCAAAAGAAGATTATTGAGAGAAAATTCAAAGTTGGTGAAATGGTAGTGAAAAGAATTTTTATAAAACCTGGCGGGCCACGTTCTAAACTCCAACCCAATTGGGAAGGACCATACGTGGTTCAGGCTGTGCATCCTGGCAACGCCTATAGGCTAGTCAATGCTGAGAGAGTCGAGTTATCCCACCCTTGGAATGGGCTTTATCTTAAGAAGTACTACCCTTAGATAGGTGTACATAGTGTTAAAAATAAAAAGAAAAAAGAAAAGAGTAAAACAACAAAAAAATAATGAAAAACAATGAAAACAACAAAAATATGTGTATAAAACAAAAAAGAAAAGACCAAAAAATAGAAAATTCAAAATGCTAATGATTGGAGATCACTATTACATCTCACATTCATGATAGGATAGGGCCCATTAAGACTTGGTAGGTTCTAGGTCTTGGTCTACCAGAACTGTGAAGATCCCTCCGGCCAGTCCGGCCTATGCCCACTCAAAGGAAGTCAACATGTACACATTTACGTGTTTTATCCAGAATCGGTAGCATCGCTTATGCTGAGGCCTCACCCAGAGGGTCTCCAAGAAAGCCGTAGTCTTTATTCTTTCTCTTCTCGATCGAATGAGACAGTCGGCGCCCTTAAAACGCTGAGCATGGGAAACACAAACACAACCCCCCAGGGTAAGAGTAGGATCCAATTTCTCGGGCATGGATCAGAGCATGAGAAGAGAGCAGTGTCCCCGCCGGCATACAAGAGGGATTTTACATTGTCAAAATACTATGTCCCTCGTAAAAATCTATCGAAAAATCAAGAAGAAGCAAAAAATCAAAGTTAAAAGAAAGGTCTGGTCGTAACCGTGCCTGATTCCACTAGATAAACCCCTTTGACTGAAAGTCAAATTCTACACAAAAGGGGCCATGAGATGTAAATGCTCGAGATTTGGTCTGAAGTTGCCTGAAAGGGGAAGTTAAGTGCGCCCATACTAGCTCGCCGGGTTAACGGTTTTGCCGGTCCTCTCAGGAGGTTTACCCCCCTACATTCTTCCTTCTTCCCTTGAAGATGAAGGCTCAATGGAGTTCCCGAAGGGTGAAGCTTGCTAAAGCTTGTAACCTCCTTTCAACACAAACATATGGTTGTCCATCTTAAAAAAGCAAGAGCCATTGTCGTGAAGGAGTCTCCGTGTTTCTGGCCGGTCAAGACCCCTCTCTACCATCTTGATATTGTCTTAGTCTAACCTCGGGCTTAGACCAATGCAAGCGCGTCACCTACGGGTGCGACGGCGTCTGATTCCGGGTCAGCGTTGCGCGGTTGGTCATTTGGGTTCCAGGGTGTTCCATTACATATCATCTAGAGTTGTGAGGAAATAGACCCGGATCGGGCAAATCATTTACCTTGAACACTTTTTGGGTGAATCCCTGTGGTCGGAAGTAACTGGGAGCCTAAGCATGGCATGGCGGTATTGTCATCAGGATAAGTCTTAGCCGGCGGGATTATCATTCGAGGAGTCTCGAGGCCCAAATCAACCTAGATGTGCACTTAGGATGCCTGGGAGGTTAGTAAAAAACCCTGATTCTCATGCAAGTTAGATGTTATATGGGTTGGTCATCATGCAAAAACAAAAATAAATAATAAATAAACCAAAAATAAATAAAAAACAACAACAAATCCAAAAAATCAAAAAAAGTAGAAAAATGTATATGCACAAAAAAATGGAAATGTAAAAGATCAAAAAAGATAAACAAACAACAAAACACAAAAAATAAACACACAAAAAATAAAACTCACATCTTTGCATGATGGTATTTGTATGCTACATTCCACTTTTAAATTTTCATTTGCATCCGTGTGCTTGTATGCCGCATTCATTACCATCTTTTATTATTGCCTTCGTTAATAAGGGCTTGCCCCTTGACTTGTTATCAAGGATAGCTCAAAATCACATTTGTTCATTGAGCAAGGGGCAAGTCAGAGCAGAAGTACTAACTTGTTTGCTTAGATGTGTGCAGGGATTTGAGTAACTAAGGAAGAAGTAGAGAATCAAGCACAAAACATTTTATTCCACTCCCAACTGAAAAACAACAACCAAAAGAGTCTAAATTAGGTTCCACCCTCTTTCTCCACATTACTCGTCCCGCCACTCTCCGGGCCAGAAACTCTAGAAGGTGCTATCCAACCATGAAAAGCGGTACTTCTACCGCTCTGTGTTCCTCTTCCCATCTCCACACCCTGGCGTTAGGGGTGAGCACGGTTTGGTTTGGTTTGGTTTGAAGAGAATTTTTCTCAAACCAAACCGAACCGAATTAAGGCTTCAACCCGAACCAAACCAAACCAAACTAGTTTGAAACCAAACCAAACCAAACCAAATTAATTCGGTTTGGTTCGGTTTGGTTCGGTTTGAACCATATTCATCTCCCATTTTATAAATTAGATTGGATTCAAACAACATTAGAGAAAGGTAGGATAAAAGAATTTCTATCAAATAAAGTAAATATTAAAAAAATAACATACAAAGTTGTAACTTGTAAGAACAAGCTCCATAATATTTTCACATAAGAAATTAAGAAGTTTGGTTACAGTAAAATAGAAGGTGATTTGAAACCTATTTCATAAAGTCGGAAACCCCATTAGAATGGTGGGAATTTGACTTTTTAAATTCGGATTTATAGTTACATATACATTTATATTAATTTGATAAAAATATTCTTAAATTCGGGTTATTCGGTTCGGTTTGGTTTTGTTTGGTTTCTTGAACTTCAAAACCAAACAAAACCAAATTTTTTAATACGGTTCGGTTTGAACCCAAACTAAATTTTTTTAAATTTCAACCCAAACCGAACCGAACCAAATCGTTCGGTTCGGTTTGATTTTCGGGTTGAACCCGAATAATGCTCACCCCTACCTGGCGTTGATCTGCGGGGGCAGTAAGAAAGCTACTAATACGAAAGTCACGCTCTCGTGCTCTTCGGTAGCGTTTCTCGCCATCCTTCAGCCACTGCTCGGCGAGGCCGAGACTGGTCCTCAATTCAAATAATTGGGCCTCCATGGCCCTCCTCTCCTCTTTCTCGACTGATCTTTTGGCCTTCTCTCTTTCCCTGTCCTTTTCTCTCTCAGCACGTTCTCTCGCTCTGTCTTTCCTCTCCAGCTAAAGGGTGATCCTTAGCTCCACAGCGTCCCTAGAAGAGTCGTCATCTGGACGACGACGCAGTTCCTCTTCTAGCTCGACTATTCTAGCTTCCTTCTGGGCGGCATGCGCGAGTGCCTCCTCTGTTTCTTTCTCCTGTCATACATATCATCTCAGGCATATGGCAATGCTTAAACAAGGGATATTAAATGGTGAAACCCTCACCTGTGCAGAAAGCATCCCTTCTGCCTCCGTAGCCCGTTGTGTGGCACGAGTAAGTTGCTCGTGAAGCAGATCCAGCTCTGAAGTAGGAATCCATAGACTGGAAGAAACGTCGTCTACCCCCATTGCCGATGAAACTGCATCGAGCTGGGCACGTTGCGACACATATGAGGTGACATTTAAGTGGTTAGGCCCATGAATCTCAAATCATACCATGAGTGTGTACATAAACACTTACTGATGAACCCAGAGCCGCTCGGGTGTCATTCAACTCTTGCTCTGTGTCTGCCAAACGAGCTTGTAAGTTCGTTATTATGGTGTCACGGGCATCCTACAGTAATGGCTTATGAGTTCACAAAAGAAAATAATAAAAATAATAAAAAAAGATTAAAAAATGGTGTTTTTACTTTACCTCCACAAGCCCTCCAAGCTGGAGCCTCTCTGCATACATTGCCCTATAGAGCCGTAGGTAATCTTCACTGTCTTGCGCTTGTGATTCCACGAACGTGCCACCCCGTTGCCAGTCTTCATACTATTCGGGGAAGCGCACCCTCCAATCAACGCAGGTTGTCGGCCCACGCGTCTTCTTCCCGACGCTGGGTGATGTGGTCATATCCACCCATTCCTGGGCAAGCCCTAGGGTCCTCATGGCTAATCGTAGCCTTAGTGGCTCAATTTCATTCAAACAATGGAGCCAGAGGTCCCGTTCGAACCGGGCACGGCTTCCAATTACCCATGGCTGGTCGACATCGACCATGTTTGAGTAAGGCCTCCATTTCACCTATGTCGAGTTGTACATATCTTCTTAGTTACTCAAAAATACAAAAAAAAATGGTAAAAAATGAATAACGAAAAAGAGAAAAATAATCCTACCATCGCTGCAGGAAACTCTTGCAGCTCCCGTCTCAACACCATCAGTTGGTAGGATAGAGGTGTTGTACTCATGAGGGGTTGCCACCGCCTAGCCAGTGGGATCGTCACTGGTCGCCAGTGTCGAGCTCTCCCCATTGGAAGGTAATAGTAGCTCCATAGCTACACCAGCATGTGTCATTGGCATCAACAAATACAAAAAAAAGCATAAAAATAAAACAACAACAAAAAATATTTTACCTGGATGAAGGGCGTAAATCCACTTATTGTCACCTCTCGGCCTGTCCTTTGGGATAGACCTGTAAATAGATGTGCCAGCACGGCAGCTCCCCAGGCGTACTGCCATACTCTCTCCAAGTTTACGAGCAGCTCCAGGAAGCGACAGTGTACGTTGTCTCCCTTGGAGCCCAGTAGTAACTTGCCCAACAGGAAGAGGAGGAACCTCCTCAGGTCCATGTTCGTCCTTTCCCAGTTGCTGGTGTCCACGCAGTATACAGCACGGGCACCCCTTTCAGCCCTTTCCATGAATTCCTCTAGGGACTCGTCATCCCGTGGACGAGTATCAGTAAGCCCTAACGTCTCCATGATGGATGTTATGGCTACTGACCTGTTCTTTCGACCGTCCAGGTCAAGCCCCAGCAGCTTCTGGGCACCTTCTCTGTAGTCCGCGTAAGTGACGCCAGTCACTGCCTCCCCATCCCCTTTGAGGCCCGTGATTCGGACCATATCTTCCAGACTGGGCACCATGTGTCCCCACGGCATCAGGAATGCCCGACTCACTGGGTCCCATCTTTCACGCAGTGCTTGGATCAGGGCAAGGTCGAGCTTAATTGGCTCGATTCGGAGAAAGGCCCCGAACCCCATTACATCTAGCCTCGCCTTCTGGAAGGCCGGGAGACCTCGATATGCCGCTACCACCAGCTCCCACGAGATGTGCGATCTCATCATGCTCTGCATATACGCAAGAAGTGAGAAAGTGGAGCTTTTGCTAAGGAAGAAAGGATGAAGAAAGGAACTAAGGGATCCACTTACAAGCTGTGATCGGGTCCTCTCACTCAGTTGTCCTTCGACTTCTGAGAGTCTTCTGGAGCTACTACCAGATCTACTTCTCTTCGAGGAGCGGGAAGACTCACCCTCCGCTCTGAAGCTAGATTCACCCTCCATCTTGAAGTTGAGCAACACTCACTACCCCCCTTTTACAAATCTTCACTCTTCAGGTCAGCTCTTACGACTTCGGTGCTTCCAAGTCGAGTGAAAGGGGAGGTATTTATAGGATCGGAAAGAAGGTGATCTGCATCTATCACCATCACCCCTAGCAACAGTCTTTGCGACAAGTCACCCTCCTTTTTACTCTTACGCTCACTCTACCATGTAGAGTGAACGATTCGGAGGTGTGATTTGTTGACTCGTCCTCCCTATTCGGTTCAAAGATTCCCCATGTTCATTGTCCCCTTCCATCTACTTTAAGCACAAACAAGAAAATTGGGGACATTTATGCGGGAAAACAGGACCAGTGGCCGACGTTGTTGAAATTGGTGGTAGATTCCTTTGAAAGTCATGGCCACGGTACACTCGCGTGCCACTTCGCCATGTGGAGTAAATGGAGCGCAGCCGTGATTTGTTGACCCGCCACTCCTATTCGGTCCAAAGATTCCCCGTGTCCCTTGTCTTATTGTGACTACTAGCGCACATAAGAAAATACGGGACGTTCACGTGGGAAAACAACATTAGGGGGCCAATATTATTGAAGTCAGTGGCAGATTCCCTTTGAAAATCATGGCTATCGTGAGTCACCGCTCCGTGTTTTAAGGAGACATCTCGTCGAGCATCTCACATGGGAACTTATGTGGTAGAGAAGAGCCGTAGGGCAGAAGGAACGCATCAAGGGCAAACAAGCCGCGTTCAAACCAAGCCATTCCACTCATACATCTATATAAGGGTTTGTGCCCGTCACGAGGAGATAGTGGGTGTGCAAGTCATTCACTAATCCTCATCACCCTCCTGGTTACATCTCTTCTCTCCGAAGGCAAGAAATCCCTCGGAGGCCTTCTATAGTCCCGTGACGCAGCAATCGCTTTGCCGTACCACACGCTCTTTGGCGGTGCTCTTCCTCATCCTCCTGCTTCTCTCGCGACCCCGATGGCCGCGAAGCTCTTGAAGTCGAGGATGCCGGTTGAGCTGCCCTTTGCTTTGCCGATGGAGATTGTACCAGCTCCAGGAGTTCCTCTGCCGTGAGCTCCAACTCCCCTCCAATCTGCAGAGCAAGCCACGTCTGGACGCTCTTTCTCTCAGAGCTCAATCTCCTGGGCCTCCTGTGCTACTTTATCTTTGCCTTTCTCTCCATTGTCTCTTGCTTTATTTCTCTCCTCGCCGTTTGGAGAGAAACTTTCGGCTTCAAGACATCTCAGGGCAACTCCTCGTGTTGTAGTTGCTCTGATCTTCCGGCGTCTGTCATCTCAGCCGCTTATAGAAAAGGGGTGGAGGAGATTCAAAGCATGTGCAATGGCATTAAGGCCTTATTTTTATTTCAAAACGAGGACTACACCAGGGGTTTAGGCACTTCGAGCCTCAAATTCCCCAATTGGGTTACATAAGCTTTTCACAGTTCCTTGTCCTCATTTACAGACATCATTGCCTTCAATGGAACACTTGCCTTCCACGATACTTTAATTGCCTTCACGTCCTTTGCATCTCCCTCCGTACCCAGCTCCCTTTTCCTCATAGGAGCACTACAAGAAAAAGTGGCTATAGCGACCGCATTAGCGACCGCTTTAATCGGTCGCTAGTCGGTCCCAAATAGAGACCAATTCGGCGACCGAAATCATCGGTCGCACATCTGAGACCAATTGGCGACCGAACTAAATTCGGTCGCCAATCGGTCGCTGATCCCGTTATACTCCCCCCTGCGACCCCCGCCCGCCCGAGCCCCTCCCCGCCCGAGCCCTCCCTCCCGCCCTCCACCCTCCCGCCCGAGCCCCCGCCCGAGCCCCCTTCCCCTGCGGCCCCCTCCCCCTGCGGCCCCCTCTCCGCCCTAGCCCCCCCTCCACCCTCCCGCCCGAGCCCCCGCCCGAGCCCCCTTCCCCTGCGGCCCCCTCCCCCTGCGGCCCCCTCTCCGCCCTAGCCCCCCTCCTCCGCCGGAGTCCCCCCTTCCCCTGCGGCCTCCCGCCCGAGCCCCCCTCCGCCGGAGCCCCCCCTCCCCCTGCGGCCTCCCGCCCGAGCCCCCCTCCTCCGCCCGAGCCCCCCTCCCCGTGCGGCCTCCCGCCCGAGGCCCCCTCCGCCGGAGCCCCCCTCCGCGCCGCTCGCCTCGCCGTCGTCGCCGCGCCGCTCGCCTCGCCGTCGCCGCTCGCCGTCGCCGTCGTCGCCGGCTTCCTCTCTCTCACACACAGGTACCTCTCTCTCTCTCTCTCTCTCTCTCTCTCTCTCTCTCTCTCTCTCTCTCTCTCTCTCTCTCCACCCCGCCGCGGCCCCCCCACAGGTACCCCTCTCTCTCTCTCTCTCTCTCTCTCTCTCTCTCTCTCTCTCTCTCTCTCTCTCTCCAACCCGCCGCTGCCCTCTCTCTCTCTCTCTCTCTCTCTCTCTCTCTCTCTCCAACCCGCCGCTGCCCCCCCCAAGGTACCTCTCTCTCTCTCTCTCTCTCTCTCTCTCTCTCTCTCTCTCTCTCTCCAACCCGCCGCGGCCCCCCCCCCCCCCACAGGTATCTCTCTCTCTCTCTCTCTCTCTCTCCAACCCGCCCCCCCACAGGTACCCCTCTCTCTCTCTCTCTCTCTCTCTCTCTCTCTCCAACCCGCCGCGGCCCCCCCCCCCACAGGTACCTCTCTCTCTCTCTCTCTCTCTCTCTCTCCAACCCGCCCCCCCACAGGTACCCCTCTCTCTCTCTCTCTCTCTCTCTCTCTCTCTCTCTCTCTCTCTCTCTCTCTCTCTCTCCAACCCGCCGCGGCCCCCCCCACCCCAACCCCCTGCAGGGAATTTAATGTGAAAATTTTGTTTAGGCCATGCTAATTTTTTGTTTAGGGCATTTCATAGTCCATGTTATTGTTAATATGATAGAATATTATTTTGTGCACTTTTCAGGTGTTTGGGTGCTTTATATTGCCTTTATTAACAGTCATATGGACCTTCCATTTTTTGTAGTAAAATACCAGTGCATGTAAATAGTCATTTTTGTGTGTTAGCATGATAATATATTCACAAACATGTGTTGTATTTGGATTGGCCTCACCTCTCCTTTCCTAATGATTAGTGTAAGGTTTTTAAGGGTTTAGTGTTTAGTGTTTAAGGTTTAGGGTTTTAGATTTAGGTTTTAGGTACTAGATTTAGGTTTTACTCTTTTAAGGTTTAGGATTTTTAGGGTTTAAGGTGTTTAGGGCTTTTAGGGTTTAGGGTTTAGGATTTTAAGCTTTATGGTTTAGGGTTTGGGGCTTTAGGGTTAGGATTTAAGGGTTAGGTGTTAGGGTTTAGGAAGGGTTTCAGGGCTACAGGTTTTTGGACTTCGATTTTAAGTGTGGGTTTTTCGGTTTACGGTTGCTAGGCTTAGGGTTGAGGGGCTGTTTAGTGTTTAAGGTTTAAGGGCTTACGGTTTTAAGATTTAAAGTTTAAGGTTTGACAGTTTTGAGGTTTAGTAGTTTATGTATTAGGGGTGGGGTAAGGGGTTCAATGTGGGTTTAGGATTTTAGTGTTTTAAATTTTATGGTTTTTAATTATTTTAGGGTTTTACAGTTTAGGGGGTTATGAGTTTATTTTTTTATGTTTAGGGTTTAACATATAGGGTTAGGGTTTAAGGTTTAGGGTTATTTAGGGTTTAGGTTTTTGGGTTTAGGGTTAGTTGTTTGGTGTTTAGGTTTGTTTGCATTTTATATTTGGCATATGAGTTTAGGGTTTTGGATTTAGCATTTGGGGTTTTTGGTTTAGCGGTTAGGGGGGTGGATTACGGTTTTGAGAGTTTAGGCTTTAGGGGTTTTTGGTTTAGTGGGTCTAGTTTCTAAGGATTTTAGGTTTTAGGGTTTAGGGTTTTTCATGTTTTTAGGGTTTATAGTTATTACAATTTAGGATTTTTAGGGTTTAGGGTTTTTCGAGTTTTTATGGTTTATAGATATTATGGTTTCATATTTTTAAGGTTTAGGGTTTAGGGTTTAAGGTTTTCAAGATTTATGGTTTAATGTTTTGAGTTTAGGGTTTAATGTTTTTAAGGTTTAAGGTTCTTGGGGCTTTTAGGGTTTTACATATAGGTTTACATTTTTGGGTTTCTTTTATTTAGGGTTTGATGTTATTAGTGATTTTAGGGTTTATGATTTTAAATTTATGGTTTATGGTTTAGAGTTTATAGTATTAAGATTTTTGATTTTTAGGTTTAGGAGTTTTAGGGTTTAAGGTTTAGGATTTAGGGTTTTTCAGATTTAGTCTTTTATGTTTGTGGTTTTTAAGGATTTTAGAGTTTCTAGTTTTAGGGGTAACTCAAGATTTAGGGTTTTAACGTTTAGGGTTTGGGATTTTTAGTTTGAGGGTTTGGGGTTTAGCAATCGGTGGTTTAGCAGTTTAGGAGTTTAAGGGATCGTAGTGGGGTTAGGGGTTAGGGGAGGGTTTAAGATTTATAATTTTTAAGGGTTTTATGGTTTTATGATTTAGGGGGTTCGGGGTCTGCAGTTTAGTGTTTTTAGGGGTTTTAGGGCTTACGTTTTTTTTTCTATAGGGTTTACAATTTTTACGGGTTTAGGGTTTAAGGTTTAGGGATTTGGGAATAGGTTTAGGTTTTAGGATTTTAGATTTAGGTTTGAGCAAATCGCTCAAAAGTGCAATTTGCAAATGCACTTGGTTTATAATCAAAGCCGTCGGGGTCCGGGGGTCCAGAATGTGAAATACTGATCCGATCGGCATTCCGATCATTCCAACACAACCTGGGAGGTAGACGTGACTTGTCAGAGCTGACGGATTCTAAATCGGACATCCGGTTTGAGCCCGACGCTCAAAAGTGCAATTTGCAAATGCACTTGGTTTATAATCAAAGCCGTCGGGGTCCGGGGGTCGAGAATGTGAAATACTGATCCGATCGGCATTCCGATCATTCCAACACGACCTGGGAGGTAGACGTGACTTGTAGAAACTGACGGAGTCCAAATCGGACATCCGGTTTGAGCCCGACGCTCAAAAGTGCAATTTGCAAATGCACTTGGTTTATAATCAAAGCCGTCGGGGTCCGGGGGTCGAGAATGTGAAATATTGATCCGATCGGCATTCCGATCATTCCAACACGACCTGGGAGGTAGACGTGACTTGTAGAAACTGACGGAGTCCAAATCGGACATCCGGTTTGAGCAAATCGCTCAAAAGTGCAATTTGCAAATGCACTTGGTTTATAATCAAAGCCGTCGGGGTCCGGGGGTCGAGAATGTGAAATACTGATCCGATCGGCATTCCGATCATTCCAACACGACCTGGGAGGTAGACGTGACTTGTAGAAACTGACGGAGTCCAATTTGGACTACCGGTTTGAGCAAATCGCTCAAAAGTGCAATTTGCAAATGCACTTGGTTTATAATCAAAGCCGTCGGGGTCCGGGGGTCCAGAATGTGAAATACTGATCCGATCGGCATTCCGATCATTCCAACACAACCTGGGAGGTAGACGTGACTTGTCAGAGCTGACGGATTCTAAATCGGACATCCGGTTTGAGCCCGACGCTCAAAAGTGCAATTTGCAAATGCACTTGGTTTATAATCAAAGCCGTCGGGGTCCGGGGGTCGAGAATGTGAAATACTGATCCGATCGGCATTCCGATCATTCCAACACGACCTGGGAGGTAGACGTGACTTGTAGAAACTGACGGAGTCCAAATCGGACATCCGGTTTGAGCCCGACGCTCAAAAGTGCAATTTGCAAATGCACTTGGTTTATAATCAAAGCCGTCGGGGTCCGGGGGTCCAGAATGTGAAATACTGATCCGATCGACATTCCGATCATTCCAACACGACCTGGGAGGTAGACGTGACTTGTAGAAACTGACGGAGTCCAATTTGGACTACCGGTTTGAGCAAATCGCTCAAAAGTGCAATTTGCAAATGCACTTGGTTTATAATCAAAGCCGTCGGGGTCCGGGGGTCCAGAATGTGAAATACTGATCCGATCGGCATTCCGATCATTCCAACACAACCTGGGAGGTAGACGTGACTTGTCAGAGCTGACGGATTCTAAATCGGACATCCGGTTTGAGCCCGACGCTCAAAAGTGCAATTTGCAAATGCACTTGGTTTATAATCAAAGCCGTCGGGGTCCGGGGGTCCAGAATGTGAAATACTGATCCGATCGGCATTCCGATCATTCCAACACGACCTGGGAGGTAGACGTGACTTGTCAGAGCTGACGGATTCTAAATCGGACTACCGGTTTGAGCAAATCGCTCAAAAGTGCAATTTGCAAATGCACTTGGTTTATAATCAAAGCCGTCGGGGTCCGGGGGTCCAGAATGTGAAATACTGATCCGATCGGCATTCCGATCATTCCAACACAACCTGGGAGGTAGACGTGACTTGTCAGAGCTGACGGATTCTAAATCGGACATCCGGTTTGAGCCCGACGCTCAAAAGTGCAATTTGCAAATGCACTTGGTTTATAATCAAAGCCGTCGGGGTCCGGGGGTCCAGAATGTGAAATACTGATCCGATCGGCATTCCGATCATTCCAACACGACCTGGGAGGTAGACGTGACTTGTCAGAGCTGACGGATTCTAAATCGGACTACCGGTTTGAGCAAATCGCTCAAAAGTGCAATTTGCAAATGCACTTGGTTTATAATCAAAGCCGTCGGGGTCCGGGGGTCCAGAATGTGAAATACTGATCCGATCGGCATTCCGATCATTCCAACACAACCTGGGAGGTAGACGTGACTTGTCAGAGCTGACGGATTCTAAATCGGACATCCGGTTTGAGCCCGACGCTCAAAAGTGCAATTTGCAAATGCACTTGGTTTATAATCAAAGCCGTCGGGGTCCGGGGGTCCAGAATGTGAAATACTGATCCGATCGGCATTCCGATCATTCCAACACGACCTGGGAGGTAGACGTGACTTGTGAGAGCTGACGGATTCTAAATCGGACTACCGATTTGAGCAAAACGTTTAAAATTATCATTCGTCAATTTCACTTCAATGAAAAACATCTTGCTTTTAATTTTCAAGAATAATTGATTTCTTTATTAAAGAATTGATTTTAATTTTTTTAAATGATATACAGGATCATCCGTCGCGAGATGTTGGACGAGACGACGACCAGGATGACACATATGCGGAGGATTTGTGATTTCATTTTAGTTATTTGTATGTTGCCATTTTATTATGGATGTATGATTAATTTGTGTGTTTGTATGTGATGAATTTGAAATTTGTGGAGATTATGAGTTGTGTAGTTGATTTATATGTTTTTATGAAATTGTTATGTAACAGGTTATTTATTTTATTAAATTGTTATTTATCAGGTGATTTATAGTAGCTTTATATTAATTTTTGAAAAAAAAAAATTTAATTAGCGACCGCATGGAGACCGAATAGCGACCGAAGTTATTACTTATTTTATGAAAATATTAACTTTGGCGACCGCATAGCGACCGAATAGAGACCATATATTATTTCTTTTATCAAATTATATTATTTATAGTCGTTTATATAATTTTTTTTAAAAAAAATACTACAAAATTGGCGACGGAATGGAGACCGAATGGAGACCGAATAGAGACCGATTGACTCTGGGACCGTTCTTGCGACCGAGTTATATCGGTCTCTATGCACGACTGATTCGGCGACCGAAGTTATTCGGTCGCCATCAGCGACCGTATCCGCGACCGACTTATGTCGGTCGCGATTTAGCGACTATTATATAGCGACCGAAATATTCGGTCGCCAAGTGGTGTCTGTTCGGTCGCTATTGGATTTTGCGACCGAAGAACGACTGAATAGAGACCGAATATGTCGGTCGCTATTCGCGAACTTTCTTGTGGTGGAGGAATTTCAGATAACATTGGGAATGAATGGCGAGGGAGGCCGATCTGAGTATAACACCGATGTGCATTGTACAGAACAAACTCAGTCGCGCCGACAAGCTGCAGCTCCGCATCTGGGGAAGACCTCGTGAGGAGTTCACATGACAGTAAACATGTTGGCGCGTAAGTGAACATGTTCTGCATCATCGTGCTATAGTGATTCCTCCAGCCTTCGCATTTCTTTAACCAGGGAGCGCAATTTACCACATTACCACTAAAGCCTAACACATCGGCTATGTGGTAAAGTGGACTTTGTTGGAATATTTTTGAGGTAGTCGCCATCCCCTCGTGGTGGTCAAATTTGAAATGCAAGTCAATCCAGCAATTTAGAAGGAGTATGCAACCGAAAGGAGGCTTACCCATGCTGGAAGCCGTGAGACCGCTATGGAGATAAGCCAGGACGGCAGGCCCCACTCTTTTGCCATCCCAAATCCCACAAATGGCGCTCAATTGGTCTTCCTCCACTATGTTGTCGGTGTAAGGAAATAGGAGAGCTCCCGCCAAGCAGATTGTGAACCCCTTCATGATTTTCTCCAGCTGATCATCACTTGACGACTATTCCAGGGCACTCATGGTCCATTCCGCGAGCTTTTGCAAGTTGATACCCTTTTGGGTCTGGACCACCTTGATAGCTCTAGACGGCATGAAACTCTCGAGAATCTCCTCGGAAGTTACCTTTTTCAGCATGCGCGAGATCTTTATCTTGCCATCTTTTTTGAATCTCTTCAAACCAAGCAGCAACTCCACCTCCTCAAGAAGAATTGTTGCTTCAAAAGTGGGGAAGATGAAGGTGTGAGTTTGAGGGTGCCAAATTTCCACCGGTGCACCCATAGCCGCCCAGTCCATATAAATCTTGTCATAATGCTTGGCGTGAATCACTAGCCCCTGGATATGCCACTTTGAAATCACGGCCCTTATGCCGATGGTTATATTGGAAGTGAGTTTTGATAACCAGGGCATCTTTGAGAATTTCCTTGGGCCCGGGAAGAGAGGATATGTCTGAAAAGGAAAGGAAATACTGAGAAAGTGAAGGAGAAGTCGTGCAGAAATTAGAAAATGAGTTAACTTACCAGCCGTGAGTGAATTCTTTCACTCAGATGTCATTCAAGGTCTCTAGGCCGTTGGATCTCATTGCTAGCCCTGCTTCTCTTCACGGGACGCGAGGATTCGCCTTCCATCTTAAATCCAAATGGCTAAGATCACTCTTTCTCTCCCTTGCTTCTCTTCAGGGAATTCGTGCTTGTGTTTCTTCCTGGCTCGAATGTGAGCTACTTATAGAATAGAAAGGAATCAAAGTCGTCATCAACAGTTTGTTGTGTTATGATTATTAGTCCTGTATGATTGGTCATGTTATGATTATGTCTTTTGATGATTATGTTAATAACTCTGTCTTGTCATGATTGTGTTAATAACTCTGTCTTGTCATGATTGTGGTCATAATTCTATCTTGTCATGATTGTGTTAATAATTATGTCCTATCATGATTGCCTTAAATAACTCTGTCTTCATGATTGTATTTTGTTATCGTTGTAAAATTGTTCTATGTAAATTTCAAAGAAAAAAAAGAAAAAGAGAAAAAAGATGAAAAAAGGAAAAAAAAGAAAAAAATGGATCATCCCCTTCCCATATGTATATCTCCGCATTATGTCCTGCATTGCATTTAGTCCGAGCCGTACGGATAGGATGTTAAGTTGTGCTAGAATGGGGACGACGGTTCCGTTCGGTGTCTCGATAAATGGGCTTCGGCTCATTACCGACTCATCGAATCGGTGTCCTGACCCAGTCTCCACAGCTTAATGATATTATCCTTGGCTAGTTGGTCTCACTGTGAAAATCATTCACTTAAGTCGATTGCGCGAGTCATTCTACCCAAACATTCTGAAATATGAGATATTCCATTCTGAATTGAGTACTGAGTTTTCCTGAGGTCGCCTTGGGATGTTTCTCTGGAAGAAATCATTGTTTGGATTTGTCTTCAAAGCATCTTTTATTCCCCTCGGACCCACCTTGGATGTAGCACGTCCACAATGGCTGGTAACCGCTCTCCAATGGTGAAACCTGCAGGCCTACGACCCAGGTACTTCCGCACCGTGAAGTTGGTCCTCTTTTAGTTGTTTGTGCCCCAGAGCACACTTTATCTTCCTTGTTTGTTTATCATCCAAACAATGGTTGATTTCGGAGAGCCTTCTTCAAGGTTACTTCAGTAAAATTTGGGAAAGATTCCCCTCAGGAAAATGATGAAAGCATGTCTTATCACACCTTGGCACTTACTTTTCACTTCACTCCCTTTCATTTCATTCCATACATTCCATTCCATTACATGTCCTGCCCCTACAAAATAGATGCCAAGGCGGGACAGCTGTAGACACGCCGTTTTCACGTTTTTCGCGGGTAAATCTCATATTACACTACGATGCCTCAAAGTGGCTTACACATTTAATTTATGTGGGTGATTAATCATTTTTCAGGGTTTTACATAAAATATATAATAAAAAATCATAAAAGGTTAGAAAATACAAAAAAATGAGAAAAGCTTACAAGAAAATTTAAAATAATAATAATAATAAAAAGATTATAGAAAATACAAAAAATTGAGAAAAGGTTAAAAAATAATAAAAATATAAACATAAAAACTTAAATATATATGTTTAGAAGGTTGTATATATATGTATAATATATAATATATATATATATATGTATAAATATACGATTGTAAATATATACATAGATGTATATGTATATTTACTTTTATTTTTAATGCTTCTTAATTAATACTAATCACTTCACCCCTCTAAATCTCCCGTTCTCTTAAAACCTCCAATCCTTCTCCCATGTCTCTCTATTTGTCCCCCATTCTTATCTCTTTGTCCACCCACTTAAGATATTTCTCTTACCATCACTAAACAACACACACTATAATTCTCTCCTTTGTAACCGCCATTCACTAAACACCCATGTTAACAATCTTCTCTCACATCCCTCTCCTTCCGACACTTCCCTTCATACTTCATTGTCCTTTTTTTCCCACCTTGCCTTCTTCTTTCATAATCATCTACATTCATCTATTTTCTTCACGTAGTGATCATCTCTCCCTTAATTATTATCTCCTTATGTCACTTTCACACCCTCCACAACCCAACAACTGTCACATTGACACTCCACCTAACACACTCATTTTCTTCTCAATAATCCTCTTAGCCACCTCGTCACCTCCATCACCTCTGCTATCTTTCTCGATCCCTCTCTCTATTTTCTCTCCCTCCTCTCACCTTTCTTTTCTCCCACGGCAGCGACCCTCACAAACCGGCGCGGCCACCCTCGACCTCCACCGTGCGACCACCACAACCGCCAGCGATTCCCCCTCCACCAACCTCCCATCTCCACGTTGTCCTCCTCACTACCATCGCACCACCCCGGCCCTCGTCATCGTCGTCTCCACACCGTCTGCACCGCCGCCGCTGTGAGCCCACCGGCCGCTCCCCACAGCCGCGTCGACGCCGCGAGCCCCTTGCCGTGAAGCCCCCGCCGCCGCACCTCCGGCCACCACAGCCGCGTCGACGCCACCGAGCCTCCTCATCGTCGTCCACCTCCCTGCGCACACCGCTCGCCGCCAGCTCCTTGTCGTGACCTCTCCACCGGCGTCACTTCCGCAAGCCCGCGTCGCCGTAAAGCTTCACCTCCGTCGGCAAGCTCGCCCGTCGCGCTCCACCTGCACCACGTCCCGCCGTGAACCTACCGCACCGCCACCACCTCCGGCCGTCTGCCGTGAAGCCCCGGACGCCATCTTTGAACCTCCGGGCGCCCACGGCTGCCATCCGCGACCACCGCCTTCGGCTGCCGCCGCTCGTCGCCACCGGCCGCCCACCGTCGGCCTCTCTCTCTCTCCCTCTCTCCGTTTCTCTCTTCTCTTCCTCTCGCGATCTCTCTCTCTCTCTCTCTCTTTCTCTCTCGCCGCGACGCGGCTTTCTCTCTCTCTCTCTCCCCCTCGTTCTCTCTTTCTCCCATTGCCGCGCGTCTCTCTTCCCTCTCATCTCTCCCTCTCGATCTCTCTCTCAACTATTTCTCTTTTTTATTATTTTTTCTTATTCTCTCTCATCTCCCCCCTCTCTCTCTCTCGCTGAATCTCCCTCTCCTCTCTGATCCTTCTCACTCTCTTTTTTATTTTTTTTCTCTCTCCCCTCCTATCTTTTCTCTCTCTCACAATCTCTCGCACTCGCCTCTCCCCCTATCTCCCTTTCTCTCTCTATTTTACTATTTTTTTATTTATTTATCTCATGCTCTCTCTCTCCCTTTCATTTCTCAGCTTTTCTCTCTCAATCTCTCACTTTCTCTCTTCATTTCTTTGTCTCACGTTGCCCCCCTTTCGCACTGTTCCTCCAGTCACACACAGGTTACATATACAGTCACACAGTCACGTTCAGGCACACACACAACTTCGCTTTCACTTATACACTTAGAGTTTGTATACAATATATACATATTGTATATGTATAAGTGAGAAGAGTTTATATATATACATGTATTACATACAATATATATATATATATTATATATGTTTATCTTTTGATATATATATATATATATTATATGTATATGTATATATATGTTTATATAATATGTTCATATTTATATACGTGAGTGTATAGTTATATATATATGTAAATGTGTTCTTCGTTCCTATTAATTTGTTGTCCTTCTGAAAGTGCAGGAAGAAAAATGAGCCTCCGGCTTAATTAGTACTCCCCGTGTTTTTTACACACGAGGGAAGCCGTTTCATCCCATCATTCGCTCGCCCCGTGTTTGCATCGCCATTTTCTCTCTCAATCTCTCACTTTCTCTCTTCATTTGTTTGTCTCAAGTTGCCCCCCTTTCGCACTGTTCCTCCAGTCACACACAGGTTACATATACAGTCACACAGTCACGTTCAGGCACACACACAACTTCGCTTTCACTTATACACTTAGAGTTTGTATACAATATATACATATTGTATATGTATAAGTGAGAAGAGTTTATATATATACATGTATTACGTACAGTATATATATACATACATATATATATATATATATATATATATTATTATATATGTTTATCTTTTGATATATATATATATATTATATATGTATATGTATATATATGTTTATATAATATGTTCATATTTATATACGTGAGTGTATAGTTATATATATATGTAAATGTGTTCTTCGTTCCTATTAATTTGTTATCCTTCTGAAAGTGCAGGAAGAAAAATGAGCCTCCGGCTTAATTAGTACTCCCCGTGTTTTTTACACACGAGGGAAGCCGTTTCATCCCATCATTCGCTCGCCCCGTGTTTGCATCGCCATCAACGGCTTCGCTTGTTATTTTTATTATTTTATTATATTTTTAGTCTGTTATTACGTTATTAGTGTTTTATCCCATGAATTACTATTATATCAATTTTCTGACTTA
Source organism: Amorphophallus konjac (assembly GCA_022559845.1). NCBI lineage: Eukaryota > Viridiplantae > Streptophyta > Magnoliopsida > Alismatales > Araceae > Amorphophallus > Amorphophallus konjac. The sequence goes on from CM040121.1 coordinate 13,375,594, forward strand.
ATTATATTTTATGTTTGTTCATTTTGCAGGGTAACCACTCAAAAGCCCTCTTCTTCGGTCAGTCGAACGAAGAGGAAGAAGGAACTCACGCCATCCCGCGTCAAAGACAAAAGCGATCAACCAGTTCGGGGCCCACAGTCCCTGGCGATCACACCATCAAACGCGTGCTTATAGTAAATTTTACTTTATGTCTATAATACCCGCGGATAGCTAAATCCCGGGTCTGTTTGTACTATAATCGGCCGCGGTGAGTCATTTCACCGTGGTCATTTACTTTCGACATTTTTCTTTCTGCACTTTATTATATTGTTGTTAAAACCCCGCAAGGATCAATGTCCTGCGGTGATCTGTTTACTGTTTATATTCCTGTTATTATAATTGTGTGAGGAGTGATATACCGTTCCAAATTCTGAGTCCACGTGTGTCTTTGTGTCCGCCAATTTCTACTACATAGAGTCTCAGGCTCGCATCCGGTATATAAAAAACTGCTCTCGAAATGGTAGGTCACGTCTACCGGGAAGGGGTTCAGTTTGCGTGAGAGGATCTTCGGATCCCTATCTTCGCCACGTACCGGAGTTCGGTAAGTATAGGTCCTCAGTGTTCTCACTAGAAAGTGCCCGTTCGGCTCATACTCTTTACCTCCTTTCTATTTCACCCCCCTTTTTACGCACGCGCTTGTTTCATCATTTTTATTTTTTCTTTCACTCAGAGAGGGAGAAACCCCATCTCTCTCTCTCAGTCCACCACGTGACGCATTCACAACACGGCGCCTCCCGACACCCCAGAAACACGGACACGGAACCCACGGGGTGCCCGTGACACTCACGAGACCTAAAGTCAACCACTGGGTCACAACCGGGTCGACCGGGGGTCAAAACAACGCAAACGGGAACCGCCACGTAGTCGTGGTCACCTGGGGACCGCGACCACATAGAAGCGGTCGACCGAGGACCGCGACCAAGCAGTCACGGTCGGGTCATGACCGCGACTGGCCAGACGCAGCCCGATGGTAGCGGTCGCCCTAGGACCGCGACCAGACAGTCACGGTCGGGTCATGACCGCGACTAGACAAAAAATGGTCTATCGCACGTCCGCGACGCTTGCTGACGCTCTTGGGCAAACGCGGTTCTCCCAGGACCGCGACCAATGAACGCGGTTACTGGTAGATCGCGACCAGTTCGGAAAATCGAGAACGGCGGGAAAACACCCAAAAATCCGATCCACGCCCCGATCACCCCCGGGTGATGGGGAAACAAAGGAGAATCCATCCCCAAGCCCCTAGGCATACATCTAAACCCCTGGATCGGCCAAAAACGCCGTAAAACGAGGGATCCGGCTCACTCCCCAAAAATATGCATTTTCCCCAAAACGCCCCAAACGACCCGCTCGTCTCACCACGGCCTACAAAACTCGCGAAAAATGAAGCGCACGAGCTGGGGGTCCATCACCCTACCTCCACCGAAGATTTCGTGCACCGTGGATGTCGATCCACGAAGAAAATGCCGTTGAAGCCTCGCCGTTCCCCGAACCCACGGCCGAGCTTCACCGCGTCTCCACCGCCTCGATCCTCACCCATCTGTAGACACGCCATTCCTGACGTCTCCTGAGAAAGTCTCATATTATTATACGACGCCCTGCGACGGCTTACGCATTTCGAATCACTTAGAGTACTTCCTTTTCTTGAGTCTTCTTCCGCCCTTTTCGGCATCCGGAATCGTCTCGTCACGGCATTCGGACGGCATCAACACCAGTCAGACGCATCAAAAGGTTCCGGAACCAAGAAGGGTGTCTGCCGGGCCCCCGCCGACGCCTGATCTAAGGACCCGGGTGGGTCTTAATGGGGGCGTCCAGGCCCCTGGACGCCCCCATATTTTTAATTTATTTAATTTATTTTTTCAGGGCTTAAACTAAATAAAAAAATATATAAATTAATGGAGGCGTCCAAGACCCTGGACGCCTCAATAAAAACAAAAAACAAAAAATATATATAAATTGCCAGTTGGCATACAAAAACAAAAAAAATAAATAAATATCTATATATTAATGGAGGCGTTCAGGCCCCTGGACGCCTCCATAAAAATAAATAAAAAATTCAAAAATGCCAGCCCTGGTATAAAAGACAAAAGAAAAATAAAAAATAATATGATTTTGGAGGCGTCCAGTCCCCTGGACGCCTCCATAAACTCCCTCACGGGCGCCGGCCACCGAACGACGGTTTGTCGTGTGTGAAAAAATCCAAAATATAGAGACGTCCGGTCAGCTGGACGGGCCCATTTCTGAATCACGAGGCGCCGCTCACAAAATCACGCGTTGTGCCGAACCGCGTGCGGCCGTCGTCGGTTTTCGGTGGACCTGCTTGAGGCGTCCGGGACCCTGGACGTCTCTACAAAAGTATTCCAAAAAAATCAATAAAAATAGAATAAAATATTATTTCGGCCCTGATGGAGGTGTCCAGGGTCCTGGACGCCTCCACCCTCCGGAGCCCTATAAATAGAGGCCCACCCCCTCAGTTCTAGGAGAGCTAAGCAGTGATCCGATAGGCTGCCGGAGCCCAGAGGCTACGGAGTCATTTTTCTAACCCGTGGGGTCTTTTGTAGGTGGAGGTTCTGCCGGCTTCTCGGGTGCCCACGCTCGCGAGAGGAAGGTCGTCTTCATCCACCGCGCTTCTACGTCGTCCCCACGCTGCCGGAGCTCCGCCGAATTTCACCACCGGCACATCCAATAAGCCAACTCTTTCCTTTTCTTCGTAGTTCTTTTGCATTCATCATCTCGCATCCATCATCTCATTTTCCTCCTACTCGAGTCCGAGAGGGGTTTAAAAGATAACACCAACCAGGTGTGTGTCTTCCCGTTATTTCGTCATTTTTATTGCAAGGATATGAATACTACACATTCATCTTTCTAAGCCACTTGTCATTTGTTTGTCGTTGTTTTGCAAGGGTACCCGAGGAAAGCCCTCTCCGTCGGCCGGCCGGAAGGAGAGGAAGAAGCAACCCGCCATCTCCCGCTCTTGAGGTAGGCGCGATCACTTTCTTATTTTGGGGTCTTTCGGCCCCTGGCGATCATATCTTGTCATCGAGGCCGCGGCGAGTCACTTCCCCAATGGCCGTTTAAATTGTTGTTTCCTATATTCTCTTTATATTTTGTTATATTCTGCTTATATCATCGAGGCCGCGGCGAGTCACTTCCCCAATGGCCGTTTAAATTTCTCTTCCTATAATCTCTTTATGTTTTGTTATATTCTGCTTATATCATCGAGGCCGCGGCGAGTCACTTCCCCAATGGCCGTTTAAATTTCCGTTCTTATACTCTCTTTATATTCTGTTACATTCTGCTCCTATCATCGAGGCCGCGGCGAGTCACTTCCCCAATGGCCGTTTAAATTCCCGCACTTTGTATTCTCTTCATATTCTGTCATCTTATTATCTGCTCATATTCTCGAGGCCGCGGCGAGTCACTTCCCCAATGGCCGTTTCAATTCTTGTTATTTAATTTTTGCACCATTCCCGTCCCCCCGAGGCCGCGGCGAGTCACTTCCCGCTATGGCCGTTTGAACCCCATATCTTGCTATATTATACTTGTCCCGCTCGCCCCGCCGGAGCAATCTCCCGTGGTGGCCCCTTCTCTCTTCTCTATCATCTCTGTGTTGCAGCAAAACAAGCAAACAACCAAAAAAAGAAGGAGCCCGCGCGCTCTCCGCTCCCTCTTCCCAGCTCTTCGCCTTGCCGCGTGACGTCGCTCACAGATTGGCGATCACGGTGGGACTTCTACTGCTTCCTCTCGGCTACCCTTCCAAGTTCGGCACCACCCGTGCCTCTCCACCTTGGCGCCCACGCGCGCCCCCGTTGTGCTCACGGCAGCACCGTCAGTTCTGATTGGTTCTTTGTTTATTATATGTTTGTTATTTCTGTTGTTTTCCCACTCCATATATCTGTCAGCATTCCATTGCATACATCCATTCCTCTTTTCTATCCTTTTTTCATTTTTTTTTGAGGATCACCCTTTCCCGGCGAAGGAAGGACTCTCCGTTTGGGAATTCCTCTCAACCGACTAGAATCTCCTACACTGGGACCTCCGTAAGTCCCCGACATCGAAGAATCTCCTCTTCGTTCACTGGGCTGGTTGTACCATTGAAGTTCCCCGAAGTTAGTCATTTCATTCGTGGTGAGACGAGAGACCCTAGCTGACACGGCGGTGAAACAAAAATAAACTAGGGTCCCTATCTTGTGTGAACTTCGGATCTCGCTAAAAACACACAAAAAAATCATCAAAATCAAAACAAAAAAAAAGGGCGTAAAGGCATCCACTTGTTTGATAATCTCTGCTACCTACTTGATAGTGTATGTTTTTGCGTTCTGGGAGAACTGTGAGCATGTCTCACGAGTCTTCTGAGGAGAACCACCCTAGCCGTGGTTTGACAGCCGACCCGCGAGTCTATGCTATGGACTCGGGTCCTTCTCATGACCCCTCGCATGAGGTGCAGGTTATTGCCAGGGACACGTCCCCGCCACAGGATATCACTTCCTTACTGGGCGTCCTCGCCAACACGGAGCTTACCTCTGAACAGCTCCGGGCCTTCCAGGCCATTCTAAAGGGGAAATCTGTTTCCCCCACGCCCCAGGAGTCAACTCCGGCTATCGCACCTCTCCACGAGTCCGTGCAGGCCATTCCATCTCCTTCATTGGCGCAAGCCATCCAGTCTCCCTCGCTTCAAGGACAAGCGAGCCAACAACCTCCCTCATTCCAATTCCCGTCACAATCTCAAACTCCCGGTGTTCCTCACACACCGTTTCAGCCAGGGCCAACTGTCGGTGGTCCGACAGTTCCCTCTCATTCCGGGTTTCCCCCTCAAGTCTCCGGGAGACAGTTTCTCCCCCAATGGCAAGTGCCACCTTCACCCCCAGAGGAGCTCGCCCAATCTCTCCTCAACAGGTTCAACCGCATGGACGAGCAGTTTCAAAATCTGAGAAGGATGGTGGACGTGAAAGCCACCCCGGAGGTTGCTTTGCCAATCCTCCCCGTCATTCATCTTCCTCCCTCCGAAATGCCCACGTACCGCAGATACAATGGTACCGGCAACCCCTTCATTCATCTCAAGGATTTCATGTATGAGTCCTCTTACTGGCAAAACGATCAGAGGTCCCTGGCATACCTCTTTCGGAGATCATTGGATGGTCCTGCGCTTGAGTGGTTCTATTCTCTGGAGCCCCGCGAGGCCGAGAATTTTGAAATAGTGCAGAGAAGGTTCTTACAGAAATATAGGGATAGGGTCGGTCCCTCACTCTCCATTACCGACCTAGTGGCCGAAAAGATGAAACCCGACGAGGATTTTGTCTGATATGCTGATAGATGGAGGTCTCTGGCGGAAAGAATAAGGGATACCCTCTCCGAGCCCGAACAAGTGAAAATGATTGTGTCTAATGCAACCCCGCAGTTCAGACACGTCCTCGCCATGAATAAACTTACTACAATGGAGGAACTCTATGAAAGGGCCCGATACATCCAAACCCAGCTAAAAGACTCCCCCATCATGAACATGTTTGAGTCACCGAAGCCCAAAGTGGTCAGAAAGACAGGCGCTGGTCTCCCGGGCGGAGCCACAGAAGGGGTCGTGACAAATGAGCAAGTCAGTGCAGTCAACAATGCCAACTATGCAGTCAACCCAAGGCCTCCACAAATACCCCGACTACCCCTTCAACCAGGTCCTTTCCCTCTCCGTCCTCCACCCCAAAATAATCCACCCCAGGATAATATGCCTCCATTACGCCAACCCCAGCAACAACAACCACAACCTCAGCAACAACAACCACCGCTTCAGTACAACCAAGTTCCACCCCCGGGGAACTATGGTCTCCAACAGCAACAAAGGAGACCGCTCGGTCCTAAGAGAGCCTACTATCCACCATTGCCAGAAACCTTAGCATATATTTTTAATGCCCTCATGGCATCAAACCAACTCTCCCTACCCAGAGAAAGGCCCGCGTGGCCCCCCAATGTTGATACCTCCAAATACTGCGTCTACCACAGGCAGCCGGGACACACAGTGGATTACTGCTTCTATTTCAAAGATTACATCCATGATATGAATGATGAACATCAAATAGATTGGGATGAGATGAGACGGTACGTCGCGGCTCTCAAGGCTAGGAGACCTCCTCAGAGGCCACAGCAGCAGTTACAACAGCAGCAGCAGCAGCAACCACAACAACAACAGCAGCCTCAGCAGGCCCCACAACAACAGCCCGACATGGGCATAATCCAGAATCCACTACCGGAGCACTAACAGCCCAATCATCAGGTTAACCCCATCTCCTCCTTCCCGGAAGTCGGGAGAGAGCAAGTGTGGCACCAGGAAAGTACCTCCATTCTTTATACCTCCAACCCTATCGTCATGCAACCCCCTCACCTTGCCCGGGTAGCACCTCTCTCTCATCAACCCGCGTCAGTATCGCCTTCACCATTTCCACTACCATTACGCCCTCTCATCCGCACCCCGACCTCCTATCAACCGACACTTTCTACTACGCCTTCACACCCTCTCACCTTCTCCCACTCCCCCACTTTACCATCCACCTCTACCACATTTACCCCTACGCCTTCTAAACCCCTTATCATCCGTACACCATACATAACCCCGTCTTTCTCCACCACATCACCACTAATGCCTTCAAAATCACTCATCACCCACCATCCACCTCAAAACCTTTACCCGTTTCAAACCTTACCTCCACCTCCACCTTCCAAACCCCTTATCCTTCATAATCCGCGCGATATCCCCTCTACCTCCGCCATGCCTCCACCTAACAAACCCCTCATCAGAATCCCTGCTCCCGTCATCACCCCTATTTCATCAACCATTCCTCCACTACTACCCCTCAAACCCCTGTTAAAACCCACTGCTACCCCCACAGAGGTACAAAAGCCGCAGGCAATGGTGCTCCGGAGTGGAAGGATTTTTCACAGGGTTTTCCCCCACAACAGTCAGAATCCCGAACAGTCTCAGCCAGAGAAGGATGATGCAGAACAACCAGAAAGAGCTATCCCTGGAACACAGTATGATCTACTGAAACATTTGGACAAGACGCCTGCCCGGATCTCCATCCTAGAGCTACTTCAAAGATCCACATCCCACCAGGCGGCCTTGATGGAATATCTTCAAAAGGTCATGGTTAATGAAGACCTCCCCGTGGAGAAGATTTCGACCGTCCTGACCCCAACAGACACACAACCAGCCATCATGTTTCACAACTACGAGCTCGCTCCCAAGGAAGCTCAGAAATATGCATTGTGCATTTCAATAAAAATTAATGGGGTATCCATAAACCCGTGTCTTGTCGACACGGGTGCGTCCATAAATGTGATCTCCATGAGCACTCTTCAGTTGTGTGGGGTTGACGAGGAACAAATAAGACCTTCCTCGATCACGGTCACGGCTTATGACAATAGCAAAAGGCCGCCGCAGGGGATGATTATTCTGAAGGCAGAACTAGGCCCCATGGCAATCCCCACGGAATTCCATGTCCTCGACATGGACCCCACATTTAAGGCTATACTGGGTCGCCCTTACATCGAAGCCATGGACGCTGTGCCTTCCACCAACCATCAGTACCTGAAGTTTCCTTACAATGGGAGAATTATTAAAGTGGTCAGTACACCTGTCCTTCACACAGTGGATGCTATCAACACCTCTCTGCCTTCTGTTTGGCCGTCTCATCGGCCCATATTGTCACTGCTGGACGTACGTGATCCATCTCATGTTCCACTAGCACCAAAGGAGCCGGTCAGGGGAACCGCAACATCATGTCTCCCTTTTCACTCCAAAGGTTGGGAGATTATGAGGAACATCGGCTATCAACAGGGAAAAGGTCTGGGCGCACAGTTACAGGGTATGCTCAAGCCGCCAAAAGAAATTAGGCCGAACCGTAGGTTTGGCCTAGGCTTCAAAGGACCGTTCAAGGCAGATTGGAAGCCCCTCACGTGGACTCTATCAAACCACTTCAACAGAGGGCCCGTTGTTCAGATGGGAGATCACCCACGAGAAGCATATAAAGGATCACATGCTGTATATTTGGCTGAAAAATGTCCGAGGATCACCAAAAGAGGCAAGATCAAAGATCCGGAATGCGAGTGGGACAAATGGTTCGACATATGGGACATTTCCGTTGCACTGGAAAGGATGTTCTCATCTCCACAGCTTGAAGGACCACCATTGATCTCCGAAATACCAGAGAATATTACCACTCTTGCCAAGGTTCCAAACTATCCTCGTCCTCGCCAGAAGGACTCTGTCATCGACGGATCTTCATCCGTCCTCAACATTGCCGTCGACGGCTCATTAGCCGCCATCCTCTCCATCCACTCGTCTCAGCCTTTGCTGATATCTTCTTCCTGGGCCAGACAATTGTCTGATGATCTTCCCAGGTCCCCTTCTTTGCTTACATACCTGCGCGGGCTTTTCAACCCGCGCCAGGTCTTCAACCATGATCTGCTCTATGAGCCTCACAATCCTCTAGCCATAACCACTTTCCTCTCTCCTCCAATCTCTTTTCACTGCTTTGTCATTAAAAATGAAAACGAAAAAAAAAACATCAATTTTCAAACTCCCCAACAACACATCTCCATTGAGGAAACCTCCTACATCTCCCACGGGTGCGTACCGCCTTGCGGACCACCCGTCCAAGGTCCGATGAGCGACCTTTTCTACCCCTCCTCTGAGGGGTCTTCTCCTGTACATTCTACACCATCCTCCTCATCTTCCTCTTCTTCTGTAAATATTGTCAGTCAATCTAGGAATGATAGGCCAAGGGTAGTACCTAGGAAGAAATCCAATGGTAGGCAGATCCCTCGTCGATTCCTTCTGGATTTGGCCGCCAGGTGTCAGGCCCTTCTTGCCATCCCCCAGTTGTTAGAAAATCCCATCCAGCTACCCGAAATAGAATGCGAGGGCGACTGTGCATCTGATGAAGGGCATGGAGTCTACGAGATCACGAATGAAGAATGCCCCACTGAAGATGAGGGTGAAGAATATGAGGATGCGGCGGGCGCATACGCTAGCGGAATGAGGAGATTCGACGAGCCGTCAACCGCCGTAGAAGAATCCACCAAAGAAGTCAACTTGGGGACTGAGGAAGACCCTAGGATCATCCTCATAAGCGACAACCTACCACCCTCTGAAGAAGAGGCATTAATTGAGGTCCTCAAGGAATATAAGGATACGTTTGCATGGAGCTACGAGGATATGCCGGGTTTGGATTCAACCTTGGTCGAACACCGTTTAACCCTAAAACCAGGGTCCATCTCGGTAAAACAAAGGTTAAGGCGTTTCCACCCTCAGATGGCTTTGAAAATGAAAGAAGAGGTCGATAAGCTCCACAAAGCCAGGTTCATTAGAGTCGTTCTTTATCCTCAATGGGTGGCGAACATTGTCCCGGTCATGAAGAAAGATGGGAAAGTCAGGATTTGCATTGACTTCCGGGACCTTAACCGCGCGTGTCCAAAAGATGATTTTCCCTTGCCTCACATTGATGTGTTGATTGATAACACGGCAGGTTATGAAACCCTCTCATTCATGGATGGATTTTCGGGATACAATCAAATTCGTTTGGCAGAAGAGGATCAGGAAAAGACGTCATTCACTACCCCTTGGGGAACATATTGTTACGTGGTCATGCCGTTTGGGTTAAAGAATGCTGGAGCTACTTACCAAAGAGCGATGATGGCCATATTTCATGACATGATGCACATATATCTGGAAGTGTATGTGGATGACTTATTGGTAAATCAAGGACCAGGATGGAACATCCAGAAGTTTTGGCTAAGGTCTTGCAAAGGTCAAGAGAATTCCAATTGAAAATGAACCCGAAAAAGTGTGTGTTTGGTGTGTCGTCGGGTAAATTGCTGGGGTTCATTGTGAGTAAAAGAGGGATCGAGATAGATCCCGACAAAGCCAAGGCTATCAGGGATATGTCGCCTCCCAAGAATTTGAGGGAAGTCCGAGGTTTAATCGGCAGGCTGCAGTTTATTCGTCGGTTTGTGTCTCAACATTCACAAAGGTGTAGACCTCTCTACGAGTTGACCAAGCCAGGAGTAGAATTCCACTGGAATTCTAAATGTCAGAAAGCTTTTGAAGGGTTGAAGGAATATCTGGCTAGTCCACCCGTTCTCATTCCACCTAAACCAGAAAAACCTCTGATCCTTTACATCTCAGTCTTGGATGACTCCGTGGGAGCCGTCCTCGCACAAGCTGATGAAGAAGGCAAGGAACGGGCAACCTATTACTTGTCCAAACTTCTCAATCCCTGTGAGCAGAAGTACACCATCATGGAGAAAACATGTGCTGCCCTCGTTTGGGTAGTGCAGAAATTGAAACACTACTTCTTGGCTCATGAGGTCCATTTGATTGCTCGAATGAATCCTATCAAATTCCTTCTGGAGAAAGCCGTCCTTACGGATAGGCTAGCACGCTGGCAAAGTTTTCTCTCTCAGTTCGACATCACCTACATCCAGCAAAAGGCGATTAAAGGCTATGCCATAGCCGAGCATCTCGCTCACCATCCTCTTCCCAAGTTCGACCCCGTCCAATCAGAGTTTCCAGATGAGGAACTAATGTCCGTCAACCAATCAGATGAGCCAATGTGGACACTATATTTTGATGGAGCTCTGAATTCTCAAGGGAAAGGAATCGGCATCGCCCTCCGGTCACCTGAAGGCCTCACATTCCCATTGGCATACCAGCTCAAATTTCCAGTTACCAACAATATAGCCGAATATGAAGCCCTTCTAGCTGGCCTAGGACTCGCTCATTCTTTTCGTATCACTGAGTTGCGAGTTGTAGGTGACAGTCAGCTCATCCTTCGCCAGGTACTCACTAAGTATCGCACTCGCGATCCCAAACTCAAGCCATACCAAGAACTCACTGCTGCCTTTGCCAAACTGTTCACAAAACTGATCTTTGTTCATATCCCTCGTCATCAGAATATTCTCGCCGATGCCCTCGCCTCATTGGCATCATCCATAAGGTTCCCTCTAGGAAGATGGTTTAAGTCCATTTCCATCTACAAACTTCACGCCCCTGCAGTCGATGATGCTTCCTACGTAAACATCAAAGACAGGATAGCAAGGAAGATCCTGCAGGAAGATATCCTTGAGAAGAGGGAAATCATGTTGGCAGAGGCCGAAGAAGAACTGGCTGATGAAGAGAAACCATGGTTCTATGAAATTGTCAAATATTGCCAAGATCAGTCTTATCCTGAAGGGGCCACCACAGAGGACAAGAAAGCCATAAGAAGGGTGGCTCAGAAATACACATTGATTGGAGGTCTACTCTATAGGAGGAGCCTTACTGGTATTCTGTTAAGATGTCTTGGTGACGATGAGGTTTGGAAATGTGTAGAAGAGACGCACTCGGGTGTGTGCGGTGGCCACGTGAATAGTCAGATGCTCGCCAAGAAGATCATTCGTCAAGGCTTTTATTGGCCCACTATGGAAGAGGATTGTGCTGTCTATGTCCGTAGGTGTGTCAAGTGTCAACTTCACGCCGATAAAATCCATTCACCATCTTCCTCACTTCATCCAATATCCTCCCCATGGCCTTTCTCCATGTGGACATTCGACATCATTGGTCCCCTAGGTGATCCCAATTCCCTCACCAAGCAGAAATCTTTCATCCTTACTGCGACGGAATACTTCACCAAATGGGCCGAAGCCGAAGCTTACGCGGAAATCAAGGCATCAACAGTCTGCAAGTTCATCATGAAGAACATTCTCGCCAGATTCGGCATCCCAAGCACGATCGTCACCGACAATGGGCCACAATTCATTTCTCAGGACCTACAGGACCTCTGCAAAAGGTACGCAATTGCATTGCATCATTCATCGCCTTATTACCCACAAAGTAACGGCCAAGCGGAGGCCACCAATAAAACATTGCTCAAAATCATCAAAAAAACCTGCGAGTCTAGTAAGTTTTCAGACTGGCCAGAAAAGCTTATCGAAGCCCTATGGGCCTATCGCACTTCAATCCGTACCCCCACCGGGCAGACTCTATTTGCCCTTACTTATGGTATGGAAGCGGTAGTCCCGTATGAGACTCTGATCCCTTCTCTCAGGGTACAATTGGACGAGGACTTTCCCCTCGACGATCGTCGTAATTCACTCCTCGCCCAGTTGGAACTCTTGGATGAGAAGCGACTGGCAGCTGCCGAACACGCGCGTGTGTATCAAAATAGACTCGCTCGCTTTTACCAAAAGAAAGTCGTTGAGAGAAAATTCAAAGTCGGTGAGATGGTCGTAAAAAGAATTTTTGTCAAACCTGGAGGGCCGCATTCTAAGCTCCAACCCAATTGGGAAGGACCATTTGTAATTCAAGCCGTGTACCCTGGCAACGCCTACAAGCTAGTCAACGCCGAAGGGACCGAGTTATCCCACCCTTGGAATGGGCTTTATCTTAAGAGATACTACCCTTAGCACAAAACACAAAAAAATGATGAAAAGATAAAAAACATCAAAAACAAAGAAATATTGAAAACCACTAAAAATATGGAAAATTCAAAATGTCGATGCCCGGCAGTCACCATATAGTTAAGTCCATGCATCTAATCTTCATGTTAGGATAGGGCCCATTAAGGCTTGGTAGGCACCGGGTCTTGGTTTGCCAGAACCGTGGAGATCCCTGTCCGGCCACGTCGGCCTATGCTCGCTCGAAGGAAACTAACATGTGTTCACTTATGTATTTTATTCAAAAAAAGTTGGTAGCATCACCTACGGTAGGGCCACACCTAGAAGATCTCCGGAAGCTGTAATCTTTATTCTTTTCTCTTCGACCAAATGAGACAGTCGGCGCCGTTAAAACGCTGAGCATGAGAAACCGAAACTCAAACCCCAAGGGCAAGAGTAGGATCCATTTCCTCGAGCATCGATCAGAGCACGAGAAGAGGGCAGTGTCCCCGCAGGCATACAAAGAGGGAGCCCACGAACGTCAAACGACTATATATCCCTCACAAAATATATATATATATATATATATAAAGTCAAAATCAAGAGAAAAGCCTGGTCGTGACCGTGCCTGTTGCGATAAACGAAACCCCTCAAAGCAAAAGTCTGAATCCACAAAGGGGGGCCGTGGAATGTGAATGCTCGAGATTTGGTCCGAAGTTGTCCGAAAGGAAAGAGTTAATGGGCCCTTATTCGCTCGTCGGGTTAACGGCTTTGCCGGTCCTCTCAGGAGGTTTATCCCCTACACTCTTCCTTCTCCCTCTAAAGATGAAGGTTCGATGGAGTTTCTGAAAGGTGAAAACTACCCAGGGTCTGCGACCTTATTTTAATATACACATTTTGGTTGCCTGAAAAGCAAGAGCTATCGCTGCGAAGGAGTCTCCGTGTTTCTGGCTGGTCGAGACCCCTGTTTACCACCTTGATGTCTTCTTGTTTAACCTCGGGCTTAGGCCAATGCAAGCGCGTCACCTATGGGTACGACGGCGTCTGATTCCGGGTCAGCGTCGCGCGGTTGGTCGTTAGGGTTCCAGGGTGTTCCATCTTATACCATCTAGAGTTGTGAGGAAACAGACCCGGGTCGGGCAAATCATCTACCTCAAACACCTTTTGGGTGAATCCCTGTGGTCAGAAGCAACTGGGAGCCTAAGCATGGCATGACGGTATTGTCATCAGGGTAAGTCTTAGCCGGCGGGATCATCATTCGAGGGGTCTAGAGGCCCAAATCAACCTAGATGTGCACTTAGGATACCCGGGAGGTTAGTAACACTACAAGAAAAATCGCGGATAGCGACCGACCTATCGGTCGCTATTCAGTCGTAGATCGGTCGCAAATATGCATTGCGACCGAACAGATACTATCTAGCGACCGAATATGTCGGTCGCTATATAATAGTCGCTATATAGCGACCGACATAATTCGGTCGCAGTATCAGTCGTTACCAGCGACCGATTATAATCGGTCGCCTGACCGGTCGCTAATAATTCGGTCGCCATTCAGTCTCCATTCGGTCGCTACATTTGTTGTATTTTAAAAAATAAAATTAACCTATCGGATTAAGTCGGTCTCAATTCGGTCGCCATTCGGTCGCGAATTATGTTGTATTTTAAAAAATAAAATTAACCTATCGGATTTATTCGGTCTCAATTAGGTCGCCCTTCGGTCGCTAAATTTGTTGTATTTTTAAAAAATAAAATTAACCTATCGGATTGATTCGGTGGCTAGTCGGTCGCCAGTCGGTCGCCAAGTATAATTATTTAATAAAAGAAATATAACGTATAGTCGCTATTCGGTCGCAATTCAGTCTCCATGCGGTCGCTAATTTTGCATTATTTTTTTTTTAAAAATTTATTTAAACTGATAAATAAATTACCTGATAAATAAAAAATTCATAACATAAATATAAAATCAACTACACAGACAACAATATCGACAAATCTCAAATTCATCACATACAAACACCTGATAAATAACAATTTCATAAAACAATAATAAATCAACTACACGGATCACAATCTCCACGAACCTCAAATTACACACAATTAAAATAAAATCACAAATTAATCATACATCCATAATAATAAAATGACAACATACACAACTAAAATAAAATCACAAATCCTCCACATATGTCTCATCCTGGTCGTCGTCTCGTCCAACATCATCCTGGTCGTCGTCTCGTCCAACATCTCGCGACGGATGATCCTGTATATCATTTAAAAAAATTATAATCAAATCCTTAATAAAGAAATCAAGCATTAACAAGACTTAATAAAGAAATCAAGCATTAACAAGAGTATGCCAATAGTTTAAGCCAGCTCATTTTCATATATATAAATACACACACACAATATAAGTTCAAATTTCATCTTGTATTTTAAAAATGAAGTTTGAGCGCCGAGCTCAAACCGGGCATCCGATTTGGATTCCGTCAGTTCTGACAAGTCACTTTCATCTCCCCGGTCGTATTGGAATGATCGGCACGGCCATCCGACCGGTATTTCGAATTTTAGACCCCCGGACCCGTCCTAACAGTTCATTTGAACTAAGTGTATTTTAAAAATGAAGTTTGAGCGCCGAGCTCAAACCGGGCATCCGATTTGGATTCCGTCAGTTCTGACAAGTCACTTTCATCTCCCCGGTCGTATTGGAATGATCGGCACGGCCATCCGACCGGTATTTCAGATTTTAGACCCCCGGACCCGTCCTAACAGTTCATTTGAACTAAGTGTATTTTAAAAATGAAGTTTGAGCGCCGAGCTCAAACCGGGCATCCGATTTGGATTCCGTCAGTTCTGACAAGTCACTTTCATCTCCCCGGTCGTATTGGAATGACCGGCACGGCCATCCGACCGGTATTTCAGATTTTAGACCCCCGGACCCGTCCTAACAGTTCATTTGAAATAAGTGTATTTTAAAAATGAAGTTTGAGCGCCGAGCTCAAACCGGGCATCCGATTTGGATTCCGTCAGTTCTGACAAGTCACTTTCATCTCCCCGGTCGTATTGGAATGACCGGCACGGCCATCCGACCGGTATTTCAGATTTTAGAACCAAATGCATAAGTTGCTGCTTCTCGCTGCCTCCATTCAGGTTTGTTAATGTTTTCTTCTATGAATGGCATAACAAGAGGCACAATGTCATCTCCCACGGTCCGTGCAACCAAACCCAAGCATGTTCCTCCAGCCATTGCAAGATTCCAAACTCCTTCATCCTGATCTTGGTCGTCTTCTTGCTTAAGGAGTGTCTCCAACAGCATAGGGACAAGCGCAGGTAGTGCCTGCTTGATAAAATAAAAGCAAGGGGTGTCAGAATCAGCAGAAAAATCCCCTCCATATTCATCTAAGATGTCAATCTCTTCATCGCATATTGAGCTCCAGAATTCAATAGCTTGTAGAGCAACAGGTTCCTCATCTTCCCTCACAGCTTTTGCAGTGATGTTAAATATGTCCTGCATATACGATGCAAGCTTCTCATAATACATGGAGGATATGGAGACCAAGCATTCGAATGCAGCCTGCCGTATCTTCACCTCAGGGGACAGAGTAGCTTCACAAATGACTCTCATGATATAATCCCTCTCCGTATCATTCCCGAAGTTTGCCTGAGCAAATCCCAAAGAATTATGCAGAGCTCGAGTTGCAGCCAGCCTAACATCAATGTTTCCCTCAGAAGCACTCATGCCTTGAACAACCGCTGTCAATATCTTATTGACTTGCTCTTGATCAACTTCATCAGGGGAGACTTCTTCACACATGTAACCTAGGGTGTCCAAAGTTGCTTGCTTAACATCTGGCTGAAGTTGGTGAATATTTGACAAGAGAGAACTGATAAGTTCAGGCCATTGATTTTGAGGCAACTCAATACCAGCAATCTTTGCAACAACTTGAGATGCAGTAGATCTTGCATCAATCACCGGTGAAGAGAGAGTCTGTAGTAAACATCCTTTGACCTGGGCCCTAACAGCTACATCCAATGATAACCATCTCTGCACATGCTCAAATTTTCTGTGTTGCTCCTTTGCATCCAGGGCATTTTTGAGAATCAAGCCTGCCAATTTACGGCTAACAACAGGCTTGTCATTATTTGCTAATTCACTCGAAAGAGATAGCAAGAACCCAGTAACATTTTGATCCTGAAATTGTTTTAAACTTTCCTCAGCATGCTTGCGAACCGCTGAATCTATTGACTGTGCATTCAAAAGAACTTGGGTAACTTCCATAGCCATTTCTGTATGGTATCTTCTCCGCCTTTCCCTTGCAGGGATACGCCCCAATGGCGGCCGCCGCCGACTATATATAATATCCTTCACTTCTTGTAACTTATGACCTATGCTCCTTTGTATGAACTGCCCTTCCTTTGCTTAGAGGTGCTGTTCCTGGCTTCCTGCCATGACAGTTACCAGACTTTGGGGAGATCTTTTCACCTAAATTGGCATATTTTATTCATGTCTACATGTTACTTTCCTTATATTATTCTAGCTTTATGAATATTTATAGATCTGTATCCTCCCCCACTCAAGTGAATAGAATTTATACATATCTTTTCACTTTCAGTTCTAACCAAAATCTCTATACACCTATGGAAAATCCTGCAGAACAGTCTGCCTGTTGATTCTAATATCCAGAGGATAGGTGTAAGATGATATTTAGAGTTAAGAAAATGATATTTTCCCCTCCTCAATCTAAATTCTTATATTTTGTAAGATGATATTTAGAGTTAACAAATAGAAAATCAATCAAATAAAATACTTACCGGAGGCTGCTGTGCAGGAGGTGCAGGAGGTGCTCTACTACTATCAATTCCCAAGGATGTGAGCATCTGGGAGACGGTCTGAGCGACGATGGTTGAGATATTCTGAGAGATATTCTGAGAGACGGTCTCGTTGACGATCTGCCTAAACATATCTGGAGTCATGGTCGGGGCGGCACTGGAAGAACCATCTGGGGCTGCTGGTGTGGTAAATGGAGAGGTCGCATGTGAGACCGAACTCGAGCATGATGATAACACCCTAGTCGTGCCCAAGCTATGTCCAAAACCATAAACATGTCCTTTCTTGGGTGCCCCAGATGCTGCAACCCAAATGGCAGGATCCAACTCTGGACGCTGACTGTCATCCCCGTACCTCTCATCCATTCGTCTACTATATGAGTCCTGCAAAAACCAAAAAAAAACAAAACCAAATTATTCTACAATTTAATCTTAAATGAAAACTATTAATGTATACACTTACCGCTACCTCCCGAGCTTTCTCACTAATGTAAGCATTTGTCCCTTTCTTCTTATGAGTTCGATCAAAAAGTTCATGAAATTGAGCTGGCCGCTTTAACTGTGCTTCCTGTTATTCAAATAAATCACAGTTTCATAATAGAAACAAAAAATTTATATATGTAGAAGTGTACTTACTATCAAAAAAACATAAATATGCAAATGAACATACCTGACTCAGCTGGGGGAGGTGTAGATCCACTCGCCATGTGTGATGGCGGTGCATAGGCCGTCAATGTACCCGTTGTCAGTGGTAACGGTGCAGAGGCCGTGGGTCCTGTAAGGATAAGAATCAGATAACACAAAAACATAAAGAATTATTTTAAACAAATACTCAAATGAATTATACATGAAAGTATACATACCTACTACCGGTGGTAGCGGTGCATCCCTCGGTGGTAACGGTGCAGAGGTCGTGGGTCCTGTGAAAATAAGAATCAGATAACACAAAAACATAAAGAATTATTTTAAACAAATACTCAAATGAATTATACATGAAAGTATACATACCTACTACCGGTGGTAGCGGTGCATCCCTCGGTGGTAACGGTGCAGAGGTCGTGGGTCCTGTGAAAATAAGAATCAGATAACACAAAAACATAAAGAATTATTTTCAACAAATACTACAATGCATTATACATGAAAGTATACATACCTACTACCGGTGGTAGCGGTGCAGAGGTCGGTCGTAACGGTGTAGAGGTCGTGGGTCCTGTGAAAATAATAATCAGATAACACAAATACATAATGAATTATTTTCAACAAATACTACAATGCATTATGAAGGGAAAGTATACATACCTACTACCGGTGGTAGCGGTGCAGAGGTCGGTGGTATATGTGCAGAGGTCGTGGGTCCTGTGAAAATAAGAATCAGATAACACAAAAACATAAAGAATTATTTTCAACAAATACTACAATGCATTATACATGAAAGTATACATACCTACTACCGGTGGTAGCGGTGCAGAGGTCGGTCGTAACGGTGTAGAGGTCGTGGGTCCTGTGAAAATAATAATCAGATAACACAAATACATAATGAATTATTTTCAACAAATACTACAATGCATTATGAAGGGAAAGTATACATACCTACTACCGGTGGTGAAACGGAAGTAAATCTCCTCCCGCTACCCTCTCCCCTCCCACCTCTGGGAGTCCCACGCCGTCCTCGAACCATATCTTCAACTGGTAATAAAATACATGCATATTCATCAAATAGTGAAAGAAAGAAAGTTACAGAGTATTAAAATTCCCAGATAAAATTGTATACCATTAATCAAACATTCTCCATTTCTTCTTCAGATGTTGGAGATATAACAAATTCAGCATTCACATCTTCATTATCAGATTCATTTTGATCACTAATATATTCCTCCTCTTCGGAGTCCCCCAACTGTATTTCTGGTTGTTCTGGATCGACTTCCTCCACTTCATTCTCTTTAGATAAAGACGGTGCCTCCACAGATTCATCACTAGAAGCAGGCAAGTCTACATCATCACCCAAGTCTGATTGAAAGAATTCGGCATTCACATCCAACTGCTCTGTTTCAGTCAAATCCAACTCATAATCCGGGAAAAGCATTGTCTTAACCTTGCAAACTGCCCACCAATCATTTCTTTCTTTATTTCTAGACGATGGATACTTTGTATAATAGACCTGCTGGGCTTGTGCGGCCAAAATGAATGGATCATAAGTATTCAATTTAGACTTATGTCTGATATCGACAATCCCATATGTTGTGTCATTTCGAACAGAATTAGGATCAAACCAATGACACTTTAACAGAAATATATGGTTGTCATCTCCGAGATATTGCAATTCTAAGATCTCCTCAATAATACCATAATAATCACATTCGTTTTCATTATATGTACTTCCTTTCACACATACCCCGCTGTTCATTGTTGACTTATTCTGCCCATATTGTCTAGTGTGAAATCTATACCCATTCACAATAAATGCTGGATATGTACGTGCAACTTTCGATGGGCCATAACTGATCACTCGAATTCTTTGATCAGTAATAAAATCATTTTCAACCTACATATGGACAGCACACTAGTCAGAATTTGTCATTGACCCAACAAGGAGAAAGAGTAGTAATAATACTTACACGATATTTCAGCCAAGAAGCGAATGATTTTTCTCGTTCTTTTTCAACCTCCATGTCAGTGAGATATGGACATCTTTGGATTAATTCTGAGTCAAATTGTCTGTATTACGACCATTGGAGCATTATAGATGGAATGAAAAATAATAAGTTATAGACACAATGTAATTTGAGCAGAGAACTTACGCAACATAAGGTTCAACCTCCATACAATTTAAAAGGATGTAAATTTCTGCACAGTGCAATTCTCTATCATTTAGCATCCGACTCGAGGAACGTCCATACGCACGTCCAGGATACTTAAATATCGACAGTCGCTCAGAGTGAACGGAGTCTCCCCCATCATCATTACGTGGTGGCCGAGTTCGACGAGTTTGTACCTCAGGTTCAAAGTACATTGAACAGAAATTTGATATTTCTTCCATAATGTACGCCTCGGCAATGGAACCCTCTACTTTTGCCTTGTTGCGAACTTTCATTTTCAATTCATGCATACACCTACCAGAATGTTCATAAGATAATGAAAAACACATCACCATGTAATTGAATTATGAGGAGAAAATATATATATATTACCTCTCAAATGGATACATCCATCTAAATTGTACTGGCCCTCCTACTTTAGCCTCATATGGTAAGTGTATAAGCAGGTGCTCCATTGAATCAAAGAATGATGGTGGAAATATCTTTTCCAATCTACAAACTGTCGTGATCACATTCTGTTCAATAGTTTCCACATCTTCATACCTGAGCTCTGATGCACATAAAATTTTGAAAAACTGACTTAACTCAGTCACTGCTCCCCATATCGCCTTCGGCATCATATCACGAAATACAATAGGTAACAACCTCTGCATGAACACATGACAGTCATGACTTTTCATTCCATATATTTTCCCCTCATTTGTATTCACGCAACGAGCAATGTTAGACACATAACCATCTGGAAATCTCAACTGTTTTAGCCAAGAGCATACTAAACTCAAAGTGCATGTTTTTCTTTCTGAATCAATAACCGCACTTCTTTCTTCTAACCACTTTCTTCCTAAAATAATGAATGGGGCAGCCATTGACCCAATGTCACACCAAGCTCCATCATCATACGTGACTGTTTTGAACTTCTTAGAGAACTCCACAAATACACGGTCACCCTCAATAACAATTTCTCCGGTCTTAGCAAGTGACTTAACAATGTCAGGTGAAATCCAATTCTTATCTTCCGACTCATGTACATCAATTTCTGCTCGTTGTCCATTAGGTAAATATGCAGTAAAAATAATCGGAAGAGGAAGCATACTGATTACAAAATGTAGGACCTCAACTTATAAAAATAAGTTGATTCCCTTATGCTCTGATACCAAATCTGATGCAGGACAGAAACATTTATAACCATTAAATGACACTTTTTCACTCATCAAAACATACAATGTTACTTTTTGAACATTAGTAAATATGGTGCAATCTTAAACCCCATTTTATTACTGAGGATGGATAAGATAGTATGATAGGTCTTTAAACAAACAGATGGAGGAAGAAAAACTTTTAGAAAAACATTGTAACTAATCCTCATAGGTACCTGACAGCCTGTGGCCAGCTAGAAACTTCTTGATGTCAAGGTGACTGGAATTGTAATAATATTTGACAACTTATAGTCATAGAAGATTTATGAGAATGAATTGAGAAAAGAGATGCAAATAAGGGGCTTTACTTGAGAGAGAGGATGGGTCAATTGTAAGGCAAAGAGTATGTTATGCTGAGCGCACACATGGATATGGATGTTAGATGTTACCTATCAGATATAGCAGATCTACTCTCTTCCTTAATCTACTAAAGTAATATACCAATAATCCTATACCTGAATCTCTGATACTAGAGCATAGGGCCAAGTTATCAAATGGTTATAATTTCTTTTAGGTTTCTGTCCCTGTAACCGCTTGAAAATTATGCTTGGTATTCAGCTTATCCTGACCTAAAACATGAATATGCTTTGCATCATGCTAACAAGCATAAATACACTTCGTATACAGTTGTGGAAAAGATTATTTGACAGAAGGATAAGTGATCACACAGCAGCAAAAGAAATAAATTGGGCATTATGCCATGGAGATCAAAGATAGAAGCTATGCACATACTATGAGTGTTGATGGAGAGTTCCAGGGAGAATAAATGAATGTGCATATGGGCTGCTGATTTAGGTCAATATGATAAGGTGCAGATTCAACTATTCAAGTTAGTTTGTGGGCCATGGTCAGGTCAATTGTGATGAGCTCGAAGATTTAATTGCTGAAGACTTACTTCGTCATCAGGCCCTTGTTGGCATAGCTCCACGGGCCCATGGAGGTAGTCATATTCCCAAACGAGGCATCTTGACGTGTTCTACGTCATTGGGTTCTATGGATCAAACCCAAACTGAAGAAGAGGAAGAGGAGCTGTACCACACAAACCTACGGCGTGGGTCACTCGATCAACATCTTAACTCCGAAATTGAAGACGACTGGTCGGAGGATGTCTCAATGGTATCTATTCATCAACTTGTCAGTGTTGACACTGGTAGGAAAAGGATGAAATCAGAAGAAAAATATGCTTACCTCAAATGTACAGGAATTAGACTCGAGGTTTCAGGGTTGGAAAGCCGCAACAATATCGGTAATGATATTTATCTAGGTTTCTCTTTGGACACTCTCTAGGGTGGGCAGTCTATTTATTTTCTTTGTCCTCTCTGGAGGTAAGGTGGCATGTCCCCCTCTGTGTTGAATCCTTTTCATTCTTTAATAAATCTTTATATTTTATGGGAAAAAAACTTCAATGCATTGATATCTTGAAAGAGATCTGGAGCAAAAGCAAAACTAAGAACTGTATATCAAATGAAAGAAGCATTTCTGATAACATAGGGATACAACAACGTTTTGCTCAAACTCCCAACTACCTTGTTTTTCCTTTTATGCCAATATATCATGACTACATATACACGTGAGGAGGTGCATGGCACATGCACTTTGAACCCCAGTTGCACATCTTTTAAAAGAGTTGCATCATTGGACCAGTTAAGAAGTCCCATAACAGAGTTCATGCAAGGCTAAATCATATTGCTGATTCTTATAACATTATTCTTGTTGTTGTTGTTGTAGCTACTATTGCAGTTGCTGCTGTTAATGCTGCTGTTGATGTCATTGTTACTTTAAGAGGTATAAATGAATTAAATTTAATTATTGAGGTAAAGATAAAAAATTGTTTATCTTTTCTATCACTTCTCGTCAACACTTTTACCTCAGCCTCCCTCAGTTTTCTTGACTTTATGCACCTAGACCAAGAAGCATCATGCACCAACAATAATCCCAGCTGCCCTGTCTTTCACAGTCCACTTTCAACACAGCAGCACTCCTCTTCATTACTTCGAGATACCTGACCTCTAGCAACTATGTCTGATGTGAGCTGGTTAACAAAGATCGTGACATATGGTAAATGGGAGAGAGGTTATCAGACTTCAGTCACATAAAAGAATAGAAATCTTCGGTTGCTAAGGGAATGTAAAGGGATGGAATAGGGTTTCTGATTCATTATAATAGAAACAGAATTAATAGAAATTGGGTAGACGATCAAGAAAAACTAGAAATTGGGTAGGGCTTTAAATGGAGGACAATGGAAATAAAAAAAAAATGAATTCTGGAAACTAATAACATGAGTTAGCAGAGAGTAAGAGATGAAATATAATTGGAAATGAACAAAAAATGGTGTTTTCCAAGGAAAATGAGGTAAAAATAAAAACTCTAAGCAGGTAAATATAAAGGGTCGCGGCAAGTAATCGAAGAGTCCTAGCTCGATCACCGGTCTCATAGCTCGGCATAGTCTAAGAGATGGTTTCCAAACTCGGGCTGCCACAACCCCAACATGGAGGTATTAGCTCAGGCGCCATACCAGATGATGCAGAACTAGCAAGGCAGTTACGGTGAAGGCCACAAGATGGGGGAATCTAGTCTGCACAGTCAAATCTCCTTTGGAAGGTTATGAGTTATCACATTGAAAGCAGAAGTCCTGTCATTCACTTATCCCTCGAGAATCTCCGCCACCGCCTTGCATATCAATGCCTATGGTTCGAAGCGCATGGGGATATGGATGTTGCACTGATGTCAACCACATGACCTCCATTCCGCCAAATTCAGACCAAACCATTAAGTTATGAGAAGCCAAAGCGTCGTTATCACATGCCAATGTCACTCGATGCCGTGATATGTTTCATATCTCTTAACCCACGTCACTCCGAAAGACGAGCCACTCTTTGTAGTTCTGTCAAATTTGCATGTCTCCTTAACCTAGAAGTCTGGGATCTTTCGACTCACAGTGTTCCGGTGCGAATCATATACCGTACCTAGAACAACAAACTCGGGTCAACAGGCCTCCGATATGAGACTGATTGTGACAGAGGTGGCGATAGAGGGGGGACGTTGGCTGAGTGGGAGGCCGCGGCGGTGAGGGTGGAGACCGGTAGAGGAGCTCCGACGTAAATTCGACCGCACGATCCCCCTCAAATCAATCCTCTACGAGATGGACGGTGAGCTCGTGGAGTGACCCGACAGTATATGTCCAATCTCGCTAGTTTTAAATCCGACTTTATCATAAATGCAACATCTTGCTAATTTTTAATCACCAGTAACTTAATTTTAATTATTATTCTAAATGAAAATTTGGGTTCCTCGTTATTTTTTGTCTCCTTAATGTCGTTTCTAGGTTAAGGACTGCCTTAGAACTGGTCTAACTTAATTAACAGGTAAATCCGTAGTTATTCTCGTGTGATCAAAGTACATAAATAAGTGTTTTTTAGAAGAATGGTAGTACAATAATCTCTTTTATAATATTAGAAATATGCAAGTGTTTGCCTCTTGATTGCCATTGCTTCACAAACTGGACTGTTTTGCAAATACAAAGTCACTAAATAGAGGCATAAACTTGCAGGAGTTAGAATTCTTAAAAACATATCAATTTAAATAATCATGTTAGACAAAATTATTGCACTCTCCCTCGGCTCAGACGACCGATAGTAACTGGAGGAGGAGCTGCGATGGTCTGCAGGGGGAGGGGTTCCAGCACTGCAGAGGGAGGGGGAGGGGATTCCTGCAACCTACAAGGGGGAGGGGGGTCTAACACCCAGCAGCACATGGGGATTGGGAGGGGGGTTTTCACTCGACAAGGAGATGGGGGGTTGCATTGGCCCGCAGTACTGGGGGGATGGGGAGGGGGCTTCCGATGGCATTGGGAGGGTGAGACGATTCCGGTGGTGCAGCACAAAGGGGAGTTGGTGGGGGGTTTCCAGAGGTGGAGGGGGACGGGAAGGGGAGGGGGAGGCAGAGGGGGACACGGGAAGGGGAGGAAGGGAGGAGACCGTCGGAGGCAGAGGGGGAGGCGGAGTGGGACGGGAAGGGGAGGGGGATCAGAGGGGTCAGGCCGGAGGGGGAGGGGCATGGGGATGGGAAGGAGATCTGAGGGGGACGGGGGCGCAGGCCGCAGGGGGGAGGGGAGGGGAGCAAGCCGGCGACGGGGCCGCAGGGGGGAGGGGAGTAGGCCGGCGGGGGAGGGGAGCAGGCCGGTGACGGAGGGGGAAGGGAGAGAGAGAGAGAGAGAGAGAGAGGTACCTGCGGAGGGCGACGACGGCAGGGCGAGCGGCGACGGCGACTCGACGCGAGCGGCGCGGCGACGGGCTCCGGCGGAGGGGGGCTCGGGCGGGAGGCAGCACGGGGAGGGGGGCTCCGGCGGAGGAGGGGGGCTCGGGCGGGAGGGCTCGGGCGGAGGGGGGGCTCCGGCGGAGGGGGCTCGGGCGGGAGCGGGGAGGGGGGCTAGGGCGGAGAGGGGGCCGCAGGGGAAGGGGGCTCGGGAGGGGGGGCTCGGGCGGGAGGGGGGGGGCTCCGGCGGGGGAGGGGAGCAGGCCGGTGACGGAGGGGGAAGGGAGAGAGAGAGAGAGAGAGAGAGAGAGAGAGAGAGAGAGGTACCTGCGGAGGGCGACGACGGCAGGGCGAGCGGCGACGGCGACTCGACGCGAGCGGCGCGGCGACGGGCTCCGGCGGAGGGGGGCTCGGGCGGGAGGCAGCACGGGGAGGGGGGCTCCGGCGGAGGAGGGGGGCTCGGGCGGGAGGGCTCGGGCGGAGGGGGGGCTCCGGCGGAGGGGGCTCGGGCGGGAGCGGGGAGGGGGGCTAGGGCGGAGAGGGGGCCGCAGGGGAAGGGGGCTCGGGAGGGGGGGCTCGGGCGGGAGGGGGGGGGCTCGGGCGGGAGGGCTCGGGCGGGCGGGGGTCGTAGTAGGAAGTATAACGGCATCAGGGACCGACTGGAGACCGAAGTTAATTCGGTCGCAATAATAGCGACCGATTAGCGACCGATATACATGCGGTCGCTAAAACGGTCTCGGTTATGCGACCGATTATTTCGGTCTCCGAATTGGTCTCTATTTGGGACCGACTAGCGACCGATTAAATCGGTCGCTAATTCGGTCGCTATAGCCACTTTTTCTTGTAGTGTAAGAAACCCCTGTCTCACGTAGGTTAGGTGCCATTTGGGTGCTTGCCGGGCGTTAGCAACAAAAAATAATCGAAATGATAAAAGCAAAAACAAAAAAAAATGGAAAAGAGAAATGTACATATTTGCGAAAAAAAAATCTTTTTATGATAAAACAAAAAATATCAAATATAAAAAAAGAAAACAAATCAATTTTGCATGATTGCATTTACGTGCATCATCTCATTTTTAATATCGCTTGCATTCGTGTGCTTGCCTGTCGCATTTATCATCACCGCATCTTTCCCTTGCCTTCGTTAAATAAAGGCTTGGCCCCTTGACCAGTTATCAAGGACAGTCACAGTGACCATTTGCTTATTGAGCAAGGGGCCAAGTCAGAACAGAAATTCTGATTTGTTTGTTTCAGTGATATGTGCAGGGATTCAGGTAACTGAAGCAAAGGTGAAAAACAAACAAACCAAACCTTGTGTTTTATTCCAAAAACCAAAAAAAAAATTTACATCAAGTTCCGCCCTCTCTCTCTGCATTACTCGTCCCACTACTCTCCGGGCAAAACACTCTCAAAGGTGCTACCCAACTACGAAAAGCGGTACTCCTGCCGCTCTGTACTCCTCTTCCTATTCCCACATCCCGGCGTTGATCCACGGAAGCAGCAGAGAAGCTACCAACACGAAAGCCACGCTCTCGTGCTTTTCGGTAGCGCTCCTCACCATCTCTCAGCCACTGTTCAGCAAGACCAAGGCCGATTCGGAGTTCGAATAGTTGGGCCTCCATGGCCCTTCGCTCCTCCCTTTCAGCCAAACTGTTGGCTCTTTCTCTCTCTGCGTCTCTTTCTCTCTCTGCCCGTTCTCTCTCACGGTCTTCCCTCTCCAACTGGAGAGTGATCCTCAGTTCCATAGCATCCCTGGATGAGTCGTCATCAGGATGACGCCGCAGTTCCCTCTCCAATTCTGCTATCCTAGCCTCCTTCTGCGCAGCTTGGGCAAGCGCTTCTTCCGTCTCCTTTTCCTGCCGAGTGTACCATCTCAGATACGCGATAAGGCGTAAACAAAGAGAACTCAACGCTGAAACTTTTACCTGTATACGGAGCATCCCTTCTGCCTCCGCAGCACGCTGCGTGGCGTGAGCAAGTTGCTCATGAAGCGAGTCAAGTTCTGAGGTGGGAATCCACAAGCTGGAAGAGGCACCACCTACTCCCATCGCTGGGGAGGCCGCGCCAATCTGGGCATGCTACGACCATGTGAATGAGCAGCCAACATCTGGAATCTGGGGATTTAATTAGGAATGTACTATACACCTACCAAGGCGCTCGTAGCTCCGCGGGCATCGCCCAACTGTTGTTCCATCTCTGCCAAGCGAGTTCGTAAATTCGCTATCATGGCATCCCGACATCCTGCAGCCTTACAAGTCAGCATTTTCACCAGAAAAATCAAGAAAAGGAGAAAGAAGAGAAGAGAAAAAGGGGAAACCTACCTCCGCAAGTCCCCGGGGTTGGAACCGTTCTGCGTACTTTGTCCTATATAGACGCAAGTAGTCCTCGCTGTCCCGCGCCTGCGATTCTACAATCGTGCCACCCCGTTGCCAGTCTCGTACTGTTCAGGGAATCGCACGCGCCAGTCAATGCAGGTCGCCGGTCCTCGCGTCTTTCTCCCGACACGAGGTGGCGCAGCTGAATCCACCCATTCTTGAGCCAGTCCTAAAGTCCTCATAACTAATCGTAGCCGAAGCGGCTCGATTTCATTCAGGCAGTGCATCCATAGTTCCCGTCCGAACCGGGCACGACTTGCTAGAACCCACGGCTGGTTGGCATCGACCATGTCTGAGTAGGGTCTCCAGTTTACCATCGCTGTAGGGAACTCCTGTAGCTCCCGCCTTAACACCATCAGTTGGTAGGTTAGGGGTGCCGCACTCATGATGGGTTCCCACCGCCTGGCTAACGGCACCATCACGGGTCGCCAATGTCGAGCTCTCCCCATGGGGAGGTAATAATAGCTCCATAGCTGCTCGGCGCAGGTCATCAGCACCTTGCGAAAACAAAAAAAAAAAATACAAAACAAGCAAAACCAAAAATACCTGGATGAATGGTGTGAAACCACTCACAGTCATCTCACGATCCGTTTCTTGGAATAGGCCTGCAAACAAGTGTGCCAGCATGGCAGCTCCCCAGGCATAGTACCCTACTCTTTCAAGGTCTGACAGCAGCTCCAGGAAGCAACATTGGATACCGTCCCCTTTCGAGCTCAGTACCAATCTCCCCAAAAGGAAGAGGAGAAATCTCCTCAAATCTATGTTGCATCTTTCCCAGTCGCCGAAATCTGTGCAATACACGGCACGGCACCCTATTTCCATCCTTTCCATGAACTCTTCTGAGGATTCGTCATCCCGCCGACGAGTGTCGGTGAGCCCTAATGCATCCATCAGGGACGCCCCAGATACCGATCTGTTTTTCCGACCATCCAGGTCCAAACCCAGTAACTTCTGGGCACCTTCTCTGTAGTCCGCGTAAGTGACTCCGGTCACTGCCTCGCCCTCTACCTTCAGGCCCGTGATCCAGACCACATCCTCCAAGCTCGGCACCATGTGCCCCCAGGGCATCAGGAATGCCCGGCTCACTGGGTCTCATCTCTCACACAAGGCTTGGATCAGAACCAAGTCGGGCTTGATCGGCTCGATCCGAAGAAAGGTACCAAATCCCATCACGTCTAGCCTCGCCTTCTGAAAATCTGGGAGGCCCCTGTACGCTGCTACTACCAACTCCCATAAGATTTGTGATTTCATCACAACCTACACATACAAGGAATAAGGGTGAGGTTTGGTCAGAAGAAAGGAAGAAAAAATGAGAGAAGGGCAAGAAAACTTGGCTTACGAGTTGTGATTGGGCCCTTTCGCTGAAGTGCCCTTCAAAGTCTGAAAGCCTCCTGAAAACTACTACCACTGGACCTGCTTCTCTTCGAGGAATGGGAAGATTCGCCCTCCATCCAACTCTCAGAATTTTGAACTCCTCCTCTCCCGTGAGAACTTGTGCTCCTCGAGTTATTCCTCGATATACAGGGGAAGATAAAAGGGACAAGAATTTATAGAAATGGAAGGAGTGCGGGCCAAGATTATCTCCATCACCTGTCGATGATAGACCTCGCAATAAGACACCGGCCAAGCGGCCCCATGTGTCGCTTCACCGCTCGCACAGGGTGATTGACTGGACGAAGAATAGGACGAATAGCCCCTATGTTGTCTAGGGATACCCTATCATGTTTTGGAGGACGTCCGCAAAATTTGGCACGACATCCGGGAAAAGGAACTAGGGCCGTCAGTATTGACTTCGACGGCAGATTCCCGTGGAAAATGGTCACAACAAGACGTGATTCTCCGCTCGAGGCGGAGTCTCGACAGATCCGTCACATGGGAACAGTGCAAAGGAGAAGAAGTGTAGGGAAGAAGGAACGCACAAGAGGACGAACAAGCATCAGAAAATCAAATCACTCCATTCATAATTCTACATAAGCTGTCAAAAACATCATAAACATAAAGAGGTGGCGGGTCCACTAGCCCGCCAATCCTCACCATCACTCGTCTCTCTGGGCACTCTCCTCCTCTCCCCCGAGGTGAGGGTCCCTCAGAAGCTTCCGGGATCCCCGTGCAGTAGCACCTATCTCGCCTCTTGGCACATGCTCCGCAGCAGTGACTCGCTGCTCCTCCCCTGGCGTGGCAAGGAAGCCACTGGCGGCAAAGCGACCAGACTGCCGGAGTCGCTCCCCGAACTCTCGCGCTCTCTCGTAGCGCGTCTCCATCCCTCCTAGCCTCTGCACGACGGCCTGAAGGCCCAGCTGTAGCTCCCTCACTTGGGCCTCCAAGGCCCTCCTCTCGGTCAGATCCCGCTGTCGCTCGGACCTTCTCTCGACTTTCTCTCTCTCTACCTCTCTCCTCATCATCTGCAGAAGAACCCTTAACTCCAGGATGTCTGGAGAAGGTCTCTCCTCACCACGATGCCGCAGCTCCGCTACAGTCGCCACCCAAGCGTCACGCTCCTCTTCCGCCCGGGTCGCACGGGCCACCGCACCGGCAAGTTGCTCCCGGAGGGAAGCAATCTCGAGAAAAGGGGCCGAGGAACTGGAAGATCCGCCAGCCACTCCTACCGTCGCTGTCTGCTGGGCACGCTGGAACGAAATAAACAACGGCCGTCAGTGAAACCCCAAAATCTGAAGATAAAAGTGCGGCACATAACTTACCAGGAGCGACAACTCATGTTGAGCGACGGCCAGCTGCCGCCTAGTCTCTGACAGTTGGGCGCGCGAACCACCAATGCCACGCGTGTCCCCAGCTTGGGGAAGCCCCGCGTAGCTCTCTCTCTGCCGCCGCAGGAAGTCGGCACTGTCCTGCACCAGCACACCCCCTTGCTATCCAGGGAGACGTACGGGCCAGTCCTCGAGCCTCGCCTTGCCGCGACTCTCCCTCCTGACGCGGCTCGGCTCGTCCGCACTCGCCCACTCATCGGCCAGGCCCAGGGTCCTTGCCATGTCCTGCACCAAGAAAGGGGTCTCATATCAGTCAAAAGGAACGCGTCCCCTGTCTAGGACGCGTCCATCATTTGAGTGCAACACTCGCCGAACCCTTTCCTCCTCGCGCGGCTCGCTTCAAAACCCAAAATGAATTAAAAGAGGAAGAGATCGGAGGACCTACCGGACCGTGTTCACCTCCTCCCACGCCATCGGGCCCCTCGGGTCCCTCGGGGGCCCGAAGCGGCCCTTCCTCCTCCATGGACGCCGTTCCGTGCTCGGGCGCGTCCCTCCTTGGGCGAGGAGTTCCTCGTCCCTCTCCACCTTCACCACGGTCGGGCCCACCGAACTCCATCGATCAAAAGAGGAGGAAGACGAAAAAGGGGCGAGCGAGTTTCGGCGGAAGGCGGGCTCGTTTGCGGGTAAGGCACGGGAGAAGAAGGACCACCCGTCGCTTTAAATTTGAAATCAAGGATTAAGACGCGTCCTCGCGCCTGGACGCGCCCAAAAGGGGGAAAAGGAAACAAAATCCCCCCGTGCAAAGCACAGTTCCCCGCTGTTCAGGGCAAGGTCTCGCGGAGCGTGCCTCAAAGGACAACTCAGTGCAAAGAAGAAAGTGTGGGAGAGAGAAAAGTACACACAACACAAAAAAAGCCATTTTCATTTCATATAATAGCCGAAAGTACATCATACAGTGAGAAGGGTGACGTGTACAAGCAACTCTCTAACTCTCACCATCACCCTCCTGGTCATCTCTCTCCTCCCTCCTCTGCCGGGGATCCCTAGGGGGCCTCTGCGAACCCTGAGAAGCCGTGCTCGCCTAGCCCTGCGGTGGCACTCCAGCCTCGAAGGCGCGACGACGCTCCTCGGCCGAAGAAACCAGATAGCTGCCCATGGAAAAAGAACCAGACTGACGAAGTCGCGCCCCGCGTTCTTTCGCCCTCTGGTACCGCTCCTCGCTCTCCCGAAGCCTCCCCTCCGCCGTGCCAAGACTCAATCGGAGCTCCAGCAGCTGGGCCTCCAGAGCCCTCCTCTCGGTCTGATCCCGCTGTCGCTCCTCCCTCTCTCTCTCCCTCTCCTCTCTCTCTCTCACTGCCTCCCTCCTCGACAACTCGAGGGCGATCCGCAGATCCAGCACGTCACGAGGGAGCTCCTCAGCCTCTCGTCGACGCTCCTCCTCCAGCTCCACAATCCGGGCGTCACGCTCCGCAATCCGGGCGTCACGCTCCGCCACCCGAGCGTCGCGCTCCTGCTCGGCACGAACAGCACGCGCCAGGGCCTCTCGGATCTCGGCCACCTGTCAAAGCACGCATGCACCGTAAGAGAACAGTGATAGAAGGAAAGCAGCTAGAAGAGGGTCAGGGCCAAGCAAGCACTCACTCGAGCCTCGCGGTCACGCTCGGCCTCCTCAGCCCGAGCCACCGCATACGCCAGCTGCTCCTGGAGGGCAGAAACCTCCGGAGGAGGGCCCCGCGAACTGGAACCCGCTCCGCCAGCCATCCCGGCTGTCGCTGTCTGGTGGGCCCGCTGAAACACGGGGCAAACGTCAGTCAAAGGCCAAGCATCAAAAATCCAGGTCACAAAAAAATGCATCACATAAACTCACCAGGATCTCCAACTCCTGTCGGATGGCCACCAACTGTCGCCTGGCGTCCGCCAACTGGGCCCGCAGGTCGGCGATCATGGTATCACGAGCATCCTGCATTACACATAAGTTAGTGTCCCATGCATATACATATAGAAAGGTGGAGCAATTTCATTTCACTTACCCCTGCCATACCACCCAATGAGAGGCGGTCCCCGTACGTAGCTCGGTACCGTCTCATGTAATATGTGCTGTCCTGTACGTGGGACACTACTGGGACCCCGCCCTGCTGCCAGTCCTGGTACTGTGCTGGGAAGCGCGTACGCCAGTCCACAATCTTCGCCTTCCCCTTGGTCTTCCGCCCAATGCGAGCCGGCGCATCTACGTCAACCCACTCCTGGGCCAGCCCCAACGTCCTCATGACCAGTCTAAGCCGCAGCGGCTCAATCTCGTTCAGGCAATGGACCCACACGTCCCGCCTGAAACGAGGAAGACCCGCTACAACCCAGGGCTGGCCAGCGTCGCCCATGCCCAGGTAGGGCCTCCACACCACCTGCATCACCACACATACATCATATTAGTTACCATTCAGTCACACGCATAAACACACAAAAAATCATACGCATCATACCATGGCCTCGGGATACTCGCTCAGTTCCCGACGAAGTGACGCCAGCTGGTAGCCGTGGGGTGCTGCAACCACGACCGGCCTCCACCGCCGCGCCAGAGGCACGGCCCTCCTGTTCTCATGCCTAACCCTCCCCATCGGGAAATAGTAATAGCTCCACACCTGCATCCATCATACATCATTAGTACAATAATTGTATATTTAACTGTGGGAATGCATAAATAAAATGTTTACCTGGAGGAAAGGGGCGAAGCCGCTGACTGTCGTCTCCTTCTCCGAAGTCTGGGAGAGATCAGCAATCAAATGGGCAAGCAGAGCCGCTCCCCACGCATAGTGCCCCACTCTGTCAAGATCCGCCAGGATCCCGAGAAAACGGCAGTGGATGCCGTCCCCCTTCGTCCCCAGCAGAAGGCGGCCCAGGAAGAAGAAAAGAAACCTCCGAAGGTCTAGATCCACCAGCTCCCTCTCGCTCGGATCCTGGGTGAAAGCTGCACGAGCATCCCCCTCCAGTCGAGCCAAGAACTCCGCTCCAGTCTCGCTAACCCGCTGACGCGGGTCGACGAATCCAAGCGCCTCCATGATCTCCACTCGGCCGACTACCCTGCTGTCTCTATCAGTCACGCTCGTCTCTAACCACAGCAGGTCCAGGGCACTCTCTCGGTAGTCCGGGTAGGTGACCCCGCTGACTGCCTCTCCGTCAACTCGTAGCCCGGTGATCCGAGCCACGTCCTCCAGCGTCGGCACCATGTGCCCCCAGGGCATCAAAAACGCCCGGCTCGGTGCGTGCCACCGCTCCCTCAGTGCCTGGATAAGAGGAAGGTCGAGCCGGAAGGGCTCGATCCTAAGGAAAGCTCCAAAGCCCATGGCGTCCACACGCGCCCTCTAGAAATCCGGCAGCCCACGGTATGCTGCCACCACCAAGGACCAGCTAATCCGGCCCTTCATCACGCCCTGCAAACCACAAAACCAACAAAGAACACATCAGCATCATGAACAGTCATAAAATAATAACACTGTATATATACTACTTATTCTTTTATTTTATTTTGACATTTTTAAAAATATTTATATTTTCTTGTGGAGGCGTCCAGGCCCCTGGACGCCTCCTCTTTTTTCCTTTATTTTATTTTTTAGAAAAAAGAAAAACAAAACCAAAACAAAAAAAAATATATTAATAATATATATATTATAATGGGGGCGTCCTAGGGCCAGGACGCCTCCTTATTTTTATTATATTTCTATTACTTTTCGTAAATAAATAAATAATCAAAAATAAAAAGAAAAAGTGGAGGCGTCCAGGCCCCTGGACGCCTCCTTCTCTCACTACCCGCCTTTCTCTCACAGCCTCTCGCACACCTGTTTTAGCCTATTGAACCACAAAGTGAGAATTCCGAGGTACTTACCGGGTCGTGATCGTCCTCTCCAGCGTCACCAGCATCCGCAGCGGCCTCCGCGGCCAGGAGAGGCACCTCCATCTCCTCCCACGCAGCAACCTCCTCTGCTGCGGCCTCCTCGACATCATCCCTCAACCTCCTCGCACGACGAGCCAGTCGTTTCCGCTTCTCTGGACCCTGACTCGATCCTCCTCGCTCCATTGGGACTAAGAATGGGTCGTTTGGAGTGGCTGGACGGTCGGAATGAACAGTATAAGTGAACAGGGGGGAGCCCCCCCTATATATAGAATGAACTTTTATTGGGGCGTCCAGGCGCCTGGACGCCCCCACAATTTTTATTTTTTTGAAAAATTCAAAAAAATAGGGGCGTCCAGGCGCCTGGACGCCCCCAAAAATAAAATAAATAAAAAAATAAAAAAAATCAAAATAGGGGCGTCCAGGACCCTGACGCCCCCAAAAAAAAATTATCAAAAAATAATAAAATAATAAAATAAAATTAGGGGCGTCCAGGCCCCTGGACGCCCCCATAATAAAAAATTTTTTTTTTAAAAAAAATATATTTATATAAGAATATGTATATAATCCAAACGAAATAAAAAAAACACAGAAAAAAAACCATAAAAAAAGATAATAATTAAGGGGACGGGGGTCCGAAACATCCAAATGCCAAATTTTATTCCATCAGAAAAGCAGAGTGAACTACATCAGGGGCTTAGGCGCTTTAGGCCTTAACTTCCCCAGTTCGGTTACATAAGCCCTCCACGGCTCGCATTCCTCCACCACGTGCGCTAAGGCCTTTCCCGCAACACTTGTCTTCCAGGGAGCTTTAATGGCCTTCGCTTCCTTCGCGTCCGCTTCAGTGCCCAACTCCCTTTTCTTCAAAGGAACAATGCCGGTCGGTGGCGGGAACGAATGACGTGGGATGCCAATCTGGAGACAGCACCGATGCGCACTGTAAAGGACGAACTCGGTCGCGCCGATCAGTTGAAGATCAACTTCGGGGGAAGACCTCATGAGGAGATCTAGCGAAAGCAAACATGCCGGTGCGCAAGTAAAGAAGCCTTGTGTCACGGTGCGGAAGTGAGACCGCCAATCTTCACGTTTCTTCAGCCACGGAACGCGGTTCACTACAGTACCACCAAAGCCTAACACGTCGGCTATGTGGTGAAGCGGACTTTGTTGGAAGAGCTTCGAAGCAGTTGGCATCCCCTCGCGGTGGTCGAATTTGAAGTGCAAATCAAGCCAGCAATTCAAGACAAGTGCGCAACCAAAAGGAGGCTTACCCATACTCGAGGCGGTAAGGCCGCTGTAAAGATAGGCAAGGACGGCGGGTCCCACCCTCTTTCCACGCCAGATCCCGCAGATAGCACCCAGTTGGTCTTCCTCCACCATGTTGTCGGTATAAGGGAACAAGAGAGCACCCGCCAGACAAATGGTGAACCCCTTCATGATTCCCTCCAAATAGTCATCATCTGGTGACCCTCTCAGGGCGTCCATGACCCACTCCGCAAGCTTTTGGAGATCGATCCCCTTTTGAGTACGGACCTTTCTGGCTGCGTCGGGCGGCATGAAGCTTCCAAGGACACTCTCAGAAGTCACCCGTGTCAGCATCCGCATAGCCTTCACCTTCCCGTCACTCTTGAATTTCTTCAAACCAAGCAGAAGTTCCACCTCCTCGAGGAGGATGGTCACCTCGAAGGTCAGGAAGATAAAAGTGTGGGTCTGGGGATGCCAGACCTCCACTAGCGCGCCCATAGCCGCCCAGTCCATACGAATCTTCTCGTAATGCTTGGCGTGAATAAGGAGCCCCTACAGATGCCACTTCGAGAGTATGGCCCTCATGCCAATGGAGATATTGGAAGTCAGCTTTGAAAGCCATGGCAGCTTGGAAAACTTCCTCGGGCCTGGGAAGAGTGGATATGGCTGGGAGAGGAAAGAAAGAAGAAATGAAGGAAGTAAGAAGAAGGTTCACATGGAGAATCTGAAAAGAGTCGGCTTACCATATGCGACATGATCGTCCCACTCAGATGACCCTCGAGGTCGGAAAGTCGCCTAATCTCGCTGTTAGGCTTGCTCCTCTTCATAACGCGGGAAGACTCTCCTTCCATCCTGAAATCTCTAGATTCTCTTCTCCTTCCTCTCCTGAGCTTCCAAAACCCACCTTGGTGCATTTGAATGAACTAGCCTAAGGGGAGTTCTTATAGGAAGGGAAGATCACTACAGGACAGAACATGTCACATCAGCGGTCGCTAT
The DNA here is from genome assembly GCA_022559845.1 of Amorphophallus konjac. NCBI lineage: Eukaryota > Viridiplantae > Streptophyta > Magnoliopsida > Alismatales > Araceae > Amorphophallus > Amorphophallus konjac. The sequence continues at coordinate 13,412,319 of CM040121.1, forward strand.
CAGGATTTTATCTGGATGTCCTTTGAACAGTGGTGCGATTCTGCTATGATTCTGCTACTTTATGATGTTGCTAACCTTTGCTGGCCTGTGCAGGTTTTACTAACGGACGTCTTTGTCCTATCTCGTGTCCCACCTTTCATTGGTTGGTCCCACCTTGTCATGCATCGTAGTATATAATACCTACGCTACTAGAACATGTCGAGGACCTTGCGGCCCGAACGAATCTGGGATTTGAGTTCCCCTTCAACAAAAACGGTGATGATCCCGGAAGAATTTGGGTTGTACGGATAGGCCGTTAATTTGTGGTAGCATGGGGACGACGGTTCCATTCAGTGAGTTGGTGCGCGGATAAACGGGCCCCAGCCCAGTATCAGCTCACCGGGTCGGTATCCTGACCCGTTCTTCACAAGTTGACAATATTATCCTTGGCTATTTTCTATTTTAGTTTGTTTTAAATTTTTCTTTGAACCCAGCATGCATTCATATAGGACTTTGATTTATTGCGGAAGATCATTCAAGTGATTCGATTGTGAAAGCCGTTGTGCTCCAATTCCCACAAATATGAGATATTCCACTCCGAATGAAATACCGAGTTTTCTTGAGACAGCCCCGACGTTGCTCTTCCAAAGGAGACCCTTGTTTGGACAGACCCTCAGATATTCCTTTACCTTTTTTGACCCACCTTGGCCGCAGCACTTCCACATTGGCTGGTAACCGCTCCCCAAAGGTGAAACCTCCGGTTTATGACCCAGGTACTTCCACACCGAGAAGTTGGTCTCCTTTTGTTTCGTGCCTGAGCGCACATCTCACCCTCCCTTAGTTGATCTCCGTTCAAGCAATCGTCAATATTTGAAAGACCTTCTTCAAGGTCGCCTCATTGAAACTCCAGGAAAGATTCCAAACAGTAACGTCAAAAGCGTGTCTCATCACACCTTGGCATCAACTTATCAGTCCGCTCCCACTTCACTCCACTCCACTTCGATACCATTCCACTACGTATCGCTCCCTTGCAAAGCAGACGCCAAGGCGGGGCAGCTGTAGACACGCCATTCCTGACGTCTCCTGAGAAAGTCTCATATTATTATACGACGCCCTGCGACGGCTTACGCATTTCGAATCACTTAGAGTACTTCCTTTTCTTGAGTCTTCTTCCGCCCTTTTCGGCATCCGGAATCGTCTCGTCACGGCATTCGGACGGCATCAACACCAGTCAGACGCATCAAAAGGTTCCGGAACCAAGAAGGGTGTCTGCCGGGCCCCCGCCGACGCCTGATCTAAGGACCCGGGTGGGTCTTAATGGGGGCGTCCAGGCCCCTGGACGCCCCCATATTTTTAATTTATTTAATTTATTTTTTCAAGGCTTAAACTAAATAAAAAAATATATAAATTAATGGAGGCGTCCAAGACCCTGGACGCCTCAATAAAAACAAAAAATAAAAAATATATATAAATTGCCAGTTGGCATACAAAAACAAAAAAAATAAATAAATATCTATATATTAATGGAGGCGTTCAGGCCCCTGGACGCCTCCATAAAAACAAATAAAAAATTCAAAAATGCCAGCCCTGGTATAAAAGACAAAAGAAAAATAAAAAATAATATGATTTTGGAGGCGTCCAGTCCCCTGGACGCCTCCATAAACTCCCTCACGGGCGCCGGCCACCGAACGACGGTTTGTCGTGTGTGAAAAAATCTAAAATATAGAGACGTCCGGTCAGCTGGACGCGCCCATTTCTGAATCACGAGGCGCCGCTCACAAAACCACGCGTTGTGCCAAACCGCGTGCGGCCGTCGTCGGTTTTCGGTGGACATGCTTGAGGCGTCCGGGACCCTGGACGCCTCTACAAAAGTATTCCAAAAAAATCAATAAAAATAGAATAAAATATTATTTCGGCCCTGATGGAGGTGTCCAGGGTCCTGGACGCCTCCACCCTCCGGAGCTCTATAAATAGAGCCCCACCCCCTCAGTTCTAGGAGAGCTTCTAAGTGATCCGATAGGCTGCCGGAGCCCAGAGGCTACGGAGTCATTTTTCTAACCCGTGGGGTCTTTTGTAGGTGGAGGTTCTACCGGCTTCTCGGGTGCCCACGCTCGCGAGAGGAAGGTCGTCTTCATCCACCGCGCTTCTACGTCGTCCCCACGCTGCCGGAGCTCCGCCGAATTTCACCACCGGCACATCCAATAAGCCAACTCTTTCCTTTTCTTCGTAGTTCTTTTGCATTCATCATCTCGCATCCATCATCTCATTTTCCTCCTACTCGAGTCCGAGAGGGGTTTAAAAGATAACACCAACCAGGTGTGTGTCTTCCCGTTATTTCGTCGTTTTTATTGCAAGGATATGAATACTACACATTCATCTTTCTAAGCCACTTGTCATTTGTTTGTCGTTGTTTTGCAAGGGTACCCGAGGAAAGCCCTCTCCGTCGGCCGGCCGGAAGGAGAGGAAGAAGCAACCCGCCATCTCCCGCTCTTGAGGTAGGCGCGATCACTTTCTTATTTTGGGGTCTTTCGGCCCCTGGCGATCATATCTTGTCATCGAGGCCGCGGCGAGTCACTTCCCCAATGGCCGTTTAAATTGCTGTTTCCTATATTCTCTTTATATTTTGTTATATTCTGCTTATATCATCGAGGCCGCGGCGAGTCACTTCCCCAATTGCCGTTTAAATTTCTCTTCCTATAATCTCTTTATGTTTTGTTATATTCTGCTTATATCATCGAGGCCGCGGCGAGTCACTTCCCCAATGGCCGTTTAAATTTCCGTTCTTATACTCTCTTTATATTCTGTTACATTCTGCTCCTATCATCGAGGCCGCGGCGAGTCACTTCCCCAATGGCCGTTTAAATTCCCGCACTTTGTATTCTCTTCATATTCTGTCATCTTATTATCTGCTCATATTCTCGAGGCCGCGGCGAGTCACTTCCCCAATAGCCGTTTCAATTCTTGTTATTTAATTTTTGCACCATTCCCGTCCCCCCGAGGCCGCGGCGAGTCACTTCCCGCTATGGCCGTTTGAACCCCATATCTTGCTATATTATACTTGTCCCGCTCGCCCCGCCGGAGTAATCTCCCGTGGTGGCCCCTTCTCTCTTCTCTATCATCTCTGTGTTGCAGCAAAACAAGCAAACAACCAAAAAAAGAAGGAGCCCGCGCGCTCTCCGCTCCCTCTTCCCAGCTCTTCGCCTTGCCGCGTGACGTCGCTCACACCATCCTCGCCCGTACCTCGCCCGCGCCGTCCCCACCTCGCCCACGCTCCACCCCGTCGGCCGCCGGAGAGAGAGGGAGAGAGGAGAGAGCGTGAGAAGAGAGAGGGAGAGAAGAGAGAATGAGAGGGGAGAGAGAGAAAAGGGGTTATATTTAGGAAAATCTGGAAATTCGAAAAAATCCTGAAAAATATAAAATTACACCCTTGCGATCCTCGGAACGCACCGATCGCAACGGTACCACACTCGCCTAGGTGAACGGCCCAGTTCACCCGCAATGAGATTCCAAAGGAATTACCGAAACACACATCGGGAATCGAAAAACACACACGGAACAAGTCACGGAACGCTTCCGGGCCTCCGAAACAGCTCCGGATCGCGCTGATCCGAACACGGAAGATGTCCGAAACAAAATTTCGGACACAACGGAGTCGGACACTCCGAGAAACCAGATTCGGGACCTACAAAGAGGGATCCGAAAAACCCGGGGCATTACAATAATGATGCAGGACATGTAGATGTTGATTCTACTACACCCGTCACATCTTGTGACATCGATGAGGGAGGGGTGCTAAGAGACACTATTGCTACTACATTATGGCTCCAGAAGTAATAATTTGTTGATAATTTTCAGACACTAGTAGACTATATTCAGAACATGGTGATGTTTATGTTTATATTGAACCTGGCCATTTGATTTAGTGTTATTGCTACTCTCTAATTTTAAATGCTTACTTCATTAGTGTATTGTAATGTATTCATATGGTAAGTTTGCAATGTATAGGATTTAGTATTTTAAAGTAACTATACATGCCCGGTATATATTTGCAGGTTTATTGTGCATCAACTCCAATGTATTTCATCATATTTGTTGCCCCCATTCACCTGTGTGAATAGCATGGGCAATCGTGGGTGGTGGAGCGTACAGTCGAGCAACCCCACCTAATTTATGTATGCTGTCTTCATATGAGTTTTATGGATGATGGCAGCATCATGTCATTGTAGACACGCCATTCCTGACGTCTCCTAAGAAAAGTCTCATATTACTATACAACGCCCCGCAACGGCTTACGCATTTTGAATCACTCGAGTGCTTCCTTTTCTCGGGTCTTCTTCTGCCTTTTTTGGCATCCGGAATCGTCTCGTCACGGCATTCGGACGACATCAATACCAGTCAAACGCATCGGGAGCTTCCGGAATCAAGAAGGGGGTCTACCGGGCGGCCGCCGACGCCTGATCCGAGGACCCGGGTGGGTCTTAATGGGGGCGTCCAGGCCCCTGGACGCCCCCATCTTTTTAATATTTTTATTATTTTTCTCAGGGCCCAAAACCAAATAAAAAATAAAAAATATATATATAATAAATTAATGGAGGCGTCCAGGACCCTGGACGCCTCCATAAAAACAAAAAAATATATATGTTTGTAAAATGCCAGTTGGCATAAAATAAAACAAAAAAAAATATAATATATATTAATGGAGGCGTCCAGGCCCCTGGACGCCTCCATAAAAACAAATAAAAAATTCAAAAATGCCAGCCCTGGTATAAAAGACAAAAGCAAAATAAAAAATAATATAATTTTGGAGGCGTCCAGGCCCCTGGACGCCTCCATCAACTGCCTCACGGGCGCCGCCCACCGAACGACGGTTTGTCGTGTGTGAAAAAAGCCAAAATATGGAGACGTCCGGACAACTGGACGCGCCCATTTCTGAATCACGAGGCGCCGCTCACAAAACCACGCGTTGTGCCGAACCGCGTGCGGCCGTCGTCGGTTTTCGGTGGACCTGCTTGAGGCGTCCGGGACCCTGGACGCCTCCACAAAAGTATTCCTAAAAAAATCAATAAAAATAGAATAAAATATTATTTCGGCCCTGATGGAGGTGTCCAGGGTCCTGGACGCCTCCACCCTCCGGAGCTCTATAAATAGAGCCCCACCCCCTCAGTTCTAGGAGAGCTTCTAAGTGATCCGATAGGCTGCCGGAGCCCAGAGGCTACGGAGTCATTTTTCTAACCCGTGGGGTCTTTTGTAGGTGGAGGTTCTGCCGGCTTCTCGGGTGCCCACGCTCGCGAGAGGAAGGTTGTCTTCATCCACCGCGCTTCTACGTCGTCCCCACGCTGCCGGAGCTCCGCCGAATTTCACCACCGGCACATCCAATAAGCCAACTCTTTCCTTTTCTTCGTAGTTCTTTTGCATTCATCATCTCGCATCCATCATCTCATTTTCCTCCTACTCGAGTCCGAGAGGGGTTTAAAAGATAACACCAACCAGGTGTGTGTCTTCCCGTTATTTCGTCATTTTTATTGCAAGGATATGAATACTACACATTCATCTTTCTAAGCCACTTGTCATTTGTTTGTCGTTGTTTTGCAAGGGTAGCCGAGGAAAGCCCTCTCCGTCGGCCGGCCGGAAGGAGAGGAAGAAGTAACCCGCCATCTCCCGCTCTTGAGGTAGGCGCGATCACCTTCTTATTTTGGGGTCTTTCGGCCCCTGGCGATCACATCTCTTCATCGAGGCCGCGGCGAGTCACTTCCCCAATGGCCGTTTAAATTTCTGTTCTCATATCCTCTTTATATCCTGTTATATTTTGCTTATATCATCGAGGCCGCGGCGAGTCACTTCCCCAATGGCCGTTTAAATTTCTGTTCTCATATCCTCTTTATATCATGTTATATTTTGCTTATATCATCGAGGCCGCGGCGAGTCACTTCCCCAATGGCCGTTTAATTTCCGTTCCTATATTCTTTCTATATTCTAATATATTTTGCTCATATCATCGAGGCCGCGGCGAGTCACTTCCCCAATGGCCGTTTAAATTTCCGTTCCTATATTCTTTCTATATTCTATTATATTTTGCTCGTATCATCGAGGCCGCGGCGAGTCACTTCCCCAATGGCCGTTTAAGTCTCTGTTCTTATATTCTCTTTTATATTCTGCTATATTCTGCTCATATTCTCGAGGCCGCGGCGAGTCATTTCCCCAATGGCCGTTTCAATTCTTGTTATTTAATTTCTACACCATTCCCGTCCCCCCTGAGGTCGCGGCGAGTCACTTCCCGCTATGGCCGTTTGAACCCCATATCTTGCTATATTATACTTGTCCCGCTCGCCCCGCCGGAGCAATCTCCCGTGGTGGCCCCTTCTCTCTCTTCTTTCATCTCTGTGTTGCAGCAAAGCAAACAAAACAAACAAAAAAGAAGGAGCCCGCGCGCTCTCCGCTTCTTCCTCTCCCCCGCTCTTCCACGAACCGCGTGACGTCGCTCACAGTCATGATCTACCTGAAGTATGGGCAATGATGGTTTGGGAGACAATGACATAATTGTTCAATGGTTGGATGTCCGGTTGTGAAAATCCTATTTGAATGGATGATAATAATTCATTCCTCCCTTAGCCCAATCCATTTCTTTACCTTCCTCTTGCACTACAATGTATCATGATTTATTGTAAAATTCATGTACGTGATATTGTTCGATTTATTCCTCACCTTTTGATATAAGAATTGGTGTTTTAACTTTTTAAATTTGTCCCTCATTTTCAGTTGAAAGGTATAACAGTTTCATATCAACTCAAGTATGTGAATTTTTAAAATTTATTTATCATCTTTTCAATCTCTCATTTACAACATTCATTCTCAGAGCTGACCAAGTATTCTTACTTTGGCTTGATAATCATAACACTCTTATAAAGGTCAAATGGCTTCCTATTCCATTAATAAGGTGGTACACATGGTCACTTTTGTATACAGAATTAGTAATTTTACTTCTGATAATGATATATATATATATATATATATATTACTGTTTATATACTTGTGCTATGATATTAGAGTTACTTCTTTCGAACATTTACAATTATTTTTACTCTCTTGTTTTAACTACTTACTTTATTGAATTATTCAATACCAGGGTGATCATTTGTCATTTATAAGTTTCATTTCATCATTTATATTGACCTTCTTTTATAGTTATATCAATGCCAGGGTGATCCCAATCTGAACTAGTTGATTTGAGGTGCAAATGCTGTTATTCGGTAAGTTTATATCATGTCAATGCAGTAATGAATCTTTGCTGTATTTTATTGGCACGTAGTAATCCAAAAATAGCTCTGATGTATTTTAATGCCATTTCGGTATCGTATCATGTTTCAGGCGGCCACAAAATAGCCAGTGGGAGACACCTCTCAGTCATCATGCTACGTTTGTTTCTGCAAATTTGATACACCATTGAGTAGTTATCTTAATGATTATACGATGTAGGTACATATGATGATGAGGAAGCTGCAGCCAGGGCATATGATCTTGTTGTGCTGAAATGTTGGGGGTGCATTTATCAGTTTCATTTCATCTTACTCTCCTAACATTTTGAAGATGTTTTTTACATCATTTGTCATTTATCAGTTTCATTTCATTTATATTGACCTTCTTCCATAGTTATATCAATACCAGGGTGATCCTAGTCTGAAACAACTGATTTGAGATCAAAACTTCTTGATGGTGTCAAATGGTGAAATTCATATTAGTGTATTTTTTTTCATTTAATAAAACCTTTGTCTAATGTTATTATTTGATTTGTTTCTATCTAGTCTGTGCTTTTAAATCAGTATCTCTTAGATGGTTATGCTATTCAATCAATCAATCATTTTTTGAAGGTACTTCATTATCAATAGTGTCTTGTCTTTCTCAAATACTGTTATTCGGTAAGTTCATATCTTGTCAATGCAGTTGGGAAACTATCAAAGCAGTGTGGTTAATAAGATATATTTCTGGACTTCAATGTTTATGTTAATTCAATAAAAATATTTTTGCCTTTTCTTCTGAGACTGACATTGAAAGTGTCCATAGAGTTTGATTTTGTAGTCCAAGTACCTTCGTTATCAATCCTTTCCATACTTTGTCCAATATTTAATTTTTTGTTCTTTGACATGTAGTAATCTAAAACTAGCTTTGCTATGTTTTAATGTTATTTGAGTATTGTATCATATCTCAGGCATCCACAAAATAGTTAGTGAGAGACACCTCTCAGTCAGACGTTTAGTAATGAATCTTTCAGTTCACAAAGCTCATATATAAAGTGGGGTTACATTTAATCTTAACAAGGATTTTTCGCCTTTGTCTTACATGGGTATCCAAACACTACTGCTTGGGATATAATTTTGGTTATGATTCTCTGGGTCACCATATACAAGGTGATCTACATGTTAGGCTTGCTCTGTGGACCGGCTTTGAGTCAGTGAAATTTTGCCAGGAGCATCCAAAGTAACATGGGACCTCTAGTGATGCCCCGTGCCCGCAGAAGAGTATTCCTTGTTGTTGTGTAGAGGTTCAATAACGGTTGAAATCTATGGAGTTTGATAATCCATACCTTGGTGATTGCCACCATGTTATTATATGAGATAATGATGATTGTTTCATCCAATGTAAAGGCTATGTTCCTGTCTTCTTCAAAAATGTATGAAATTTAATATATTATATTTAATTGAAAGATGTAAGTCACAGTCATAACTGAGTGTATGAATTACTAAAATCAATTGAAAGTGCTTTCACAGTTGGAAAGAGAGGACCCAACTGTGGATATTTCCTTATCTACAAATCACATCATATATATATATATAAATATATATTACAAAAATTAAATAAACGCAACTATGTTAAGCGTAGATGCATTAACAAAACATATGCAATAACATAGCATATGCAACTATGTTAATGCAGCTATGCATTTGTGCAGCTATGTTTGACATAGTTGCACTTTATGTTGTAGATATGTAAAAAAAAATTATAGGCATTTTTTTTTAGAATGGGGAGGGAGAACAGTAAATTTTTTCAAGGTATAATTTTTTTTTCATGTGTCATAATATATAGTAATATTATTATTGACATTATAAAATAAACGTGGTCAATAAGTTGATCTCTCCATAAATGGATATTATAAAATCTGTGATTTTTTTAACATTATAATGTAATCATATCTTTTCTTCGCGAGATAATTTTCACAAATAAGTTATAGTGCATTGATAAAAAATATCCAAAATTTATTAATAGACCGAGAGTTCGCTAACCACCTCACGAAAGCGGAGAGTAATATGTGATTTAGTGAAGAGGTTAGCCAGTTAACCGAAAGGTAGTGCGCACAAGATCTCGGTATGTTCACCGAACGGTACTAGATTGTTACGAACTAGAGATTTTCATTTGTGTACAATTATTTAATTGACAGAAAGATAATGCGCAACTAATTATTTTTAAGGAAGATTTGTGTACAATTATTAAGTTTATTAATAATTTGTGAACAAATATTTTTCGCACATATTTGGAATTACGTTTGAAATGAAAGATAAATATTTTATATTAATATTTTCATAATTACATATGTTATTAAATTATTTTTCATTAAATATTTACATTTAATAAATTTAATAAATTATTTACTTCATTCTAAATTGATTAAATAAATATATTAATTAAGTTGGACATATATTGAAAGACATTTAAGATAATTTGTGGGATAGGAGACGCAAAATATAAAAAATAAAAAGTATTAAAAATAACGTTGGGATGGGAGGAGCATTTAAGTCAATATATAGAGTTATCTCATAGTTTATGACTTAATAAAATTAAAGTAATTGGAATAAAAGAGTAGTTAATCTATTTTGTCTTAGAGAGATAACCTATTACCTATCAAAATAAATGAGCACAATTGACAGACTAACTTACGGAGGAATATTTCTTCGTTTGTCTATCCCTCTTTCTAAGAGAGAATTAAGATTGTTCCGAGGGAAATGTGACTAAAAAATAAATTTTCCTTGTTAGGGGCCTTAGGGCACGGGACGGAGGGATTGATAATAAATCATCCTTTGTCAGGGGTTTTGAATTAATTTTTCTTATTTTAAAATTATAAAAACAATTAAATATATATTTTATGTTTTTGATTAAAAGGCATGCCCTCGAGAGAGGGTGACCTAAAAATAAGACACGCGACGGAACAAAAAAAATGAAAAAAAAAACAAAAGGAAAAGACGTCCCAAATTTTCTTGGTGGTCTCGGGGAAGCATCGGAGCGTCCCCCGGATTTCGTCCCTCTGGGGTTTATGACTTTATTCTCTTGTCCAGAGCGGAATTTTGTCTTTTGCGCTTTTCCGTATTTCTCGGGTGATCCTGTGCATATTTTGGGGTTTTCAGGAGAAAATTCCCCCCAAAATGGGAGGCCTTTAGATCCTCCGTTGGCGATCCGGGGGCGAGGATCTATAAATTCTCCTTTTTCTATCTGAATCTCCGCTGTAACTGTGTATTTCCCCTGTTTTTATCCATTCCCCCCCCCTCTTTAATTACGGCATCAGGGTTTGGGATTATTCTTCCTTCTTTTTGCTTGCTTCGTTTCCACTTCTTTGGTGGTTCTGTTGCGTTGTTGCTCTCTAGGGTTTACTTTTTTTGCCCCCTTTCTTTTCTTTTGAGATCGCTGCCTCTTTTCTTTGTATTTCCCCATCATTTTCTGCTTGTTTCTTTTGTAAAGTTCGCATCTCTCTTGTTTTTTCCCCCTCAATTTTCTGACCAGTGTTCGTCGGGAGTACTACTCAATTCCAAAGATTCATGTTGTTTTGTATCTGGGTCTACTCAATTCTATAGAAAATTTTGTTCTTTGAGTTGTAGAGGAGGTTTTGTGTTGGTGCAGCTACTGATCACTCCAGGGCTAGCAATTTTCTGTACCCTCTCATGCATGGAAGCGAGATCTGGGCAAGGGATCATGGCGGGTAGGGAGCAATTTATAATGGGTTTGCAGAAGAACCCAGTGCAGCCACAGCCACAGCCACAGTCACAGCCGCAGCCGCCGGCGCCCAACATGCGGCTGGCCTTCACCCCGGACGGCACTGCCGTCTACAAGCCGGTGGCCGGCAGCTCCCCCACCTATCAGACCGCTGCTGGCGCCGGAGGGGCCACGGGGGGCAGCGGAGAGAGCGCCGCTCCAGCGGTGCCTTCCCATGGGCTAAACATGAACGTGCTAGAGCCAGTAAAACGGAAGCGAGGGCGCCCGAGGAAGTACGGGCCGGACGGGGCCATGGCCCTCGGGCTGGTCCCTGTTTCCCCTCCTCCGGTTGCTTCTGCTGCCGCTGGGTCGGCTGTATTCTCTTCCCCTACATGTGGGGTCCTTCCGAGTTCGGCATCATCTCCGACGTCGGCATCGGCAGCTGCCGTGAAGAAGCCGAGGGGCCGGCCGCCGGGTTCGGGCAAGAAGCAGCAGATGGATGCTCTGGGTAAAGTCTCAACTTCCAGCTACCCACCCGTTGCTACTCTTTATGGTCTGCTGGTTCTTTCTATGTCTTCGTGGACTTGTCATGTGGTGAGTATGTGTCGTTTCTTTGATACGTGCGATGTGGCCGAGGCCTGTGATGTTGCAGCCAGTAATGATTCATCTTCTTGCGTTTTAAAGCTTCTTGGTCGTCCGACTTCTGACAAGGAAAGATTTTACTCCGTCAAAGAAGACAGGAAAAGCTTTTTATTAGTTCTGCTACATACTTTGTTTCAAGGTCTGCTGCATACTTTGTTTCAACTGTCGACCTGAGTCACCTGACCTCATGGGAATTTTATTTTAACCATGTGCCATTCATTCTTTCTCTGACAATAGGCATTTGCTTGAAATGCAGTGCTTGCTGTTTCTTTATTTTTTAAAGTCTTGTCTAATAATGCTTACTTGATATTTTTGATAATTATTTATAATTCTAAACAAATTATTCTCTGTTATTCTAAGTTCAAGATGTAGTAGCCTAAACGCTATGCAAGTTTGATAAATGCATCCAATTTCCAAAAGTGAAATAGTTGAATATATCTCAAGTTCCACAATTAACCGATTCATATAGGAAAAAGTTTGGGTGGATGAAGATTGGATATTCTTTTGTGTTTCCTCCACGTATATGTTTCTATGTATCTCAGTTTGAAGTCATTTCCTTTTGCTCAAGTTTACATAGTTGGGTGTGTAACTCTATCAATTTCTCCATTTAGATCGTTTATATATACACACACAGCGCTAAACTGTCATGCGTTGTATGTTTTCTTTCTGCATATCCATCTTCTTCTAACACAAAGTGTTTTATTTATTTGTACTTGTTTTCTACTAACTAAACTTTGAAAATTATTTTAATTAATTTTTTACATTAAATCTTGTGTTCATAAAAAAAATGTTCTGCAGGATCAGCTGGCATGGGATTTACTCCACATGTTATTACTGTTCAAGCTGGAGAGGTATTATTATGTCAGTTTTTTGCAAATGTGCTGCTTATCTATATTGTGTATTTGTTCACTCGGCACTTAAAGCAATTGCATTTCTTTTTTAATTCTGCTGCTCTGGATAATCTATTATGCATCTTTGAAATTTTCTTTCAAAAAAAATTATTCATCTTGGAAATTTATAGCTATGATTCATTAATCTCCACCCATTTATACTGGTTGTGAGCCCATTCTTACCCTGTTCTCCCTTGTGGTGGAGCTTTGAGGAGCTGTGCCATGGCCGTATTTTTTTTCTTTTGTTGTATTTGTGTTTCAAGAACAAGAATTGTGCTTCTGTTTGCTATTTGCTGATAGTTTTTTTTTTGAAAGTGGCTATTTGCTAATAGTTGCCCTAGAGAATATCACATTTTCCTGTGTGAAACTTGTTTCTTTCCTTCTTTGTCCAAACTTCTGTCAAAGTGCGGGGGATCACTTTACGATTGCTCTCTAGTTGCAAGAGCTTAATTATGCAAGTAATGAGGCACATTCTCTATGCACCAATTGGAGTTATGGGACTTGTTGGGCTCTTTTTGCTGAAGTTATCTTGTCTGCTTGTTTGATACAACCTTATTGATGTTTATGTTGGGCAGGCATCAGATCAGAAGACCTTGCCAAGTCCTTTGAACATTCATTTGGTTTGACTAACCTAAAGTTGATGAGATAAGGTTGATCATGAATTTTAGTCATTTTGGAATGCATTGCCTTAATAAATAAGAAGTTGATCACTAACATTGGTGCTTTGCTGGTTCATGAGATAGTGCTTTGCATTGTTGCTGGTTGCTTCAGTCTCCATCCTCCTTATAAATTGCTTGTCTGTTGAGTGTTATTATTTGACGCAAAGAGCCATGAATACTGATTAGTTGCTAGAAATCCACATCCTGCAAAGGAATAATCTTATTTCCTAGATAAGATGCTTCAGGTTTGCTTCTGGATTCACCAGGGCACATTGTATTTCTCTCCCCTGATGCCTGCAATACAATTCTCTTTTTCAGTGTGTTCTGGAGGAATTTTCCATGTCAGAAATGTTCGAATGGCAAATTATGTAATTTCAAATTCTACATGTAATATTCTCTCAGTTGATTCTTTCTGTGTAATGCAAGAGGCCCTTGTAGTTGGTGCGCCTTTTCTACACTGCATTTTGATCACACTCTACATTCTGAACAAGATTCTTTGAACAGGTTCCATATTGCTGTAGTAACGCATGTATACCCTTCACTGTTGGTTATGGAAGTGGGGATGTCACAGGTTGTCACTAATGGGAGCTCGATTCTTCTCACAACCACTAGGTGACAACCTCTTGTTGTGGGGTTTGTTTATTAAGTCTGCAATGGGAGTTCCTTATGTCACAAGTAGATGGTGAAAAACTTGTAAAAATCCTTGTTTAAATGTAAAGTGCTCCATGTCTTGGTGCAAATTGACATCAATTGCAGTGATTACCACTCATTACCAACCAAAAGCAAGCTTAGATACATTTATAAATCTCTTTATGACTGGTAGAAATTGATCTTATTAGAAGTAATAAATGAAAGGGGGAGACCATTCATTTTGGTAATATTACAAATCATGTGGGGACATATGCTGTGGTTGGTAGGGAAAGGAAATGCCGCATAAGGTATTTTTATTGGCTACTTGATTTATTTTTGACTTTCGTGTTCTGTGTAAGGCTTGTCCAAGTGACAATATTGTGACATGAACTGGTGAATGAATTACATTTAGTTACCTGGATTTAATTTTTGTTGTCCCACTCTATTCAGAAATGGTGTTTACAATCACTGTACCTACCTCTCCGTCATTAGTGAATATATCGACTGTTATTGAGAGATGTGGATGGTTGAGTGGCCATTGTGTAAATGGTAGAAAAATCTGGGTAAAGTTGAAAGTGCAAACAAAATTATAATAAGTATACTAGTGTATGTTACTTTAAATACCATTTGAAAGCGCTTCTTATCAAATTTTCTTCATGCTCTTTTGCATATCTTCTGTAATAATCTTAGTGATTTATTTTGAAGCTTTGCACATAAAGGCAAACACTTCATCTTTGATAACGTGAAATATCTTATCCTTGTTCAATAGAAAACCATTTGCACTGCATGACAAGGGAACTAGGCAAATAACTTTATGGGGTTTTTGCAAATATATCTCTGTAATCTGTCATATTTGTATCTATACTCGATTCTCAACCATCATCATAAAAATATTCCTGAATACATCCAAATGGTTATGGTTATACCCTTGCTGCAACTTCCATTTGGTTAATAATAACTTAAGTGCTATTTGATTGTCTCATTTCAACCCTCAGACTGGGTTTTTATGTGGCTATTGTGACTAGATGAGATCTATTGTGTCTTAAGGTTTTATTTTATTTTTTTGTATTTTGTAACTTTTTTGTAGCGTCTTTTAGGAATATTCCTTTAGAGTGGACAGCCTAGAGATTGGGAGTGTATAAGACATTTTTAGTGGTATTCTTCACATTTTTTGAAAGTTGTGGGTATAGATGTAAATACATTACATTACAGGGAGTACATTGATAATAATATCTAACTTTAGTTATTTTTTAGAATTATCTCAGGAATATTTGCATGAATCGATAAACTTTCCTTTTTCATAAAAGTATTCGTCTAAATCATGGTCACATGAATGCCTTCTTAAAACAAAAACTTGTCAGGAAGGCCCTTTTTAATTACATGAACTCCTATATTAAGGGTCGTATACCATTATGCGGCCCTCTTTCATAAGGATATCGAAAATTCTTTGAGTGTTTTCCAAAGGAAATGAGTACTCATCGGACAACCGCCAACCAAGATACCATTTGGTGGGCTTCACATGGCTCGGGCCTACTCCATCCATTCTCGGATTGGGAAATGTAAATGAGGCCACAATGTGGATTGCATTGGCCGAGAAATTTTGTCTGTTCCAGGGATGGGGTCGAGGAGGATCAACTTGATGATTTCTCATCTTAATCACCCCTGATTGAATCAACTTTTCTACTTCATTTTTGAAAGATGCAGCAGTTTTCAACAACATGGCCTAATATGCGATGATATAAGCAATAGTTGGGCTCATTTGTTTTGTTGACATCGGTAGGCTTCCGAGGTTCCGGTAGAGTTATGAACTTCTTTATATAGAGCTCTAACAACTTTTCAGTGTGTTCCTTTATGAAGGAATATGACGTCTTCATCCGCTCTGCTAATGTCGTTGTTGGTGTCCTTCCTTCAGGCTTTTGTCAGCATTGCCTGAACTTGAACCTCCTCCATTATTGTTGTTTGCCGGGGAGAAGTCCATGGTGTTCACTTCTTTCTTGGTGGTTTGACAGTCCTTGGATGACTTAGCCTTAGAGTGAGTGAAGGTGGGATTATCAACAATGAAACATTTCGATCTCCGTTACCACATTGTTAAGCTGATCGAAAGTTCTGATGTTGGTGCCGAGGAACTTCTCACTAACTTCAGTTGCTAAGCCCCTTCGACATATTTTAATGGCCTCTTTTGGGACTAGAGGGTTATCACATTTCATGTTGAAATCCCTCTATCATTTGGTGAAGTCCAAGGTTGTTTCTCTTCACTTTGGTCGGAGAGAGCATAATTCGGCCAAGGAGACCTTCCCCTTGGTTTGAAAATGGTCAAGGAATTTCTTTACATGTTTGCCCAATTAGCCACTAAATTGGGTTTTAATCTCGAGTATCATTGGAAAGCGGTACCTGTGAAAGATGTTGGAAAGTAACAGAGGAGATAAGATTCCTCCAAAGCCATTTCACCCATGGTTGTTATGTAATAGGCCAAGTCTTCATGAGGTGAACTCTGGCCATTAAACATTTGGAATTTAGGGGCCTTGGAGTAATCCGATGGAAGCCTCTTGAACTGGTGGTGTAGAGAGTAAGGCACACTATATAAATCGATAGTGGCAAGGCCTTCACCATGCTGGGTAAATTTGGCCCCTACTATTCGTTCAATTAAATGCCGTTGAGCCATCGTATTTTTTGTGGCTGGCATCTGCAATGACCGTGTGTCAGGTTCAGCATGAGGAGCCCTGAAATCCACCTCTACTGCGATTGTATTGGCCGCTGCGTCAGGTGAATTGACCCAGGAGGATCAAAATTGCCTGGTTACCCTGGGGGAATTGGTTGACGGATGGTGGTGCGGGATGTCAATACGCCGCGTCCGTTGTGACATTTCTTGCAAAAGATTAGTCACCTCTATTTGTAGACGTTGTGAACTTCCCCAATTGCCAGCTTCAGCCGGATCTTGGGGCAGATTCCTCAGAAGGGGGTTATTCTTGGCTTGATCGTGGTCATCATCTGGCACACTCTTTCCTTCTTGAGCCTGCACTTGTTGAGATCATGATCCGGTTGGGTAATTCTTTTGGGCCTGCTGTCTTCTGGCCTGAGCACGGGTTATAGGACCACCCTGATTTAAAGAGTGGGCTGCTTCGACTGTCTTCTGGCCTGAGCACGGGTTATAAGACCACCCTGATTTAAAGAGTGGGCCGCTTCGGCTGGATCTTTGGGTATTAAAGGCGGCCGATTATCAGAGGAAGAAGTATAACAGGTGTAAATATTTATGGTGTCGTCGGTAACTTGCACCACCCTCCTCTTTTTCTGGGGGTGCGAGTCTGGCCGAGCAGGTGCATCTAGTTAGTCGAGAATTGATACTCAAGGTGAGGGAGCCCCAATACAATCTGTCACTTTGGCTCGGATTGCTTCTGAGGGTTGAGGGGCTTTGTTGGGCTTCTTGTAAACCCCTTTTCTTTTCTGCCTATGAGGGTGGAGGGTTTGTAGTTCTTGGATAGCTGACCCTTCGGCTTGCTGCTAGGCTGACGGCTGGGTAGGGTGGACTACCAGGGCCTTCCTAATTGCACGGGCCTCCTCCTTGGTGACCCATATTTGATTAATGTGGAGCTGACATGCTCTACGGAATTGCCACCTTGCTTGGATTTAGGGACTTTGGGCTTCGGCCGGTGCACTTGCTTTTGACTTGAGGTTGGGCTCCGACCTTCGTCATTCTTCGCCTTGTCTTGACGAACCCGATGGAGTATGCCAAAATGGTTGGAGGGGGATATTGTCGGGACATGTCGGTCTCGTGGCAAGATTGGATTGCCTCCATCGAGTTGAATGCAGAGGTTGCCGACAATAACTGTCTTGTCGGAATTTGAGGTGGCCGCAACAGGCTTTTTGTCTTTGCGGTGTCGGCATTGCCCCTGGTTGATAGGAGCAGCTTGAATGTGGATGGTGTTAACTGTGTGGCTTCAGAAGGAAGCCTTGTGTTTGATGCCCGCGGGGCAGTTTAAGCCTCGAGGACCACCCCTAGGTAGAAGGGCGATTCTACCACTACTGGAAAGTCGCCGAACATGGTCGGCGTTGCCAGGTAGTCGTACCTAGCATTATTGGCTATGACCAGAGGGTCGTTTGTCACAACAACCATTGTCACCAGAATTTTTGGATTTTCTGCAAAGGTGTAAAAAAGAAATCACATACTTCATAAAGGTAAGGGTATTCTTTGACGAAAAGATGAAATGTGGGAAAAGTCTCACCAGACGTGCTAGTTTGTTGGACCATGAAATTAAAATAAGAGAGTTGGTGCGACATACTTTAGCTAATAAAGAGGAAATGACAATCAAATTATTCCTTTAGTTTATTAACATGTGCACTATTAATTTCGCTCCTTTTGAGTTTATTAGACGATTTGGGTTTGGTTGGACCTTTCCCCACCAACCACAATTGGTGTTGATTTACATCGGCTTAAATCTTTGATTAACTATCAAAGAAAACCCTAACCTCTAACAATATCCGTTGTGATATTGTGGGCTATGTAGTCCGAGGCATTTTAGACGAGATTTTATTAAATAAATATATATAATTCAGAAATTAAACTATATGTCAATATATTTTTAAAATTTTAAATTCATATTTAAAGTCAATAAATTTTCTAAATTCATTCATTCCTAAACAAGAATTAACACTCATATTGTCACACACAAAAATACACTAAACATGGATAACAATTGCAATATTATAACAAAACTAAAACAAGTAAATAAACAATCAAACAAGTCAATTACATAATTCCATAACAAAAAAGTGTTTCAAATAGTTAGTCTACAATCATAGTCACTGTGAGGGACAGAGAGAGAGAGAGGGGATCGACCCCTCCCTCTGATTGTGTTTGTGTGTGTATGTGTGACAGAGAGAAAGGGACAAGGAGATGGGGGGGGGGAGTGAGAGAAGGGCTTGGCCCTCCGACTGTGCGTGTGTCTGTGACAGAGAGAGAGAGAGAGAGGGAGAGGGAGAAGAGTGAGACTGATGGGGACATCGCTCGCACATCTCTCCGATTGAGATCAGACACGATGCCGAGTTGAGTAGCTAGTCACATGGAGGCATTCACCACTTTTTTTTGATATCATTTCTATGTATTTCCCCTTCTATCAGAGTCATTTTACTATGTTTTTGAGTCATTAAACCCCTTGATTGCTCCCTTGTATAGGAAGGGACATTTAGTTGTTTGTTAGGGGTACTATGATCACGTAAAATGTATGGTTCCTATAAATAGGAGGCCAAAGGCTCTTGAAAAAGCAATGAAGAATTTGAAAATTTGAGAAACCTACTCGTGTGTTCTTTCTTTGGTGAGAAGCCAAGTTAGGGGTGTGAAGCCCTTGGAGGGAGTGAGAAGCTCCTCTCCACTTATCCCTCTCTCTCTATCTCATACCTACGCCCTCTCCCTCTCCCCCTCTCTCTAAAACCTGCGCCCTCCTCTCTCCACCCCTTCACATCACCTTGCACATCAGCCCTAGCCCGCCACCTCACCAGCCACATCACCCCTTTGACCGCCACCTCATCCTACCCCTCCATCTTCCCAAGGGAACATTTACTCCCCTCCCTCTCCCCCATGCAACCTTTCATGAGCTACCATCAATATCCCACCCCACATTAATCCAAAGCCCCATCTCCAAGGCCCCATCCACATCCCCAAGGCACCCCCTTCACTACCCAAGACACCCCTTGGTTTCCCCAGGACCTGCCATTAGGGAGAAACCCTTCCCCTCTCTGCCACCTCACTACCACCTAGGCCACCCCCACCTCCCCTCTCTCCCTTCCCCAACCTGGTCGCACACCCCTCTCCCCCTCC
The DNA here is from genome assembly GCA_022559845.1 of Amorphophallus konjac. Classification (NCBI taxonomy): domain Eukaryota; kingdom Viridiplantae; phylum Streptophyta; class Magnoliopsida; order Alismatales; family Araceae; genus Amorphophallus; species Amorphophallus konjac. The sequence goes on from CM040121.1 coordinate 13,431,884, forward strand.
CTCCATCCCACAGACCCCCTCCCCCTCCCCTCCTCTTCTCCCTCTGAACACTCCTAGCAGGCTTCGCCCCCTCTCCTCTCACAGCTCTCCTCCCTCTCCATCTCTAGCTCTCACTCGGTCCCTGCAGCAACAAGGAGCAGCAACCGCAACACCCGCCTTTGGCATCTCCGGTGACTTCGACGGCAACCCTCCCTCCAGCGACCCAGTCGGGATAGTAGCATCACCTTCCTCACTGTGCCATCAATCTGCTGCTCGCCGTCCTCCACCTGCACCGCCCGTTGCAGTGCCGACTTCACCTTCGGATCAGGTCTGGCCATAGTTGTCAAGGCGACAAGGCGAGCTTGGGGTCCTCGAGTGCCTAAGCGCTTAGGCGTCAAGTTTATAAAAATATCATCATTAATATATACGTAATTTTATATATATAAACTAATCATGATTATTACAAATATGGGAAACAACACTAGTATGAACATAGAAATAAAAATTAATAGAAATGACATTGCAATAAAATATCAAAATATATTTTGAGATAAAATTAACAATAAAAATTGGACTTTCAGAATAAATAAAATACTAACCTAATGTTTGTCAATTTCTTCCAAAAATATGCAAATCATACTCGAAATAACATACATATAATATAAAACAGATACGAAAAGAAAAAGACATCTCCCATTATCACATACAATCAGTAATAAAGTAAACAAGCACGTAACTAGGGAAGTACCATACATGACCACTGTAAAAAAATAAGACATACAAAATTCAAATTAAAATTTAAAATACTTTATTAACAAATTAACTCCATCAAGAAATTGAAAAGGGGAGAAGGCAGGATAAAGAGAGAGGGATTGAGAGAGATAGTTGTGAACTGTGTGTGTGGGTGAGAGAGAGAGAGAGGAGGAAGGGTGGGGGAAAGAGAGAGAAGGGGGCAAGGGGAGAGAAGAGATAGACAGACAGAGAGAGGGGGCAGGAGAGAGAGAGGGTGGGTCTCACTGTGAGTCAGTGAGTGTGAGAGAGAAATAGAGAGAGAGTGTTCGAGTGTGGAGTCCGAACTCGCCATCGTGCGCCCTCGCATGCGGATCGACTTGCGCGGTCAGGTCACGGGGGCCCGCCTAGACGCTACTTTGGGCGCCTAGGCCGCCCAAGCGGCGCCTAGGCGGCACCTTTTCCCCCTTCGACAAGGCGTGGGGGCGCCTAGGCCTCAAAAAAATGCCTGCCCGCCTAGGCGCCGCTTAAGCGGCGCCTAGGCGGGCGCCTTAACAACTATGGGTCAGGCCGCCCCGACAGTTTGCCCCGACTCGTTGCCCGCCTCTCTTCTCGACTCCTTCGCTCTCCGGTCAAAGATCTCCAGGCCCATTCTGAGATAGCAACCTCGAGCTCCTGCTCATCGCCAACCTGCTGGTCGCCCCCTTCCACTGCTGTGATTGCTGGTGGTCTCCTTCGACATCGCGAAGTCCACAGCCGCAAGCAACAGCTCCGGCGACTCCGACATCCCCGACAGCAAGCTCTTGGCCGCCCGGCTCCTCCGGGGCAGCAACCTCGAGCTCCTGCGCATCGCCATCCTGCTGGTCGCCCCTTCCACTGCTGTGATCGCTGGTGGACTCACATGACATTGCAGAGTCTCCGAAGTTCAGTCCGCCCGACTGCATTCCCGCCGCTCGGACGATTCCGTGGTTCTGCTGCGTCGCCTTCAACCTCCCAACATGCGCCATTTGAAGACGAGCAACTTGCAGCCCATACCGGGGATGAGCGACGCCGGCCCTCCAACAACACCTCGTTCAACCACGCCGTCGCTGACCTGCAGGCCCGTTACGCGTCTCCCTCGACGGCACTACTCCCCATTTCCCCCTCCCGTTCGCACACGCCTGGCTGGCCGAACGCCCCTCCCTGCGCGGAGGTAGTTTTGGTTATAATTCAATTCATCCCCCAACTCGAGTTCAACCCTCCTGCGTGAGGTGTTTGTATTTGTAAGTCTGATCGCGGCTCAAGCTTCACTGACGCAGTGTGCGGGTCGTGCTAGCATGCTTCCCTGCTCACCCACGTTTCCGACCGGGCCGATTTCTTCAAATCGGCAAGGTAAGTGCTCGGTCTACTCACTTCTGGTCTTTTCTATTCTGATAGTATTCTCCGTTCTCACGTCGACGGTGAGAGAGCGTCTGACCCCCGGATTCCGCTTTTGCCGAGTGCGCCGCTGCTGCGAGTGAGAGCGAGTGTCACTCATTGCCCAAAGGGTACGAGTTCTGCCCGGCTGAAAGCGGGCATCCTGGACCGAGGGAAGGGTAACCCGAGCTCTGCTAATACCCGGCTTAGCGAGGGCTGACCACGGATCATTTCCGTTCTACCATCGCCGAGTCACCCGTGGGAAAGGGAATCGCCGCGAGATCTGTCCTGTTGAACGGAGTCATGCGTCCCGCTTATGTGCTTGCTGCGTAGGTCCGAGGACACTCTCTCGGTCTGTCTCCTTCCGTCCCATACGTCCCGAATCCGTGTTGCATCAGAGACAGAGTGTGTGCATGTGTGACAGAGTGGGAGGGGGGCCGAGCCCCTCTGTGTGTGTGTGTGTGAGATAGTGGGAGAGAGAGTAAGAGAGGGAGACAAAATGAGGGAGAGGGAGACAGAGAGGGGCCCAGCCCCTCCCTCTCAATGTGAGGGAGATAGAGAGGGGGAGAGAGGGAGGGACAAATGGAGAGAGAGTGTGACAGAGTGGGAGAGGGGCCGAGCCCCTCTCTGTGAGTTTGTGTTATAGAGAAAGAGTAAGAGAGGGAGACGACGAGAGAGGGAGAGGGAGAAGGCTACATGAGGTCCAGATGCCGCTCGCTTTCGGACGTTGCTATCGCCACTCGCCGGGGGCCGCTGTCGCCGCTTGCCACCCACTCACCAGAGCTGCTAGATGTTAGGGTTCAAGGAGGGAGGAGGTTGAGGAGCAGTGGCCGCGGGGTGGGAGGCCTCGACATCGTCGAGGGTTAAACGCCGGATCCGTTTGATAACGGGTTTGGCAGACCGATATGTGGATCCACCAGGCGAGGTGGCAGGAATGTGCGAGCGAAGACCGGCGAGTCGCCCTGGGCTCACAGAGGCGGGCGAGGCGGGGCGAGGTGGCGTGAGGCGAACGCCTAGGCAACAATGGCCACGTCGAGGAGTGTTGCCACCGCCTCGCCCGACCTCAGTGCCTAGACGAACGCCTAGGCGCGATATCAATAACACAGATTGTGGGTTTTATGTAATGGTCATGATTGTGGAGATCACTCGTTAGAGAAGCATATGCTTGCATAAAATTTGAATGCTTTTATTCAACATATGCAATATGAATTACAATTGGTCTTTGAAGACCCATATATTTGGTCTTGATTATGTATTCATATCTTTACATTTGCTTACAGTCACAATCGGATCGTTAGGTTTGCATCATGTTCAGACCGTTGATTTTTTTCCTGGTCAGAATCGGGCCGTTGGATTTGAATCGGGTCGTGGTTGGACTGTTGGATTTTTTCTCAATTACGATCCAGCCATTAGATTTGAATTTGGTTGGGATCGTAAAGTTGGATTTGTTCTTGGTCACGATCTAACTGTCAGATTTGAATTTGATCAGGATCGGACCGTTGGATTTGAATCTGGTCATGATCGGATCGTTGGATTTGAATTTGGTCAATATCCGACCGTTGGATTTGAATCTAGTCAAGATCTGATCGTTAGGTTTATTTTAGGTCAAGATCGAACCGTTGGATGTGTTCTTGGTCGAGATCTGGCTGTTGGATTAAAGTTTCATCACGATCCAGTCGTTGGGTTGGAGTTTGATCATGATACGATTGTTAGATTGGATGATCGTGATTCTACCGTTGGATCAGATTTAATCACGATCTGACCATTAGATCGGAATTTGATCACAATTGAACCGTTGGATCAAAACCTGATCGTCAGATCTCTGCATGATCACACCTTGGATTGATTGCTAACGTGCACATGAAGGCTTAGGAAAATACGCATAGGGGTATATGCACAATATCTTTTTTCTGATTTCTGTTTTAACAAATACACATGACAGGGGTACGCACACAATTTTTACTTTTTCTGAAGCACCCACAAGCAGGGGTATATATACAATTTTTGCTTTTTCTGAAACACTCACACGTAGGGGCATGTATGCAATTTCTTCTTTCTTATAGGAACACCCACAAGTAGGGACATGTACACGATTTGACGCGGCGGGTACGTGGAAGACGGATCGTCGGCACTCCGGGACGCGGACGGGACGGGAACGGATAACTGCTATCTCACACAGCTCGGCCTCACGCCGGACGGTCTCACACCGGGCGACACTCGAATCTCACAAAAATGAGAAATGAGGGAAGGGAGAAGAACAAAGGGGCAAAAGCTCCTTAAACTCAATCTTTCATTCATATGGTTCATTATACGTAACAAGCATTGCCTTCCTTTATATAGGAGGAAAGCTATAACAACAAGACCCTCTAACTTCTACTAATTTGATTTATGCCCTTAGCCTAACAAGACAAACCCACCAACCAATATTTGACTTGTGGGTTTTAACCAAATAAAATATAAAAATTACACATGTGTTTATTTGACTTAGACTAGCCTAATAAAACGAAAAGAAAAATACATGTAGAGATACATGTATACATACACATATACTCGATACGTAGTATAACACCATAGCCGTAGGCCGAGTCTTCAAGAAGGATCTCCTCCGAGCCATAAGCTCGGTGTCGGGGCAATGCGGCGTCGGCTCCGAGTAGTGGGCCCAGTAGTGGACCCGCTGTCCCCACCAACCCTCCCGGGGCGGCTGGAACTCGACTCCGTCGAGTAAGGGGGGACACTGCTGTGGTAGTGCTCCAGCAGATCTGGATCGAGGCGCTGGAGATCTTCCCGGCTGATCCAGGAATCATCAGAAGGTGGACGGTCCCGCCAGCGGACAAGGTAGCGCTGGTACACCTTGCTCCGTGTAGTGGTTACCTGCTCATCCAGTATCCTCTCAATGTGCTCGCGCGGTACTCTCGAGGCTGTGGGACGCACAGGGGTGGGCTCACTCTCAATGGGAGGAGAAGGTTCGAAAGGGTCACTAGGAATCGCTGTGGGTTCCTTGTAGGCCACTAGATCTGCCACATTAAAAGTCGGGCTAATCCCATATTCGGGAGGTAAGTCCACAACATAAGCATTGGAGCCAATCTTCCGCAGAATTGGGAAGGGTCCATCACTACGGGCTTGCAACTTTTTAACGGCTCCCGAGGGGAGTCGTTCGGGTCGGACCCGTACCATAACCAAGTCACCTTCTTGAAATTCATGGTGACGCTTATGCGAATCAGCCAATTTTTTATAAGTCTCATTACTGAGGTTTATTTGCTTGCTAATTGACTCATGCAGACTTTGGACATGCTGTGCAAACTCCTCAGCTGACTTGGACGATCTAGACTCGAGGGGAAGGGGAATGAGATCCACAGGTTTCCTAGGTTTGTATCCATGCACAACCTCAAATGGACTCATACCGATGGACCTATTGACCGAGCTATTATATGCAAATTCGGCTCTGGGCAAAAGAAGATCCCAAGTGCCAGAATGTTCCCCTACAAGACATCTCAACAGATTGCCTAAGCTCCTATTGACGACCTCAGTTTGCCCATCAGTTTGTGGGTGATAGGCAGTGGAAAACTTCAGTTTGGTGCCAACTAGGTGCCAAAGTGTCTTCCAAAAATAGCTAGTGAACCGGACATCCCGGTCAGATACGATGGTTTGGGGAAGACCATGCAGACGCACGACTTCATCAAAGAATAAATGGGCTACTCTAGATGCATCAGATGTTTTGGAACATGCAATGAAGTGGGCCATCTTAGAGAACCTATCAACGACAACAAAGATGGAATCATGCTTGTGAGCAGTACGTGGTAACCCAAGAATAAAATCCATGCTCACATCAACCCATGGTCGATCAGGGACGAGGAGAGGAGTGTAGAGACCAGTGTTCTGTTTGACCTGTTTGGCCATCGTGCATGTCCTACACTGAGTTACAATCTTGGCCACATCTCTCTTCAGGCCAGGCCAATAGAAGTGCTCCTCCACAGAATAGATAGTCTTGTTACGGCCAAAGTGACCAGCAAGACCTCCAGCATGTATTTCCCAGACTAGAAAGTCCCGAACAGAAGTCCTCGGGACACATAGTTGCTGCCATCGAAATAGAAAACCATCCTGGAGTAGATAGTCAGCAAATGCTGTCGAGGATCCAGCAGACAGAGCAGAATAGGTAGGGCCAAAATCAGGACACTCTCCATAGAGTTCCTTCATGCGATCAAATCCCGTGACCTCTACCCGAACAGTGGAAAGAAGGGAGACCCTTCGACTTAAGGCGTCGGCCACCTTATTGTCCTTTCCAGCCTTATGATTTAGGACAAAAGTGAAAGACTGGAGGAATTCTACCCACCGACCATGCCTAGGGTTTAAACCCTTCTGAGAACTAAGGAATTTCAAAGCCTCGTGGTCCGAGTATAAGACAAACTCTTGTGGTAAGAGATAGTGTCTCCAGTATTTGAGGGCTTGGACCACGGCATAAAACTCCTTATCATAGGTAGAGTATCGAAGCTTTGCATCAGAAAGCTTCTCGCTGAAATAAACCACAGGGTGGCTCTCCTGGCTAAGCACTCCACCTATTCTTACGCCAGATGCATCACATGAAACCTCAAAGACTTTGGAAAAGTCTGGTAGGCGGAGGACAGGGGCTTTGGTCATAAGCTCCTTTATGGCAAGAAAAGCCTGGGAGGCGGCTTTGGTCCATTCAAAATTTCCCTTACAGATGCAATTCGTAATGGGTGCCATAATGGTGCTAAATCCCTGGATGAAGCGTCTGTAGAAGGTGGCTAGCCCGTGGAAACTTCGAACGTCATGGACATTCTGGGGCTCTGGCCAGTCTACTATAGCTCGGACCTTGGATTGGTCCACAGACACTCCGTGACTTGAAACCACAAATCCGAGAAAAGTGACCCGATCTGTCATGAATTCACACTTAGTCAGGTTGGCAAACAGGGTTTCTTTCCTCAGGGTCTCGCAGACCTCCCTCAAATGGTGAATGTGGTCCTGAGGGTTGTGGCTATAAATGAGGATGTCGTCAAAGTAGACGACAACAAAGCGACCAATGAGGGGGCGAAGGGTTTTAGTCATAAACCTCATGAAGGTACTAGGGGCATTGGATAGCCCAAAAGGCATGACAAGCCACTCATACAGACCCTCTTTTGTTTTGAAGGCTGTCTTCCACTCATCCCCGGGTCGAATCCGGACCTGGTGGTAGCCACTTTTCAAGTCAATCTTGGAAAAGATGGTGGCTCCACTCATCATGTCAAGCATGTCATCAAGACGGGGAATGGGAAATCTATACTTGACAGTGATTTTGTTGATGGCACGGCTGTCAACACACATCCGCCAGGTGCCATCTTTCTTTGGTGTGAGCAAGGCAGGAACAGCACATGGGCTCTTGCTCACCCTGAGGAAACCTTTGTGGATAAGGTCCTCGACAATCCTTTGGAGCTCAGCATGCTCCTTGGGGTTCAACCTGTAGTGGGGAAGGTTGGGTAGGGTGGACCCCGGGACAAGATCAATGGCGTGTTGAACATCACGCATGGGAGGGAGTGTTGAAGGCAGGTCTTCCGGGAAGATGTCTTGGAAGTCCCGCAGGATTGCCTGGACTTCGGGTGGGACGGAGACCTGGGACTCCTCAGAGGTAATGGTGACGACAACAGCCCAGACAGGGGCACCCTCGGCAACCTCTCTATTCATCTCACGAACACCTATGAAGTTAAGGCGCCTAATCGGGTCATGGTCAACCTTAGGGGCCTTAGGGATGGACATGACAGGTGTAGGAGAGGAGGGAATGGGGAGCTTCCCTTTGGTGGGGGTTGGATCATTCTCCCGAATTTTGGGGGATGCAGTGGGTGTGGAGGTAGGACTCTTTCCCGCGACCACCTTTGGGGGTGTTGGGAGCAACTGAATCCTCTTCCCATTGTGGGAGAAGGAACACTCATTGGACCGACCGAATGTAGTAAGGTCTACATCGTAGATCCACGGTCGTCCTAGGATGATGCTACCGACCTTCATGGGCACTACGTCACATAGGATCTGTCCTTGGTAGGACTGGAATTGGATGGGAATGACACACGTAGTGGTGACTGGAATAGACGTGTCGTCAACCCAAGCCACGTTGTACGGCCTAGGATGAGGATGAGTAGGTAGACCTAGACGGGAGACAAAGTCTGAAGAGACTGCATTGATACAGCTCCCGTTGTCGAAGATCACCTTGCAGGGTTGGGTTTTCACCATGATATAGGTTTGGAAGATGGAGGTTCGACGCCAGTCATCCTCCTGTGGGTGTGCCAGGATGCAGCGGACCACGCCCAATCTTTCATGGTTAGAACTCTCGGTAATAGCTCCCACTTGCATGTACTCGACATGCGTGCCATCATATCCTGCATCTAACTCCTCAAACTGGGTGATGAGGTCGGGATCGGCCTCATATCTCTCAAGGGTTTCTCCTTCCTGAGGTGGAAGCTCCATGAACTGGGGGTCGGTGATAACCAAGGCTCGGGTTGGGCAATTGGTGGCAATATGCCCTAGGTTATGACATCTGAAGCATCGGACTCCCGAGACAGGGGCTGGTTGGGAGGTGCTAGGGACGACTCCTTTTCCCTTGTCATCTCTCCTCTCAACCGGTGGAGCGTACTCCAACCTAGGCACAGCTGCGGGTGCAGGTAATGGGTTCCGTGGGAAAGGAGCCGTAGGGGCAACGGCCCTAAGTGGGGTAGCAGTAGGGACGTAGGAGGTGGAGGGGCCAGCTCTCTCAGTATAGCGGGCTATGGGGTTTCGGGGTTCAGGTTGGCGGTAGATGGGAACCCGAGGTGGGGCCACCCTTTGAAACCTCTCAACATCTCGTGCAACCTGGTAGGCGTGCTCGAGGGTGTTAACCTCCCGCAAGAATAATTCCCGCTAAATACTCTCGTGTAAGCCAGCCCTAAACCGAGAGAGGGTGACGGAGGCATCCTCCATGACTCGACTCCGAAGGAAGAAGTCATCAAATTTGGTGATGTAATCGTCCACAGACTTTCCATCTTGGGTGAGTTTCTGCCATTGGTCTAAAAGACGCTGATGGTAGGAAGGTGGCAGATACTTCTCCCTCAATTTCTCCTTCATTTCTTCCCACGTGCTAATAGGCTCCTCTCGTCTCCGTGCTAGGAGATTCTCAACATTACACCAGTAGGTCTTGGCTTGACCCAGAAGTTTCATTTTGGCAAACCTCACCCTGGTAGCAGGGGTCATGCGGCGATGCCAATCAAAATATTGGTCCATCCCGGTCTCCCACTCAAGGTATGTAGCGGGGTTGAGGGACCCATCAAAACTTGGAGCGTCAATTTTGACGTTCCGTAGGATGATATCTTCATCGTCGTGGTCTCTCTCTCGAGGCACACGGGCCTCTTGCTCTCTACCTTGGGGAGCCTGATTCGGGCGGGCTTGCTCTCTTTCCTCCCTAGGATTGACTACTGGATGGCCGTGGCCATTCACTCTTCCTTCCTCCCCTTTTAATCGATCCTCTAAGGCTCGGATCCTCTTATCGAGTTCCGTCCGTAGTTGGCCTATGGATTCCTCAAAGTGGGCCACGAGATTATGCTCGAGCTGGACTAGCATAGCAGTCACGCTCTCTTGATCCATGGGTAGCGTTGAGGGGCGCTCTAGACGGCCAGCTGAATTCCTAGACCAACGTGGCATGCACGACCTCGGACCTAGATGATGCAGTCCTGGGACCGATAATTAGCAAGCTATGACCTAAATTTTGTTGGCTAATTGGCAAAGGGCCAATTTGAAGGGACCGGTCAGGGGGAGTTGCTCGCCCGTAGGCGAAGTAGTTGTGGAACTACCTCCTGACAATTAGGGTGCCCTAATGTGACAGTCTAGGGCCTAAAGGATAGGTGCAAGCAAGCACTCTCTCACCATCCACAGCGATGCACTCAGAAGACTGGTTGCATGGATCGGGCTCTCTCTTACTTCGTCGCGCGGCAATTAAAAAGATACTAAATGAGCAAGTTTGGAACACGTACCTAGCTGACTGAAAAGTCTAGCTCTGACCGGAGACGAGGGCGAGCGGGGACGTGCGGGCCCGCACGGCGTCGACGAAGCTTGAGCGGTTACAAAGCATTCACTCCACGCAGGGAGGATTGAATTATTACAAATCACTTAAATTTCCCGTGCAGGGGAACAAATCAGTCTAAATTCTCCGCGCACGGAGACTCAGAGGTACCCTCGTCCCGTAAATTACGGCTTGTGTGTCCGCCGCTACTCGATGACTCGAGTATCGGACAACCGTTATTGCGGACTTGGATGCCACAATTGATAAAGTATTCAAATAATAGATATGTATAAAAATATATATATATATATAGATATATATATAAGATTATATATATCCCTAAATATATATATTATATATTTTTAACCCTTGTTTTCAAAACTCTCTTTTTTTTTGACCTTTTTTTTTCTTCACACTCTTTTCTTTCAAACCACTTTTCTTCTTTTTCTAACTTTTTTTTTTTTGACTTTTGTTCACTCTTTTTTTTTTTCAACACTCCACCTGCTGCAATCCCACGCGGTCAAGCCGCGGGAGCGGGAGGCTTGGACTGTTAGCCCGGGTGGGCGGACGTGTCTGGCAGCCAGCCAGGTGGGCTGGGCGAGCAGGGGCGCACGGGCGGGGCACGGCCGGGCGCAGGGGGCGCTAGGGCGCGCGGGCGGGCGCGGGGCCGGGCGCGGCCGGGCTCGCAGGGAAGGGGCACGGGGCCGGGCGCGGCCGGGTGCGCAGGGCGCGGGGCCGGGAGCGGCCGGGCGCGGGGCACACGGGCGCGGGCGGCCGGGCGCAGCCGGGCGCGCAGGGCGCGCGGGAGCGGCCGGGGGCGGGGCACGGGGCGCACGGGCGCGGGCGGGCCGGGCGCGCAGGGGCGCGGGCGGCCGGGCGCGGGGCAGGGAGCGGGACCGCGGGCGGTCGCTGCTGCGCGCGGCGGTGGGCGCGTGGCGCCTGTGGGCGCAGGCGGGCCGGGCCGCGGGCGGTGGCTGCCAGGGGGGGGGGGAAGGCCGTTGCGGCCTTGGGTGGTTTGAATGGGGGCACGGGCGACGATGCCGGCCCCCCCGCGAACGTAATTTTTTTTTTCTTCTGTTTTGCGCCAAACGAGAGAGAGAGAGAGAGTGTACAGAGAGAGGGAAAGAGAGAAAACGGTCGGGAGAGAGAGGGAGAAACAGAGAGAGAAGAAAGAGATTAACAGAAAGAGAGATTAAGGAGAGAGGGAGAGAGAATACAGAGAGAAAGAGAGATATCAACGGGGGAGTGGGGAAAAAAATTTTTCTTTCACTTTTTTTTTCTCAGCTTCTTTCCCGTAGACAGAAGAACTTAATGTTCTTCACTCTTCTCCTCTCAAGTAAGATCTCTTTTTTTTTTTCTGCTAATCTTTTTTTTTTTCACTCTAGCAACCTAGAGAGAGAAATAGAGAGAGAGAGACGCCGGAGACGTCGGGTCGACGGAGACGCCGTTTGTTGGGCTCTGATACCAATTTGACGCGGCGGGTACGTTGAAGACGGATCGTCGGCACTCCGGGACACGGACGGGACGGGAACGGATAACTGCTATCTCACACAGCTCGGCCTCACGCCGGACGGTCTCACATCGGGCGACACTCGAATCTCACAAAAATGAGAAATGAGGGAAGGGAGAAGAACAAAGGGGCAAAAGCTCCTTAAACTCAATCTTTCATTCGTATGGTTCATTATACGTAACAAGCATTGCCTTCCTTTATATAGGAGGAAAGCTATAACAACAAGACCCTCTAACTTCTACTAATTTGATTTATGCCCTTAGCCTAACAAGACAAACCCACCAACCAATATTTGACTTGTGGGTTTTAACCAAATAAAATATAAAAATTACACATGTGTTTATTTGACTTAGACTAGCCTAATAAAACGAAAAGAAAAATACATGTAGAGATACATGTATACATACACATATACTCGATACGTAGTATAACACCATAGCCGTAGGCCGAGTCTTCAAGAAGGATCTCCTCCGAGCCATAAGCTCGGTGTCGGGGCAATGCGGCGTCGGCTCCGAGTAGTGGGCCCAGTAGTGGACCCGGTGTCCCCACCACGATTTCTTCTTTCTGCAAAAAACACCCACAAGCAGGGGTATTTACACAATTTATACCATGCACATGGCAGGGGTATATGTATAATACCTTTTCTTTGTTTTCTTTTTAAACCCACAATCACAAGAATACTTGAAGCTTCACACTTGGAAATTGGGACTCCTTGGCCTGATGCTCCTTGATGCTCGATGCCTTCTTCTTTGTGCCCCTTTACGGCCCAGACCCTTCTCATTTATAGGGATTGGGGGTGTTATCCGTTCGAGGTTGACTCTTGTCAAGTTCTGATTAACCCCAAATAAATGAGTGGGCATTAATGTGGATTGACCCATCAACCTCCCGCGGTTAAGCCTGTCTTTTTGCACAAAAAGCCTCTTTTTTTCTCAGAAGAACCCAAAGGAGAGAGAGAGAACGCACCCGTGGCCCCTCTCAACCTCTCCCGGTTAAGGGAGAGGAAGCCGGGAGAGAGAGGGGGTGCCGCTGTGGGCCTCATGCCGCTCTCAACGTCTCCCGGTTAAGGGATAGGAAATTGGGAGTGAGAGGGGAGAGAGAGGAGAGAGGAAAGAGGGAGGTGGGCCCCGCTGGTCCCCTCAACCTCTCCTAGTTAAGTGGGAGAGGGAGGAGGCTGCATGTGGCCCCCGTGAGCCGCCTCAACCTTTCGCGGTTAAGGGAGATGGAGGGTCGCTGGTGGGCCCCGCCCCCCATCTTCTACCTCTCCCAGTTAAGCTAGAGAGAGGGGAGAGAGGGCATGTTCCCCGCTCTTAACCGGCCGGCCCTGGACATTTTATAAAAACCCCAGATCCTTTTATCCCCTTTTTTATTTCTGCTCTTTTTCCTCTGATCAAGGCTGCAGTCCACGTGTTTCTTTTGTGTGTTTTGCCACTTTCTTGATGTCGACGTGTTGCGGAGGGATTCCGGCCTGCTGGGACTATTGTCCGGAACAAGCCAGCGACTACTGGACAAGCAGAGGAGCACGTTCCTTGCTAGAATATCACGACAGGTGCGTCATTTCTTCTGCCCGCCACCTGTTCGGTGAAAGTCCGATGTACAGAACAAGCGAGATTTGTGCATGTAATTCCGTCCGACTGAAAGCCTCAGATGTGTACATGATCCGTACACACAACGGCGTTGGTTTTGTACCAGCTTTGTGCCACTGTTGGATCAAATTAATTTTTATTTTACCCTAATTAAAGGGAAATTTTAATGGATCAACAGGTTGCGTGAGCTTAAAGTCTGTAATTTGCAAGGTAGTTTTCTACTTGTCTGTTGGTCTCATGAGACCTTCACAGACTCTTTATTGTCCAAAGTTATCTTGACCAGATATTTGGCACCACGTTGTAGATTGTTGATGTTGGGCATGGCAGGTGGTTGGTTGGTGAACTTTGCCAAATCCTTGGATCCTTCATTGGATCTAGCCGACCCCAGATAGATGCGATAAGGCTTATGCTGGTGATGATGATTGAGGAAGATTAATACATAGTGTTTGCTTGAGTAATACATATGCACATTAATTTCTTATCCAGGTAGTCATTTTTAAATAAACTATGTTATTTAGAAAGATATATACGTAATATCCATATGTGGCTCTAGATTTACCATTTAACATCTAACAACTAAATAGTAGTAGGAATCTCATGCTATCAACTCCTTGCAAATTGCCTTCAAGCAAGAGTGGGGCATTTACTTCAGCTTTTTGGACCTTCTAGATTGTTAACATGTTTCCAAATTAATGGAATACATTTTTCCTTCTTTCTTTATTCTGGTTTGGATAAGCAGTGACGAAAATAAGCTGTGTAATCATTCGTATGTTAAATATAATGGATAATATCAATCATAAACCTTGATCCAAACAATCTGAGGTTGGTTGGGGCTTGTAAGCCCCTGAAGATTACTGATTACTAAATTAAATGTTTGCCAAAGTCATGCCAGTGTCTTGCATGATAGATGATTAACAGTTGGCAGAGTATCATTTACTAAAATTTGTTTGATAATGTGAAAAGCCACCCTATACTTTTATGCTCTCTTTTTTATAATGAATATGCTGTACTATCCACTTTCAAAGAAACATAATGTCATATTGTTATATATTTGTTTGTGTAATTTATCCTGAGATTTAGAGTTCGGACCTCTCTCACTTCATGAAGGTATGAGCTTTTGTCTTTCCATGGCACCTATGTTTCACAATCAGATTGAATTTGCAATTCACTTTTTCTTTAATGCAAATTCTTTGTTCTAGGTTGTCATTTTCTGATTTCTTTCTTATTCTTTCCAGGATATGATTTGTAGGACATTTACATTTTTGCTTGTCAGAATACATTCATTCTCCATTTGGGGATATTACCTTAATGTGTGATTGTTGAACACGGAATTATAGATTTCAAAAAAAAAGGATGGGAAAATGTTCATTTGTTGAACATGACTGCACATTTAATTAGCTATTTAAGTAGTGGGTTTAGTTTATCAGACGATTTGGATTCGAGTGCGGGACGTTTCTTCACTGACCTCGGTCAGTGTTGATTTACATCGGCATAAAGTCTGAACACCCTTGTTTAACTGTTAAAGAAAAATTATAGTCCTTTACAATGAGTGTCTAATGTTGAGGGCAAAGTTGCGACGACTATAATTGTCATCTTTAAAGGAAAGATAAGGAGATGGAGGTATAGTTTAATTAGAGACATGGTGAGCCTACAAGCCTAGGAGGACAAGGGTAGACAGGAGATTGGCATTTAAGTGTGGGCATGGATTGAAAGTTATGTCACAATTTAACACCTCTTGGATGTTAAACAAAATCATGATAGGGGTACCTTTACAATTTCTAGAGAATTTAGTGACACTTGGATTCTAGGGATATTTTGATAATTTGGTTCTATGGTTATTTTGGTAATTTTTGAAATGTCTCGTGGACCTTTTTGGTAATTCTCTCGTAACACTTGGATATGGTTTCAATTTGGCATTGACCATGAGTGTAAGAATAAGTTGAGACTTGGGAGGGACATATATGCAAACATTTCTCATCGAGGGGATATGTCGACAATTTGACTGGGAGTCAATATATTTTTGCAATTTCTTGTAACAAACAAAGGATATTTGCATAAATTTGTATAAGATTTTGTCAGCATATTGTAGACTTTACAAGACTTCTTTATAAAATGCGGGACATAGTCACAATTTGAGAAAGTTGTAGGGTAGTTTTGCAATTACAGGACATTGAGAGGATTTTCTTGTAAATTTTGGGATATTTTCATATTTTCTAATTAATTCAGAAAATTATATACTTCTACCGTCAAAATACACATAAAGTTATATGACATGGCCTCTAGGGACATAAGTGCAAATTCGGGGTATTTATAACTTATATCCTTGAGTGGGCCTTTACAAGCATAAACACAAACTCCAAGCGCGCTTCCGAGTGTCGCCTTTGGTGATTTCTTCTTGTCTCTTTTCGAGGTGAGACCCATAGGGGTATTTATAGAGTTTAGGGTGGTCATTTAGGCCCGGATAAGTCCTGGGGGAGATTATCTGAGGTCAAATGACCTATTGGAAGGGCAAATGACCCTGGATAGGCCCTTTAGGGATTTAATCGGGGTCGATTGGCCCTAAAAAAAGGTGGGGATTGACCTCAGTTAAGCCCATGAGGTTAACCGGGGTTGACTGACCCTAAAAAATTGGGGAATTGACCTGGTTAAATCCCATGGACTTAACCGGGGTCGATTGACCCCAGTTGGGGTGCAATCGACCACTCAACCACGGTTAAGCTCGGGGGCCTTAATCGGGGTTGGGACGTAATCGAGGTTGATTGACCCCGGCTGAGGTGCAATCGACCAGTCAACCCTGATTAAGCTCAGGGGCCTTAATCGGGGTTGACCGGCCTGTTTAGGAGGCGGTCGACCCCGGGTAACCTCAGGGAGGCTTACCCGGGGTCGAATGACCCCTGGGTGGTCCATTTGACCCTGAGTAGGTCCCTCTAAGGGGCCTACCCAGGTCCAAGTGTCCGCGGATGTGAGAAAGGGGTGGGGGCTATAAACCTTTTTTTTTTTAATTTTGTCCTGGGGTTTTCACCACTTGGCCATGTGGAGAGGAGAAAGGCTCCTCCTTTGTGTTTGTTCGATTTTCTCTACGTTGTTCGTCGAGGGGAAAAGTATGCATTCTGTCGGGGTTGTCCCGTACACTTGTGTCGGATCTTCCGTAGGTGTATGGCTGCTTTTTCTCTATGTGATTTTTTCTTTAACCTCGGACATCCGACGGGAATCCCCGAGATTCGGGAATTTGCCTGGGGTCATAACGACACTAGACTTTGTGCCTTTTATTGGTCGTTGTTGCGTTGAATTACCCTTAATCACCTCAATTATTTCGAGAAGATGATGTGTTGTTCGACCGGGGGATCCCGAAGTTTGAAGGTGACTCTTCGGAGCGACGGTGTTAGTTTTGTATTGTATTCCAACTGTCACTAAACTATCTTAATTTAATTTACCTCGATTGATTCGAGAAAATTACCTTAATTAATTTGAGAAAAATAATGGGCTCAACGAATGTCCCCCATAGATCGTCCGTCAAAGTCGGAGGTGTAGGCGAGCGATCCGTGCCCCCTGTAATTTTTATTTTCCCAAGTCTTCTTGACACAATGGGATTTCTTGGACTGCATTTCATCAATTTATTGTTGCCTTTGTATGCTTTAACTGACCCTTTTTTCTTTTTTTTTCTCTCTTTTTTTAATTTTTGCAGTACTTTTAGTCGTGGTTCGCTATGGTGGAGATAAAGACTACTCCAAAAGTCTGAAAACTAGGGGCTCCGAGGACCATTATGTCAAACATAGTGGTAGGCCCATGCCACTATTTCCTCTACGAACAATCACTGTTGAAAATTTTGATTCAGTGGACCGTGACTTGTTATGGGTTGCAGAAGGACTGGTTGAGGGTATAGACTCGGATGAAGGAGCTGTTGACACATCCCATATTGCAAAGAGGAATGGTGCGTATGTATATGATCTGTCACGGGGATATCCATCTCATTACCTGTTGGATCGTCATCTCTTTCTATTCATTCCGAGTTTTATTCCTTTGAACATGGAGAATGATGATTCACTTTTATCGGAGGAGAGGCGTCGTCTTGAGCGGACTATACTATTGGGGAGAGACAGCATGCATGATACATGCACATTGTCCTATCCAAGCTTCCCGGAATGTTTTGTGCGGTAGAGGCAATACCCGATGATAAAAGTCTGGACTTTTTTTGAGTGCTTCAGTGTTCGCTCTTCATCTTTGTCACTGGCTTCCTGGCATTTACACGGGCGTCACAAGGTTACACAGCCCGTAGTGGATGATATGATCGTAACACCCTTAGGGGTCATATTTGTGAATGGTGAATATGACCATGATTGTCTGCCCGATAGGATATTGGCACTTAAGGCCCCCAACTGGTATGGGAGGTGGTTTGTCATCCTTTCGCACATTTATCATCAAGGGGTGACATAATGCCTCATGGGTATTCTTGGTGTTTACAGAATAGTGCTGGACAAGGTAGGGATCCACCATGCAGTAACAACGGCATTGTATTCTTATCCTTGCCACACAGGACTTCTACAGAGTTTGGCGGAGAGGTTTAACTGCCATTGGAATACTGTTGGAACCAAAATTTTTGATTAAAAAAAGAAGAGAGAGAAAAAGGACACAAAAGGGGTCAGCCCCTCCCTTCCCTTAAAATGGGGGTTTGGACTGGATAAACACCAACTTAGGGGGTTTGGGCCAGTTAAACCGCCAAGTGGGGGGTTTGTATTGGATAAACCCCCACTTGAGGGGTTTGGACCTGTTAAAACCCATGCATTTTAGGCTGAGCAAACTCCTTATGAAAATAATAAGGCCCGTTGTAAAAGTCCGCACCCAGGAATTCAAAGTCACCCTGGCTGTGCGGGGGTCTTGTCTTTGCCCACTCGGGCCAAATCCCTCTATGTCTTCATTAGATATCTGTAACAATAAGGGATATGATATTTCTCTACACCATCTAAAGGACTGCAGTGGAGATCATCAAGTGACAACTCATCCTACGGTCGCCCACAAATGGGAAGACCAGAGATCTTGCGAAAAGTCCAGAGATCTAAAGATGTCTCACCCTCAGCGGTGACCATAGTAGTCAAGGCGGGCGCCTAGGCGTCCAGGCGCTGTTGAAGGGGCGAGGCGTCGGCCCGCCTTCAAATAGGCTGAAAAGGCGAACTGGGCGGTCGCCTAGGCGGGCTGGGCGCCAAGGCGGCCGCCTCACCCAAACCACGACCGGATTCGTTAACCCGCCCCCCATTCGATTTGATTTTTTTTAACCCCCCCCCCCCATGGTCAACACGCATTTGACCGGCCCCCGTCCCCTTCCTTCGTGCCCCCCCCCCCCCCCCCCCCGCGATCCTCCGTCGTCGTCGCTGACTCGCCTCCCAGCCCTAGGTGCCGCATCGTCCGACGCCATCCCGCCGGAGGACTTCATCCGCCGCATCGTCCGCCTCCGGTAAGTCCCACGACCTCCCTCTTCTCTCTCTCCCCCCACGGCGGCCTCCCTCCTCTCTCTCTCCCCCCACGACGGCCTCTCTATCTCCCTCCTCTCTCCCCCACACCAGTCCCTCCTCTCTCCCTCTCTCTCCCCCCGCAGCGGCCCTGTCACCCCACCGCCTCTCTCTCTCTCTCCCCACGAGCGCCGGATCGGGTACGACAAGGACCTCCTGCAGGGAGGAGCGTCGGAGCCCCCGTCGCCGTGGAGCGCGCAGTCGCAGTTGCGGTGGTAGGGCCGCCACTCCTTGGCAGCGTCGGAGGCGTCGATGCAGCCCTCGAAGACGTATCGAAGCAACCCGTCAGTTGCGGCGTCGGTGGACATGGTCGCCAACAGCTGCCTCTGTTTCCTCTCCCTCCTCTTGGCGTGCTCGTCGAGCTGGACTCGGCTCCTCTGTTTATATGCGTCGTTCGGGGCTGGCGGACAGCGAAGCAGACAGAAGCAATCATCTCTGTTAACGAGGCCCCCCTTCCCTTTAAAAGGTTGGGTGCGGGGGTACCAGTTTATATAGAAGACAGCAGACACCCACGGGGCTCATCGATGCCACTTTCTTGGAAGAGAGAGAGAGAGAGAGAGAGAGAGGTGTATTGGATCTCGCGTAGGTGGTGTTAATTAACGAAGTTTTAGTATATAACTATATATATATATGTTGTCATTATGTGAAGGGTTTTGAATTTTCTCTCTCTCTCGTTAATACATTTGTTTAAATTAGCCTTGTTGCATGGAACAACGAAACTTTTGCCTTGTTGTTGGCAATATATAATGTCCTTTTAGCTTACTGTGTATTTGGGACAATTCTCAACTATATTTTTAAAAGTTTTTTTTAATATCATCCTTATGAATTTGGCCTTTATTTTATGTAATTTTCTTGATGTTATTATGTTCTTTTGTAATTTTATGAATTATTTTCAGAATTTTCTATATTTTTTTGATGCAATTTAACTTTCTATAATTGTCATGCAATTTAATTGCTGCAATTTCGTCGTGCTTCTGAATTTTTCGTATTTTTTCTATAATATTTTCATATATTTTATTCTTATTTTATATATTAGGGGATATATATTTTAGATTTTTTAATCAGTGACCAAAGTGTCGCCTAGGCGACGCCTAAGTGGACGTCTTGTCGCCTAAGCGCTTAGAGACCCCGTGAGCGTCTTGGTTCGCCTTGTCACCTTGACAACTATGGCGGTGACGAATGTATTCCAGCGGCAGTTAAATCTCTCCGCCAAGCTCTGTAGAAGTCCTGTGTGACAGGGATAAGAATATAATGTCGTCGTTATTGCATGGCGGATCTCTGCCTTGTCCAACACTGTTCTGTAAACATCAAGAATGCCCATGTATTGTCGCCCCTTGATGATAACTATGCGAAGGGATGACGAACCACCTTCCATACCAACTGGGGGCCTTAAGTGCCAATATCCTCTCGAGCAAACAATCATGGTCATATTCATCATTCACAAATTTGACCCTTGAGGGTGTTAAGATCATGCCATCCACTGCGGGCTCTGTAACCTTGTGACGCCCATATAATGACAGGAAGCCGACGATAAAGATGTAGAGTGGACTCTGAAGTTCTTGAAATGGCCAAAAAAGCTTAGACTTTTATGATTCGGGTATATTGCTTCTACCGCACAACCCCCTTTGGAAAGCTTGGATAGGACAATGTGTATGTATCCTGCATGCTGTCTCTCCCTAATAGTATAGTCCGCTCAAGGCGACGTCTCTCCGGTAAAAGTGGATCATCATTCTCCATGTTCAAAGGAATAAAACTTTGAATGAATAGAAAGAGACGACGGTCCAGCGGGTAGTGAGATGGATATCTCTGTGACCGATCATATACATAAACACCATTCCTCTTTGCAATACGGGATGTGCCAAGAGCTCCTTCCTTCGGGTATGTACCTTCAGCTGGTCATTGCAACTCAGAACAAGCTATGGTGTTTGAATCAAAATTTTTAGCAGTGATTGTTCGTGGAGGAAATGGTAGCATGGGCCTGTCACAACGTTTGACATAATAGTCCTCGGAGCCCCTAGTTTGCCTTTTGGAATGGTCTTTATCTCCACCGTAGCGAGTCATGGTTAAAAGCACTGAAAAAACAAACAAAAAAGAGAAAAGAAAAGAAGAAAATGGGTCAGACGAAGCATACAAGGGCAACAATAAATTGATGAAATGCAGTCCAAGAAATCCCATTATGTCAAGAAGACTTGGGAAAATAAAAATTACCAGGGGCACGGATCGTCAGCCTCTGCCTTCAGCTTTGACAGATGCTCCGTGAGGGGGCATTTGTTGAGTCCATTATTTTTCTCGAATTAATTGAGGTAATTTTCTCGGATCAATCGAGGCAAATTAATTTAAGGTAGTTCGGAGACAGTCTAAAATACAATACAAAGGTAGCACCGTCGCTTCAAAGAGTCACCTTCAAACTCCGGGAGTCCTCAGTCGAATAACCCATTATCGTTTTGAAATAAACGAGGCAATTAAGGGTAATTCAACTCAACAACGATCAATAAAAGGCACAAAGTCTAGTGTTGTTGTGACCCTGGACAAATTCCCGAATCCCGGGGATTCCCGACGGATGTCCGGGGTTAAAGAAAAAACTTTGCAGGGAGAAAGTGACCACACACCTTTGGAAGATCCGACACGAGTGTACGGGTCGGCCTCGGTGAGATGCAAACGTCTCCCCTCGACGAACAATCGGAGAAAACCGAACAAACACACAAAGGAGGAGCCTTTCTCCTCTCCACGTGGTCAAGCGGGGAAAACATGCAAAAAAGTAGGGTTATATAGTCCCCCCTTCTCACATCCACGTCCACTTGGACCCGGGTAGGCCCCTTAGAGGGCCTACGTAGGGTCAAATGTACCACCTTGGGGTCATTCGACCCCGGGTAAGCCTCCCTGGAGTTACCTGGGGTTGATCGCCTTTTAAATAGGCCGGTCAACCCCGGTTAAGGCCCCTAGGCTTAACTGGGGTTGACTGGTCGATTGCATCCCAACTGGGGTCAATCGACCTCGGTTAAGTCCGTGGGTCAGTCGATCCCGGTTAACCTCATGGGCTTAACTGGGGTTGATCCCCACCTTTTTCTTAGGGCCAATCGACCCTGGTTAAGTCCCTAAAGGACCTATCCGGGGTCATTTGCCCATCTAGCAAGTCATTTAACGCTGGATAATCTCTCTCGGTACTTATTCGGGTCCAAATGACCCCCCTAAACTCTATAAATATCCGCATGAGTCTCACCTCGAAAAGAGACGAGAAGAAATCATCAAAGGCAACACTTAGAGGCGCACTTTGAGTTTGTGTTTGTGATTGTAAAGGTCCACTCAAGGGTACGAGTTATAGATATCCCGAGTTTACCCTTATTCCCCTATGGGCCATGTTATGTAATTTTCTGTGTATTTTAGCGGTAGAAGTATATAATTGTCTGAATTAATCAAAAATTATGAAAATATCTTTAAATTTACAAGAAAATCCTCTCAATATCATGTAATTGCAGAAATACTTTGCAAATTTCTCAAATTGTGACTGTCCTGTATTTTTGCGGAGAAGTCTTGTAAAGTTTACAATTTGCTGACAAAGCCTTGTACTTGTACAAATTTACGAAAATATCTTTTGTTTGTTCCAAAGAATTGTAGAGATATCTTGGCTCCTAGTCAAATTGTCGATATATCCCCTTGATGAGGGATGTTTGTGTATATGTCCTTCCTAAGTCAACTTATTTGTACACTCATAGTCAATGTCAAATTGCACCTATATTCGGGTGTTATCAGATAATTGCCAAAAAGATCACATGACATTTCAGAAATTATCAAAATACCTCTGGAGCTTAAAAATTATTAGAATACTCTTGAAATTCAAAGTGACCTTAAATTCTTCATGAATTGTAAAGGTACCCCTATCAGGATTTTGTTTAACCTCCAAGAGGTGTTAAATTGTAGCACAGTCTTCAATCTATACCCACACACAAATTTCAATATCCTGTCTACCCTTGTCCTCCTTAGCTTGTAGGCTCACCATGTCTCTAATTAAACCATACCTCCATCTCATTATCTTTCCTTTAGAGAAGACAATTATGGTCGTCGCAACTTTGCCTTCAACATTAGACCCTCATTGTAAAGGACTATAGTTTTTCTTTGGCAGTTAAGCAATGTGTTCGGACTTCATACGGATGTAAATTAATATTGACTGAGATCAGTGGGGAAAGGTCCCGCATTGGAACCCAAATCATCTGATAGATTAAACCCACGGAATTGGAAATGCACATGCTACTTAAATAATGTGCACTCATGTTCAACAAATGAACATTTTCCCCTCCTTTTCTTTTTTTTTTTGAAATCTATAATTCCGTGTTCAACTGTGGTTAATATAGTAGTCCAAGCTTCGTTTAGAGGGACACTAGTTGCTACTGCGGCAAATAAGGAAAATTCAAAATGCAGCTTGTAGAATGATTTGAAAGCCATTGACCTTCACTTTTGTTTTTCCTTAATTTTACAGGATGTTTCCTCAAAGATCATGTCATTTTCCCAGCATGGACCGCGTGCAGTTTGCATTCTCTCAGCAAATGGTGCTATATCGAATGTGACCCTCCGGCAAGCAGCAATGTCTGGTGGAACAGTAACATACGAGGTTTTACCAGTTTGACATGTCGACTTCCTTCTTTCAATAAAGATACTATAATTCAATTTCCTTTTGCCTTGTTGTTGCTTATTTAATTTGTGATAAATATGCATTACTTTAAATGTATATTTGTCGCCATATGTCATGTATGCCTGTTCTCTGCTTTGCTCTTCAGTTGTAATATCCCTTTTGCAAAGGAAGATCTGTTTACTGGCCATTTGAACTGCTCATGAGAAACAAGACACGATTTCAGATGTTATTATTTTTTAATGGGGAACTGACAGTAAATCTGATTAGGCTAGGTTTTGGAAGTCATTTTCCTTGGATTTTGTTTAAGGCACTTAGTGTGTGGTGAGGATCCTGGCATGATTCAGTGTTCAAATTGGCACAAAGGACTATTTTTCTATTCCTTAAGGCTGAACATTTGACTGAGTAGCCGAGAATAATCTTGATCTTGTAATTGAGAGGGTAACTTTCCCCTGCGTCCACTTTTGCAAAAGAAAAAAAAGTTTGACTTTCCCCAGGTTGGTTTTTGGAGTGGTGCACTGGGAGACACGAACTCTTTTCAACCTCTGTTGCATACAATAGGGGCCGCTTTGTTTTCAGAATAGCGGAGGCGGATACTGCATCCGATGAAAGAGAAAAATCCGGGGCCCACCTCCGCATCTCACACACATCATTCTTAATCGACCCCGGGTACCGCATTCGACCCTTTGGGGTCGAATACGGTCCCCCTGCTCGTTTAACAAAGAAGGCCTAGGAGATTTGGGTGCATTGCTGTGTGGTTTCATTTCCTTATCCAAAAAAGGTCGTGATGTGGCCAATTGACGGACTAATGATTTGTATATATGTTTCTTTTGAGGCTGCTTCTTATCATATACTTTGTGATTGATAAAGTCTCGTACGTTAGAAAGAAAAGGATAGCAAATGTTCCATATTTGAAAGCCTTTGTACTATTATCGCTTTCTTAGTAAAAGATGGAATTATGTCATTGTTATTGTACGAGTAAAATGGATGAAAAAATCAAAAGGAGAACAATGTTAAGGAGACAATTGATCTCCCAACCCAAAAAGGCTCACTCTCCCTATTACAGGGGCCCCAAGAGTGTATGCTTGCTCTATAGAACAAGTCAACGAATGATGTAAAATTGCAATGTTATATGTTCTTTTTGTGGCACTGAGCAAGAGGATGTAGATCATTTGATGTTCACATGCCTCTCGGCCTGGAGGCCTTCTGAGTGCTTGGTTAGGTGTTTGATGTTGCAATGTCGTTTTCTAATGTCCAACAAATGTGGACGTGCTTCACAGTTTAGAAGGCAGCAACATCTGATAAAGCTCGAAGGTCACTGTTGTCCCTCCTTCCACATGGCATATGTTGGAGCATCTGGTGGGAGAGGAATGACCACATCTTCTGGGGAGTAGAATCTACATTGAGAATATATCTCTAAGGGCTATGCTTTTCATTTATCGGTGGTTTAGATTCATCCACATGTCTTTAGCGGATTGATGTGTAATCTGGTTCTGAACCATTTTTGTTTTTGGCTTTTTCCTGAGTGAGAAACCTCTCCTCACCTCTTCCATTGTATCACCTCTATTTGTTTTATAAAATTGGTGGTACAATTCACATTTTCTTGAAAAAAACAAACGAACAAAAAGGACATGGCTAGTGTGCCCCCCTTGTTCTATGCTTTACACCCTCTCACTTGTTTTCTAACCATGAAAGACTCTTCCAAAGCCTGCACCTCAGAGTCTCGGGCAATCTAATTGCCGAGTTGGTAGACCTCATAACCAGACTTTAGAAGAGGCTGCATGAAGGGATTGTTCTGGTCCCATCTTCTGCAGCGCACTTGAGATTTTAAGGTCAAGTCACATTATCTGCACTTTGAATGGCTTTGCTTGTATAGTTGAAGCATCTTATGGGTGATTCATTGCCACATTAGAGGGCTCTATCAGTAGCAGTTCTAATGTCTAATGTTGCAATTCGCAACTAATAGCTGGTGTTTACTATGCTCTAACAATTTTTGATACTCATACATTGGTAAAAGCATAAATTTAATACACAGATCTGAACCTCTAAAAAACACATTTTCTTTTGTCTCAACACTTCCTCTTCTCTCCCTTTCCCACCCCTAATTCTCCTTCCCCTTTGGCTGCCATCTTTTGCATTCCTTCAATATCATTTTAATATTAATGCTATAGACATTAGTCTTTGAAAGTATTAATATCAATACTAGTACTGTATCAAAACTAATGTTCTAACCAAATGGGGCATTGGCTCTTTAATCTGATACATGCTTCTTCAATTTTCTTTATGTTGTTTCTTGTGTGGAATCTTTTCATAATTCCAAGTTTTTCTGTGTGCAGGGCCGATTTGAAATTTTGTCATTATCTGGTTCCTTTCTTCTCTCAGAGAGTGGTGGCCAGCGCAGCCGAATAGGTGGACTGAGTGTATCTTTGGCAGGTCCGGATGGTCGAGTTTTGGGTGGTGGAGTCGCAGGCTTGCTAACAGCAGCATCCCCTGTCCAGGTCTGTCTTAGGAGCGTTTGTTTTCAATTCAACCTCTAGATTTTGGGGATAAAAGGGAAATGACTTCCTAGAAAATGGAATAGAGAGAACTTCAGGTGGGTGCAAACAAATGGGATTCTTATATTGTCATTTATTGTCTTCGAAAAAGTGAGGGAGTCGAGGTGGCATCCTCACATGGCTTGTTGGGGAGACTTGGTGACTCCTCTAGTATCCATTTATTCTTGGATAGCTGGGGATTACCATCCTACTTTATGTGATGGGCTTGGGAAATGGAAACCAAACGTGGCCTTAATTCCCTTCACAACCTCTTGCAGAAGATATTTAGACACGTGTCTGTCAGGTATTAGTTCACTTACCACTCTTGGACCCAAAAGATAAGTACCATTTCGGCAGTCCGAGGTACTTGGATTGTTGATATTTCTGCATATATGAAGCCAGAAAAGAGGAACGCGGTTTGGAAACACATCGGCATTCACGTGTCCAATTCGCTGTATTTTAGATGTATAATTCAATCTTGCCATTTTACATGCTGTAACTCAATAGACAGGGTGTCTACACTATCTGCCCTCTTAGGTAGGTAGGTCCTCCCGAGTCCTTTCTCCTTTCTTCTATTTCTAGTATTCTCTAAAGAGGATGGTAATTTTTTGAACAAAAGATTGATCGATAAATACCAAGCCTTTTGCAGATATCGAGGTCATTTTTTTAGGGATAACTTACTGTGCTTCATCCATACGTCAGCTGGCTGTCAAATTCTTTTTTCAATTAATGGTGCCATTCCTGGAAAAAGAATTTATTTGATGTGATGCTTGAATTCTATATTTCTTGTGATGTTTGTTTTTTTTGGGGGGGGGGGGGGGGAGATGGACTGCACTACCAATCTTTATTAAATAAAACAGAGGTGGTTCAATCGAAGAGGAGAGAGGAGAGGTTCCTCAGCCTCCGAGTGAAAGCCTACTAGAGTGCTACGAGGAGAACTCGACATTCTGCTGTGGCCTGAAGGATGTAACGACTCCAATGATGGGACTAAGACACTGGTTCTCGCAAATGTTCTCGATATGGACCTTACTTTCTCGAAATATATTTCTTGTGATCTGAAACTTGAAGTTTGTTCTGTCAACCAGGTCCACATAAAATGTGCAAGAAGTATTACATGTCCAAAATCTGCTATCCTTTTCGCTATCCCTATTCACAATGGAAATGTTAAAAATAAGAACATGTAAATCATTTGTAGGTGGAATGCCTACCATTGTTATCTCGTGCTAAGCAGCTCACATGTGCAGGTGATCGTGGGCAGTTTTACAGTCGACGGGCACAAGGAGTCCAAGCAGACAAACCCTTCAGAACCCTCACCTGCTCCTGGCAACTTCACTTCTGGTGTGGCCACGGGTGCTGGCAGCCCACCTTCCCGGGGTACCACACTGAACGAGTTCTCCCCGGGACCTGCAAGCCCTCTAAACCACAGCTCTGGTGCATGCAATAACAGCAGCCAGCAGGGGCTGCCAAACATGCCATGGAAATAAAATGGTGTGTTTTTAGACACTGATAGGCAAGAGGAACCTGCTCACTGTAGCCGTTTGTTCATGCGTAAGATAGTTGTAGTGCTGCTGAGAAAGAGCCGCTGTGTTCAGGTGTTGTACGTGGTTAGTAATGAAAACCTGTATCTAAGTCACCCTCCCCTCCCCTCCCCTCCCCTCAGCTGGTGGTTGTTTGTAGTGCAGGGTGGTGTTACATATTTGTTACAATGTTACTGGATGCAATGTTATCATATGCTGTGTTCTTGAGATGAGACTCTTTGATGCATGCAACCCCTTTGAGCATGCATGGAAGTTGGTGTGTGCCCCAGTTGAAAAGCAGGGAGTAAATTTGTTCAGAAGGTGGCTTCCTCATCGGCTGAAAAGTTCATGTAGGATGTTAAACTATTAACTCTTCGGTTTAATTCCACTTTCCCCCCCTTTCTAGTTGTACAAGTAACTTGCTAAAGATCCAAACAGACGTTCTAGGGGAAAAAATGGCAGCGGTGACAGTTTGGCATTTGAAATAGGATTTTGCCTCAGAATTGTGAGCAATCATTTGCTCAATTTTATGACGGCCTGTCTCCGGCAGTGGTAGGTACTGAAATTTTTTTTGATCCGACCTGCTATATTAAAAGTTTGAGCCAAATGTAAATAATCTCTTGGGTCACCTTTGATGCCATTCTTTTTTATTTTTTATTTTTACTTTGTTCTATTCCATTTCATTCTCTTCTTCCTGAATCCTTTTTGCAATATTGGATGCACCACCTCACCGGTGCCAAGTCCAATGCGGTCCTTCCCCATGCCCATCTTGGATCCGCAATGGGCTTCCTAATGAATGCTAGCCCAAGTTGGCTACGTTGGCCCCATTGTCGCCCAAGCAGCGATAATGTTTCTAGAGATGTCATTCCTAACCTTTTACCATATAATTTCATGCCCCTTAAACCTTTTTTGTGATATTGTCCCTGTGCTACCAAACCTCGAGGCATTTAAAATTCTCTTTATTATCTACACATCGTACTTCCTTACATTCCGAAGAGCCTTGCATGAAAAGGAAGTTTTGAAAAGAATATTATTTATGTTTGATAAAACGATGTGCAAGGAACATTAATTTAAACTCTGGTATGGTTTTTGACTGTAAGCAATTATGCAAGTGTCATAGTGGCGTCCCATGCATATTTATCTATTACACAAAAATGAAATTGCATTATAAGATTGGAACTTGCTCTTTAAAGGACACTGTACAAGAATTTCTTGTGTGTGTATCTTCTAGTCAAGGCCATGCTGGACACTGTATGGAACTTTAGTCCTCTCTTTTCCAATTTTTTGAATAATGCTATTCTCAAAGAATGCAATTAACTGCATGTATGGGGAAAACTCATACTTCACTTGGTGGGCAAACTACGAATAAGTTACAAAAAATAGGTACTAGCATACTTGCTAGGTAGCCCAAGGACATAAATATCAGAAAAGGAAATCTCTCCCAAAACACATACTTTTAATGAACATGGGTTATACTTCTCTTGTAGAAGAAGGTTGAAGAAAAGAAAGAGAAATACAAGAAGGTAAAAAGAGGAGAAAGAAAAGACAAAGATGAGAAAGGAAAAGGGACAGCCCTAGGGATAGAGCTCCAAGGTGCTGTTTCTTCACGTCAGAAGAACCTGAAGTTGTTGATCCTGAGGCTTCCATAGCTCCCACTGGCATACGCATTGAGGATCTCATTGTGGGCAGACCAGAACTCAGCTTTCAGACCACTTCTTCTGAGGGTCTTCAGGATCTTGTTCCTGTGGACGTACCCACTTACCACCACCTTCTGGGTGCTCACCTCCACCTCCACCTTCTCAATTCCTATGAGCAAACAGGGAAAGCGAGTGTTGTCAAAGGGAGCCTGGCATTCTTTAGGGGGATAAGGTAGTTGAAGCCAAAATTTAATCTGGATACTTAAAGAAGACATAAAAAGGCTTTAAGTGTGGCAGAAGATTATGCAATTAAGACTAGACGAGGGAGAAGGAGGTGAATGTATACCCTTTATCTTGGACAGGCATTTCCTCAGTCTCTTCTCATGAACTGCCACCATCTCCACCTTCAGCTCAACACTCTACAATGCAAAGTTGAGAACAGAACAATCAGAGAAGAGAACAGATAATAATGTATATATATTCCAGGATGGTGTATAAGAGAAGCCCAAATGGACCACACGGTCTCTAACTTGCTTCCATTTGATACGGATGAGTTATTTATAAGCCGGTACACCGCCCTTGTTAATTATTCTCAGAACTGTTACTAGTGTTCTTGCCAAGTGTATAGCCCATGGACTGGTGTTTGATTAGAGAAGAGAAAAAAAGCAGGGATGAAGAGAAGTGCACAGTTACAACTGTCTTGCTAACGATGGTGCAGGTTAATTAGCAACTACGGAGCTTAGAAGAAAATTCCTATAGGATGGGAGCAGAGAAATGCCGGTAATGGCATCTGTCAGCACATGGCATACCTCCATAGGGAAGCTGGAAGTTGATAACTTGGGTGACGAAGACGATGATGGTGAGGACTGAGGCGGAGACAAAGGGAGGAACAGCAGGACAAAGGGAGGAACAGCAGAGACATGAACGAGCTGTAACGCCAAGGAGAGATCATCTGTGCACTATATATATCTCTATATATACACACACACACACATATATATATATATATATATATATAGATGAAAGAAAGCGGGGGAGAGTGCCAGTGGGTGAAGGCCAAGGACAGAGGCGTCCATTTCCAAGTTGTCCTCCAACTGTGAAAGATATTGTCTTGGGAAAATACAGTTGCGTCTATGCTCTCCTCAGATATCCTTGGGCCTTGGTATTATAACTTGCATAGTTTGAAATGACATCTATATCCCTTGGTGTATGCAATACATCTGTCATGGTAAAAAAAGAGGCTTTTTCAAAAGGAGGAGCTCATTTGACTGTTGTACGCTGAGGTACTAGGGGTCCCTTGGTTGGATGGTTTCTTTGTTTTTCCATAAATTATCACAACTATTCTCACATTCTTAGACTGTCGTGACTTTGACATGTTGGCTGTGATCAATCGAGCATCGGTATCTTTTAGAGATGCAGCGATGTCTTATTTACAGAAATCTTGATTTGTAAGGCCTTCTTTGTTAGTTGGGCAGAATGGGTCGTGTGTGTGGGAGTTTTTAGTGGACCCCACAAATCTCTCTCTCAAGGGATGAGTAATCCGACGGCGTTATTCGATTACCAAAGAGGGCCTAAGAGATCCTTTTTTTCTAGTGACGATCTTGGGCTAGCCTACATATATGCAGGAGAATAGTTGTAATTTGTGCAGAAATCTTATGCTAAACGAAAAAAAATATGTATTAAGAATGTTCAGATTCAAGCTGTCCCCATGACATGAGAGAGGGATACATAGATATATGTCTTCAGGCCAACCAATGGAGTGGGTCTAATTGATATTTTTCTCCTTTTTTTTGTCTTTTAACTTCGATCCACGTAAAACCATGGCGAGGTCAAAAGGTCAATTTAGCTGACTTTGGTGGCTCTCGCCTTGGAGACAAAACTCTGTATTCCCATTAGCCGAACCGTTGATGGTTGACCCAAGTTACATCGAACTAATCTCCGACTCATCAGACAAGCTACCAATGAAAGTTTATAGCGTTAAGTTTTTTTTTTGGTGGGGGGGGGGGGGGACTCCTGTCAGATCAGCTAAACCAACCCTCTAAACCAAAGAGCTCAAGCCACAGTGTATACATATTTGAACAGTTTGGCTATGAAAGACTAGTGTGGGGTCTACCCTCTAGCAAGCTGCAGGGCAGGATGGAGGGTGTGTGTGTGATCCTTCTTTTCCTCGCTTTTGGCAAAGGGAGATGGGGGCCAAGGCGTCCGGGTTTTTCTTGGTGTGTGGTTCGAGCTCAAGCTCCAAGGCGAGTGGGGGTGGGGGGTGTGTGCGTATGTGTGCTCCTCGATAATGTGTATGCTTGGCCAGGGGAAAGCGAGGTGAGCTGATGATGAGGAGGTGGAGGTGGGGGTGGGGGCCGGGGGGGCGATGGAGGATGTGAGAGAGGGGGGGGGGTGTGTTTGACGGGTCCAAGTGAGCTTTTATTGGGGGGTGGGGGTGGGGAGGAGGATCTTTGGATTGTTGTGTCGGGGAGCAAAAGAAACAGTTAGGGATGTCTGAATCCAGCAGGCAACATGGTAAGAAATTAATAAAGGCAAAGTTTGAAAGGGGAGGGATAAAGAAAAAGAGAGAGCACAGCAACAACACACAAGGAGCACAAGATCTAGATTGCGGTGCAAGGTTGGTATCTAGAAAGACAGGGAGAGAGCACAAGAAAGACAAGACATACATCACAGTGTGTGTGTGTGTGAGAGAGAGAGAGAGAGAGAGAGAGAGAGGGGGGCTATAGATTACAGTGCAGGCTGGAGGGAGAGAGCACAAGAAAGACAAGACAGAGATCACAGTGTGTGTGTGTGTGTGTGCGTGAGAGAGAGAGAGAGGGAGGGAGGATATAGATTACAGTGCAAGCTAGAGGGGGAGAGAGCACAAGAAAGACAAGACATAGATTACAGTGCGAGAGGGAGAGAGAGGCCGGTGGGGGTGGGGGGCTACTCCACATCCTTGTTTATGCTATAAAAAGTTTGGAAACAATAGTCTTACAATAGCTAGATATTCTTTAAAGTTTGAATCCGCATCATTGTTTATGGTGTGGGTTCTCTTTAATCATTAGGCCAAGGGCCACCTAAGAGAGGGAGAAAGTTTACAGGGCAATTATGGTTTGTTGGTAGACATGGGTACACAGATAAACACACGAGTAGATAGATGATGACATGGTTATATATAGTAGATAATTGAATAGAGAGAGAAAGAGAGAGATTGAGAGAGTTTAACTTCTTAAAAAATCCCAAACCCACGTACGTACCCCTGTGAGCATTTATTTGTTCCTCTGTTCTTTCTACACACGAGGACAGGAGGCCATGCCCCGGCAAAAGAAAGGCCACCAAACGCCAACGCAAGGGTCCAACCGTCGACCCTTTTGTTGATTTGGCACTCGGGAAATAAATGGCGAGGTACTGATTATGTTTGCTGCCTCCAACACAACACAAGGTCCCCCAGGTCAGGTGAGAGCTGCAACCCTTTTTTTTTCCCCTTTGAATCGGAAGAAATGACGGCTATGTATCTCGGTGGACTCAAAAAAGAAGTGCTCCCCCCCCTTCTTGCGTTGGTAACTCTGCAAGCAATCTGTCACCAGTTCTTGTTCAAGGATTTGACCTAAGAATTGAAGAAAAATGCAAGCTAAATTTGGATAAAGTTCTCCTTGAGAGTTTGCCCATTTCACCTCGTGACAGAGAGTGGTAGGAGATAAACGAAACTTGACATCGAATAATGTTAGATTTATTTTTCTCAGTTTTAAATGAGTTTCAAGTGAAAATTTCATTCATATCAATATAAGGTGAACCATATGTGAAAGAAGAATCTATGTTTAATTATGGAACAAACATGGATGTCAAATAAAAGTGGGATTCGTATGATTAGATGGTCATTCACCAAGGGAGATTATTGGGCGCACCTAAAAGTGAAGCCTATTAATGCTGATGATATGTCAGCAAATTTTGCGATGGCCACTTTGACGGAGTAATACAGGTTAGGAGGATGAGTTATTCGTGGACAAGTGAGTTATTCAAATTTAGTAATCAAAATATATCACCCGAGATCGGATATATAAGATTAAGATCTTTAACTTGGGGTTAACTCATTCTCTCTCTCTCATAGGAATATCTTATCCGACTCTGAGTAAGATAATTATCAAACTAAAAATATAAAAAACTCAAGAATAATCTAACCTATTATCAAAGTGACCATGATGGTTTAATGTTCTTATGATGAGGGCCTTTGGTTGAGTTGATTGGCTGACTTTGCCCCTTGCTTGCTCCCCATTTGCTCCTGACCTTTGTCACACAGTAGTATCCATTGGACTCATGTAGCCTTCAACAGTCTGATCCCTTTACAACATTCGGTAGCTCTAACTCCTCCTTGGAACTCAACACTTTTGCGTGCGCAGGTCTTCGTCTAGGTGGTAGGTGAGTTAGGCTCCTGGCGCAGATATCCCTCTCTGCATATCTTTCCATTTGTGTTCTATGCGCCTCTGTCGTTACCGCCGCTATATCCTAAAAATATTTCCTCCATATACAACGGTTAGAATGACATCAAATAAAATAATGAAATTTGAAATATGTGCCTTAGCATTTGAATACATGAATAAAATAATTTTGGGCCAGCACATAAAGTATATCGATCCCACTTTCGAAAGTGACTTACATATTGAGCACGCAGTATAATATGATTTACGCTATGGGATAAGATCGTCTGACCGTTCAACACTTCTGTCTAGACATGCATCATCCTGGTTTTATAGTTTTTAAGTATTTCAAGTAGATTGGACAATAAGTGTATCGTCTACGTTGATGGTGCCGTAGCATCTAAGGCCGCATTTGGTAACTATTTGGGTTATTGGGATTTTTTCAAAATCCCTTCCACGGTACCAATCTAACCGAAGTACAAATTTTGAAAAAAATCAAAAACAAAAAATCGCACTTGTCTTCTATCAGCTTGAATCCCACCCCGGCCATGGTGCTGGAAGTTAAATGACCCTTTTACCCATTGTGAATATTTGTTTCGTGCACACTGTCGGCACACGCGTAGGGAAGAGAATCAGCCGCCAAGGGTTGAGACGGGTTTGTGGGTGTATGTGTTTTGCGGTCGTGCCAGTCGAGTTTCGACAATTGACGCGGAATTGTGTTTCAACTTGGATGTACCTCCAGGACACAGCACATGTGCGTGGACATACGGACGACACGTGGAGGAGGGTCTGTGTGCGCATGGTAGCTGTTTGGGTAGATGGCGCAAGTTTGATTCCGCGGATGTAGGTGTATCAGACGATGTGGGAGTCAAGTGTAGGACGATTCCCCATTAACGGAGCCTCTCGATCACAGTCAGTGTTAATTTAATTACATCAGACATAAAGTCCGAATACCTCTGTTCCTGTTGCTGAAAAAGGACTGTATACCCTAGAAGTCCTGACATCGCCCAGAAGATAGAGAGTAGAGAGACCGGTCTCAGCTTAGTGCACTGGAGAAGACGCAGACTCTGGGTTTGGCTGGACGAGGCATGTGCTCGAAAAGAGGGGCGACATATATTGTCTTGGTAAAGAGTTGGCAGGTATTGGCCCAAAAGGATGAGCGGTTGACACTAGCTCGACAAGGAGTTGACAAATACTGGCTCGAGAATTGGACATGTCAGGGTCTGGCGGGAAGCAAAAGTTTGAGAGTGAGTCAAAAAAAGGAGCTGAGTTTCCGATTATACTTGATTAGAGGGTGCCGTAAAAGATATTATAGAGGGGCACTAAAGGCCCAAATACAAGAAGTGCAAGCCACAAGACAATTCTGACATTAACAGCGGTCCCCGAGTCATGCCAAGGTCTTGCAAACATCTCCACATAATATGAGACATATGATGTTCGCGTGGGGGTATTCACCCTTACACATCGTGTTCGACAGAGAGTTTTGTGAGTCGGCTAGACACCATTTGAGGGGTGCTCACGTGATATACTCTTGGCATGTGCTTAGCCAAGAACGTAAAAATAACAAGCCGTTCTGTGTTCCTTGCTTTCCTTCTACGCAAGTGTGCTCCGTAGGCTGCTAGGTGTTGCTTTG
Source organism: Amorphophallus konjac (assembly GCA_022559845.1). NCBI lineage: Eukaryota > Viridiplantae > Streptophyta > Magnoliopsida > Alismatales > Araceae > Amorphophallus > Amorphophallus konjac. The sequence goes on from CM040121.1 coordinate 13,466,940, forward strand.
TTGTATGCCTTTTTTTTTCATATCTTGACTCTTGGCCTTCCAGGGGGTTTTATAGGCTCAAGGTTGAAGGAGAGATGAGGGTGGCCCACGTAAAGGGGTTGAGGGCTGGTGTGGTCTGCCTAAAGGGCTGGAGTAAATTTTTTTCTTTTTTTTGGCAAATGGGTTGAGTTGACTGGGTGAAAGGGTTTGGGCGGACCAGGCTGGGAGGTCCGGCCTGGTCCGCGTAACTCCCCTTTGGGGGTTTACGCAGACCAGGCTTTGGGGGTTTATGCGGACTAGGCTGTCAAGTAGCTTGGTTCGTGTAATATCCCGGACCTTTTGGATCATTCTTCGTGGATCCTGGATCTGGTTTCTCGGAATACCAGGCTCCGTTGTGTCCGAAATTTTATTTCAAACATCTTTTGTGTTCGGGTCGGCGCAATCCGGAGTTGTTTCGGAGGCCCGGAGTGCGCCCGCGGCTTTTCCGCGTGTATTTTTTGATTCCCGGTGTGTGTTTCGGTAATTCCTTCGGAACCTTGTTGAGGGTGAACCGGGTCGTTCACCTAGGCGAGAGTGGTACCATTGCGATCGGTGTGTTCCGAGGATCGCGGAAATGTAATTTTTAATTTTTTGGTATTTTCTAGAATTTCTGAAATTTCTATAAATACCCTCTCTTTTCTCTCTCTCCCCCACCCTTCTTCTTCTTCCTCTTCTTCTTCCTCCCATCGTGACCGTCCCCCTCTCCCTCTCTCTCTCCCATTTCGACGTGGCGAGCCTCTCTCCGGATGCAGACGGCGGTGGGGTGATGGCGCGACGACGTGGGCGGTGGCGAGGCGATCTCGTAGGCGTGCGGTGCTCGTGGGAAGCGTGAAGGAGCTGGGTTTCTAAAAGCGTTCTTCGTGGTTTGAACTCGATTCGGCGGAGCTTTCGCTCCATTGAGGTAGGGGGACGAATCCCTATGCTCATCCCGTCATCCCCCACGATTTGTAGGCCGAATGGGAGCCGAGGGGGGTGTTTTTGAGCGGGTTAGGGTAAAATCATGCTTTGGGGAGAGTTCGCCCGATCTATGGATTTGAGCCGCGATTCGGCATTTTGATGGCTTAGAAGCATGTTAGGGGTCCCCATGGGTCTTCCCCTTTGTTTCCCCCCTCTCCTATGGAGGCATGGGGGCGTGGTTGTGTTTTTGGGGTATTTCCCATTGTTTCACCGTCGGACCGATGTGACGGTCCTTCCAGTGACCATCACACCATGTGACGCGCCCAGGTGGGTGCGTCACAGCCTTGTTTTTAGCCAATTGGGGTCTGTGGGCTGTGACGGTCCCATGATAGACCGCCACAGACGCTGTGACGCGCCTGGGTTAGACCGTCAACGACGAGTCGACCGTTGGCTTTACCGTTGATTTTGACCGTTGGGGGTCAATGCCTGTGATGCACCAGGACTGGCGCGTCACAACTTTGTGACACCCCTGTGTGGGTGCGTTAGAGCAGACACATTCCCACCTTGTGACGCACCAAGGGTGGTCCATTACAGCATGTGACACCCCGTGAGGTGTGCGTCACAGCCGTTTTCTACTCGCCTTGTGACGCACCAGGCTGGGTGCATCAGGCCCTGTAACGCACTAGGGTAGGCGCATTATAGTCGGTTTCTTCTTGGCTTGTGACACACCAGGGCGGGCGCGTCACAGACTGTGACGCACCAGGGTAGGCGCGTCACATGCCGTTTTGCACTGAGGGTCTAACGCCCCTGTGTTGGGCCGTCAGGTGGCTGTGATGGTCCAGCCTTAGACCGTCAGAGACTGTGACGCGTCTAGGGTAGACCGCCAGGCTCAGGGTTGCCCCGGGTGGTTTGTAGCCCCGTTTTCCTTCCGACTATGGTCACCGTGCGACGGTGCTGGTACGTGGGATGGTCCCCGTACGTCGTCGGATACGGACGTGATTTTTCGTTGACTTGAGAGTCTACTCCTTCAGTGACCCTCCACTAGTCGTAGCCTGCCTGCACGCGAGTAGACCCACCAGGGAGTGGTGGAGAGGCTACCCTGAGGACAGTTTTTAGACTGGTTTCCGTCGGGCCCCTCGTCGGTAGCCAGAGTCCGGCTCCAGGGGAAAACCAGTTAGAGGCCAGACCTAGGACGCATGGTCTGTGTGTGCACACATGGTTGGGGGTGGTTGGACCCACGCTGACGGGCGTGACCCCAGCTAGTCACTTGCTTTGCGGTTACTTGTGCCGTGTCCGTGCCTCTGGTAGGCGCTACCACGTTAGGCAGTTCACCTGCGGTGCGGTGTAAGTCGTCAGGGGACGCTACCGACTGTGCTTCTAGTGGGAGGTACTCATGTCGAGTCAGGAGTGACAGACTGTCAGTCAATCTTTGCGACTTCGACCTTCGGGTTTTTTCGTGTTGACCGTGGTGTTTTGTTCATTTCACCGTGGCACGTGTGTCGGTCTTCGTGCCATGTGTAATGCCCCAGGTTTTTTCCAGATCTTTTAGTGAGTCTCGGAGTGTATATTGTGCTTTACACGTGTTTTTCCCTGATGTGCCTTCGGAACTCTTCGACTCCGGGACAGTACCACTGCGTTGTGTTCCTTCCGAGGATCGCAGAGGTAATTTTTCATAATTTTCTGAATTTTTGCAATTTTTAGATTTTTCTATATATTAACCCTTTTCTCTCTCCCCCTCTCATTCTCTCTTTCTCACTCTCTCTCATCCCTTTCTCTCCCCCTCTCCCCCGGCGGCCGACGGTGGCGGAGGAGGGCGAGGCGGCGATGGCGGGAGGCGAGGAACGGGGAAGGGGTCGAGGATCGAGGGCCGGTGGCGCGTGGAAGCTCGGGCGTGGGTTCGTGGAGCGGCGAGGGTTTCACGGCGTTTTCTTCATGGATCGGCGAGCTCGGGGCATGAAATCTTCGGTGGAGGTAGGGAGATGGACCCCCAGCTCGTGCTCTTCCTTTCCCGTGAATTTCGTAGGCCGTGGTGAGCCGAGCGGGCTAATTGGGGAGTTTTGGGGAAAATCCATGTTTTGGGGGAGTGAGCCGGATCTCTCGTTTCATTGCGTTTTTGGCCGATCCAGGGGTTTAGATGCATGCCTAGGTGCCTGGGGGTGGATTCCCCTTTGTTTCCCCATCACTCGGGGGTGATCGGGGCGTGGATCGAGTTTTTGGGTCGTTTCCCGCCGTAGCGTTCTCGGGACGGTGTGACGGTCGTTCCAGTGACCGTCACAGCGTGTAACGAGCCTGGGCAGGTGCGTTACGCTCCCCTTGTTTTGAGTGTTGGCGTTCATGGGCCTGACGGTCCCACGATAGACCGCCATGGTGCTGTGACGCGCCTGGGCCTGACCGTTACGTCCGTTTCCGTGGTTTCGGACCGTTGGGGTCACGAGTCTCTGACGCACCAGGCTTGGTCTGTCAGAGCACTGTGACGCCCTCATTTGGGTGCGTCAGAGTTGACATATCCCCTCTTCTAACGCACCTGGGTAGGTTCGTTAGGGGTTGTGACGCCCCGAGGGGTGTGCGTCACAACCTGTCTTCTAACGCGCCAGGCTTGGTCCGTTAGAGGTGTGACGCCCCAGGGTGGGTGCGTCACAGCCAGTTTTGCTCCTTTCGCGTAACGCTCCTGTGTTGGACCGTTAGAGGGATGTGACGGTCGGGCTTAGACCGTTACATACTATGACGGCCCAAGGCCAGACCGTCAGGCTCTACGTTGCGCCGAGGTGAGTTTTCGTGTTCTCCGCCTTGTTCCGCGACGTGTGGATCCCCGGTCGACCCGGTTGGGACCCAGTGGTGGAACTGTGGTCTCGTGAGTGCCCCAGACACCCGTGGGATTCTGTGTCCGTGTTTTGAGGGTGTCGGGAGGACCGTGCTACCTCGTTTAGCGTGCCCGTAGGTTTGAGAGTCCGGGTGACTTCTCGTGTGTCGGGCTTTCGTGTTACGCTAGACCAAGTCACCGTGTGTCGGTGGGGGTGCGGTGGGGTCTCCCCCGCATGCCGTGAGTTTTCCTGGAAGATGATTCCCGAGTGGGCCCTGTGTTTGGCACTGGACTGTGAGTCCAATTATTGGCGTGGCAGGTTGTGCGTTGCCTTGGGAATCATGCTTCTGTGCTTTCCGCGTAGGCCACGCGTATGGCCTTGGACTGCGAGTCCAGTTGCCGGCCTGGGGCTGGAGGGTTCCCGCCTTTCCCTGAGAGTGGGATTTGGTTGGGCGGTCTGTGAGCTGCCTTGGGAACCGTGTTTTTGCGTTTCTGCGTGGCCGAGCGTGCAGCCCGTGGACTGTGAGTCCCGTTTCTTATCCGACTGTGGTCACTGTGCGACGGTGCTAGTACGTGGGATGGTCCCCGTACGTCGTCGGGTTCGGACGTTATTTTCCGTTGAGTTGAGAGTCTACTCTTTCAGTGATCCTCCACTAGTCGTAGCCCACCAGTACGCGGTGCTGGTCTTACCAGGGTGTGGTGTACGGGCCGACCCTTGGAGACGATTTTTAGACTGGTTTCCGTCGGGTCCCACGTCTGTAGCCAGAGTCCAGCTAAGGGGAAAACCAGTCAGAGGGCCAGAACAGGGACGCGCAGTCTGTGTGTGCACACGTGGTTGGGGGCTGTTGGACCCATGCCGACGGGCGCGACCCCAACTAGTCACTTGCTTTGTGGTTACTTGTACGGTGTCCGTACCTCTGGTAGGCGCTACCACGTCAGGTAGTTTACCTGCGGTGCGGTGTAAGACGTCAGGGGACACTACCGACTGTGCTTCTAGTGGGAGGTACTCCTGTTCTGGACAGAGAGTGACAGACTGTCAGTTTCCGTGACTTTGACCTTTGGGTTTTCGGTCGTGTCGACCGTTGAGTTTTCTGTTATTTCGCCGTGGCGCGTGTGTTGGTTTTCGCGCCGTGAGACTAGTGCTAGTGACTTTACCAAGGTTGCGTCTTGTCGTGCGGTACCCGTGACTAGGTGTCAAGGTTGCACTTTGGACAGCGTGTCCAGGTTGGCCATGTTCTTGGAGACATGCCTCTACGGCGTGGTTGCCGTAGGTTTTTACTTCGGTAAGCGGTACTAGTGTAGTTCGGTAGCCCCTGACCGTGAGTTCGGGGTGTGTTTCTGGTACAGTAGGAGTAGTTATAGTGCCGGGTTTCGACCGGCCACCGGGTTTACTGTTCCTACTATTGCGGTTGCTCTTGTAGCCTTCCTTTCCGCTACCGCTGTTGTTTCCGGTTGGGGTTCCGCGGGATCCCTGCTGAGTCTCTGTTTTGGAGACTCATTCCCTACTTTTCAGGTGAGGTGGTCCTTCTTCCTCGAGGTTCGAGGGCGCGGTGCGGAGGTTCTCAGTTGCCAGCTCGCCGGGCCGAGTGTTCACTCGGCATGTGGTATGTTTTACTGCTTTAGACTGTACTTTCTGTTGGACTGGACTCTGTTGTAGCTGTAGTTGTTTATTTATTTCTGTTAATTGTTGTCCTGCTTTATTTCCTATTTCTTTGTGCCTCCACACTCATTTTAGCCCTTCCGAGCCCTCCTGGCTCGTGGGTGGCGGTTCGAGTCTCGGGTTATCGGGCCTTCCCGGTAATCGGATTCTCGGGTCATTACACCGTGAGACCGATGTTTTGTAGATGGCAGGGCTTCCCTTTTCGAGATACTCGCTTACTGCTGTGAACGCGTCACGTGGTGGACTGAGAGAGAGATATGGGGTTTCTCCCTCTCTGAGTATTAAAGGGTGAAAGAAATGAGGACAAACAATGAAACGCGCGCTATAGGGGATATGAGAGAACGGTGGACAAGTACATCTACAGATGACACTCTAATGGAGACAGAAAGAATTTAGACTGACCGAACTCCGGTACATGACGGAGATAGGGGTCCGACGACCCTCTCACGTAAACTGAACCCCTTCCCGGTAGGCGTAACCCACCGTTCCGAGAGCAGCTTTTCAGATACCGAATTCGAGTCTTGGGACTCTACGTGATAGAATTTGACAGACGGGAAGACACGTAGACTCGGAAATTGTAACGATATATCACTCCTCGAATAATTATAAGAACAATATGAATAAAGGCACACCACCGCAGGACATTGGTCTTTGCGGGGTTTTAACAATAATATTGCAATATGAGCAGTAATTAATATATGTACATCTAGAAACCACCGCGAGACATTGGCCTTACGGGATTTTTAATGCGATATAAATAATATATATAAGTATATATATAAACCACCACGAGACATTGGCCTCCACGGGATTTTTAATGCATTATAAATAATAAATATAAATATATATACACATCACCACGAGACATTGGCCTCTGTGGGGTTTTTATTATGACATAAACAATAAGTATAAGTATATAAATATATAAACCACCACGAGACTGTGGCCTCTGTGGGGTTTTTAATGCGACATAAATAATAAGTATAAGTATATATATATATATAGAAACCACCACGAGACTGTGGCCTCTGCGGGGTTTTTACTATGGCATAGATAATATAAATAATATAAATAATATATATATATATATATATATATATATATAGAAACCACCACGAGGCTTTGGCCTCTGAGTGGTCTTTACTATAATATAAGTATATGTGACAGGAAAGGAAAATGGATCAAATAAACCGCCACGAGATGTTGATCTCCACGGGGTTTTAAAGCGATGATAGGGGAATGCTGAAATTAAATAGTTAGGAATTAGAAAGTAAAGTGCAGAAAATAAAATGCTGAAATGGAAACGGTCGCGGGAGGTGACCCACCGCACCAATTAGGGGTTAGATATACAGAAAGTAAATCACAGAAACCGCCGCGGGGAATAATCCTCCGCGCGGGTGAGGTCAGAGACAGAAGAAGATAACCGCTGCGGGAAGCAACTCTCCGCGGGTGTTATTAAAAACAAAGATAGTCACAATGAAGCACGCGTTAGGAGTGTTGTGATCGCCAGGGACCGAGGGTCCCGAGTGGATTGATCGCTTTCGCCTTTGACACGGGGTTATGCGGGCTCCAACTTTCTCTTCTTTCGACAGGCTGAAGAAGAGGGCCTTTGACTGGTTACCCTTTCACAAAGAACAAACAGAGAAGAAAACAACTAAATGAAAATGACGGGGGTGTAGTACCAATCCTTAGATAATAAAACTATAAATAACATAAACGAACACGTACCTGGTTGGTGTGATGCGGGACGGGACCACGGACACGACAAGCTCGCGATCGTCCCTTAACGAGGGAAGCGTCGGATGTGCGCGGTTGAGAAATCGGCAATGAGCTAGGGTGGTCGGCTCTCTTTTACGCCCGGATCGGGTCACGGGACGGCTTCGCTCTCTCTCGCAGCAGTGATATTATAAATTGAAGGCGAGCTAGGTATCCCTACACATGCTCTCTAGCAGCGGCATATAAAGCATATAAAGAATTAAGCTAATGCCAAATGTAAGGGTGAAGGCGATACCTCCACGCTCTCGGCGTGGCGAAGATGGCACCCGGCCGAAGCTCGTACTCCTGGGAACTTAGTACATTATGTTTACAGCAGTACAAATAAGCCCACTCCACGCAGGGAGGTAAAGGGCGACACAAGTGGGCCCGGGAGGACCAAGTTCGGGTTGACGGGCGGGTTCGGGCAATGCTTCGGCTTCACGCGTACTCGTGCTAGTGGGGGCCCACGTATTGACCGGAGGGGTCGTGTGGGGCCTGATGACTCCTCTGTGGTGGAGACACCTGGAAAGCGTACCCCTGGGATGGCGAGCTGCTGGAACGACCGCCGGACGCCGGGCGGCCCTCGGACGACGCTTGCCGGGAACTCGGCCACAAACCTGAAAGTTCTATTTGCAGGCGCGCGACTCGGAGAAAACTGCTTCTGCGATCAGCCCCGTCGTCGGAATGCGACGAGGTTAGCGCCGTTGGAAAGCTGACTCAGAATACTTCGACGTAGGGGTCTTCAAAAAAAATAATCAGATCTGTATTTCTGATCATGTATTTTACAAGCTTGCTGGAATCTGGCCAGAACTGCAGGGGCAGGTTCTGACTTCTCTGAAGATCGACGTTGACCGGGGAGAAGACCTCCGAATCTGGAAATAATCTCTTCAGAAAAGTTGAAGATATCTGAGAGAGGAATCCGGGACTATTTTTGGTTTTCTGATTGGATAAGAAATGGATTTTCTGGGATTTGTTTACTAGACCTGGGTCGGATCTGGGAAACTGTGGGCAGACTGTTCTTGGGAACTTGGACGAAATTTGAAAAATACTTGGAGGGTGAACCAAAAATTAAGAAAATTCCTGGTGGTAGAGGGATGTGGACAGAGATCCCAGTAAATTTGGGCGACCCAAAAAAATTCAAAAGGTGGTTCGAATGAGGTAAACTCAGAGCTGATGAATAGTAAACAGAACCAGGACAGATCTGGAACTTGGACTTGGACGAAAATCAAAAAATAGCTAAAGGATGAATTTTGACGTGAAAGTTTTTGTGGGGATAAGGGTTCTAGAGGGTAACCAACCCTGAAAATTTGAGCTTCAGAAGATGAAGGGAGTGACAGAAGGAATTCGGAGAAGAAGGGTCTGTCCTGGGTGGACAGAACACCGAAACCGTTGGCGACGACGCGTCGGCGGCGAGACGATGGCGGCGGCGATCACCGGAGTTGCTTCAGATGCTGGAGGGGATCAAGGGGGAAGGGATTACACTCTAGAAAGGGGGCTGGAGGTGGATGAACCAGGGAGAGAGAGGGGAGGGGCGCAAGCTTCCTTTGGGGCAAATGCCTTTTTTTCCATTCATTAATTCATTCAATATGAAAATACAAGTATATATATGCAAGGGATCTAACCTATTCTAAGCCCTTGGATCAAGGGTTGATCAATGAAGGGTTGAGATGTGGTTTGACAACCACATTAAAACCCATTAAACAACTAGGTTCGCCCCCCCCTTTAAGAGGACAATTTAGAATTGTCTTCTTTAATTAATTCTAGGTCCAAGTCCAAGGTTGGACCATGGACCAGCCACCTTGGACCCAGGAGTCCAGGTGGACCAATAAGGAGGAGGGAGGGGGCCCCTGCAGGGCCTACATGCACATTTGCAAAGAAACCCAATGGCCTTTTGCAAATAAACCCACTAAGACCTACTATTGTGTACACATATACCACAAGGGCGTACATACAAATACAAAAGGACGTAGATGCAAACACAAAGTGAGCGGGCTGACGTAGATGTCCCCATCAATTCTCCCCCGGTGGGAGGGACTCGACCCCGTCGAGTAGGGGTATGGCTGCTCCGGTACTCCGGCGGATCCGTCACCGTGCTAAGTAGCGCGGGTATGCTCCACTCCAAGTGATCGGCACCTGCTCATTCTATATATACTCGATATGCGCACTGCTATGGCTAAAGGTGGTCACTCCGAAGGGGCACTCTCAAAAGGAGGGAAACAGCTCGAAGACTCACTAGGAATCACCGCTGAGTCCCTATAGGTGACTGATCCGGGTATAGATGTAGAACCGATCCCATACTCATCAAGTGAGTCGACTCACTTCACACTCATAAGAGAACGACACGAGCTTGCACAAGACACATGCAGACTCACCATGCACTGACACATGAATGAAAATCACACAAACAATCGACTCAAAATCACCACACAAATAAACCACACAAAGAAAACACACAGACTCATACACGACTCTAGACTAAGGTGGTAGCAGCAAACCCACTAGGTGGCGACATCCTGGGCGGCCGAAGGGTCGCCCAGCTCTTCCCCCATGGCATAGTATTCATCGGCCAGTGCCTCATCGGCCTCGTAATCGACATGCTCAAGCTCGGGAGGTGCGGATCCTCCAACACCTAAGGCTAGGGTGGTGCGAGCGGGACACTCACTAGCAATGTGGCCGTACCCGTGACAGTGGAAACATTGTATTCGCGATCGACTACTCTCCCCGACAAGAGGAGACTTACCCTTATCATCCCGTCGGGTAGGGGGTGTAGGCAACAATGGGGGAGGTGTAGGTGTCTTGGACAAGACTGGAGGGGGTGCCGGTACGAGAGGACGGGCTATAGGAGCTGGGGGACGGGCAAAGGGTGCCGGTGGTTGGGATGGAAATAGATCCCGGGGTGGGGGAGGGCGAGGCCGTGGAGCGAAGTGCTCCTGACGGGTGGGCTCCTGAGGTCGAGCCATGGGAGGCCGTTGATGTGGGCCTATAGAGTGACGGGGCTCGGTACTACGGAGAGGGGTGGGGCCCAACCGATGGCTAGACTCGAACTCTCCCTCAAATTGCTCCATCTCGAGAGCAACCTGATATGCCTCTTCCAACGTCTTGGCATTGCGGCGGAAAAGCTCATACTGATAGTGTGGCCGCAAACCACGTTGAAAGCGGGACACGGGCATGGTACTCTCCTCCGTGACACCACATCGTAGAAAGTACTCATCAAACTCCGCGATGTATTCAGAGACGGACCGGTCTCCCTGGCTAAGACTTTGCCATCTATCGATGAGTCGCTGGCGGTATGTGGGAGGAAGGTACTTTTGCCGAAGTTTATTCTTCATCTCGGCCCATGTGTCGATCGGGGGTTCTAGCCGCTGAAGTAGCAGGCTCTCCACATTCTTCCAATAGGTTTGTGCCTGCCCCATGAGTTTCATGGTGGTAAATCGGACCCTTCGACGCTCCGACATATCATACCATTCAAAATAACGGTCCATGCCAAACTCCCAATCTAGGTGGACTTTCGGATCCAAAGACCCGTAAAAAGCGGGAGGATCCGCTCGCACGGTCTTAAGGACCCGATCATCATCCTCATCTCGTTGTGGCTGAAAACCACGACGGCGTTGACCATACCCCTCGTAGGCATTGTCGGACCCATAGTCCTCGAGACCAAGGTCACGGTGTGGTAGTTGGGGAACCCGAGGAGGGGCGGGTGGAGGAACCAGTGGTGGCTGGTTTTGGGCCGCGGGAGCGGCCTGGACTTGGACCATGGGAGCGGGTTGGACTTGGGCCACCGCGGGAGGAGGTGCGGGTGGACCTTGGGCTGTCCCAAGAGGGTCCCCGTGTGACATCCTATCTAACCGCCCAACGAGGTCTTGGACCGACCTATCGGAGTTCTCCATGCGTCCCTCCATGGCCCTAAGGCGACCATCCATATTCTCGGAGAAGGTCCGAAAGTTAGCATCGGATTGGTCCAACCTAGTCATAATGGCCATCATCGCCTCTTGTAGGGAGTGGAAGTCTCCCGAGGTATCCCGTGGGTTGGCCATAGGTGGGGGTGGAGGTGAGTACTGAGTACCCCGACGAGTGGGCATGCAAACACACCGACTAGAAGACACCGACTAAAGCAAAACACACTAATGCAAAATGATGCGCCTAGACTTAACCAAAACTCGGTACGCGGCGGAGATAATCGACCCGAAGGTCACTCGCACAAGTGTGCGGCCTTCCCGATAGGCGTAACCTAACGGTCGGACAACACCTTTTATATACCGAGTAAAGGGATGCAATGCGAAAAGACACTCTTTTTTTATGTTTTAAAACAATGATGATCCTAGACTCGACTTAAACCGACTAATGACTCGATGTAAACGACACTTTTTTGTTCTTTTTGACACCCTAGACTCAAACTTGCTCTGATACCAAATTGATGCGGGACGGGACCACGGACACGACAAGCTCGCGATCGTCCCTTAACGAGGGAAGCGTCGGATGTGCGCGGTTGAGAAACCGGCAATGAGCTAGGGTGGTCGGCTCTCTTTTGCGCCCGGATCGGGTCACGGGACGGCTTCGCTCTCTCTCGCAGCAGTGATATTATAAATTGAAGGCGAGCTAGGTATCCCTACACATGCTCTCTAGCAGCGGCATATAAAGCATATAAAGAATTAAGCTAATGCCAAATGTAAGGGTGAAGGCGATACCTCCACGCTCTCGGCGTGGCGGAGATGGCACCCGGCCGAAGCTCGTACTCCCGGGAACTTAGTACATTATGTTTACAGCAGTACAAATAAGCCCACTCCACGCAGGGAGGTAAAGGGCGACACAAGTGGGCCCGGGAGGACCAAGTTCGGGTTGACGGGCGGGTTCGGGCAATGCTTCGGCTTCACGCGTACTCGTGCTAGTGGGGGCCCACGTATTGACCGGAGGGGTCGTGTGGGGCCTGATGACTCCTCTGTGGTGGAGACACCTGGAAAGCGTACCCCTGGGATGGCGAGCTGCTGGAACGACCGCCGGACGCCGGGCGGCCCTCGGACGACGCTCGCCGGGAACTCGGCCACGAACCTGAAAGTTCTGTTTACAGGCGCGCGACTCGGAGAAAACTACTGCTGCGATCAGCCCCGTCGTCGGAATGCAACGAGGTTAGCGCCGTTGGAAAGCTGCCTCAGAATACTTCGACGTAGGGGTCTTCAAAAAAAATAATCAGATCTGTATTTCTGATCATGTATTTTACAAGCTTGCTGGAATCTGGCCAGAACTGCAGGGGCAGGTTCTGACTTCTCTGAAGATCGACGTTGACCGGGGAGAAGACCTCCGAATCTGGAAATAATCTCTTCAGAAAAGTTGAAGATCTCTGAGAGAGGAATCCGGGACTATTTTTGGTTTTCTGATTGGATAAGAAATGGATTTTCTGGGATGTTTTTACTAGACCTGGGTCGGATCTGGGAAACTGTGGGCAGACTGTTCTTGGGAACGTGGACGAAATTTGAAAAATACTTGGAGGGTGAACCAAAAATTAAGAAAATTCCTGGTGGTAGAGGGATGTGGACAGAGATCCCAGTAAATTTGGGCGACCCAAAAAAATTCAAAAGGTGGTTCGAATGGGGTAAACTCAGAGCTGATGAACAGTAAACAGAACCAGGACAGATCTGGAACTTGGACTTGGACGAAAATCAAAAAATAGCTAAAGGATGAATTTTGACGTGAAAGTTTTTTTGGGGATAAGGGTTCTAGAGGGGAACCAACCTTGAAAATTTGAGCTTCAGAAGACGAAGGGAGTGACAGAAGGAATTCGGAGAAGAAGGGTCTGTCCTGGGTGGACAGAACACCGAAACCGTTGGCGACGACGCGTCGGCGGCGAGACGATGGCGGCGGCGATCACCGGAGTTGCTTCAGATGCTGGAGGGGATCAAGGGGGAAGGGATTACACTCTAGAAAGGGGGCTGGAGGTGGAGGAACCAGGGAGAGAGAGGGGAGGGGCGCAAGCTTCCTTGGGGGCAAATGCCTTTTTTTCCATTCATTAATTCATTCAATATGAAAATACAAGTATATATATGCAAGGGATCTAACCTATTCTAAGCCCTTGGATCAAGGGTTGATCAATGAAGGGTTGAGATGTGGTTTGACAACCACATTAAAACCCATTAAACAACTAGGTTCGCCCCCCCCTTTAAGAGGACAATTTAGAATTGTCTTCTTTAATTAATTCTAGGTCCAAGTCCAAGGTTGGACCATGGACCAGCCACCTTGGACCCAAGAGTCCAGGTGGACCAATAAGGAGGAGGGAGGGGGCCCCTGCAGGGCCTACATGCACATTTGCAAAGAAACCCAATGGCCTTTTGCAAATAAACCCACTAAGACCTACTATTGTGTACACATATACCACAAGGGCGTACATACAAATACAAAAGGACGTAGATGCAAACACAAAGTGAGCGGGCTGACGTAGATGTCCCCATCATGGTGTGTTTAAAACCCCTTTGGAACTAAAAGGGTGGGAGAATGACATGATGAAATGCACAAATACAAAGACACTCACAAGTTAGGCCCTCTCGGAGAGAAAGGCATGGCACATATGTTAAATGATGCATGCGATATGATTAACTGACTGATTAAAAATAAGGGGGAGAAAAGCTTATCGGTGGAGGCCAGTGACGAGCTTTGAGAAGGGCTTCAATATCACGAGCACGGCACGACCGAAGGACTTCAAAACGGACTTCAGAAACTGATTAGGCCGAACATAATAACACACACACACACTAACATATACATATGAACGATAAATATATTTACATAAACATATACTTAGACATATTAAAGATATTTGACATATACGTAAATACAAACATATATAAACATATATGTAAACTGGTCGAAATACAAGAACGAAAATTTGAGGAAGAAGGTGAGAAAGGGAGAGAGAAAACTCCTTTTTTTATTTATTTTTAAGACTTTGTTTTAAAAGAAAAAGGATAAGATATATATATATGATACATATGTGACATATATATTATGTATATAATATATATAATATATATATATGTGGGAAAAAAAGGAATAGAGAGGGCGAATGATGGGGGGAACGATTAAAAAAAAATAAAAAAGAGAGAGAGAGATCGAGAGAGAGGAGAGAGGGAAGGAGAGAGTGAGAGAGTGGGAGATAAAAAAAAACTAAAAGAAGAGAGAGGGGGGGATCGAGAGAGGAGAGAGGGAGAGAGAGAAGATTAAAAAAATAAAAAATGGGAGAGAGGGAGAGATCGAGAGAGAGTGGAAGAGAGAGGGGAAGAGAGAGGGAAAGAAAGAGAGAATACGGCAGAGGGGGAAAAAAATAAAATAAAAGGGGGAAAGTGAGAGATCGAGAGGGGGAGGGAGATTAAGAGAGAGAGATGGGAGGGAAAGTGAGAGAGAGGGAGAGAAGAGATAATAAAATAAAATAAAAGAAAACTGAAAGAGAGAGCAGAGAGAGATCGGGGCAGGGAGGAGAGAGAGAGAGAGGAAGTGAGAGAGGGAGAGAACCGAGAGGGGGGGTGGTGAGAAGAGAGAATAAAAAAAATAAAAAAGAGAGAGAGAGAGAGTGTGTGTGTGAGACGGAGAGAGGAGGGAGAGATCGAGAGAGAGAGAGAGGGAGAGAGAGAGAGAGAGAGAAAGTGAGAGAGGGAGAGAGAGGAACGGGAGATGGCCGGGGTAGCACGGCGAGGTCGACGGGGGCGCTGGCGGTGTCGGGCGTGCAGGCGGGCGGGGTCGGAGGCGGCCACGGCAGGGCGGCGTCGGAGGCGGTGCAGGTGGGCGGAGGTCACCGGCGACGGCGGGCTTCGCAGCGGCGGGCGTGCATGCACGAGGGAGGTGCTGTCGGCGTGGGGACGAAGGCGGCCACGGCAGGGCGGCGTCGGAGGCGGTGCAGGTGGGTGCTCGGCAGGTGGACGGCGGTGGCTTGCGGGGTGTTCTCGCGGCAGGAAGCGGCGGTCGCGTGGGAGTGCGGCAACGAACGTGGAGGTGGCAGCGGTGACGGCGGAGGGTTGATCAGTGGAGGGGTGGCTGGGCTTGCGGAGGTGGCAGCCAAGAGCGGGGTGCTCGGAGGTGGCGTCCGCCGTGGACGGGACGTTGGCGGCGTGGCGACCGGGCTTCATGGCGAGTGGGCGACGTGCATGGAGGGCGTCTCACGGTGGCCGGGGGTGGCTGCGAAGGGTGTACCGTGAACGAGAGGGGAGACCGGCAGGGGTCACGAGGAGGAAGATGGGGGTGGTGAGAGCCGCGGGTGTGGTGGCAGGAGCTCGCGGCAGGGGAGTGGACGGCCGGATGTCGGGGTGGTGGTCACAGACGAGCTCGACGGCGATAGGGGGGGTCGTCTCTGTGGAGGTGGCTGGAAGGCAGCGGCGTGGGTGAGCTGGGTTGCCGGCGGGCTTCACGGCGGTGTCGACGACGAGGACGTGATGGCTGGCGGTGTTGGGAGTCTCACGGTGGCATGGTGGCCGAGGTACGTGTGGGGTGGATGACGATGATGGTGGCCGGTGATCACGACGAAGGGGTGTGTTGGTTGGGTTAGAGGAGGTGGGGGGTGGCATGCGTGATGTTAGGGAGGGAAGAAAAAGGGAGAGAGGTGGAGTGGGTATGTGTATGCTGGCAGTGGGGGAGTTGCATGCGCAGGGAAAAGGAGAGAGTGGGACAGTGAGATGATAGGCTGGAGTTGGCCGTGGAGTGGGAAGATGGGATCGTCTGGTGTGGGATGAATAGCAAAGAGAAAAAAAATGAGAGATGAGGTCAGAAGGAATGCCAGAAAGAGATGGAGGGAAGCATTCTCTCGTGGGAGAGACGAGGGGTGAAGCCGGAGGGGGGGAGTTGGCTTGTGGAGAAGGATGGAAGAAGAGTGTGGGCTAGCGAGGGCTTCACGGCGGTAGTGAAGATTGTGGCAGTGGCGTGGAGGGGAGAGGAAGGTGATGGGGAGGTGGAGTGGTCTGTGTGTTGTTAGGTTTCGGAGAGAAAAAGTCGGAGAGTGAGAGTCAAGGAGAGGATGGAGAGAAATGAGAGTGGGATGGGGATGAGTGTGCATGTGTGTGACGTGAGGGAGAGGGAATTGAGCAGTGAGGTGAGAGGGGAAAGAAAGAGACGGAGGGGGTTACGTGAGATAGAGGGAAGAAAATAGAAAATAGAAAGAGACGTAGAGAGAATAAAATGGGGTAAGGAATATTATCTTATTATTTATTATATTTTTATATTTTATGTTTGTTTGTTTTGGTTATTTTTGTTTGCATTTTTTTGTTTCTTTTGTATTTATTTTTAATGGTTATTGTATTTTTTTACCTTTTAATTAATATGTTTCTATTAATTATATATATATAGTAATCACTTATATATATATATTTACAAAAATAAATTTATTATTAAAGAAAATCAATTACATTTTTTTTATGTAAACATAATTACACACGCATTTTTTGGGAATTTTATTTTTTTCTCTTTTTATTTATTTTATATGTACACATATTTTAATTTTCTCCCTTTCACAAAATAATGCAATTTAATCACAATTACGGAAATCACTCAAATAAAATAAAATGTAAGCCACTTCAGGGCATTACGGTACAATATGGGATGTACTCATCATAACGTCAGAAATGGCGTGTCTACAGCTGCCCCGCCTTGGCATCCACTTTGTAAGGGAAGGACGTGTAATGGAATGAAATAAAGTGTATTGGAGTGAAATGGAATGGACTGAAAAGCGGATGCCAAGGTGTGATGAGACACGCTTCTAACGTCACAAGACGGGAATCTTTCCCGAGTTTCACGAAGCAACCTTGAGAAATGTTCTCCGAAATCAACGATTGTTTGGATGGTAAACAAACTAGGAAAGACATTGTGTGCGCTGGGGCACGAACAGACTAAAAGGACCAACTTCACGGTGCGGAAGTACCTGGGTCGTAAACCTCAGGTTTCACCATTGGGGAGCGGTTACCAGCCATTGTGGACGTGCTACAACCAAGGTGGGTCCGAGGGGAATAAACAGATGATTGGAGACAGATCCAAACAATGGTTTCGTCCAGAGAACATCCCAAGGCAACCTCGGGGAAACTCAGTACTCGACTCAGAATGGAATATCCCATATTTAAGCAATTAAGCACAGTAGCTCACACAATCAAAGTAAGTGAATGATTTTCCACAATGAACTCAAAGTCCTACATGAATGCATGCTGGGTTTAAAAAGAAAAATAAAACAAACTAAAATAGAAACTAGCCAAGGATAATATTGCTAAGCTGTGGAGAGTGGGTCAGGATACCGATCCAATGAGCTGATACTGAGCCGGGGCCCGTTTATCCACGTACCGACTCATCGAACGGAACCGTCGTCCCCATTCTATCACGGCTTAACGGCCTATCCGTACGTCCTGATCTCCTCCGGGATCATCACTGTTTTTGTTGAAGGGGAACTCAAATCCCAGATTCGTCCAGACCGTAAGGTCCTTGGCATGTTCTAGTAGCGTAAATATCATACAATACAATGCATGATAAGGGGGGACCACAATGATTGAATGATTGGGGGACAAGGCGGGACAAGGTGGTACATTGGTGGGACATTGGTGGGACAGTGGTACCCCACTCGATAATTAACATAACAAAACAAGATCACAACTATGCAAGCACATTATCACATGCAACAAAACGAAACTGCTAACACTGTTCCTAGATTTCTTTCCTCACTATAAGTATCGCCCCCTTGGCCTTAAGAAAATGCATTCCAGGGCGAGCTAAGAAAGTCGAAGCTTAGGAGGAGATCAAAGTTCGAGATGGAAGGCCAGTCTTCCAATCCCGTGAAGAAAAGCAAGCCCAATAACGAGTGCAAGCGGCTTACTGACTTCGAGGGACATCTTAGCGGGAGAATCCAGTCTCGAATGGTGAGTTAACATTTCTTTTTTTGTGTTTCTGCAAGACTTTCTTATGCTTATTTTCGCCTTCTCCACTTTTCTATTTCCAGCCATATCCACTCTTTCCTGGCCCGAGGAAGTTTTCAAGGTTGCCATGGCTGTCGAAACTCACTTCGAACATCTCGATCAGTATGAGGGCCATCATCAGAAAGTGGCATCTCCAAAAGCTCGTAACTCATGCCAAACATTATAATGAGATTCACATGGATTGGGCGGCTATGGGTGCACTGGTAGAGCTTTGGCACCCTCAAACCCATACGTTCATTTTCCCCACTTTCGAGGCAACTATTCTTCTCGAAGAAGCAGAACTTCTACTTGGCGTGAAGAAATTCCAGAGAAATGGCAAGGTAAAGGTTATGCACATGCTAAGAAGGGTGACTTCCGAGGAGGTGCTCATAAGCTTCATGCCGTCCGAAGCCATCAAGGGCGTCCAGACTCAGAAGGGAATCCATCTGTAAAAACTTGCAGATTGGGTCATAAATGCTCTTGAAAGGTTGACAAGCGATGATGATCGCATTGAAGGGCTCATGAAGGGATTCACCATCTGCTTAGCGGGTGCTCTCCTATTCCCTTATACTGACAACATAGTGGAGGAAGATCAGCTAAGTGCCATCTGTGGAATTTGGGAAGGAAAGAGAGTGGGATCTGCTATCCTTGCTTATCTCTATAGCGGACTCACAGTTTCCAGTATGGGTAAGCCTCCTTTTGGTTGCGCACTCCTTTTGAATTGCTGGACTGACTTGCATTTCAAATTTAACCATCGTGAGGGGATGTCGTCTACTTCAAGGCTCTTCCAACAAAGCCCGCTTCACCATATGGTCAATGTGTTAGGCTCTAGTGGTAGTATAGCAAATCGCGTTCCCTGGCTGAAGAAACGGGAAGACTGGCGGGCTCACTTCAGTACCATTGAAGAGTATATGTTCACTCGTGCACCGACATGCTTACTCCCATATGAGCCCCTCACGAGGTCTTCTCTTAACATGGAGCTCCAGCTTGTTGGCGCGTCTGAATTCATCCTTTACAACACGCACCGGTGTCATACTCAGATGGGCCTCCCTCGCCATTCATTCCCACTGCTATCCGAGCTTCCTTTAATCAGGAAAAGGGAGCTGGGCACAGGGGGTGACGCAAGAAATGTGAAGACAATCAAAGCGTCATGGAAGGCCAGCATTACACTGAGGGCAACAGAGTCTGTGAGTGAGGACGAAGAACTGCTGAAAGCTTATGTAATCGAGTTGGAGAAATTGAGGCCTGAGATGCCCAAACCATAATGTATCTTTTCTTGGAATAAATATGGAAGCTTTAATGCCTATTTAGATCCTTTGAGTCTTACTCTTTTCTTTTTTTTTCTTTTTCTTATTCTTATTCTTCTTCTTCTTTTTTCTTCTTTTCTTCTTTCTTTTTTTTTGTCTTTTGCACAAACATCTGCAATAGCCAGTGCTAGGTGATAGCCAACCATTCCGGACAAAGCCAAAAAATCAAGGTAACTAGCATGAGGAGTTGCCCTGTGATGCCCGGGAGCTGAAGATTTCTCTCCGAATGGCTGAGAGAGATAAGGCAAGAGATAAGAGAGAGAGAAAAGGCAAAAATAGAGAAGCACAAGAGACGCAGGAGATGGAGCTCTGAGAGAAAGAGCATCGAGAGATGGCTCGCTCTGCAGATTGGAGGGGATTAGAGCTCGCAACAGAGGAGCTTCTGGAGTTGGTAGCATCTTCATCGGCAGAGCATAGGGCAGCTCAGCTAGCGGCCTCGACTTCAAGAGCTTCGCGGCCATCAAGGTCGCGAGAGAAACAAGAGGACGGCGAGGAGCACTGCCGAAGAGCAGGTGGGAACGCATGGCGCGACAAAGCGATTGCTGCGTCACGGAACTATAGAAGGCCTCCGAAGGACTGCTTGCCTTCGGAGAGAGAAGAGAAGCGACCAGGAGGGTGATGAGGGTTAGTGAGTGGCTTGTTCACTCACTCCCTTCTCATGATGGGCACAAAACCTTATATAGATGTATGAGTGAAATAGCTTGGTTTGAACACGACTGGTTCGCCCTGGATATGTTCCTTCTGCTCTACAGCTCTTCTCTACCACATGGGTTCCCGCGAGACGTACTCGACGAGATGTCTCCTTAAAACACGGGGCGGTGACTCACCATAGCCATGATTTTCAAAGGGGATCAGCCACAGATTTCAACAATATCGGCCTGTGGTGCTCTTTTCCCACGTGAATGCCCCTCATTTCCTCGTTTGCGCTAAAAATAGTCGCAATAGGACAAGAGACACAGGGAATCTTTGGACCGAATAAGAGTGGCGGGTCAACCAATCACAGCTCCGCTCCATTTACTCCACATGGCGAAGTGGCACGCGAGTGTACCGTGGCCATGAGTTTCAAAGGAATCTACCACCAATTTCAACAACGTCGATCCCTGGTCCTGTTTTCCCGTATAAATGTCCCCCACTTTCTTCTTTGCGCTAGCAGTAGTCGCAACAGGACAATAAACATGGGGAATCTTTAGACCGCATGGGGAGGACAAGTCAACAAATCACGCCTCCAAATTGAGCACTCCAGATGGCAGAGTGACATGCGAGAGTAAAGAGAGGGTGACTTGTCGTGAAGGATGTTGCTGGGGTGATGATGATAGATCCAGATCACCTTCTTTCCAATCCTATAAATATCTCCCCTTTCGCTCGACTTGGAAACACCGAAGTCCTGAGAGCAGACTTGAGGAGTGCAAATTTATAAGGGAGGGAGGTTGCGAGTGTTGCTCACTTTTT